>CP125978.1:409728747-410348590 GCA_030063025.1 Avena longiglumis | reverse complement strand
TTTTATCACACGCTGTGTTCGTTGGATTCAGATTCGGTTAACACCTGTCAAAAAAAAAAAAAGATTCGGTTGACAAGCCCGTATGTACTGTCTACTGTGTACTGGCTGTACACATCATTTCCAGGCTTTGTGCGCTCTGCTCTGATGCATCAGCGCATCAAAAGAAAGAACAAAACTAAGCCGAGACATGAGCGTTTGTCACCTTGCCGTGAACAGCCATATTCTCTTGCTGCAGGGTACGTACTAGCGCCAGGGTTTTTTACCTGACGGGACAAGAACCTGAACAAGGGGATAAAGCGAGTCTCTCCACGGATTTCGTGTAGGGCCAAAGAATTCACGTGCTTGCTGTTGCTGGTTAGAAAACGTAGAGACCCGATTGGCCTGACAGATACGCCGTACGTGCCAAGTTTACCCCTTATTACTTGCAGTTCACTGTGGCTGAGCTGGTGGCCGCGACTTTCTGCGACCCACGACCGGGCCGAGTTCGAGGCAGTGACCTACAGACAGCGTAGATGCATGTTTGGGCCTTGGGGAGCGCGTCGATGGAAGGGCGAGCCAGATCTGGGAACGGATTTTGGCCGGTGGAGCCATCGGACTATCCGCCGGGTCCCGGTTCCCGGCACGTCCGTATATAGTCGCCGTCGCAGACCCACGCGCGGGCGGGCCACGGGCCATGAAAAGCAGCGTTCCTGTTTCCTTCCCCGGCGGACGAGCCGACGACGTGACAAACAGCGGCGCCGTACGGCCGTGCCCCGGGCCTGACGCGGCAAAGTTCGTGCCGGATTTGACCTTTACCGGCCCGACGTAACCATGCGAACGCGATGCTGCTGGTTTCTCTCATCTCTCCAATCCGTGAGATCGTCCCGTGCTCCCGAATTATGTACCGTCGGATCTCCCTTTTCTATCCTTCGCAGCAGCTCTGCTTTGTTCTTTTCTCCACTCATTTTATCCCTTGGACAGAGGACCGTGAGGGGAGAACACGATCCTCTTCCACCATGCAAAAGGTTCGGAGACCGCGAGGATAAGATCATCATCTGCGTTAGTACTAAAAGCGTCTTGATCAATGATAGATCCGTTATCTTTTTCGCTTTTCTTTTCTCTTTTCTCTCATCTGAATGGCCCCGACGACGATGATGCCTAATAAAGGGATCCTACAAAAGAGCTCCCGATGGAGAAGGCTACGCACTGATCTCTCATCTGTGGAGTTGGAATGGCCCGAATCGAGCATTGCGAATGGTATCTGTACGTGGGGTCAAATGGCTAGGAGAGTTGGGCGTGGAATCAGTATCCCTTTCTTGCCAAGAAACGGGCATTCTTGCCTCAAACTCAAGTTGGAATACACTTTGTTTTGTTAATCTCAGGGTAACTAGTATACTGAGATTATAGTTTGTCGGTATACAACTCCTTTGAGTGGTTATAGTTTAACTGTGGTTGTATTGATCGTTTAAACACGACAGCTCGTGATACTCTATTTTATTGTTTATAGACGACGTCGCGATCTGATCGCGTTGAGAAGAGGACCCTGGGCTCGACTTCGGAGTCCAAGATCAACTCGGCACATTGGTCCTCTCGTACATAGTACTAAGGCCTCTCTCCCCCAACTGTCCCTTCTCTCCTGTAGCTTTGAGAGTCGTCCTCGAGAGACCGGGGCTCGCCACGCCGGGCTGGTGGTGGGAAATGGTGGCGGGGTGTATAGTAGTAGGTAGTAGGGTGTTTGGCCTTGTGGGTTGTGGGCGTTTTGGGAGGGGTAGGTGCTCTAGATCTTGGCCGGATCCATGAGCTCCTAGGGCTTCTCTCCGTGCCCTGCTTGATGGTCGAGTTGAGGAAGGAAGGAGGAGCCGCCCGTTGAATAAAGCTTCTGCGCGTGCTTCCGAGAGGTGGTGACGAGACGCCTGTCTACGGCCGTGAGGCGAGGATGGGTGCATCGGTGGCGTGGCGGTGGATCCACTCTGGCCGGCGGCGTGAGTGGGGAAGGCCGCAACCATATCTTCGCTCGGGAGGCGGTACCTTGGCTGGAGCTTCCATGGAGGTTGGTTCTCCTTCGTCAACGACATCGAGGTGGTGGAGTTTGGCTTGAAGAGATCTACCTCACCTGGTCTATTCTGCTGTTTGAAGTTGCGGATGGGATCTTCTCCTCGATGCTCATCCGCGGACCCATGGGTGGCGGCGCCGCGGCTGCCGCCTCTTCGAAGGCGACCTTGATGCGCTTTTGCTGCGCCTCTTCAAACCTCCGTTGAGGCCCTTTACGAGCACCTCGGAGCTCCACTGCGACGCCAAGTGGTTCGTCCCGAGTCTCGGTGGCCCGCGCAAGGAGCTTCGTCGGCAGTGATGGAGAAGACACCATAGGACCTGATTGCTTTTTCATTTTTAGTCCTAGGGTGTTTTTTGCAATATTTTATGTCCTGCTTTCTCCGTTCTCCTCTTTGAGGGGCCTTTGTGTAAAATGTACCCACCGCCTGATATTTTAATGCAGCTTCTCGGGTCTTCGGACCCTTTCCCGTTCAAAAAAAAAAAACTCGGCACATTGGTCAAAGAGCTCGGCACTAAAAAAAAATACCCGCTGGCAGTGGCAATGGCAGGGCTATTTTATTTATCTATAGGACCATTTGCTCTGACCTCTCTGACAGAGAAGACTCGTGCATTGACACCATGAGCTGCCCACCCTCTCAATTATCGGAAGCAAGATGCGACCTGCTCGATCAATCAATACTACAGGGCAGCGCAGGACCGCACGGGATGCAATTCCGATTATTATTATTATTTGCTGCTGCCCGATTCTTCAATTGCAAACTGTTCCTGGCTCGATTAGTTAATATACTGAGCGCATGCAGTTAAGGGAAAAGGCAGCCGATCGATCGATTACTCGCTCGCTCGCTACGGCCCTGCGGCTCTGCTCCGAGAAACCTGCAGCGATCACGAACGAGCTCACTGTTGGCAACCTGTTTTCTTTGGAATTTCCATGTCAGGAATCCACTGCCGCTGGCTGGCTGGCTTGAAGGCTGACGGCGACGTACAAATCCAAGGGCCGCTGGCCCGAGAATCCGAGCCGCAGAGGGCCAGAGGGGGGAAGGAACCACCACCCAAAGGAAATTCTCGCGAATCCATACCGCGCCACTAGTGTGTCTCGGTGCGCCCATGTGAACCCGCTGGTACAGTCCATGACCCGTTGTTCCAAATCCAATGCTCCCATCTCCTGCCCCACCACCCGCATGTCCTTTGCCCTCCTGAGCATACAGCTGCACTATAGGAGTCTAGGACCCGTACTACAACCGAAGCTGCATTTACCAAGTTACTACTAACGGTTACTACAAATTCGATCCAAGGCCCTGTTTGAAACACATGATAACAAAACATTAAAAAAAATGAAACAGTGGTCAGCATGAGAATTTCGAAAATTCGTCTTTGATATATCCATGGAATGGTGAGAGTCGTCATCGACTCTTCACCAACTTGATGTTCCTCGTATCCATGGAATGGTGAGGTCTGCCACATTGAACGTATTGCTCACGAGGTACTTTGAAATAGGGATGTCGATCATATAGACGTTGTTATTGATCTTCTTTAGAACTTTGGAAGGACCATCTCCTCTTGGTTTGAGTTTGGAGTCACGCTCGTGTGGAAATCAATCTTTGCATAAGTGGATCCACACAAGGTCACCTTCTTGAAAGATCATCTCCTTTTTGTTCTTGTTGAGCCTTGATGCTTGACGAAGAACTTGTTGCTCGATAGTAGCTCTTATCTCTTCATGTATTTTTTTCATTGCTTGGGAATGCTGTCGATGTCCATGTTTGTGCATTCGTGAAGGGGTAGTGGTAGCATGTCAAGCGCCATCATGGGCTCAAATCCACATACGGCCATGAAAGGACTCTTGCTTGTCGTAGAGTGCTTGGTGCGGTTATAGACGAACTCGGCGTGTGGAATGTATTCTTCCCAATCTTTGAGGTTCTTCTTGATTAATACTCGGAGTAGAGTGCCAAGGCTTCAGTTGACGACCTCGGTTTGTCCATCGGTTTGAGGGTGCACGGTTTGTCCATCGGTTTGAGGGTGCAAAGCGGACAAGTAAAGAAATTTGAAGTCGAGCATGGCCATGAGTGTCTTCCATATGTAACTCATAAACTTGACGTCGCGGTCGGAGACAATGGTTCTTGGTACACCATGAAGATGGACGATTTCCCCAAAAAGTAAATTGACAATATATGGAGTATCATCAGTCTTATGGCACGGAATGAATTGTGCCATTTTAGAAAAGAGATCAACTACCACAAATATTGAGTCGTGGCCATGCTTTCATTTAGGCAATCTTAACACAAAGTCCATGCTTATATCCGACCAAAGTGCATATGGGATAGGTAAAGGCATATAAAGACCAAATGGGTTAGACTTGGTCTTAGCTTGTAAGCACATTGTGATGGAGTTTGTTGCATAGAAAACAAAATTTACCTACGGTTGCAACTGTCAAGATTGAATCTAGACGATACTTGTAATGATTTCAGATGGACTCACCCTTGAAGACCGTAAGCGGAATAACATCCCCGCAAACAAACGTGGTTGATGTAGAGTGTACATGACAGTCCTCAAGGAAGTGCAGATGATCAGCGCCACAAGAGGGCAGCGCCTACGTAATTGGTCACACATACGGTGTGTCGACGACTTCCAAACCCTTGCTCCAGCCGGGCAGCGGAAATAGTGGATCCCCGGGAACTCTATCAGCACTACGACATAGTGGTGGTGGTGGTGGAGAAGATCTTGAGCAGGGCTTCGACTAAGCATCTCGCTCGTGGCAATGGACAAGCTAGCAAGGGGATAAAGATGCCAACCAAAGGGCATATGAGAGGAATGGTGAATGTGTGTGGAAGAGAGAGGAGGAGGGGGATCCTTTTATATGTGAGGGGGAAATCGCAAGGGGGCATGGCGCACCAGCCATGGAGGTGCCCACACCTCTCCCCTACTTATGTGAGTGGACTCTCCACTCACAAAATTCATTCTCCACTTTCTTCCATTTATTCTCCACTCAAATACAAAAAGGTTTTCTATTAAAGCATTTTAATTCTCTTGGTTTAATGCAACTAAATTTAATAAATACTTCATTTAATGAACACACATTAACATTTTATCCTTGCTTTATTTCGATACTCCGAAACCATTTCGACAGATTCGACAAAACAAATTCCTGCGATGTCCATTATCTTCTCCTGTATTCCCTATCCACTCAATTGCGTCGACTAACCTTAAGTGTGTCTCCCTACGGGTTCGAGAACTATGTAGACATGGTTGAGACTTTCTCCGATCAATAATCATTAACTGGACCTAGAGATCCATAATGACTCCCACAAGTTCCAGGAAAATCCAACGACTGTCTTCCTTTTGTCTCGCAACATTTTACTTGTATTTGGTATCATCCATACCTTGTTCAATATCGTTATCGAAAAGTACTCTTTTTCTCGTTCCTGTGATATAACATTCTAGTGATCAAATCACTTGCTTGCAAGTGTTGGAGATATGCCCAAGAGGCAATAATAAAGTGGTTATTATTATATATTTGTGTTTATGATAAATGTTTACATCCCATGCTATAATTGTATTAACCGCAAACATTTATACTTGTGTGTTTTGTAAACAGTAAAGATTCCCTAGTAAGCCTCTTGTTGAAACTAGCTTGTTGATTAATAGATGATCATGGTTTCCTGATCGTGAACATTTTATGTCATTAATAACAAGATCATATCATTAAGAGAATGATGTGATGGACACACACACATAGTAAGCATAGCATAAGATCAAGTCATTAATTCGTTTTGCTACAAGCTTTCAGATACATAGTAACATAATCCTTCGACTATGTGATCATGTTAATCACCGTCACCGAATGAGTACTTTGATGACATCAAACGCCACTTTGTAACTAGGTGGTTATAAAGGTGGCATTAGGTATTCTAAAAGTATGTGTTGAAGCGCATGGATCAAGAGTGGGTTTTGTCCATCCAAATGACGGATAGATATACCCTGGGCCCTCTCGGTGGAATGTTATCCAATTGGCTTGCAAGCATGTGACTAGGTCACGAGGGATGTCATATCATGGAACGAGTAAATATTACTTATTGGTAACGAGGTTGAACTAGGTATGGAGATACCGACGATCGAACCACGGATAAGTAAAGTATCGCGCGACAAAGGGAATCGGTATCGTATGTTAATGGTTCATTCGATCACTAAGTCATCGTTGAATATGTGGGAGCCATTATGGTTCTCCAGGTCCCGCTATTGGTTATTGATCGGAGAGGTGTCTCGATCATGTCTGTATAGTTCACGAACCGTAGGGTGACACACTTAAGGATTCGATGTTGTCTAAGTAGATATGAAATATAAGTTGGAGACCGGATGTTATTCGGAGTCTCGGATTGGATCCAGGACATCATGAGGAGATCCGGAATGGTCCAGAGAATAAGATTCATATAAGGAAAGTCATTTTCTAGGGTTCAGAAATGTTTTAGGTGTTTTGATCGGAAGCTTCTAGAATGTTCTAGAGGGGCCACCGGTGGGCCCACCACCCCGCGAGTGGCCACTTGGGCTGAGGCATGCCATGGGGGACCTTGAGGCCAGCCGCACCAAGCCCAAGGGGCCAAACCGGCCACCATATGGTTTGGGGCAAAACCCTAATATGGAAAGAGGGAAACTTGGGGGTAAGTTTCCCCCCTTTCCCCTCTTGCGCTACTGACTTGGAGGAGGAGTAGGCCAAGGGGCGGAAACCCTGGCCACACCCCCTATATATAAAGAGGGGAGGGGAGGGTGCACCCCTGCCCCCTTGACTTCAACCCTAGCCGACAGCCTCCTCCCTCCTCCATCGCCCCGTCTGCTCGTCTTAGGCGAAGCCTGCAGATTCTCTGCACTTGATACGTCAGAAATGTATCTATAATTTTTATGCTCCATGCTTGTTTTGTATCAACTATCTTATGTTTTGTCTACACTTTGAGGCATTTTTATACATTTTCTAAAACTAACCTTCTATATTTTCATCTTTGAACCATGAAACCAACATATGGTCTTCAGAAATTTCTTATCGACAAACCTTTCAAGTATAACTCAGTGCAAAAATTAGTCCGTAGGGATGGCCATTAACTATAACTTAATGTAAACATTTGTCCCCATTGATTGTCATTATTCACCAAACCACACGTGGAAGCTCCATGCACTCTTAATCTTCTCAACTTCGATGATGATATCAACTTGTCATCATACTCATGAGCTACATGAAACCTTCCTTTCGGACGCAAGTCCAAGAGTGGAACCTATCCCACATATAAAAAACCCACCACATATTTCATGGGATACTTTATAAATCTCAATTCACAGTTGTTTACCATATCACTAGATCACATGATCCCACATGGTGCATCATTATACTTTTTTGCTATAAATCCAATCTTGACTTCATATTGATCATTTATTTTCTCTTCTTTAATCTTGATCTCTTGAAATCCATAATGAATTCTTCACCTCACTTTAGTGTTGCAAGACTTAATCATTGAATACTCAATTCTCGTGCTCGTAGTTTCACCATACACATCATTTGGTCATTGCTCGGTCCTGTTCTTGCTTTGTCCCAAACATTTTAAGAGACATAATGAAATTTCCATGTCTTAATTCATGAGCTCCCCATAACCTTATTTTTCTTTCGATCCCCACGAGCTCCCCATAACCTTATTGAAGTCATATCTTGAACTGTTCTCTTGTCTTCATTCTCTTAAGATCTTGATCCTCCATGGTTCAATTTGTTCCCCACTTAATTTATCTTGGTTATTTCTTGATTTTCACACAAATTTATCTTGATCGTATTTGATTCACTATTGAATTCGACCCTTTCATCAAAGTTCTCTTTATTTTCCTCGTCACAATATATTTATCCTTTGAACTCAATGATTTTAATGGCATTCATCTTGAATCCATACCGTGTCTTTCACGTATGACCTGCAGAATGTTGCCTCATATACATCCCAATGAAATCATTAGTCCATACACTGCGATGTTGGTGTTACATGGCATATATCCTCTGAGGTACATGGCTAAGTGGAGGCAAAACATTTTAGGTGCCACTGAGGAGTCACGAGAGAAGGACATGCTAGACTTCATGGTTACATGGGAAGACCCTAAGATATTCGGCGACGATTTTTTACATTCCTATGCACGAACACGGATCAATCCCATTTAAACCTCGATCTGGATTTAATTGGAGCAGGGGCCATTGATACGTCGGAAACGTATCTCTAATTTTTGATGTTACATGCTTGTTTAGTATCTACTTTGCTTTGCTTTGTACAAACTTTGAGGTGCTTTTATACGTTTTCTGGTACTAACCTATTAACAAGTTGCCACAGTGTCAGTTGCCTGTTTTCTGCTGTTTTTGGTTCCAGAAAAGCTAGTAAGGAAATATTCTCGGAATTAGACGAGGAAAAAATCCAAAGTCAATATTTCACCGAGGAGAACACGCGGTACAGAGGAGAGCCGGAGGGGAACCATAGGGCGGTTGCACCCCCTAGGCGCGGACCCACCCTAGGTCGTGCCTGGGCAGGGTGAAGGCCCCCTGGCCGCCTCCCAGCCTTGCCTCTTCGCCAATAAGAAGCCCTCGATGCCTAAATCCTAAGCACCGGATCAATATTCCACGAAACCAACTGTAGCCGTCGCGACCATCGTCTCTAGATCGGTGGGGGGATCTGAAGCTCTTCCCGGCACCCTTCCGGAGAGGAGATCATCCCGGAGGCCTTCTTCTTCTGTTGGGCCACGCAGAGATAAAACAAAACTTTTTCCTCTAACGTGGTGATCCCAAGATCTAGCGAGGTAGAAGGCCACGAGGTTTACCACCAGACGCGCAGTTGCGGATTACTGATGAAGCGCGTCAGTTGATGCAGTGCAGTCCTTTGCGATCCGATCGTCCTGGTGCTGATCGTACAACACCTCTGCTGGTATCCACACGTACAAGGAGGAGCACCGGCAGCGAACTACTAGGTTCTATACGACGTCAAGACTGCTATGGAGCTAGGGTTTCCAACACATGGAATGACCTAACCGAACAACGATTAACCTTTCTGGGTTACGGTGCTCCACTATATATAGGGAGTGAATATGGGCTCTGCTCGCAAGGCCCATTCACTAAAGCCCATATAATATTAGTCTCTGTGAGTCCGACTCACTAACTCATCCCAAATCAGGCTCTGGTCCAACCCAACCAGATTTCCAGTTCAGATCCAATCCGAACTTGCTCCCACTCTTAAGTGTGTGACCCCGCAGGCTCATGGCTACTTGGACACGATTAGAGTCTCACTTTCAATCGATCAGTCGGTAGCGGCTCCTAGCAGAACGTGCCGACTCCCAAGTACCAAAGAGTCATGATGACTTGCCTTTCCAATGCGACTTACGTCCGAGTCCCTTTTTCCTCACGATACACCTTGTCAGACTATAGGCGAATATATGTCATCCCTTAAAAAGTCCGACTCTCTTCTTGATCCGAGATAAGTGATTCACCCGACTAACTCTTAGTCGATTGCCCGATTAACTTAACCGAGTGCATGGCCATGCTTTCCGAATCATATCTCACGAGAGGGCCCAGAGAATATCTCTCCAAGTGGAGGGGCAAAATCCCATCTTGGTTATTCCCATCAGGCAGCTTGATTCTCAGTCGACCCAAAACTCTGCCTTTATAACTGCCCAGTTACGGATCAGCGTTTGACAAAACCTAAGTCGGTGATCCTCAACTCGGATTATGCAATAACCTCAGGTGTAAGGATTACATTGATTGAGATATACAAATGACAACTTGTTCGTTGTACCTCAATATGGGTCAATCCGACTCGCTAAACTCTTTAGACGAATATGTGTAAGTTGGAATAACATCTCCATGCCCATGACAAGTGGAACCGAGTCATCAAGCCAACTTTCACATTGGTCTAAGTTGTGTGTCCAGCACAACCTCAATGACCAAGGATATTTAGTACAAACAACATGAATGTATAGTTCCACAACCGAATCACATATTCAATGATACACATCAGATGTTTATACAAGGACTACTTAATATCTTTATGAATACAATGGGAAATCCCATCATACATGATTGCCTCTAGGGCATATTCCCAACAGTCTCCCACTTGCACTAGAGTCAATCTTCCGACATCACATGTCTAGGCATCTAATGCCCATGGATCTCAGGTGCGCCTCATGCTTTGGCTGTGGTAACGGTTTTGTCAACGGATCTGCAATATTTGCATCCGTGTGTACCTTGCATAACTTGATATCACCCTGATCCACGAACTGGCGAATCAGGTGGTACCGCATGAGTATGTGCTTGTTCTTCTGGTGTTGTCTAGGTTCCTTGGCTTGTGCAATACCATTATTGTCACAATACACGTCTAACGGATTGGACTAGCCCTGAACCACACCAATATCCATGAGGAAATTCCTCATCCAAACAGCTTCCTTTGCTGCCTCCGAGGCGGCAATATACTCAGCCTCTGTTGTAGATGCACACACAGTCTCTTGCTTGGAACTCTTCCAGCTCATATCACCTCCGTTTATAATAAACATGTATCCGGATTGCGAACGAGAATCATCAGAATCGGTAAGATAACTCGCATCCGTGTAACCCTTTACACTGAGTTCATCTTCACCACCATAAACCAAGAACATATCCTTAGTCCTTCTCGAGTACTTTAGGATATCTTTAGCCGTTGTCCAGTGGATTTCTCCGGGATTAGTCTGGTATCTTCTCACAACACTTAGAGCATATGAAACATACGGCGTAGTACAAATCATGGCATACATGATGGATCCGACTGCAGAAGCATGCGGAATCGCACTCATCCGACTTTGCTCATCAGTTGTCAAAGGACACTGAGTCTTGCTAAGTTTTACACCATGGTACATCGGTAAGAACCCCTTCTTATACGATTCCATGTTAAACTTCTTCAACACTTTGTCCAAATAAGTACTCTGACTCAATCCAATGAGTCTCCTTGATCTATCTCTATAGATCCGGATTCCGAGGATGTATGTTGCCTCACCCAAGTCTTTCATTGAGAAACTCCTTTCCAATGATTCCTTGGTTTCTTGCAACATCTGAACATCATTTCCAATCAATAATATGTCATCCACATATAAGATTAGAAAGTTTAGTTTGTTCCCACTAAACTTATTGTACAAACAAGAATCATGATCACTCTTGATGAAGCCAAACGATTTGACTACCTCATCAAAGCGAATATTCCAACTCGGGGATGCTTGCTTCAACCCATAAACGGATTTCTGAAGTTTACATACCTTGTCAGCATTAGCTGGATCGACAAAACCCTCGGGTCGTATCACACGCCCCTCGGTTAAATTTCTGTTAAGGAAAGTCGGTTTGGCATCCATCTGCCATATCTCATAGTCTAACATGATCCGAACTAATTTAAGCATCGCTACGGGCGAGAAAGTCTCGTTGTAATCAACTCCTTGAACTTGTCGGAACCCCTTCGCGATAAGACGTGCTTTATAGACGAAAACATTTCCATCCATATCAGTTTTCTTCTTAAAGACCCATTTGCACTCGACGGGTCTTGCACCGTCTGGCAGATCAACCAAGTTCCAAACTTGATTTTCATCCATGGACTTTAACTCGGATCTCATGTCTTCAATCCATGACTTGGAATCCGATCCCACCATCGCTTCCGAATAATTTGTCGGCTCATCACTGTCTAACAGTAATACATCACGAACACTTCGTAATCTTGCCGATCTTCGTAGTACAGGTGCTGCTGCCAGCTCAGCTGCCACGACCGGCTCAACCTCCAAGGTTTTTGCTGACTCGCTACTAGCTGGTTCCTCTTGAATTTCTTCGAGCTGCACCGTGCTCCCACTTACTCCCCGATTGAGAAACTCTTTCTCAAGGAAGACACCGTTCCAAGCGACAAACACTTTGCCCTCTTGGTTGTAGAAGTAGTAACCCAAGGTTTCCCTCGGATACCCCATGAAAATACACTTATCTGACTTGGCCATGAGCTTGTCCGGCCGAAGTCGCTTGACAAATGCTTCACAACCCCAAATCTTAAGAAAAGACAAACTCGGCCTTTTGCCTGTCCACATCTCATGCGGTGTCTCCTTTACCGACTTTGATGGTACTCTGTTTAGTATGAACGCCGTTGTTTCTAGACGATAACCCCAAAATGATAAAGGCAGATCTGTCCCACTCATCATTGATTGTACCATGTCCAACAAGGTCCGATTCCGCCTTTCCGAAACACTGTTCCTTTGGGGTGTTCCTGGCGGAGTAAGTTGAGGAACTATTCCACAACTTTTCAGATGGTCATCAAACTCATGGCTCATGTACTCGCCCCCTCGGTCCGACCAAAGAAACTTTATTTTCTTGCCGATTTGATTATGTGCTTCATTCTGGAATTCTTTGAACTTTTCAAAGGCTTCTGACTAATGTTTCATCAAGTAGATATATCCATACCTACTCAAATCATCAGTGAAGGTAATGAAGTACTCATAACCACCCCTGACTGTCGTGCTCATTGGTCCACATACATCACTATGTACTAGTCCCAACAAGTCAGACGCCCTTTCGCAACTCTTTGCAAAAGGTGTCTTGGTCATTTTGCCGAGTAGGCAGGATTCGCATGTCTCGAACGACTCCAAGTCAAACGAAATTAGGAGTCCATCATCATGGAGCTTCTTCATTCATTTCCAACTTATATGACCAAGCCGATAGTGCCAAAAGTAAGTCATATTCAGATCATTTGGTTTCAACCTTTTAACATTTATGTTATAAACCGACTCACCATCAAGATTCAAAATAAATAACCCGTCCTGGATGGGTGCAAAGCCGTGAAACATATCATTCAAATATAAAGAATAACCATTATTCTTGATATTTGACTCATAGCCTTGCCTCGTCAAACATGAAGCAAAAATAATGTTTCGACTAAGCACTGGAACATAATAACAATTATTCAGTTCCATAATGAATCCAGAAGGTAAATGAAGTTGCATCATGCCGACTTCCAACGCAGCAACTCTTGCTTTGTTGCCGACTCGAATATCAACCTCACCTCTTGCTACGCTCCTAGTTCTTACCAGTCCCTGCAACGAGTTGCAGATGTGAATAACTGATCCGGTATCATATACCCAAGAACTATTAGGTGCATCGGCAAGATATATATCTATAACATTGCAAACAAGTGTACCTGAGTCGGAAGTTTTAAAAAAACTGTAGGGTTTCGTAGCATGGAAAACAAAAAATTTCTACCGCATACAAACAAACAAGCCAAGATCTATCTACTAGATTGTAGCAACGAGTCGATGGAATAACTTACCCTCGAAGATTCCAAAGTGTTTAACGAGAGCGGATTCTCGTGGGTGATGTAGTCGTACTCTTCCGATCTCAAGATCGCGTAGACGATCCTTCCCACTGCGTTAAGCGCTCCCGATCGGTCACACGTTCGGTGCTCGACGAAGACCTTCCTCTCCTTGTTCCAAAGCAGCGGAGGTTGTAGCACTCTCCTGCGATTCCGGCTGTGGCGTGGTCTGAAGTAGAGGGAGATATCGCAGGCTTCGCCGGAGCGAGTATGGTGGAGTATGAGAGAGTCCTCGGTGTTCTAGGGTTTAGACACACCAAGGAGGGATGCTAGAGCCGGCTGGGGTTTGGGGCACCCCAAGTCGGCTAGGGCAAAACCCTAAGGGGCGGCTATGGTGGTGGCGCCAAGCTAGGGTTTGAGGAGAGGTACTTGTGTGTTACGAGGGATCCCTGCCTCCTTATATAGGTGGAGGGCCAGGGAGGGAGGAGTCCTCCCAACTCGGCTTGGTGGTGCGGCTTGGGGAGGAGGACTCCCTCCCCAACTCGGTTTCACCTTCCTCCTCTTTTCTTCTTTCCAAAACTTGTCGTTTGACTTTCAAACTAGCCGTTTGACTTTTCAATTTAGGATTTGAATAAACCCTTTATTTTGGACTGCGAAGACACTTAGTACATGATGCAATCATTCCAACTTACAATGACACATTCATGTACCCCTTCCCCTCCGGAGTGCCGGACATTCCGGAACCTTCTAGAACATTCCCGATGAAAACACCGGAACCATTCCCCAACTCCGAAACGGGACTTTCCTTATATGAATCTTATTCTCCGGACCATTCTGGATCTCCTCGTGATATCCCGGATCCCATCCGAGACCCCGAACAACATTCGGTCTCTTTCTCATCATACCATAACTACTCAAACAACGTTGAATCCTTAAGTGTGTCTCCCTACGGTTCGTGAATTATGCGGACATGATCGAGACACTTCTCCGAACAATAACCAATAGAGGAATCTGGAAATTCATATGGCTCCCACATATTTCTACTATTACTTTGCGATCGAATGAACCACTTACATACGATACCAATTTCCCTTTGTCTCACGATAGTTTACTTATCCGAGGTTATGATCGTCGGTATCTCTGCATACCTAGTTCAACCTCGTTACCAATAAGTACTCTTTTCTCGTTCCCGTGATATGTGATCCCTTGTGAGCCAGTCACATGCTTGCAAGCTAATTGGATGACATTCCACTAAGAGGGCCCAGAGTATATCTATCCATCATATGGATGGACAAATCCCACTCTTGATCCATGTGTCTCAACCAATACTTTCCGAACACTCAATGACACCTTTATAGCCACCCAGTTACGGTGTGGTGTTTGATGTCATCAAAGCATCCATCCGGCAAAGGTGATGTGCATGATCTCATGGTCGAAGGAATTAGGTTACTATGTATCAGAAAGCATATAGCAATTGAACTATTGAAATGACTTGATCTTTATGCTACGCTTATATATAGGAGTATGTCCATCATATCATTCTCCTAACGATATGATCTTGTTGTTAATAACATCTCAATGTTCATGATAGGTAAACCACAATCATCTATTAACCAATAAGCTAGTTTTATATAGAGGCTTTACTAGGGACTTCAAATTAAGTTTACAAATCACACAAGTATTAATGTTTCCTTGTTAATACTATTATAGCATGAATGTAAACATTTATCATAAACACAAAGATATAATAATAACTATATTTATTATTGCCTCTAGGGCATATCTCCAACAGTCTCCCACTTGCACTAGAGTCATCTAATCTAGATTACATGGTAATATACCGAACACCCATGGCAGTTTGGTGCTGGTCATGTTTTGCCCTCGGGAGAGGTTTAGTCAACGGATCCGCCACATTCAGATCTTTGTGTACTTTGCAAATCTTTATATCCCCATCCTGGATATGTTCTCGAATAGAGTGAAAACGTAGCTTGATATGCTTCAGCTTCTTGTGTGACCTTGGTTCTTGCGCATTGGCTATGGCGCCCATGTTATCACAGTAGATAGACATTGGGTCCAGCGCACTAGGAACCACACCCAGCTGTAATGAACTCTTTCATCCATATCGCTTCTTGTTAAGCCTCCAAGCAGCCATGTATTCGATTCAGAAGATCTCGCCACAACACTTTGCTTTGCACTCTAGCTAATCACACCATTCAAAATAAATACGTATCCAGATTGTGATTTAGAATCATCCGGATCGGTGTTCCAACTAGCATCGGTGTAACCATTAACAACGAGTTGTTCATCACCTCCATAAGAAAGAACCATATCCTTAGTTCTTCTCAAGTACTTAAGGATGTTTTTGATCATGTCCAATGATCCACTCCTGGATCACTTTGATATCTGCTAGTTAAACTAACAACATATGCAATGTCGGGTCTAGTACATAGCATGGCATACATTAGAGATCCTATGGCTGAGGCATAGGGAGTCTTACTCATCCTTTCTCTATCTTCTGCCGATGTCGGACTTTGAGTTTTACTCAAGGTCGTATTGGGCAACATGGGCAAGAACCCATTCTTGCTTTCTTCCATTCCAAACCTCTTTAGAGCTTTGTCCAAATATGTACTTTGTGACAATGATATTTGGCGTTTCGATCTATCTCTATAAATCTTTATGCCTAATATGTAAGCTGCTTCGCCAAGATCCTTCATTGAAAAAATATTATTCAAATATTCCTTGACACTATTAAGAAGGTCTACATCATTCCCAATCAACAATATGTCATCTACATATAGTATTAAGAATGCTACAGAGCTCCCACTCACTTTCTTGTAAATACAAGCTTCTCCATAAGTTTGTATAAAACCAAAACTTTTGATCACCTTATCAAAACGTTGATTCCAACTTCGGGATGCTTGCTTCAATCCATAGATGGACCTTTGAAGTTTGCACACCTTGTTAGCATCTTTAGGATCGACAAAACCTTTGGGTTGCATCATATACAACTCTTCATCAATGTCTCCATTGAGGAATGTTGTTTTGACATCCATCTGCCATATCTCATAATCATAATATGCAGCGATTGCTAACATAATCCTCACAGACTTTAGCTTCGCTACTGGTGAGAAAGTCTCGTCGTAGTCAACTCCTTGAATTTGTCGAAACCCTTTTGCGACAAGTCGAGCTTTATAGATGCGAACATTACCATCAAAGATCTGTTTTCTTCTTGAAAATCCATTTGTTCTCGACACCTTTCGCCATCCTAAGTCCACCAAAGTCCATACTTGGTTTTTCGTACATGGATCCAATCTCGGATTTCATGGCTTCTTGCCATTTATTGGAATCTGGGCTCATCATCGCTTCCTCATATGTCTCGGGTCATCGGTGTTGTCCACCAACATGACACTCATAACGGATCATACCAACTGGAGTGGTACGAGTTCGTTGACCTCCGAGGCTCAGAGCAACTTCAACCAAGTTTCATGATCACCATCATTAGCTTCCTCTCTAATTGGTGCAGGCACCATGAACTTCTTCCGTTGCGCTACTCGCAATTTCGAGAGAAGGTTCGACAACCTCGTCGAGTTCTACTTTCCTTCCACTACTTCTTCGAGAGAAATTACTTCTCTAGAAAGGATCCATTCTTAACGAAGATTTTGCGTTCGGATCTATGATAGAAGGTATACCCAATAGTTTCCTTTGGGTATCCTATGAAGACGCATTTTTCCGCTTTGGGTTCAAGCTTGTCCTACTGTAACTTCTTTACATAGGCTTCATCTCCAAACTTTAAGGAACGACAATTTAGGTTTCTTCCGAACCATAATTCATACGGTGTCGTTTCAACGGATTTAGACGGTGCCCTATTTAAAGTGAATGCGGTTTCTAATGCATAACCCCAAAATGATAGCGGTAAATGTAAGTGACATCATAGAACGAACCATATCTAAGAGAGTTCGATTACGACGTTCGGACACACCATTACTGTTGTGGTGTTCGGCGGTGTCAATCGTGAAAGTATTCCATTTCTTCAAATGCTCGCCAAACTCGTAACTTAGATATTCACCTCCACGATCGTAACGTAGAAATTTAATCTTCTTGTTACGTTGATTCTCTACCTCACTTTGAAACTCCTTAAACTTCTCGAAAGTTTCGGACTTATGTTTCATGAAATAGATATACCCATATCTACTCAAGTCATCTGTGAAGGTAAGAACATAACGATAACCACCATGATGCTACACTCATTGGACCACACACATCGGTATGTATGATTTCCAATAAGTCCGTAGCTCGCTCCATCATACCAGAAAATGGAGTCTTAGTTATTTTACCCATCAGACATGCTTCGCATCTTTCAAGTGATTCAAAATCAAGTGATTCAAGAAGTCCATCGGAATGGAGTTTCTTCATACGTTTCACTCCAATGTGACCAAGACGACTGTGCCACATATAGGTCGAATTATCGCTTATTTCAAACGTTTAGCCTCAATGTTGTTGATATGTGTATTTCCACTATCGAGATTCAATAAGAATAGACCATCTATCAAAGGTGCATGTGCATAAAACATATTACTCATATAAATCGAACAACCATTATTCTCGGATTTAAACAAGTAACCGTCTCGCAATAAACAATATCCCGATATAATGTTCATGCTCAACGCAGGCACCAAATAATAATTATTTAAGTATAAAACTAATACCGATGGTAGATGAAGGGGTAGCGTGCCGACCGCGATCAAATCAACCTTTGATCCATTTCCCACGCGCATCGTTACCTCGTTCTTTGCTAGCTTCCGTTTATTCTGCAGCACCTGTTTCGAGTTACAAATATGAGCAACCGAACCAGTATCAAATACCCAGGCACTACTACGAGTACTAGTGAGATACACATCAATAACATGTATATCAGATATACCTTTCTTCTTGATGTTGCCGTTCTTCAAATCCGCCAAGTACTTTGGGCAATTCCACTTCCAGTGACTTTCTCCCTTGCAGTAAAAGCACTCAGTATCAGGCTTGGGTCCAACCTTGGTCTTCTTCGTCGGCGTGGTAACTTTCTTACCACCCTTCTTGAAGTGTCCCTTCTGCTTAGACTTGCCTTTCTTGAATTTGGTGGTCTTATTGACCAACAACACTTGGTGCTCTTTCTTGATCTCCACTTCTGCAGACTTCAACATGGCAAAGAGTTCTGGCAACGTCTTGTTCATGTTCTGCATGTTGTAGTTCATCACAAAGTTCTTGTAACTTGGTGGTAGTGATTGGAGGACACGGTAAATCACCAAAGCATTAGGAATCACTATACCCAAGCTTTGAAGTTTGTTTGCGTGCCCAGACATCTTAAGCACATGCTCACTGACGGAGTTGCCCTCTTCCATCTTGCAGTTAAAGAACTTTTCAGAAGCCTCATAGCTTTCAATTGCCGCATGAGTCTCAAAGATCAATTTGAGATCCTCGACAATATCATATGGGTCTGAATTCTCAAACCTTTTCTGAAGCTCGATTCCAAACCATACAAGATAGCACACCGAACTATGGAGTAATTCTTCCGAGCGAGGTAAACATTCTTTACTTCATCGGAAGCATCACCGCAGTGGTCACCCAGGTGCATCCAAAGACATAGGTCAAATTACCAGCTGTGAGGACAATCCTCAAATTGCGGAACCAATCCGCGAAGTTGCTTCCATTGTTTTTCAACTTTTCTTTCTCTAGGAACGCATTAAAATTGATGGTAGGGGCTGCCATTGATCTACAAAATATTTGCAATAGTTTAGACTAAGTTTATGACAAATTGAGTTCATATTAATAAAATTAATCTAGGTGAACTCCCACTCAAAACAATATCCCTCACATTGTTTTAGTGATCACACGAACCAAATCCACCACATCAACACCGATCATCACGAGAGTTGATATAGTTTCAATGGCGAACAATCGACATGTTCATCATATCTACTATATGATTCATGCTTTACCTTTCGGTGATCCGTGTTCCGAGACCATGTAGACATGCTAGGCTCGTCAAGATCAAAACTTAGTTTCCGCATGAGCAAATCTGGCTTGCTCACGCTCACGTTGTATACACTTGCGGAATCTAACACACCCGATCATCACGTGGTGCTTGAAACAACAAGCTTTAGCAACGGTGCTAACTAAGGGTGAACACTTTATGACTTGAAATTCATGTGCATGAGGGATCATCTTATAATGCTACCGTCGTCTACTAAGCAATAAAAGATGCATAAAGGATTAACATCACATGCAATTCATAATATGTGATATGATATGGCCTTTCTTCTTTGTGCTTCCGATCTCCATCTTCAAGCACGAACATGATCTCCATCATCACCGGCATTGCATCAAGGTCAATGACGCTTCTCCATGGTTGTCGTCCACCAGCTTCAACTATTACAACTACTTTGAATAGACACGCGGGTCTTAACATAAATTAAAGACAACCATATGGCTCCTGCCGGTTGCCAACTTACAATAAGGAACATTGCATACATCAAATATAATCACAATGATGGCCATATCACATCACAACACACCCCTGCAAAACAAAGTTAGACGCCTCTACTTTCTTTGCATGTTTTACGTGGTTTGGGGCTTTCAATAAGTGTCGTTCTAACTTACGAACAAGAACAACAACATTGATACTAGTATTGTTAATCACCCGTTGTAAATTGGATCTTAACTATGCTAGGAGAAACAGCACCATAAAGCCACTTATGCAATACAAGTTGCATGTCAAGCGTGGAGCAAGTCTCATGAACGATGTCATGTAAGGTTAGCCCGGGCCGCTTCATCCCAACATACCACAAGATGCAAAGTACAGAAGAAGCAATCGACAATAAAAGCATCAACGCCCACAATGACCATTGTGTTCTACTCGTGCAACATATCTACATATAGACACGGCTCTGATACCACTGTAGGGTTTCGTAGCATGGAAAACAAAAAAATTCTATCGCATACAAACAAACAAGCCAAGATCTATCTACTAGATTGTAGCAACGAGTCGATGGAATAACTTACCCTCGAAGATTCCAAAGTGTTTAACGAGAGCGGATTCTCGTGGGTGATGTAGTCGTACTCTTCCCGATCTCAAGATCGCGCGTAGACGATCCTTCCAAGGCTGCTCCGGCGCTCCGCAATCGGTCACACGTTCGACTTTCGAAGACCTTCCTCTCCTTGTTCCAGAAACGGAGGTTGTAGCACTCTCCTCGCGATTTCGGCAGCACAACGGCGTGGTACCGGAAGTAGAGGGGAGATCTCGCAGGGCTTCGCCTCAAGCCGGAGCGAGTATGGTGGAGTATGAGAGAGCTCCTCGGCGATCTAGGTTTTAGACACACCAAGGAGGAGAGGCTAGAGCCGGCGGCTAGGGTTTGGGGCACCCCAAGTCGGCGGCTAAGGCAAAACCCTAGGAGGCGCCAAGCTAGGGTTTGGAGGAGGTACTTGTGTGTGCTAGGAGGAGCCCTGCCTCCTTATAGGTGGAGGGGCCGGCCAGGGGAGGGAGGAGACCTCCCAACTCGGCTTGGAGGGGGCTCCGCCGGTTGGAGGAGGGAACTCCTCCCCAACTCGGTTTCCCCCTTCTTCCTCTTTTCCACTTTCCAAATTTAGCCGTTTGACTTTTCAATTTAGCTATTTGACATTTCAAACTAGGATTTGAATTAATCCTTTATTTGGAAGAGATGACACTTAGTACATGATGCAATCATTCCAACTTGCAATGACACATTCATGTACCCCTTCCTCCGAGTGCTGGACATTCCGAAGCTTCTAGAACATTCCGATGAAAACACCTAACCATTCCCCAACTCAAACAGGACTTTCCTTATATGAATATAATTCTCCGGACCATTCCGGATCTCCTCGTGATATCCCGATCCCATCCGAGACTCAACAACATTCGGTCTCTTTCATCATACCATAACTACTCAAACAACGCCGAATCCTTATGTGTCTCCCTACGGTTCGTGAATTATGCGGACATGATCGAGACACTTCTCCGAACAATAACCAATAGAGGAATCTGAAATTCATATGGCTCCCACATATTTCTACGATTACTCGATCGAATGAACCACTTACATACGATACCAATTTCCGTTTGTCTCACGATAGTTTACTTATCCGAGGTTATGATCAGATTCTCTCGCATACCTAGTTCAACCTCGTTACGATAAGTACTCTTTTCTCGTTCCCGTGATATGTGATCCCTTGTGAGCGGTCACATGCTTGCAAGCTAATTGGATGACATTCCACCGAGGGCCCAGTATATCTATCCGTCATATGGATGGACAAATCCCACTCTTGATCCATGTGTCTCAATCAATACTTTCCGAACACTCAATGCCACCTTTATAGCCACCACATTACGGTGGTGTTTGATGTCATCAAAGCATCCATCCGCAAAGGTGATGTGCATGATCTCATGGTCGAAGGAATTAGGTTACTATGTATCGTAAAGCATATAGCAATTGAACTATTGAAATGACTTGATCTTTATGCTACGCTTATCTATAGGAGTATGTCCATCATATCATTCTCCTAACGATATGATTTTGTTGTTAATAACATCTCAATGTTCATGATAGAAACCACAATCATCTATTATCCAACAAGCTAGTTTTATATAGAGGCTTTACTAGGGACTTCAAATTAAGTTTACAAATCACACAAGTATTAATGTTTCCTTGTTAATACTATTATAGCATGAATGTAAACATTTATCATAAACACAAAGATATAATAATAACTATATTTATTATTGCCTCTAGGGCATATCTCCAACAGCTAGAGCAGTGGCTGGGGTTTGGGGCACCCCAAGTCGTGGCTAGGGCAAAACCCTAAGGGCGGCTATGGTGGTGGCGCCAAGCTAGGGTTTGAGGAGAGGTACTTGTGTGTGCTAGGAGGAGCCCTCCTTATATAGGTGGAGGGGCGGCCAAGGGAGGAGTCCTCCCAACTCGGCTTAGGTGGTCGGCTTGGGAGGAGGACTCCTCCCAACTCGGTTTCACCTTCCTCTTTTCCTCTTTCCAAAACTTGGTTGACTTTCAAACTAGCCGTTTGACTTTTCAATTTAGGATTTGAATAAACCCTTTATTTTGGACAGCGAAGACACCTAGTACATGATGCAATCATTCCAACTTACAATGACACATTCATGTACCCCTTCCCCTCCGGAGTGTCGGACATTCCGGAACCTTCTAGAACATTACCGATGAAAACACCGAAACCATTCCCCAACTCCGAAACGGGACTTTCCTTATATGAATCTTATTCTCCGGACCATTCCGGATCTCTTCGTGATATCCCGGATCCCATCCGAGACCCCGAACAACATTCGGTATCTTTCTCATCATACCATAACTACTCAAACAATGTCGAATCCTTAAGTGTGTCTCCCTACGGTTCGTGAATTATGCGGACATGATCGAGACACTTCTCCGAACAATAACCAATAGAGGAATCTGGAAATCCATATGGCTCCCACATATTTCTACGATTACTTTGCGATCGAATGAACCACTTACATACGATACCAATTTCCCTTTGTCTCACGATAGTTTACTTATCCGAGGTTATGATAGTCGGTATCTCTGCATACCTAGTTCAACCTCGTTACCGATAAGTACTCTTTTCTCGTCTGATATGTGATCCCTTGTGAGCCAGTCACATGCTTGCAAGCTAATTGGATGACATTCCACCGAGAGGGCCCAGAGTATATCTATCTGTCATATGGATGGACAAATCCCACTCTTGATCCATGTGTCTCAACCAATACTTTCCGAACACTCAATGCCACCTTTATAGCCACCCAGTTACGGTGTGGTGTTTGATGTCATCAAAGCATCCATCTAGTAAAGGTGATGTGCATGATCTCATGGTCGAAGGAATTAGGTTACTATGTATCAGAAAGCATATAGCAATTGAACTATTGAAATGACTTGATCTTTATGCTACGCTTATATATAGGAGTATGTCCATCATATCATTCTCCTAACGATATGATCTTGTTGTTAATAACATCTCAATGTTCATGATAGGGAAACCACAATCATCTATTAACCAACAAGCTAGTTTTATATAGAGGCTTTACTAGGGACTTCAAATTAAGTTTACAAATCACACAAGTATTAATGTTTCCCTGTTTAATACTATTATAGCATGAATGTAAACATTTATCATAAACACAAAGATATAATAATAACTATATTTATTATTGCCTCTAGGGCATATCTCCAACAATACCTCCACTCTTGGCCTTGTCGGCCAAATACTTGCTGCAGTTCCTCTTCCAGTGGCCATCCGCCTTGTAGTAGAAGCAAGTGGATCCGGCTGAAGAAGATGGCTTAGTCCCTGAGGAAGCGCTTGGTACCGGGTCCTAAGCCTGCTTTCCTCAATTAGCCTTCTTCTTAGTCCAAGAACTCTTCTTGAACTTAGCCTTATTCGCACCATCAACACTTGACGCCCTTCTTGAGATCCGCCTACGCTGCTTGAGCATCCCATGTAATTCGAGCTTCTTATCCATATCATGCATGTGGTAGTTCAAATGAACGCCCATATGCACTAGGAAGAGAGTTAATTATATCCGTAGCGAACTCTTCGCTAATGGGGTAGCCAGGCCTCTCCAAAGATTGCACGTAACCAACCATCTTGATCACATACGGACTCAGTGGATCACCATCCTTAAGCTTGCAACTCAACAAAGCCTGAGAGACTTGATACCTCTTAGTCTTCGCCTGAGCCTGGAACATACTTTTGAGGCTTTCGATCATATCGTAGGCCTCAACATGTTCGAACTGCTTTTGCAAGTCCGGTTCCATGTGAGCAAGCATAAGACAGTTAATATCCGTGGACTCATCCTTAGCCCGACAGTAGGCATTGGTGGCAGCGATAATCGCATTCTCATTCGGCTCATCTGGAAGTGGGTTGTGTAGGACATGGTCCTTCTTTTCTTGTTTGAGAACAATTCTCAGATTTCGATACCAGTTGGTAAAATTAGTGTCGTTCAGTTTATCTTTCTCAAGAATGGTTCTCAATACAAAACCGGATATCTGAGAGTGACTGATACTTGGTGCCATGATCTACAACAGAAAATATGCAAAACACTTAAGACATGTATTCATAAAAGAGCAAGCATATTAAACACTTTAATATTTTATGCTCCCACTAGAACCAACACCCCTCCGATGGTTGCTTAGTGATTCAGGACCCTAAATAAGAAAGTCGGCTAGTGAGCTTTAGCATAACCGCTAGCCGCCAAGTGATATAGGTAGACAACTCCTTGTCAATCCTACCTCATACGACTCCTGTTGGACGGGTGGCGTCACATGCCCCGGCTCCCATCCGACATTTCCCCAAGCCCCACAACCGCTGTGATAGACCCGTCTAGCTTACCGAGTGTTTCTGCAGTAAGAGTCCGACTCGAACCCATCTAGTCAAAGAATGGGCAGCACCTCAATTTTATGAGCCCACTACCCAAAATGTCCGACTTGTGATGGTGCAAACACTGGCGGGGAAAACCGACTAGACCTTCTTTGAGGGATTAAATTGTACTGATTATCTAATAGAGGTAAAACAGAGACATAGCAATAACACAAAATAAAACAATTATAATGTGAAATGGTATGGCTCTCTTCATGGCGATCTCCATCTCCACAAATCCTATAATCCGACTCGTGCCAACTCTTGTCACTTTCCGCCTTACTCCATGTCGCTGACATGTACAACGCCTTGCATGTCTTCCGGGTTCTCCAAACAACTACACTAGCTTAGTAAAGTAAATTACAAGGAGAATCCGACACGCAGGTCGTTATACAATAATATGACAACACCTTGGCTCCAGCCGGCTGACAAAACCGTGATTCGCAGATCATGTATGAATTACACACATACATCACATGCACATGAACCATACCATTCACAACTTCATGCAAAAACTAGTTATGCATAGATACGATATCTACCGGCATTGTGAAACTCGCAACGACGTCTAACGCGCTACGACAGGGCGAAGCCGACGGTCCTAGTCTGATTCGATCAAACTCTTTGATCTTCGATCACCGCTTCTGGATTTACGTGTCACAGTCTACCCCGATGGCGGAAGCCGACCGGTAGGGGTATGTCGTTCCACGACCTCGGCAGTATGATCACGGAAATCAGATCTACCATTCCCCGAGTAGTGATCCAATCAACCTCGTACAAAACGGATCTATCTCATAGATCGACCACCAAACAACATATAGATCTCATCTACAGCCAACCGCATGTCACATATGCGAGATCTCGAGCCTAAAACCAGAAGCTATCGCTCTGATACCATGTTGGGGCCACGGAGATAAAACAAACCTTTTCCTCTAACGTGGTGATTCCAAGATCTAGCCGAGGTAGAAGGCCACGAGGTTTACCACTAGACGCAGCTATGGATTACTAATGAAGCGCGTCGATTGATACAAGATAGCCTTTGCGATCCGATCGCCTGGTGCCGATCAGACACCTCTGCCGGTATCCACATCGTACAAGGAGGAGGACCGGGCAAGCTGCTAGGTTCGATTGACGGTAGGATCTGTGGAGCTAGGGTTTCCAACACATGGAATGACCTAACCGAATAACGATTAACCTTTCTGGGTTAGGGTGCTCCACTATATATAGAGAGTGAACATGGTCTCTGCTCGCGTGGCCCATTCACTAAAGTCCATATAATATTAGTCCATGAGTCCGATTCGACTTAGCCCAAATCGGCTCGGGTCCAACCCAGATTTCGATTCAGATCAATCGAACTTGCTCCACTCTTAAGTGTGTGACCTCGGGCTCATGGCTACTTGGACACGATTAAGTCGACTCTCAATCGATCGATCGGTGGCTCCTAGCGAGCGTGTCGACTCATGAGTACCAAGAGTCATGACGACTTGCATTTCCAATGCGACTTACGTTTGAGTCCCTTTTGCCTCACGATATACCTTGTCAGACTATAGGCGAATATATGTCATCCCTTAAAAAGTCTGACTCTCTTCTCGATCCGAGATAAGTGATTCACCCGACTAACTCTTAGTCGATTGCCTTGGTTAACACTTCACCGAGTCGTGCATGGCCATGCTTTCTGAATCATATCTCACAAGAGGGCCCAGAGAATATCTCTTCAAGTGGAGGGGCAAAATCCCATCTTGGTTATTCACATCACGCAGCTTGATTCTCAGTCGACCCGAACTCTGCCTTTATGACTGCCCAGTTACGGATCATCGTTTGACAAAACCTAAGTCGGTGATCCTCAACTCGGATTATGCAATAACGTCAGGTCTAAGGGTTACATTGATTGAGATATACAAATGACAACTTGTTCGTTGTACCTCAATATGGGTCAATCCGACTCGCTAAACTCTTTAGATGAATCTATGTAAGTTGGAATAGCATATCCATGCCCATGACAAGTGGAACCGAGTCATCAAGCCAACTTTCACATTGGTCTAAGTTGTGTGTCCAGCACAACCTCAATGGCCAAGGATATTTAGTACAAACAACATGAATGTATAGTTCCACAACTGAATCACATATTCAATGATACACATCAGATGTTTATACAAGGACTACTTAATATCTTTATGAATACAATGGGTAATCTCATCATACATGATTGCCTCTAGGGCATATTCCCAACATCTTCATCATGCCAGCCTCCGGTATGAAGCGTGAGTGTTACCACCGTATTTTGGCTAAAGATGGAGATGGGCCGTGATCAAGATGGGCTTAGAAGATACATATATTCAACGTGTTGTTGGATCGGCCTAGTCGTGAATTTGATTTGGCTGAATTGCCGTGTATCTTGTATCATAGTAGGATTCGTGTTTGTTTAGGTTCCGTTTATGTTTAGGTAAAGATAGAGTTGTAGAGTTATTCCAAAAGTAGAGAGTCTCCGGACTATAAATATGTACCTAGGGTTATTGAAAGAAAACAACAACCACGTTCACAACAAAACACAATCTCGGCGCCATACCCCTTGTTCTTAGGGTTTCTTTCGGGTAAGTGCCATCTTTGCCTAGATCGCATCTTGCGATCTAGGCGATTACTATTCGTTACCGTGTTTTACTCGTCTTGAAGCGTTGTTGATGGCGGTAATACCATTATCATAGATTGTTTGAGGCTAGCATCGACCTTTGTTCCATTATTATCGTGAAGTTATGCTATCTCTAGCTATCTCGCTACCCTTGCACCGTGTCCCAAAGTGCAAGGGTAGCACCTATGATCTTTATTTAGTCGATTCGATCTGTTATAGTTGTGCCTTGTTCGTCAAGGTTTAGTTTAATATATCGTAATCGGGCCTTACAAGCGGGTTGAACGATCCGGTAATGCATAAGGATGTGGCTTATTCGTTCTAGAGAGGATGTTCCGTAATTGGCTTTATGTTGGTTATTAGGCCTCCTCTAGGGTTGATATTCTTCATCTTTTGTGCGTACTAGGCTCAATTACGCGTAGGATGTTCGATTCGTGGTGAAAAGCGTTAAACTATCGTAGATCGACTTAACTTAGTGACCAAGCAAAACCCCATGTTATCATAAATCTAACGCAGAACCATGGGGCAATCGGCTTTAGGAGCCGATTTACTGAAACACAGGAGCCGATTACGGCTCGAATTTTACGATACTTGTTTATCATGCAGAAATCAATCGAGCAATCCTTCACCTTCCGACGGTATAGGTCGGTGGCATCTCGAACCAAGCCGGGGCGTGTCGGAGCTTTTGGCCGTCACCGAGGGACCAGGCCCACCAGCGATCTGAGAGCCTCCGGCTCTTCGTGTTGTCGATCGCTGCTGCGGTGGGTTTTGGCAGGCAACACATTCGCGCCGGTGGGACGTTCAACAACGTCTACATCAACACCCGACGCTGCGATGGAGAACAGACCGATCACGACGATCACTGGCGAGCACAAGGCCAAACGACGAGATCAAGGCCCTCTTGAAGACCTCATCGGCTCTTTTGAGAGGACCGTCGCATGGCATCGGTGGAAGGTTCTCCCGGCGCTCTTAATGAGGTGGATCTCTATTCCTTCGGAGGAGCGCACTGGGCTCTCTGACGGAAGTCAACTACATGGTGGCTCATTCTTTGCACCGCCATTACGAGAGCACAGTGAACGCTTTCGGCGGGTGGTCGCGTAGTCGAGAGATCATGAAGCATCGTACTCGTCGGGACCTACTTTAGGGACTCACAGGAGAAAGACCGCTCCGGACCAGCCGCGAATCCGTTCGCACTTGCCGCTCCGTAACCACCGAGGCGCAGCGGCTTCGTCTACAAGGCTGGGCGACCGAGCGATTGCCAATTCCTGTTTGAGCCACCTAAGGAGATCCCACGGATATATATGCGCCTACGTGCGGATCGCAACAACGACGCGCAAAGCAGATTGCAACGCGAGTTTTCTGGCAGGAGCCTGGGTCGATCCTCCCGAGGCAAAGCGTCCGGGGCGATACTGGGATGGACGCCGACAAACAGTGGCTAGCCAAGTATGCCATGGAGCAAGTCATGAGAGTCTAGCCCTACAGCTCAAACGGTGGAGCAAATCGGCACCATCACGAGGACCGGTTAAACCGTCTTGAGGAGAAGGACAATCGGCTATTCAAAGCCGTACCCCAAGTTCGATCGATTCGCCGCCACCCAAGTATAAGCTCCACGAGTTCTCAAGGTTCGGGTCGGAAGGGTCAAGCTCGATCGAGCATAAGCCGATACAGCACAACTAGGCATGATTTGACATCGGATCGGATCGCGTAAGATTCTTCGCAATCTCGAGACCAGCCTTTGGGTGGTACACCTCACTACCTGATTCAATTCATACCGGAAGCAAGAAGAGCAGTTCCACGTCGATTACCATTCGAGGCTACGAGGCTGGCATTGCGCACTTTGGCGCAAGTGCGGCGAGGAGAAATCGTAGCGGTACATCCGGCCTTGATGTCAAGAACCGATGTTACTCGGCTCGTTTAACGAGAAGGAAGCGATCGAGCTGGCGGTGTTGGGCTGTCGGCACCCATCAAGGACTGGCGTTCGGTGAGTACAACTTCGTTGGCGCATGGCCCGGCGGCGATGTATGAGCGGCGCCACCACAGGTTGTACCAGACAAATTCAAGCGTCCGATAAGCACGGTCGATGCGAAGAAGAAGATCCTACCGGGACCGAGGAGGTGGCCGTGGTGAATGGGCTCGGGGCAGATCCTGTGCCTGCAAATGGGTGAAACAGCAAGGCCTGCGAAAGGGTTCGACTTGATGTGAGCAAAGCTGAGATATTCGATCTCTTCGCGAAGGAAGCGGTGAGGTTACCGAAGGCCACAAAATCCCTATGGCTCGAGGAGATGAGCAGGAGACCATACGCAAGTGGCATCATTCGTTCACTCACACCACCAACGAGTGCAAAGAGCTTCGCCAAATCCAAATGGCTATAGAACAAGGCCGTCGATCCTTGGGCATTCGCCATGAAAGTGGACACAAACCCATTTC
This sequence comes from Avena longiglumis, assembly GCA_030063025.1. Classification (NCBI taxonomy): domain Eukaryota; kingdom Viridiplantae; phylum Streptophyta; class Magnoliopsida; order Poales; family Poaceae; genus Avena; species Avena longiglumis. The sequence goes on along the minus strand of CP125978.1, from coordinate 410,318,782 downwards.
CGGCGTCAACATGGTAGAACTCGATCGCTCTGCAAGGCGTAGCTGGATTTCTCGTTTGGCGTTAACATGGCGGTCTGGATACCACCATGACGCATAAGGAGGCGGTGGTCTCGGGGCAAGGAAAGAAAGGAGGCGATCCATGCGACCCGGCCACAATGACAAACGGTATGAGAGGAACAAGTGAGGAGAGTGCGATATCGAAGCCACATTCCACGCATCTCCTTAACAAGTATGAGCGCCGATGCGACCAACGTCGCCCGGCCACACAGAGACGATGGAAGATATGAGCACCTTGCTAGGGGTATCGAAAGAGAAGGAAGGCGCAGAGCATTGGGATTGTCCTTTCTTGGTATTCTTTGGGGCGAGGAATGAGTCGATTGCCTACTATCGACAAGCCTGAATGCGGTCGACAAAGGAAGACACGAGGCCGGTGTCGGTATTCAAACGTCTAGGGCCTCTTCAGGGCCGTCACAACAAGGAGTCGCTCGGCGAGGAGACCTCGAGAAACCAAAGGATGACAAGGTCAAGATGTATCACCATCCAGGTGGTGCCGACGGACTCGACACACCCGAGCGCAGTGCACGGCTGCGTAACAGAGGAAGTCAAGCGCAGATTCTCACGCTTTGAAGAAAGCGGCTGATCTGGCCGTCAAAGTGAAGCAGGTGGAGACGGAAGACCGCCCGAGGAAAGAGTGGCGCCCCAAACCGGTAAAAGCCGATGCAAAGACATCGGCTGCAAACATGGTGTTCGACTCCCATCGCGCCAAGAACCGATGAGCTACGTGGCACAATTTGATGCGGCCACGGCGGTTATCTTTGAGAAGCCACGTGAGAAGGGTTACAAACATCTAAAAGCCACAGCCTGCGAGGTTACATCAATGGGCAACCTCGGCAAGATGTTGGTGGACACCGGGCGGCGATCAATATCATGCCATACTCCATGCTACGACGTTTGGGGCGCTCCTGCGGTCGATCAAAACCAACGTCACGTTGAGCGACTTCAGCAGTCGGTCTTGAACGCATAAGGCGTCTTGAGCGTGGACACGATAGTGGGCAGGAAAACCATACCCACGTCATTCTTCGTCGTGGACGGCAAAGCACTTACACCGTCTTACTAGGAAGGGATTGGATTCACGCTAATTGCGCATCCGTCCACAATGCATCGCGATCGATCCGGGATGGAGACGCAGTAGAGGTCATCCACGCGACGATTCTCGAGATCTCCATAGGGCATGAGCGTCTGGGAAGCGGAAGACCAAGAGCCGATCTCTGGAATCAATCTAGACGGCTGCGAGCGTATTGAAGCTACAAAAAACGGGGTGAGGCTGGTCTTATCCACTGGCCTCGCAGAGTAGAAGAGCCCACGATCATCGCGGTAGCGGCCGATCCTGATCGGCCACAAAAATAAAAACAGCGATCATCGACAAGCGGTTCATGTAGTCGTAGAGAGATGCTCGCCCAGTAAAACAATGAGGTGTAAAGCGTCCTTGACGGATGAAAGCAAAGGGGCGATTCAGCGATCGGCCCAAATTATTTGTTTCCTCACCCACCGCTTGCCCTGTATTTAGCGTCGATTTGACAAAGTGACGGAAAGCTAGGGTATGGGTTTACATCCGATGAGCTAGAAGAGATCGACATTGGTCCTGGGGATAAGCCACGACCAACATTTATCAGCAGAAAGTTAGAGCCGAGTCTGCGGGGCCCGATGATAGCCCTGTTGAAACAATATCCAGACTGCTTCGCCTGGGACTACACAGAGATGCCTGGGTTGGACAGGAGCATCATCGAGCATCGACTCCCGCTCAAAAAAGGATTTCGGCCGTTTCAGCAGACACGACAAATGAAGGCCGAAGTGCGGAAGAAGTCAAGAAAGAGGTCGAGAAAATGTTGACCAATTTGATCGACCATGCGGTATCTTTGAGTGGATTTCTAGTATCGTACCTGTAGAGAAGAAGGGTGGCCAATGGCGGGTTGCTATAGATTTTCGAGATCTCAACAGAGCTACCCCAAAGGATGAGTATCCGATGCCGGTGGCAGAAACATTAATCAATGCAAAGTGGTCATAAAATTTTGAGCTTCATGGACGGCAATGCGGGTACAACCAGATCTTCATGGCTCGGAAGACATACACAAGACGCATTGAGTCGAGGTCCGTGGGGTTATTTGAATATGTGGTCATGACGTTTGGTGAAAAATACCGCGCTACGTACAAGGGCCATGAATTATATCTTCCATGATCGATCGGCAAGCGGTGGAAATCTACATCGATGGCGTGGTGGTCAAGTCGCTTCAACGCACGGACACTTGGACGATCTGCAGCGTCTGGACCGAACAAGAAAATTCGGCCTACGGATGAATCCAAAGAAGTGCGCTTCGGGTGGCGGTCGGTTCTTGGGTTTTTGGTCCATGAACGCGGGATTGAGATCGGCTGAAAATTCGAGGCGGTCACGAACAATGAAGCCACCCACCACCAAGAAAGAGCTGCGATCCCTTATCGGCAAGATCAACCGTCGGACGATTCATCTCCAATCTATCGGGAAGGATTGAGCCGTTCATGGGACTAGTTAAAATCAAATCGGCGAGGAGTTCGGCTGAGGCGAGCAACAACGAGCCTTTGGCGAGATCAAAGAGTACGACAAAGCCGCGGTGTTAGTTCCACCTCGGCTGACGGGCCATTCTATATTTACTTGTCGACACGTCCATCGCCTCGGTAGTGGTGCAAGTTTATGATGAAGGTGGAGCGAGTGTCTTTACATAAGCGGAAGGATCTTTGACGCAGAGACAAGGTACCACGATATCGATAAGTTGTGCCTCTCTGCATTTTCACCGCACCAAGTTGCGCCACATTTTGCTATCGGCGGAGATCATCATCATATACCGTCGACGTCATAAAGCACATCTTTATCGGCTCCTATGTTAAAAGGCCGGTGGGCAAATGGATGTTTGCTTTGTCGAGTTTGACATCCGGTATCAACCGAAAGCGATTAAGGACAGATGGCTGATCTTATCGCTGAAAGGATCAACACTAACATAGCCCTTGTCCATAGGCGTGGGCTATGTTTTTCGACGGATCGGTTTGTGACGATGGCTGCATCGGCATTTTACTCGTGTCGCCTGGGGGCAACATTTTCCTTCTCCATCAGTTGTCTACTCTCGCACCAACAATGTAGCCGAGCGAGGCGATATGCAAGGATGGAGTTACTCCTCGGCCGGAGGCAAAGGAAATTTTGGAGACTCCAAGTTGGTGATTTCCCGGCTCACGGAGGACTACAAGTGCGAGGCGATTCCCTCTTCCCATTATGGCTGCCTTGAGTGATGACGCAATTCCGTGCGTCAACTTCACTTGGATCCTGAGCGAGAATACCGAGGCGAACGATCTTGCGCAGATGGCTTGAGATACAAGGATGTGGTAGAAGGAGCCGACGTTCGATCAGTTCACAGGCGGACGATCGAGAGCCGATATCTTCAATTACTTGAAAGATTACTCAGGCACCTAAACGGATAAGGTACAAAGCCATAAAGTATGTGCTTATTGGGGATGACATGTTTTACAGACTGGAAGGGCTATTGCTCAAGTGCACTGGGACGGCCGAGGCCAATCAGCTCTTACGCACTGTGGAACTCACCAATCGGCTCATAAGATGAAATGGTTGATCAGCGATCGAGGTTTTATTGGCCCACCATGCTTGAGGACTGTTTCAACTACTACAAAGGGTGTCAAGCATGTCGAAATTTGGAAAATCCAGATGGTACTCGGCAATGAACCCCATCATCAAGCCTTGGCCATTCGAGGTTGGGGCATGTACATGATCGGCAAGATCAATCCTCCATCAAGCAAAGGCCACATGTGGATTCGCTATCATGACTACTTCACTAAATGGGTAGAGGCTGTCGATGAAGTCGATGACTCAAGGATGTTATCAATTTTGTGAAAGAACATGTCATCCATAGATTGATTCCCCAAACTATCACGACCGATGGAGGTTCGGTCTTTATTTCTCAAGAGTTTAGGAAATTGCGAGGACATGGGGATCAAGCCGATTAGATCATCTCCATACTATGCTCAAGCAAATGGGCAAGTGAGCGTCAACTGAGCCTCATCAAGCGATCAAGAGGAAAGTCGATGAGCACCGAGGCGTTGTACGAGGTTTTGTCGAGGCGTTATGGGCTTATCGCATGTCATGTCATGGAGCAATAAAACCTCACCTTACCATCTAGTATATGGACAAGAAGCCGTCCTACCGTGGGAAATTACAATTTGGATCGAGACGCCGTCACTTTTCGTGACGATCTAACAACTGAAGAGTATGCAACCACGATGAGTGACGATGTGGAGGATTTAACCGAGCTCGGTTATGGTCACTGGAGAGAATCAAAGAAAACAAGGCCAAGGTAGCTCGTGCATACAACAAGAAAGTGAAGCCAAAGGAGTTCCACGTTGGTGATCGGTATGGGAAGTCAGTTGCCTTGGGGACTAAGGATGCAACATATGGTAAATGGTCTCCAAATTGGCACGTCGTCTGATGTGGTCGACCAAGTTTTAAGAGGAAACGCATACATGCTCGGCAGTTGGATGGAGTAAAATTCGATGGCGATCAACGGACAACATCTCAAGAAATATTTCCCAAGCATGTGGGATGTTGGACAAGAAGCGAGGAGCCGATACATGAAATCGGCCGGGTAAAGGCACGAAACGATGGACGGTAAAAATATGGGCGATCTTGAAAATCGGCCGAGTAAGATGGGGTCCGATGCTGAAAATCGGCCGAGTAAAAAAAAAATATATAAATTTGTATAGCCGATGCACGGTCATCGACTCTAGAGGTTCACACACGTCATAAAAAGGGCTACCTCGGCGATCTCAGCTTCGTCATGTTCGTCTTTGCTTGTCACTAATCGTCATGCGGGCACGTTCTTGATGGGCAATTGGAGATTTGGGTCGCCTGTTTGAATCCACCGTGTTGAGGAAGGTCGCAGGTCATCATTTGAAACCAAGAAGTGGCGTTGTGATGTGTCTAAAGATGCGATCAAGGTTGACCTGTCAACGTTTTTGGAGAAGCCGATGGGTAGTCATCGGCTCTGCGGATTTGACTTGTTTGGTGTATGCGGCAAGATGATGAAAGCCGATCGGTATCATCGACTTCAAACATCGACCTATTTCGGTTATCGGCAAAATTGAAGCAAGGGAGCAATATTTGGGAAAGCGAGTTTCATTCATTCAAAAGATCATTGCTTACAGATGATCGATTACAAAAGGGCCTACTACTGCTATTACTCGATTCCTAGTCTAGCCGAGGTCGTAAATGCCGCCGTTGTCGCCGCCGTCCTCTTCTCTTGATGTCTTCGGTAGCTCCGCATCGTCCTCGCTAACTGCTTGAAGAAACCGAGGACCTCTTCGTCCTCGTCGTCATCTTCAAGATCTTCGTGGACCCGTGGAGCGCTTCGTCGGCGGATACTACTCGTCGGAGGAGGTGTCCTCCTCGATTCCTCCTCCTCGGCGAAAAGTCGACGCCGTCCCGACCGGTTGTCGTCGCTCTTCGCCTCGCTTCCCGTCGGCGCGAGGCTCTCTTCGCCGTCGATCGGGGCGCATCGTCCTCGACGGCGAAATCAGTCCCTTCGTCCCACCATCGTGGGGAGAAATCTATGTCGCCGTGGCGGGTGCTCTGGCGTTGGTGCTCGTCGCTAATCGAGTTGGGCGTGGGAGGACGCCGGAGGAAGCGAGAGGCCATGGCGGCGAAAGAGGGTTTTTCCGGGATGGGAGAAGGTTTTCCGCAACGGAGGAAGATGGGACGAATCTGCTCAGCTGATTTAAATAAGAATAGTGGACAAGCGGTTCAATGCCATAGCGGTTTCCCAGTTACCGCCAAAATCGTCAAATCACGCTCTGCGAGGAGTTGAAGAGGGCATAATGATGAAGGGGTAGCGTGGCGGTCTGTTACGCCACGCATTACCGACAGCGGCCGGTAAAGAAAAAAAAAAGGAGAAGAAGAGGAAAAACACAGATTGGTTTTGGAATTATCATTGCCAAAACCAGGGGGGCATGTGTTACCACCGTATTTTGGCTAAAGATGGAGATGGGCCGTGATCAAGATGGGCTTAGAAGATACATATATTCAACGTGTTGTTGGATCGGCCTAGTGCGTAGATTTGGGATGAATTGCCCGTGTATCTTGTATCATAGTAGGATTCGTGTTTGTTTAGGTTCCGTTTATGTTTAGGTAAAGATAGAGTTGTAGAGTTATTCCAAAAGTAGAGAGTCTCCGGACTATAAATATGTACCTAGGGTTATTGAAAGAAAACAACAACCACGTTCACAACAAAACACAATCTCGGCGCATCGCCACCCCTTGTTCTTAGGGTTTCTTTCGGGTAAGTGCCATGCTGCCTAGATCGCATCTTGCGATCTAGGCAGTATCTACTTATTTCGTTACCAGGTTTTACTCGTACTGAAGCGTTGTTGATGGCGAGTAATACCATTATCATAGATTGTTTGAGGCTAGCATCGGCACTGTTCCATTATTATCGTCGAAGTTATGCTATCTCTAGCTATCTCGCTACCCTTGCACCGTGTCCCAAAGTGCAAGGGTAGCACCTTGCTTGATCTTTATTTAGTCGATTCGATCTGTTATAGTTGTGCCTTGTTCGTCAAGGTTTAGTTTAATATCTACGTAATCAGGCCTTACAAACGGGTTGAACGATCCGGTAATGCATAAGGATGTGGCTTATTCGTTCTAGAGAGGATGTTCCGGTAATTGGCTTTATGTTGGTTATTAGGCCTCCTCTAGGGTTGATATTCTTCATCTTTTGTACGCATTAGGCTCAATTACGCGTAGGATGTTCCGATTCGTGGTGAAAACGTTAAACTATCGTAGATCGACTTAACTTGTAGTGACAAGCAAAACCCCATGTTATCATAAATCTAACGCAGAACCATGGGGCAATCGGCTTTAGGAGCCGATTCTGAGAAACACAGGGCGATTACGGCTCGAATTTTACGATACTTGTTTATCATGCAGAAATCAATCGGAGCAATCCTTCACCTTCGACCAGGTATAGGTCGGTGGCATCTCGAACCAAGCGGGCGTGTCGGAGCTTTTGAAGTCGCCGAGGACCGAGGCCCACCGGCGATCTGGAGCCTCCCGGCTCTTCGTGTTGTCAGTCGCTGCTCGCCGGTGGGTTTTGGCAGGCAACAGTGAGTAGTTCCACCTTGGACTACGGGTCCATGTAGTAGCTAGATGGTTGTATCTCCTCCTTGTGCTTTCATGTCAAGATCTTGTGAGCTCCGTTCATGATCAAGATCTCATCTATTTGTAATCATGCATGTTATGTTTGTGGGGAACCGATAGATATTAAGATTACTATGTCAGATTGATTAATGGTTTGGTCTTATTGACTCTATCATGTCTGTGTTATTTGTGATCTTGCATGCTCTCCATTGTTAGCAGGGGCGGATCCAAGTGTTGGCTTGGGGGTGCACAAGACACTGGGTAAAACCAAAATCCTTTGTGAACAGACAATTTTTTACCATGTGTGACACCCCTAAAACCTTTTTTTAGCAGTTCGGGCGCCACCGTGCACCCCGATCGATGGTTCTCTAGCTCCGCCACTGATTGTTAGTAGCTATCTTGGCCAAGTAGTTGCTAGTGACTCCAAGAGGGGGTATTTATGCTCGATAGTGGGTTCATGCCTCTATTTAATCAAGGGAAGTGACAGAAATCTCTAAGGTTGTAGATATGATATTACCACTAGGGGGAAAACAACGGTCTCTTGTTCATGAAACAAGTGGATTGTTTACCTTACACACTTTGCTTAAAGCAGTTGTATGTTGCTTGCAACTTAATACTGGAGGGGGTTCGGATAATAACCCAAAGGTGGACTTCTAGTCGTAGATGCAGTTGGATGGCGGTCTATGTATATTGTTGTATTGCCCAATCGAATCTCATAGGATCTTTATGTCTAGTATTGCATTGTTATGCCTTGCTCAGTTCTGTCAATTGCCCTGATGTAATTTGTTTACCCAGCATGCCATGTTTATTTATCTAAGGAGAACACTTCTAGTGAACTATGGAACCCCGTCCAATCTTTACCATTGATACATCTTCCACTATTACTGTTTACTTGCTGCAAACCACTTTCACCTTTCACACCATACAGTTAATCCTTTGTTACAGCAACCGGTAAGATTGAAAACCTCACTGTTAATTGGGGCAAAGTCTTGAGTTTGTGTTGTGCAGTTTTCCACGTTGCTTGCAACATCTTTGAGACGTTTCCTTCCTCCTACTGGTTCGATAACCTCGGTTTGTTACTGAGGGAAAACTTGCTGTTGTGCTGCATCATACCTTACTCTTGGGGTTTCCCGACGAAGCGCTCCACGTTTACGTAGCGCCATCACCCATGTAAATCTAGATCCCTGATTCCTATTTGTTCATGTTTCTTGCTTGCTCCTCGATTATGAAAACATGTCTTTGTACCACAATTTAGTAGTGGTGCATTAATGACCTCGTAGCTGGCCAACGACCACCATGGTGTGGTGAGGGAGGGGAGATGGTCGATGAGGCGGCAACGACTAGGGTTCCAATAACGCTAATAAATTCCAAGAGAATGGAATGGGGCGATCAAAAGAAAAGCTAGCGTTTTGCAAAAATGAATACTCCGTTCATACCAGATTATTGGGTTAATTGAGATATTAGAAAAAATACCAATAAATTAGGCTAATTTATACATTAAATGTCATGATTTACCCCCCTAAAATCACTTTACACATGGGAAACTGGCCAGCGAGTGCTTAATATTCCAGTCCAACTTAGGAGAGACTAGAGAGGGGGCATGCATGCCATTTGGTATTAATTACCGCGTGCATCAATGCGGAGCAATCCCCTCTTTCTCTTTTCAATAGCAAATCGATGGCCACTTAGGCCAAAGAGTTTTGTTAACTAAGCCCAATAATCCCCGCATGAAGGAAGTACTATATCATTTAGAGCAAGTATGATAATATAATGCAACCAGACTATAAGAGATTAATAATATAAACTTACTTAGTTGAAGGAGAGAGAAAAATGGTGAGAAAAGAAGTGGGCTCTTAGCTAAGAGCCACCTGCAACACTTTTGCTCCTAGACACTATGTAAAAGTGAAAGGTGGACATACTTAATTATAATTATAAACCTTTGTCTCTCTTTTTTCTTTGTTTGGGGAAAATTTTAGAACTTTTTGGTTTAGTTATTATTCTTTCAAATTTCCTTTTTCTGTTTTCTTTTTTATTTTTATTTTTAGCTTTTTAGCTTTTTGTTTTCTTTTTTCCTTTTTCTAAATAATATGAACATTTTCAAATCTGAACAATTTTTAATTTAAACCATTTTTAAATTTGAACCATCTCTAAGTTTGAACATTTATCAAATTTGAAAAATTTAAAACTTAAACCATTTTAAAATTTGAGCATTATCAAACTACTAGGATATTTTCAAGTTTGAACATTTTTGAATTTGAATAAAATTTTCAAACAGAAAGAAACCAAACAAGCAATATAATTTATATTTTTCTATTATATGTGTTGGCTATTAGATTGACTTATAGATGGTATGGACATAACTTACTGCTAGTAGTGGGCTACTGTAAAGTGAATTATGCTTTTCATTCTTATGATGATTGCGAAGGTGACTCATTGGTCGGAAAAATAATGTAGACTTTGAAAGTTGTGTGTTCACGGTCTGAAACTGTAATATTTTTTTTGGTGCCAACCAGTATCTGGTTCACACTTGAACTAGTAATAAATACCACGAAGCACACAAAATTTACATTCGATCTGAACAAAGGCCTCACAGTCTGCAGCATTTAGGCTACTCTGCTGCGTTGCCTCTCAGAACCGAGCAAAAAATACCTTGGGTGAAAGTGGACTTGCATTCCTACCTACCGAGCTCACTCATGCTATTCGGTTAACGATGCTAGCGAGGTGGAGCCCACGAGTGGTACCGTGGGCCCGTGTGGCAGTACTACGCCCGCACAACATTAACCGAACCAGGCAGGAGGCGTTGAAAGGGCGATGCGTGGGAGCAAAAAGGCTTCGCAGGTCGTTCGTTATATACGCTTTCCCCCGCTCCACAACCAACACCATATCCTCTCCTGCCCACACTGCCTGCCTGCGCCGCGCAACCTACCACTGCACACTGCCCACTGCCCACTGCACAGCTCAGAGAGTAGAGCACCGTATGCAGCTCTAGCCAGCAGTTCCGCTCCGTCGATCGAGCCGCGCGAGGGAAATGGCGGCCGTGGAGGCGGGGGTGGTGGCGGTGGCGAGCGGGCGGAGCAGCAAGCTGGTGCGGGGCCTGTACTGGCGCCTCCGCGCGGGGATCCGGCGGCTGCAGTCGGAGCGGCGCAGGTGGAGCGCAGGCGGCGGCGGCGCCAGGCGGGAGCGCTTCAGCTTCCACTACGACGCGCTCAGCTACGCCCTCAACTTCGACGACGGCCGCCGCGCCGCCGACTTCGTCCTAGTATGAAGCGTGGCGCTCGCGTGGCGCTCGATTTGGTGGTGGCTGTGGCTGGGTCGCGTGTGGAATCTCTGTACGTAGCTAGGAGTCGTCGTCGTCGTCGTTCCGTGTGCTTATTCAGTCTTCGATTAGGAGCCACGATGATTTGTAGGGGTGAAAGAATCTTCCTTCCCATTTAGCGCGTGTTACGATTCATCACTTCATCTGCGGCGCAGTTGGAATGGCAACATGCGCAGCTAGATAGTTCCGTTGTAATGAAAAATCCGAGCTTTGAAAAGCTGCAGATTCACACGGGAAAATGTCTTACGGACGGGGAGTCTAATGCAATTTTACTGCAGGAGCAACAACAGGTTCTATCATGGTCACTGGTTGGTTGCTGCAAGAGGCATGAGCATTTCCTCCTTGCCTGAACCTACATATGACGATCTTCTCCCTTTCGAGGCAAAACATAGAGCTTCTTCAATCGACAAAAAGTACTCTACTAGTTTTGAGCGTATATCGTTCAGTGTAGAGGCCATATAGTAATGCCAGTACTAGTGCTTAAATATTTTGTCATGATTCGTGAACAGACGATAGTACTAGTAGTATTAACTTGTTTAATGAGATGGAAACGCGGTTTCTGGGGTGAAGAAGAAGAAAGGGGGAGTAAATTAAAGTTGGTCTGAATTCTGAAGTGAACCAAAAGGGCTTTTCACACGGGAGGCGAGGCAGTTGAGATAAGGTGACGGCTGACGAAGTGATGAAACAAACCCTTGGAAGAAGGAAGGTAGGGGGAGGGGGAGGAGGTTCGGGACAAGACATCGGATTGGAGACCGGCGCTGCTGCCTTCCCGTCCATTCCATATCCATCCATCTATTTCCTCCGTATGCTCCGGGCATTTCTGATGTCACCAACAGGCAACAGGCGAGGAATGGTGCCTGCCTACAGTTGGGGCGGCTGTGTCGTCCCATCCCGCTTGCCACGGCCACTGGAGGTCAGCTGCTCCCGGTGACGCGAAGAACAGGAACTAGCAGCGTACTCCGGGTGTGGAACGGCGGAACCTGCAGGTCGAGAATAATTAAGAACATCACTAGGTACCAGAATTAACGATAACTGCAACCCGTTTCAGGATTAACAAAAGACTGTCACTGCTTGGTAGCGGAGTAGAAACTATCAGGTGTGGGGTCCTCTGTCAAACCCATGAGAATCGAGCGATGTTGCTTGTTGAGGCCTGCCGGATAGCAACATGGCACGAGGAGATGCCATTCGAAACGGGGCCGGGTAGGACAGCCTCAGCATGTGGTGATGCTTCCTATTGCTCTCGATCATTGGGTGGATGAGACGGATGGCCTGGTCGCGTATACGCCTCCCGTTGCATCCCATCCCAGGAAAAGACGGACATACATACAGCTGGGCTCCCACGAGCATATGGTTCTTTTTTCATCCAGCGAATGATTTCTGCTTCGTGTTCCCGTCCAGTGGCCAAGAACAAGGACCAGTTTTTGAGATGAGCCGTATAGCGGCAGCAGACTTGGGCCGAATTGAAGATGGGTTAGAAAAAATACAAGTGAAGGTGGGTGAACCGACACTTTAAAGGATCATCAAAGATGGGCTAGAACATGGAAGATGTAGATGCGAATCGACATTGGGCTTCAGACGAAAAATGTCTCGCAATCTCGTATAAATAATGGAGATGCGGGGGATCGAACCCCGTGCCTCTCGCATGCAAAGCGAGCGCTCTACCATTTGAGCTACATCCCCGTGTTGACTTAACTCGAAAATACGAGAATATATTTACGTGGTGAGTAATTCTAACACACTGTTTTTAGAAGATCTTTTAAATTTTTTTTTTTAGAAAATCTTGTTGTTCTGCTCGTTTGAAGAATATGTTCTCGCGTATATATTATCCTTTTGCAACAGAGAAAACAAACAGACTAAGAAAAATGGTTATATTTTTTCACCTACGGTGCTCTACAGACCCAATTTCTGACATAATAAGCCTTATAGAGAAGGCAACGGCAGAGTTTACCCAATCAAAGATGGGCCAGGATAAGGGGAAAAGACAGAGAACAAGCCGTGAACTGGTATTGGGCTTCGAAGATAAAAAAAAAATTCACTAGAAAACTGACTCTCCTAAAAAAAGGATGATTTGAGTTTCAAAAAAAAAAGGATGATTTTCTCTGAAAAATAAAAAGGAACGGAGATGCGGGGGGAAATATTTACGTGGTAAATAATTTTAACACACTGCTTTCAAAAGTTCTTATTTTTTTTAGAAAAAGAAACTCTTCTTGTTCTACTCATTTGACGAATATGTTCTTGCATGTACATTCTCCTTTTGCAGCCGAGCAAAAATAAGAATAAGAGCACCTCTAATAGATGTCCTATTTTAGAGCTACAATTTGTGGGTTTAGGATACTAGTTTTAGTGTTTTAGGACGCCGGTGTACAATTTACTTAAGCAAATGCCCTATTGTAGGACACAGTGGCTCCAATAGTTGCCCTAAAATAGGATAGTAGAGAGAAAAAACTTAAAATTAAACTTTAAAAGTTTATAAAAACTTCAAAATTAAAATAAGATTCAAACAAAATTTACATAAATCGGACCTAATTCAACTCTAATTCGTCCCAATCAAACTCATTGTTGTCACTGCCATTGAGGTCGATGGTCACTGCCTCCTTCCCCTTTGTCGATGGCCTGACCTCCTCCTTCACCATTGTCGACGGCCCGACCTCCTCCTTCACCGCCGTGGACAGTCTCGCCTCCTCATCGACGGCCCGGCCCTGTCCCTCACCGCGAAGAAGGTGTGCTCCGCCTCTACGAGCTTCGGGTGGGCGGCGGCTAAGCGGGCCATATAGCCCTCGACCGCCTCCTCGTCGTGGATCTGCTGCTCTGCCAGCCGGCTTTCCTTCTCGTCCTCCATTGAGACGAACCAAATGTTGTCTGGCACGAGGAACTCCGCCTCTTTCTCGTCGACCGTGTCGGGGAAGTTGAGGTGGTCGCGGTCGAGGTCAAAGCGAAATACGGTAGGTCGTATGCACGCATGGCCTCATCCGGATGCTTGAACGTCCCCATCCACCACCGATCGCCGCGGTAGGTGATTTTGGCCGCGTACTCGTCCAATGGCTATCAGCGGTGTTGGAGATATGCCCAAGAGGCAATAATAAAGAGGTTATTATCATATGTTCATGCTTATGATAAATGTTTACATACCATACTATAATTGTATTAACCAGAAACATTAATACTTGTGTGATTTGTAAACATAAAAGAGTCCCTAGTAAATCCTCTTGTTAAACTAGCTTGTTGGTTAATATATGATCATGGTTTCCAGATTATGAACATTGAGATGTTATTAACAACAAGATCATATCATTAGGAGAATGATGTGATGGACATACTCTTATAGATAAGCGTAGCATAAAGATCAAGTCATTTCAATAGTTCGTTTGCTATAAGCTTTCTGGTACATAGTAACCTAATTCCTTCGACCATGAGATCATGCTAATCACCATCACCGGATGGATGCTTTGATGACATCAAACACCACACCGTAACTGGGTGGCTATAAAGGTGGCATTGAGTATTCGGAAAGTATGTGTTGAGGCACATGGATCAAGAGTGGGATTTGTTCATCCATATGATGGATAGATATACTCTAGGCCCTCTCGGTGGAATATCATCCGATTAGCTTGCAAGCATGTGAACTGGCTCACAAGGGATCACATATCACGGGAACGAGAAAAGAGTACTTATCAGTAACGAGGTTGAACTAGGTATGCAGAGATACCGACGATCAAACCTCGGATAAGTAAACTATCGCGAGACAAAGGGAAATTGGTATCGTATGTAAGTGGTTCATTCGATCGCAGAGTAGTCGTAGAAATATGTGGGAGCCATATGAATTTCTAGATTCCTCTATTGGTTATTGATCAGAGAAGAGTCTCGGTCATGTCTGCATAATTCACGAACCGTAGGGAGACACACTTAAGGATTCAATGTTGTTTAGTAGATATGGAATGTAAGTAGGGAGACCGAATGTTGTTCAGAGTCTCGGATGGGATCCGGGATATCACGAGGAGATACAGAATGGTCCGAAGAATAAGATTCATATAAGGAAAGTCCGATTCCGGAGTTCGGAAATGATTCCGATGATTTCATCGGAGAGGTTCTAGAAGGGTCTAGAAGGTTCACCAGACCGAAAGGGGAAGGGTACATGAATGTGTCATGGATAAGTGGAATGATTGGATCATGTCCTAGGTCACTTGGTTGGGAATCTACAAGAGAGAAATTATGCTTCAAATTGAAAGTCAAAAGGCGGGTTTGAAAAGTCAATCTGGAACAATGGTTTCCTAGTGGAGGAAGGAAAGAATCCTTCTTTCCCTCCACCGCAATCCAACTAGGATAGGGAGTTGGGAAGGATTCAAACTCACCTCTCCAAGTTGCCCTCCCTCTCATAAATAGAAGGGAGGGGCTGCCCCAAGATCACACAACACCACCCCTCCCCACCAAGCCGTGCCGCCACCGCCGCCTCGCGTCACCGCTGGATCATCGCTGCCGCCAAATGCACCTCCTCCTCTTCGTCCCTCTAAACCCTAGATCGCCGAAAACCCTAGATCCACCCTAACCTGCTCCGGCTTAGGCGAAGCCCTGCATGATTTTCTCTCTACTTCCGACACCACGTCGTCATGCTGCCGGAATCGCGAGGGGAGAACTACAACCTCTGCTGCCTGTTGGAACAAGGGAGAGGAAGGTCTTCATCGAGTACCGAACATGTGACCGACCGCGGAAGCGCTGCCGGAACGCAGTGCCGGAAGGATCGTCTGCGCGATCTTGAGATCGTAAGTGTACGACTATATCATCCATGAGAATCTGCTCTCGTTAACCGCTTTGGAATCTTCGAGGGTGAGTACTCTATCGAATCGTTGCTACAATCTAGTAGATAGATCTTGGCTTGTGTGTGTTCATGCGGTAGAAATTTTTGTTTTCCATGCTATGAACCCCTACAGTGGTATCAGAGACGTGTCTATATGTAGATCTGTTGCACGAGTAGAACACAATGGTCATTGTGGGAGTTGATGCTTTTGTTGTCGATTGCTTATTGTGTACTTTGTATCTTGCGGGATGGTGGGATGAAGCGGCCCGGGCTAACCTTACATGGCATCGTTCATGAGACTTGCTCCACGCTTGACATGCAACTTGTATTGCATAAGTGGCTTTGCGGTGCCTATTTCTCCCAATATAGTGAAGATTCAATTTACAACGGGTGATTGACAATACTAGTATCAACGTTGTGGTTCTTGTTCGTAAGTTAGAACGACACTTGTTGAAAGCCCCAAACCACGTAAAACATGCAAAGAAAATTAGAGGCGTCTAACTTTGTTTTGCAGGGGTATGCTGTGATGTGATATGGCCATGATTGTGATTATATATGATGTATGCAATGTTCCTTATTGTAAGTCGGCAACCGACATGAGCCTTATGGTTGTCTTTTTAATTTCGTTAAAGACCTGCGTGTCTATTATTCAAAGTAGTTGTAATAGTTGATGCTGGTGGATGACAACCATGGAGCGGCGCCATTGACCTTGACGCCACGCCGGTGATGATGGAGATCATGTTCGTGCTTGAAGATGGAGATCGAAAGCACAAGAAGAAAGGCCATATCATATCACATATTATGAATTGCATGTGATGTTAATCCTTTTATGCATCTTGTATTGCTTAGATCACGACGGTAGCATTATAAGATGATCACTCTCACAAACTATCAAGTTATAAAATGTTCATCCTTAGTAGGCACCTTTGCCAAGGCTCGTTGTTTCGAAGCACCACGTGATGATCGGGTGTGTTAGATTCTGGGAGTGTATACAATGGGAGCAAGCCAGATTTGCTCATGCGGAAGCTAAGGTTTGATCTTGACGATCCTAGCATGTACAGACATGGCCTCGGAACACGGAATACCGAAAGGTAAATCATGAGTCATATAGATGATATGATGAACATGATGATTGTTCGCCTTTGAAACTACATCATGTCACATGATGATCGGACTTGGTATAGTGGATTTGGTTCATGTAATCACTAAAATAATGTGAGGGATATTGTTTTGAGTGGGAGTTCAACAACAACATGATTAAAAGTTGAACACTATTTATCATAAATTAAATCAAAGTGAATTTGCATAGTTGTTATAGTCATTGGCATCCGTTTACCACCTTGCGCTTGGTTATAATTGAGATAATAGAAATATAGAATTCTGGTTAATTACTTTACGAACTGGTATCGTATTGTTTTGAAGTGTTAATCTAAAGTTTAAAAGTCCTATTGCAAACTTTCAGTAAGTTTCGGTTATTCCGTGAAGTTTAATACATGGTATTAAATCAAGAGTAACAATTCCAGTGTTAGTAAATAAGTATCATGTTTATCTCCATGATTCTTGATATTCAAAAGATTGTTTTAATATCAAAGTTATCTAGGAACATCATATGTGGAAGATACTGCGATATCTGAAACGATGTTTTGATTAAAACATGATAGAGTATAATATGGCAAAGTTTATTTTCTCATATTTGATGAGAATTTACAAAAGGTTGGAGACACTAGTTGTCCTAATCCTCCAAAAGGTATTGGATAGCAACATTATACCCGCGATTCACCGTAATAATCTAAAGTAGCTTGATCATGAATAGTTCTGTGATAAAGGTGAATATTTGATGTAGGTAAAATGTTTACTACACCAAGAGATTACTAAAGAATGGAATTTGAAAGAACACCAAACATTTGATGATGGTGATCTTCTTCAAAGTGCAAGTCCAAAGACATTGATATTTAACTATACATGCTTTAGACTATGTGTCATGTGTATGACTACACTATTGATGTTGATAGATTCTTTCAAACAGAAAAGGAAATACTGAAAGAGAATCTCATAAATATATGGCAGAAAAGAAAAGACTAGAATTGTTCAGCTTAGGTATATAGAGGATATACGAGTTATGGATGTATTCTTTGCTTGTTAAATAATGTGGTTCTTAAGTATTGGATACTGAATTTGTTGGTATGAATTGTCATACAAAACAACACAATTCATGAACTACAATGACCTAAGTAACTAGCAAAAGAATATGTGATGATGTTCATCGAGAACAAATAAAGGGTTGTTGTGTTGCTCGTTAACATCAAAGCTTGCCTTTGTTTTATCAGTTATTACGAGAAAAAAAGGGTTGTTCAAATAATTGTTGTAATCCATAAAAGATGGATGATTTACAAATCTCGTTGGATAAATCGCATCCATAAAACTATTGCTAAAAATGTCGAAAGACAATTGATAAGAAAAATCACATAGGAAGTGACATCGCCTTTTAAATTATATTGAAAAGAAAACATGAAGAAACTCCATGTGGATGGAATTTTGGAGTCTTTTTATTTTTGATCAAAAGACGCTTGTGAAACCTTCCTAGAGATAATTAAAACTCTGTTCATAGGCCAAAGGGAACAAATGACTAGCTTATTAAAACTTGTATATATTGTTGTATGAAGTCCATTATGTGTAGTCAAGAGCGATGGATTTCAACTTCATATGCTTTCTTCGAAAATTTGAGTGAATATATGAATATTTACTTAATGAGGATGAAGTGTGAAACATTTGAAAATGCTCGAAGACTTTCAAGATGAAGTGCAAAATCAATGTAACAAGAAAATAAATAATTTATGATAGGATCATAAAGGAAGATTTTTAGTTGCAAGTTTAGCATAACACCTAAGATTTGAGGAATCGTTCCATAGTTTTATTTTTCCCGAAAAACACCATAGTTGTATGGAGTGATCGAGATATGTAATAAAACCTTGTTTGACATGGTAAGATCAAAGGTGTCATTTATAAAACAGCCATTATATTTTAAAGATTAAAAGCTTTAGAGACTACCGTTTTTCCACTAAAAAGAGCTCCATCATGATCCATTGAAATGACACCATATAAAGTTATGGTTTGGGATAAAACCCAAGTTGTCCTTTCTTGAACATTGGTATGAGCTTGTATTTGTAGGTTATTTCGGATAATCGTTGGGTATTCCTCCATAACACCAAAGACAAAAGTGTTTGTCGCTTAGAACGTCAAGTTTCCTAAGAAGAAATTTTCATGAAAAGTTAAGTGGGAGGACAATAAAACTTTGATAGGGTTAAAAGAACCTTAGCTATATGTGCTGAGTTGCGCAACCCCGAAAAGTGTTCCGAAGGCAGCAACAATACTCATGGCTCACGTGTCTCAAAGGTTGTGGTCACGAAGGTCAAAGTTCCTATTGAACCAAGTAGGTCGGGTAAACAATCAAATACCAAGATTTGAGGGTTGAATTATTATTTGACAATAATGAAAGGACTACATGCAAAGAAGCGATGATGGGCCCTGACTCCGTCAAATGGCTTGAAGCCATAAAATTCGTGATAGTTCCATACACAAGAAATCAAGCTTTGAACTTGAAGGACCCTCGAGAAAGGTGTAAGACATTACAATCGTGTTTGGATCTATAAAGAAATATACATGGATGTTTCACATCTATGAAATAGTCGACATGTTGGGAAAGAGTTCACAACAATGTTCAAAGGTTGACTATGACAAGATTTGATCTTTTATAGCGATATTTAGTCTAGACGGATTAATATAGCAACCACTACATATAATTTTTTTATATGGTAGTTGAATAAACAAAACAAGTTCTTCTAATAGAATTGTTACCTAGGACGTGTGCATAACATGGTCCATAGGGTTTTGTTAATTCAAAGGACGCTAAAAGCGTATGCAAACTACAATGGTTGAAGTGAGCATCGCGGAATTGGAATCTTCACCATGATGAAACTATTAAAAGAGTTTAATCTCATTGGAGATGATGAAGATGCTTGCATTTGCAAGAAATTAAGTGGGAGCGCTAAGACATGTTTCTAATACATTATGTGGAAGACATATTGTTGATTGGAAATAATGCATATTTTGTTAACACAAGTTAAGAATTTCATTTTGATGAAAGACTAAGGCAAAACCCGAATATTTGGCATCAATGTCTATAAGGATAGATTGAGATGCTAATATGGTTGTGCCGAAAGTACATAGATGATATATTGAATGAGTTCAATATAGAAACTACAAGAAAGGTTCTTGTGGCACAGAAAGGATTTAATGAGTTAAATATTGATGATATATGCAAGTGTATTGACACTTGGTAAGTGGAACAAAGATTCAAGTATAGATTGATACTTGATGTATGAAATCACAAAGAGTTTTATACCAATCATAGTGTGATATATACAAATCCAGATATGTCCTATGCTCTAAATATTATGAGCATATACCAGAATGATTCATAAGATGATCATTGGATAGTAAGGACATTCTTATGATCTTTTGGAAGAACTAAGAATATATTATTTTGTAGAGGTGACAAATAGATGGTTAGTTTATTGTAAAAGTACTACACTGATACTAGTTTTGTCACAAAGTACAAATTAAGTTTATCTCAATCTAAACTAAGGATGACACAATATAATGGAAAGTAAGTTTCATAATGGATTTGGATGAGTTCCAAAGTTAAGACATTGTGACAGATACCACAATAAAAGGCTAAATATATGACTGCTATTATAGCAGCAAAAGAGGGCATTTGTGTCAAGTAGTTTGTTATCAAACTAGGTGTAGTTCACATCGGGATAATACTATGAAAATATATTGTTCAACAATATTTTCAACATGTTTTAACCCCTAGGAACTAAAGGTCTCACCAAAGGACCAAATTTATACAAAGCCATCTCATTAGAGAATGAGTGATGCGTAGAGACGCAAAGACATGCAATTACACACGGACCTGTAAGTGTCGGATCCGAAGATCAGTTGACCACTAGCAATCGTGTACATGCAACAACGGAAAGCCATAGGTGTTGAATACATAAAGATTTGAAACTAGATTATTGTCTCTAGTGCAAGTGGGAGACTGTTGGAGATATGCCCAAGAGGCAATAATAAAGAGGTTATTATCATATCTTCATGCTTATGATAAATTTTTGCGTACCATGCTATAATTGTATTAACCGGAAACATTAATACTTGCGTGATTTGTAAACATAAAAGAGTCCCTAGTAAAGCCTCTTGTTAAACTAGCTTATTGGTTAATATATGATCATGGTTTCCTGATCATGAACATTGTCAACAATATCATATCATTAGGAGAATGATGTGATGGACATACTCCTATAGATAAGCGTAACATAAAGATCAAGTCATTTCAATAGTTCCTTTGCTATAAGCTTTGTGATACATAGTAACCTAATTCCTTCGACCATGAGATCATGCTAATCACCATCACCGGATGGATGCTTTGATAATATCAAACACCACACCGTAACTGGGTGTATATAAAGGTGGCATTGAGTGTTTGAAAAGTATGTGTTGAGGCACATGGATCAAGAGTGGAATTTGTCCATCCATATGACGGATATATATACTCTGGGCCCTATCGATGGAATGTCATCCGATTAGCTTGCAAGCATGTGACAGGCTCACAAGGGATCACATATCATGGGAATGAGAAAAGAGCACCTATCGGTAACGAGGTTGAACTAGGTATGCAGAGATACCGACGATCAAACCTCGGATAAGTAAACAATCGCGAGACAAAGGGAAATTGGTATCATATGTAAGTGGTTCATTCGATCGCAAAGTAATCATATAAATATGTGGGAGCCATATGAATTTCCAGATTCCTCTGTTGGTTATTGATCAGAGAAGAGTCTCGGTCATGTCTGCATAATTCACGAACCGTAGGGAGACACACTTAAGGATTCGATGTTGTTTAGTAGACATGGAATGTAAGTAGGGAGACCGAATGTTGTTCTGAGTCTCGGATGGGATCCGGGATATCACGAGGAGATCCGGAATGGTTCGGAGAATAAGATTCATATAAGGAAAGTCCGATTCCGAAGTTCGGAAATGATTCCGATGATTTCATTAGAGAGGTTCTAGAAGGTTCTAGAAGATTCACCAGACCGGAAGGGGAAGGGTACATGAATGTGTCATGGATAAGTGGAATGATTGGATCATGTCCTAGGTCACTTGGTTGGGCATTTACAATAGAGAAATTAAGCTCCAAATTGAAAGTCAAAAGGCAGCTTTGAAAAGTCAAACTGGAACAATGGTTTCCTAGTGGAGGAAGGAAAGAATCCTTCTTTCCCTCCACAACAATCCAACTAGGAGAGGGAGTTGGGGAAGGATTCAAACTTGCCTCTCCCAAGTTGCCCTCCCTCTCATAAATAGAGGGGAGGGGCTGCCCCAAGATCACACAACACCACCCCTCCCCACCAAGCCGCGTCGTTATCGCCGCTGCTTGCCGTTGCCAGCCACCGTCGTGCCGCCGCCCTAGTCGCCGTCGACTCCACCTCCTCCTCTTCGTCCCTCTATACCCTAGATCGCCGAAAACCCTAGATCCACCATAACCTGCTTCGGCTTAGGTGAAGCCCTGCAGGATTTTCCCTCTACTTTCGACACCACGTCGTCGTGCTGCCAGAATCGCGAGGGGGGAACTACAACCTCTGCTGCCTGCTGGAACAAGGGAGAGGAAGGTCTCCATCGAGTACCGAACGTGTGGCCGACCGCGGAAGCGCTGCCGGAATGCAGCGCCAGAAGGATCTTCTGCGCGATCTTGAGATCGGAAGTGTACGACTACATCATCCACGAGAATCTGCTCTCGTTAACCACTTTGGAATCTTCAAGGATGAGTAGTCTATTGACTCGTTGCTACAATCTAGTAGATAGATCTTGACTTGTGTGTGTTCATGCTGTAGAATTTTTTTGTTTTCCATGCTATGAACCCCTACAGGCGGACGTCGTGGAACCGGGTCTAGTTTTACGGGCGGTGGCGCAGAGGCACGCGGAAGCTAGGGCTTCCAGGGAGGTGGGCCTTAGGCATGGTGAGGTGAAGGATGGACGACGACTGCGGGATCTAACAACTATGGCGACTCGTTGGCTGAGATTGGAGTTTTGCAGACACTGGGTGGTGGGGAATGGATGCTGAAACGCGGTTGTTGGGCTGCGCATGCACAAAAAAACACATATGACACGTGCCTCGCGAGGTCCTCTTTGCCCAAATATGGGACAGAGAAGACAAATTTTAGGGTAGCCCTATTATAGGGCCCATGTTAGGGAACCTGTTGTTGGCCCATTTGTGACTTTTCATACCTTAGAAAACAGTTTTTAGGGCATACACACTAAAATAAGATGCTCTAATAAAAAATCCCTATTCACGGTGACTGCAGAAATGAATAACGATCTCCTAGCACCGTTCACCGCATAGGAAGTTAAAAAATCCCTATTCCAAATTGGAGACTTTAAAGCTTCGGGTCCACATGGTTTGCATGCGGTTTTCTATAATAGATTTTGGCCAATGCTTGGTGATGATCTAACCAAGGAGGTGCTAGAAGTTGTCAATTCAGGCATTATCCCCAGTGGATGTAGTTACCCGATGGTGGAGTTAATCCTGAAGGTAAACAACCGTGAAAAGATCACTCAATACCACCCAATTAGCTTATGCAATGTTGTATACAAGGTTATTTCAAAGATGCTAGCTAGTAGGCTAAAAGTGATTCTTCCTGACATTATTAGGGAAAACCATAGTGCTTTTGTTCTAGGGCGACTTATTACGGATAATATTATGCTGGATTATGAATGTGTTCATAAGATAAAAAATAAGAGGGTATGTGTGTGGTGAAATTAGACATGCATATGGCTTATGATAGAGTGGAGTGGTGTTTTTTTTTGGAGAAAATGATGCTCAAGCTAGGTTTTGATGCAAGATGTGTGTACTTAATTATGTCTTATGTCTCTTCGGTCAAGTTTTTAGTTTGGTTTAACTTAACTACAACCGAATCTTTCTTTACATCAAGAGGCATTCGACACGGCGAACCTTTGTCACCCTACTTATTCTTTCTTTGTGCAGAAGGGCTCTCGAGTATGCTTGCACATGCTGCAAAAAAATGACGAGCTTGTTGGTGTTAAGGTATGTAGGGATGCTCCTATGATTACACATTCGTTATTTGCAGATGATTCTCTTATTTTGATGGAGGAAAATGAGAGAAATGAGATGGTGTTGAAACAAATCCTTGATCTCTATTGTGATAGTTCGGTACAATTGGTTAGTGATGCAAAATCAAGTATCTTTTTCAGTACCAATACACTGGTTCATGAGAAGGTTGCTGCAAGTGAAAGATTAGATATTGTGACTGAATCTTTGAATGACAAATATTTGGGTTTACCGACCATGGTTGGGGCGGATAGAAGTGACTGCTTTCAACATCTTATTGAGAAGGTCCTAGCTAAAATCAATGGATGTAGGAAACGTTGGTTTCTATGGGTGGAAAGGAAGTTATTCTCAGAGCGGATGCACAAGCTATGCATGTTGCGGTGATAGTATTCAAGATTTCGAAAAATATATGTAAAAGAATTACTGATGCTATTTCGCAACTATGGTGGGGTGATGATGATAACCAAAGGAGAATGCACTGGGTAGCTTGGTGGAAGATGTGTATACCCAAAGGAAGAGGTGGTATGGATTTTTGCAATTATATACTTTTAATATGGCAATGCTAGCAAAACAATGTTGGAGGCTTTTGAAAAGGCCAGATTCTCTTTATTCTAGAGTTTTAAGAGCAAGGTACTATCACGATGGTAATCTTCTAAAAGCACAGCTAAAATCTGGTAGCTCTTTTAATTGGCAAAGTATTATGGCAGGCTTGGAAACTCTTAAGAGAGGATGCACTTGGAGAATAGGTGACGGATCCAAAGTGAATATTTGGGAGGATACCTGGATACCTACCAACCCCTCTAGAAAATTGGTTACTCCTCGGGTTAATATTTCTGGGCTTCTTGATCCAGCTACATGATATTGGGATGAAGAATTGCTTTGAAATCTTTTTTGGGAGGTGGATGTGAATAGGATAATGGAGATTCATGTTACACCGTAAGGCATGGATGATTTTATTGCATGACATTATATACGCAATGGTTTATTCATGGTGTGAACAGCCTATCATGCCGAATGGAATTATCGCTTTGGTCGTCAAGAGAAAAGAGTTTTAGGTGTGGGGAGATATGAAATTAGCCTGGTTTGGAGGAAGTTATGGAAGCTAATTATCAAGACAAAAATGAAAATCTTCGGATGGAGAGCGCTCCATGGTCTCATTTTGTGCCTTGGCATCATGGAAAATTGCCACATTGTTAACAATAGTGGGTGCCCCGTCTCCTTAGTGGGACGCGAGGACATTATGCATATCTTGTTTACTTGTCTAAGAATAAAGCAAATTTGGGAGAAGCTTGGTATCCATTCGATCGTTGATACTGCAGTAAATCTAGATAGAGATGGAGCGGTATATTTGGAGCATATGATTTGCCTCAAGGAACATGGGAACCATTGGGTTGAATTGGAATACCGGAGGTCATCTTAACTGGTGCCTGGTACTCATGGTGGGAGAGGTGTCAATTTGTCCATGGCAAGAAGATACAAACCCCCTAGCAATCCGCACTATCAATAGGTGCCCTAGCGAGAAACTACTGGTGGGTACTTAAGAATCCTATTCAGCGGAAGGCGATGACTTGGACATGCGCGCCGGAGGGTGAGGTTAAAGTAAATGTTGATGTTGCATTTAGTGTTGATCAGGGGCGTGAAAGTACATGTGTGATCTTACAAGATTATAAAGGTAAATTTATTGTTGTTCACACTAAGGATCTCCTGTTTGTGGCGAATGCAATGATAGCGGAGGCATATGACCTACGCAAGGGGCTTCTTTTAGCTCAACATATGGAATTCAATCATCTTATTGTTCAATCACATAATACAAAGATCATTACTACAATGAACGATGGAGGCTTCTCTGCTACTTTTGTTGCAGCATTTTTTATGACTACAATATTTTGGCGTCGGGAATAGCAAAGGTGAAACTTGAATACTGCCCTCAGGATGCCATTTTAGTAGCACACCAACTTGCTAAGTCTAGTTTTCAATCTTCTAGTTCTTATACCTAGGACAATGATCCCCTAGTTTTATTTTTACCTTTTTTGATAAACGATATAGGTGTGTTTGATCATCAATAAAGCTAGCAGGGCACGGAGTCCCACCGTCTTCCTAAAAGAAATGCTCTAAGAAAAATAGTTATGTTCTGTTTGGATGCATAGAATTAAATTTAGAAAATAAATTAGGTATAAATTCCAAATCCCGTCTTGAAAGTCTTGAAAGGAAATGACCGCCCGTTCGAGTTCTTTTGTTTGGATGGCTTAGAATCTGTTGTTGAAATCAGAGGGTGCTACCCAATTCCAATTTTTATTTGGATGTACAAAACATGAAATTGGATTTTTTTTTTTGCTTTTTGCTAATATATACTTTGTAAATGTATGAATAGTCAAATACGTATATGTTAGAATATATATTTATTATTTTTCACACATAGTGATATAAAATAATTTTCTATCCCGGAAGGTCCGAATCGGTGCAGGCTGTTCTCGCGTGCGAGCATGCCCCGCATGGAATTAGCCCGAGATTCCACGATCTAATTTCTGGCCTAACCAAATGCTAGAATTAGATGTTCCAATTCCAATTCCCTGATTCCTAGCCCAATTATGTGCAACCAAACTGGGATGTTCTAGAGGCCCAATTTCTGATATAAGCCTTATAGAGAAGGTTATAATAGTACTCAATCAAAGATGGGCCAGGATAAGGGAAAGGATGGTGAACAAGACGTGGACTGATATTGGGCTTCAAAGGAAAAAAAATACTTCACTAGAAAAGGGACTCTCCTAGAAAAGGATGATTTTCTCTGAAAAGAAAAAATAGTAAATGGAAATAGTAAATGGAGATGCGGGGGATCGAACCCCGTGCCTCTCGCATGCAAAGCGAGCGCTCTACCATTTGAGCTACATCCCCTTGTACGGATATTTTAAAACTTTAGCCTACTCGTAGTAAGCATTTAATACTAACACTGTTTGTAGAAGCTCGTGCCGGTGAACCAGTGTAGTTTGAGACTACAGTGTGGAACAACCCGTGGTAGAGATTGTTCGCTTTCCTCGTAAGTTGTCCAGTTGATGTGTCCTCAACCGATCGGCGTTTCATCCTGCCAGTTTTTCCCGTGCTGCTCGGCACTTGTCGTCTATTCGGAAGTACCGATGCAGATATCCCCTTCCGTTAGAATCCGCTGCAGAGATCGTAGCGTCCAAGAGAGGCGCCAACGGAGAACAAGAAAAGACTTCTGTTCGCCAGACTTGAAACCGATCATTCCTAGACAGAAAACGGGAGAGCAGCGTGCCTCCAAAAGTCGCCATAGGTTCCTATGGCGGGGGAGGCTAGAAGCTAGTAGAACCTACGAAGTCAGCAAGAACTTCATCACTAGAATCTGTGCTTTGCACTCTCCACCTAAAGGGTTGAAGCCTACACAGAACTCGCGGAGACTGACCAAACAGGCAAACGCCCCATGGAACCTCCCTCAACTTGGCATTGTCTTTTCATTCGAGAATTTTTATCATGTCAGTCAGAGTAAGTACCAAATATGGATGTCTAGAACATGATCCACCGGGCGAGTCAAGACTAGAATCATGCAGTCATGCCAGGTACCGAACAGACAC
The DNA here is from genome assembly GCA_030063025.1 of Avena longiglumis. Taxonomy (NCBI): domain Eukaryota; kingdom Viridiplantae; phylum Streptophyta; class Magnoliopsida; order Poales; family Poaceae; genus Avena; species Avena longiglumis. The sequence continues at coordinate 410,291,680 of CP125978.1, read as the reverse complement.
CACAACTCAGTTAAGAGAAAGTTTTGATTGCCGTGGTTAACCCCTCCGGCTGGTGTTCATTATATTGACAGACAAATATGAGTACAACGTGTTGGACAAGAACACGGATGCCGGCCAAACCGACTGGGCGCCGACACATAGCGAGCACATGCAGACACGACAGGACTCCTAGTCCTAAACGACTACATCTAATACTCCTCAATCTAAACCGTCGTGAACAAGGTTGAGATTGACCGAAACTCTCTGAGTACTAGCCGAGTACATGGTTTGGTGAAGATGTCGGCAATCGATCGCTGACGAGATGAACCGAACATGAAGAGCGCCTTGAGCAACTTTCTCACGCACAAAATGAAAATCGATCTCGATATGCTTTGTCCGAGCATGAAACACGGATTGGCCGAGATAAGTTGCACCAAGGTTATCGCACCATAACACAGGAGGTGAAGACCATACACACCGAGTTCTGGAGAACAGATGGACCCAAGTTGCTTCAAAGGTGCCATTTGCCAAAGCTTTATACTCCGCCTCTGTCTTTGGAGCAGAGATGATGGGCTGCTTAGAGCTCCAGAAATCAGATTGGGACCAAGGTAGATCGCAGTGATGAAACGACGATCATCGTAACAGCCGGCATCAAGATCAAAATATGTTGAGAACTGTAGAAGGAGCACGCTGAATTCTCAAACCAAGGATGCGATTCCTTTGACATACCGCAAAATCCGCTTCCTTTGCTTCATAATGAACAGTGGTAGGTTGAGCGAGACCTTGTTAACGACAAATGAAAGATCTGGCCTTGTCAAAGTAAGATCTTGAAGGCCGCCAACTATGCTGCGGTACTTGAACGCATCATCCAAACTAAGCAATTCCCCATCAAGTAGACAATTTATCCGTAGTAGACATGGGTGTAGTAACAAGACGACCACGACTCCATGTTAGCCCGATGAAGCAAATCAAGAGCATACTTATGCTGAGTCAAAATCATGCCATCGAGTGTAGGCCGCCTCAATTCCAAGGAAATACTCCAACCGCCCATATCCTTAATAGGAAAGGTGGCGAGGCGTGAACTAGTCGATCGGCGATAGCGTAAGAAGAGCCAGCAAGGACGATGTCATCCACATAGACAAGCATATAAACACCGATACCACGATGATCAAAGATGAATAAGGAGGTATCGGCTTTCGGAGGTGAAACCAAGTTGATGCAACCGTTCACTCAATCGAGCATACCGAACGCGGAGCGCTTAAGACCATAGAGAGCACGCTGCGGTTTACGACATCGAGGGTGACGAGAATCCTCAAACCATGGAGGTTGCTGCATATAAACTTCCTCCTGAAGGAAACCGTGAAGGAAGGCGTTGCTAACATCAATCTGACGGAGACACCAGCCACGTGAGACAGCCAAAGAGAGCACCAGACGAACTGTGACAGGCTTAACAACGGGACTGAAAGTATCATGATAATCAATACCATACTGCTGAGTGAATCCTCGTGCCACAAGACGGGCCTTATGCTTGTCAACTGTACCATCAGGACGATATTTGGTTTTAAAGATCCACTTGCTGCCAACAATATTAGTGCCAGGAGGACGAGGCACCAGAACCCACGTCTGGTTGCGCTGCAGGGCATCAAATTCATCTTCCATTGCGAGCGCCGGGCTGGTTCGAGACAAAGGCATGCGGTGGGGCAGGGTAGTGAGAAAAGCACGTCGACGATAGGGATCATAGCGCACGGTACCATCCTTGAACTGCCTTGGACGAAGAATGTTATTACGCTGTCGTGTCTGAATGACTCGAGGTGGAGGTGCCGAAGGTGAGTCAGGTGATAGGCCAGTAGCAGAAGAGGGCCCGTCGGTCGAGTCGGGAGATGGCGGCGATCTGGCGGGGCAGCGGCCCATCCTGCGTGGAGCGGGGCCGAGCAAAGCGTCGAGGAGGCCCATCTGCGGGCGGAGGCGGGAGTCTGCGCAACGAAGGAACGCAGGCGAGGCCGGCTCGTCACACCGGGAGCCGAAGCGGTGGAGGCCTCCTCAAGGCGTGATGAGCACATGCACGTCGATCGCGGGCAACGGGACATCGAAGCGCGTAGACATGCGAGACACTGCAGAGGGACGGAAGAAACAATAACAGAGCATCAAAAGGCAACATGGAAGTGTCATAATTGCGCGTATTAGTATTCTCAATAGCTGGTTCATCCAAGGGAAAGAAACTCGACGAAGAGGCGTGACATCTACCACAACACCCGGGTGGAAAAAGGAAAACTTTCTCATCGAAAACAACATCGCGAGAGATATAGATGCGACCCGTACTACGATCTAGACATTTATAACCTTTATGAAGGGGACTGTATCCAAGAAAAACACACATCTTGGAGCGAAACTCGAGTTTACGAGAGTTATATTTACGAAGACTCGGCCAACACGCACACCCAAAAACGCGCAGAAAAGAATAATCTGGCAAGATAGCGAGAAGGCGAGAGATAGGAGCCTGGTTTTCTAGCACAGGAGAAGGCATGCGATTGATCAAGTAGCAGGCAGCGAGAAAAGCTTCATCCCAAAAGCGAAGGGAAGGGAGGTGGGCGAAGAGCAAGCCGATCTCAACAAGATGACGGTGTTTACGCTCGGCAATGCCGCTCATTGTGAAGTGTGGGGACATGAAACCCTATGAGAAATACCGGTCTGGAAATAAGCATGAAGACGATGATATTCACCACCCCAATCCGATGGACACGGATTTTGGTGTTTAACACCCTTCGGCATGAGCTTGGAAGACATAAAATATATTTTCAACGTCAGACTTATGTTTGATAAGATAGATCCAGCAATAGCGACTAAAATCATCAATAAAACTCACATAATATTTAAAACCTCCAGAGGAGGGAAGAGCAGGCCCCACACATCGGTATGAACAAGCTCAAGCGGTGCATGGAGACCCGAGAGGAAGCACTATAAGGAAGTTGATGACTTTTAGCCATCGACACGCATCACACAGAACTATCATGACTCGAGGAACACCAAGATTATTTGACTTGACAATATCTTTAACTACTTTATGGGATGGATGACCTAAACGTTGATGCCACTGATCCGAGGAAAGCTTGGCGCTGAAAGAAGCAAAACGATCGGATGAAGATGCTCGACCAAACGGCAGGGGATAGAGGCCTCCGCGACTCCTACCGCGAAGGATGATTTTCCTTGTGGCTTTGTCCTTCACCAAGAAGAAATATTTATGAAATTCAATAAAGATGTTGTTGTCGAAACCAAGCGATAAAGCAGAGAAGGCTTTTGCTAAGTCCAGGGACACAAAGAATATTACGAAGATCGAGCGAATGAGAAGGACCAGCTAACGAGAATGACCAATATGCGTAATTGACAAACTGCACCTGTTAACCTGAACTTGATCCTTACCCTGATAGCGCTCGTGCACACCAAGCCGAGCCATGTCGTTGGTGAGATGATCTGTTGCTCCCGTGTCGAAGAACCGGGGTAATTTTCTGCGGTATGAAGCGTGGCGTTTCAGATCGACGTTCTTCACTGGAACCCTTGGTTGAAGCGGTTCCGCATGCTAGGGCCTCATGACCCCAAATCTTGCAGATCTGGCGGCAGGTCGCGGACGACGGCCATTGCCGCCAGCCATTGCCCCCACCGCCATCATTGCGGGAGCGATTGCCTTGTCCACCGCCGTAGAGCTCGCCACCCCGTAGGGCGCCGCCTCAGCCACTCTGCTGTCCGCGGTGAGACGGCCGCTGACGACCGGAGGTGTTATCAACGGTGGTTGTCCACCGCCCGCCCGGTTGCCTTTGACGAAGCCGCATTTGCCGAGGACGAAAAATCGGCAGCATGTGAGATGGCTTCCTTCATAGCTTCGGCGGAGTAGCAGAGTAGAAGTCCGATAAGGACAAAAGCGAGCCAGCTTGCGGGGCGTTCGAGGATTGCAAACCCTCGTATTGTGGACCAAGACCAACCAAGATGTGGTCGATCGGTTCATCGAGACCGGGCGCCGACCATCGCCATGGCATCAGCGAACCCTTCATCTTCGGTAGTACTCGGCGGACAGTCGAAGTTTCTTCAGCGTCGTCGATTAATGACGGATCGCGGATGCCTTGCGATTCGGCGGAGAACATCCGGTGGTGCACTCCCGGACGCGGCCGGTATGGCGGACCATCGGCCGACCATGTCTTCGTCATTGCGCCAACGAGGATCGAGAACCCTCGATCGGTATACCACCGTAGGCGAACTCGAGATTGGGCTCGGTCTTGGCATCGGCTCCGATGCCCGTGGTGATCTGGCCGTGGCGCCTTGCAATTGCCGTCGAGAGCCTTGACCGGCGATGTGGGGATCACTTGCGTCGCCATAGGAGATAGTTGGAGTCAAGGCGCACGGTGATCGTGTTGGAGTAGCGGAGGGATGGCGGTGGCGGGGTGGGGACGGCGGGATGGAGGTGGGCGGAGGACAAGGCCGGCGGTCGTGGAGACCTGTATCGCGGAAGACATCGTCGCGACTAGATCGATTCCGAGGAGCGAGGAACACGCTCTGATACCAAGTTAAGAGAAAGTTTTGATTGCCGTGGTTAACCCCTCCGGCTGGTGTTCATTATATTGACAGACAAATATGAGTACAACGTGTTGGACAAGAACACGGATGCCGGCCAAACCGACCTGGGGCGCCGACCTGGGCGCGAGCCTGTACCAGACACGGTACAGGACTCCTAGTCCTAAACGACTACATCTAATAAACTCTAGCTAGGGACATCCATCCTGATGCCTACATATATAGCCCGGATCGATCACACACGCTGGAAAGCCAAAGCCAAGACTGCTGGAACGGCGCCCGCCGCTCGGTCCCAGCTCCCGACACAGTTCCTTATACTCGCATAACAACAGCAGCAGAAAAGATATCTTATTAGGACAATCAGTGCTGCATGCTTCGGTTGCATGCTGTGGAAAGGGGCATAACAGAAATCAGCAACGTTCTAGGTACGTCCACACATAAAGCAGGAGGAGCTTAGAGCTGAATCAGCGGTGACACGGAAACGGCCACTGCTAACTAAGCCGGCCGCCGGGACCTAAGCCCACCATGCCCTGTCGGGGGGCAAACGCAATTGCTTAATTAGCACAAAGATACACACCTAGCTTTTGCACTTGGCTAGTTGTTTTATCGCACCCTCGCTTTTCAACTGGAACGCACAAAGCCTAACGGAAAAGGCTACATATACGTATGTTTATACTAATGTTAGGCAATTATTATTCCAGGAAAATTAATCCGTCCTTATCCGCCGCGAGGACCCAGGAGTGGAGCCCTCGCGCACGCACGCACGCACGATCGGTCGATCGATGAATCGATCGATCTTGATATATAATTCTAAGATCATATCGCGCCATGCTGCTTTTCTGCGTCGCTTTGAGCCCTTTACAACAAGGAAGACCGCCCTTTTGTCATCAGACTGCAACCGTGGGGAGTCAGTGGAGGTCAATTCAAGAGCTACTGCTTCTCCAGTTCTTCTCCTTTGCCAATGCAATGCATGCAGTGCAGCGCAAGCGTCTGGGAAAGCAAAGGGTGTGCATGCATGCTAGGGCCGACCAGTAGGGGCTTGAAGAAGAGGCCGAGCTTTCTGCTGCCAATTGCTTGCCCCTCCTGATTAAGGAAACAACAGTGGAAAAGGATTGTCAGCGTCGTGCTGGACTGCTGGGGCCGGCAGTGGGGGAGGGATCCCATCCCATGGGTCACCAGTGTTTCTACTGCTGCTGGCCCGATCGACTGATTAGTTGGCCGGCTAGCCACTTTGCGCTGATAGTGCTAGCCTCGTAGGTACTCCCCGTATTAAACTTCATATAGTGCATGTGTTGTTGGGAATACACCGGTCGATCTATCTACGGACTAAAATATGATGATAATGGTTGCACCCGCAGCTCGATCTCTGAATTGAAATAGGAACCACATGCATTCATGTTTTCTGAACAGTGGATTATTTACAGGGGACGACAGACAGTACGTACGTGGTTCGACTTGACAATCAAACAATGTTAAGGACATGTCTACGTAGATTCAATGCTAGCTACAGTGTACGTAGCTTATTTCCTAGTTGACCTGTATTGTGTTTTTAATTAATGGAGTGTACTCCATGTTATATAGTCTAGATTCTGCAGTCTTGCTGCTACCGCTGATGCACCTTTCAGCTTTTCACGACCGGCCGGTTACTATCATAACAGCTTGAGTCTAGTAGGAACATCGCCATGCTGTCAGTCTTTCCCCTTTCTGAGATTCCTTCCTTGTATAGCTGGTTGACGGAGCCAGGGACGATGGAGTGTCGTGCTAAGCTTTCACGCTACATTCCCTCGTTCCTTTCCCATTTCGTTCCGCTCGCAGCCAACACGACGGACGGACCGGACCAGACTAGGCATCAATTTCTACAAAAGGGTCAGGTTGACCCTTTCGAAACTTCAACGGCCATGTGTTCTACTAACATTCTTCTTCCTACGCGACATGCAATAGCACAAGTACTAAGCATGCAAGCAAGCAAGCAAACACATAAAAAACCCAGGACCAGTGAGGCCAACTCCGACACACCAGATTACTTCTTTTTTTTTAAACGGAGGCAAGAGACTTGCCTCTATCCATATATTAAGAAAGATAGTTTGGACAAGAAAAAAATAAAATAAAGTGCCAGCAAAGGGTTTACTCTCTCGAAATTAGAACACTCGAATCTTTTGCAGCCGCGGTAACCCTCAATTTTTCTTCGGACTTAACGGTGTTCAAGAGGATAGTCGTAGGGGCGGACTCGCGGACTTGTTGCGGAAAAATCTCCCATTACACTCCGTCCAAACCGTCCAATATATGAACATATTGAGGGACGCCATCACCTTGAGGTTTGGGACTTTTTCTCGACATGTTTGTCCACCAAGAATCAATAGAGAGCTCCGCCGACCACTCGGGTATGCTAAAGGAAGTGATCCCAAACCAATCTTGCGCCATACTCCAAAGCCTCTTTGTGCGGCGGCATTGGAAAAAGAGATGCCCCGTCGTTTCTTGAGTATGCTTGCAAAGGGGGAAAATGCCACAATTTTTCCATCCTCTTTTTTCTAGACGATCCACCATCCAAAGCCTATTGTTGATAGTCAACCAAGCAAAGAACTTAATTTTAGAGTCCAAACCTTCCAAACCGTCTTGTTCAAGTATGTGCTTGTGGCTCTAGAAAATTGAGCTTTGTATGCCGAAGATGAAGTATATTCCCCCCCATTGCTCGTGAGGTTCCAAATTATTGAGTATTGGAACTAACCAGATTTCATTAGATGTTCTAATACTTCTAATACAATATAATTCAGAAATCAGATCGCACACATTTGATTCATGACATTTATACGGCTCGGTCAAACATATTCTTACCGATTCATACACCCAGTGTACAAATTCAGCTGGTGCACTTGATACATTCTCGCTCTAACATTCCTCCTACACGATATTAATACAAGTATTTTTTGACAAATGTTTTTTATTAACTTATAATACATATAAGGCGATAGAAGAAAAAAGAGATTACATAGAGCCTCTGCATAACAAGATGTAAAAGGTCTTGTTCGTGCGACAAAAGAAACAACCTAAGTGGCAGGAGGCCAGATTCGTGCACCATATCACCATCCATGCTAAGTAAAAAATCTTCTTGGTCGCTCACTCCACTTAGACGCATGTCGCCATGAAGAGTTTCTTGTGCTTCTATCACATCAAATAGAACCAAGTTCGGAGTCAATTCAGGCATGAGTAAATAAACCACAGTGTACAAGGAGTCCTTTTATTGTCAAACACAATATCATCATACTTGCAACCGCAAAACCCAACATAGGGATGCGTCTCAAACAAGGATATTGTTTTAAATGAAATATAGGGAATGCCCTATAGCTAGTTGCTAAACTTATTAACAATGTTGAGGGTGATAAAAATTTGATGCAACTTGAATAATAGAACATGTTGCACGAGCAAATATGCATTTGGAAACATATGCTTGATTATCTCACATGATGAAAAACCAACACTACTTACTCCCATGCTAATAACACTTCATTATATTGTCTCTTATTAAAATGGCCTTGTCTTACATATCACAAGTAAAAAATGGCTATAGGTGTAACATTATTATTATTTATTTTTTGTTGGTGGCGTGCCCCCAAAAGGGGAATGCTAGTGGTATTACTGGTGACGTTTGGAGACTGAGAACACTCCCATGTCTTCTGCTTGACCTTCATTATTTCTGCTTTAGATATATGCACCTGCTTCAGTATAGCCATTTCATGCATCAACTTATTCCTCTACTTTTTCATTATAACCAACTCATCCTTAAGTGTTCCCTCCTTTTGATCATTGTATTCCTTCATCTTGGCCAAGTTTTTTCTCCATCACTATCTTCTTAGATCTGGTCATGAATTTGTTCACATCATTAAGTGGATTGGAGTATTATTTTTTTGCACCTTGTTCTTCTATTCAACTGACTCATGCACCAGCTTAGCATTCTAAAGTCTCTCATATATTCTTATTCTATCGCTCTCAACATACATGGCTTGAAGTATTGCTAGTATATTGGGTGGTGGTTCTGGCCGGTCTTCATCAAACCAGGACACGAAGCCACACTTTTTTTACTTGCTGCAAAAGTAAATTGGGAAGAAAACTTGTCATAAGTATTACATAATATATATTTTATCATACATGATATTGTTAGAATCTCTAGAAGCACTACCAGACAAATAACTGAATTTAAATCTATAAAAGCACTACAATCCAACTAACTGAGTTTAAATCTATAGAAGCACTACAAGCCACTAAACTGAATTTATATCTCTAGAAACACAACAATCCAATTAACTAGATATAAATCTATAGAAGCACTACAAGCCACTGAACTGAATTTACTTGAACTATATACTACACTAAATTAAACACTTGAACACTTCATTGTACCAAATCGAGGAGAAATCCAAATACATAAAGGAATTTACATTTTGATCTAGCATTGAATACTAATCTCATTACTGACAAGTCTACTTATCTCATTATCATGATCTTGTATCCCCATGACTTACTCATATGCTGCAACTTATTGGATACAATCTCATCGAGTGAGACCAGTGTATCTTCTCATCACGTGGGTGGACAAATATCGATCTTGATACATAGGCCTCAACCTGTTTATCTGAAAACCCAATACACACCGTTATTGTTACCCAGTTACGGACATGACCGTTTGATGAGATCAAAAGCTTTCTCGGGATATAGTGATTATTATGAACTCATCATGGTCTAAGGAGAATGTTACTTTGTTTCTAATTATTACAACTATAAACCATGTGTTTGAATCACGCTGTAATTCTTATGTCTGTAATGTCCAACATGTCATTCTCAATGACATGACTCTGTTGTCAACTGGCATAAATGCACCATGATGAGGAAATCTTAATCATCGTTCGCCCAATGAACTAATTGAATAGATTCTATAAGGAACTTGGTTTGTTTGCATACCACACATGTATCAGTGTTTCATCTTGCTGCAATGTAGCATAATATGGAACTATTATGAACTATTTTGAGATATGATAATAAACTTATTCTAGCTGGGAATAGTGCCAAATGACGGCAGGTCGCAACGATGGCGGCGACGGTGCAACACTGGGAGCAGCTACAGAGAACGATGCAGTAGGAGTGGCTCGGGCAACAGTGCGGGTGGAGGAAAATGGTTAGGACACGGGGCGCTGACAGCGAGTCACATGCGTTTGTTAATGACCGTTAACGATTGATCAAGCTGGTTATCTCCCCCTTGCCACGTCACCTTGAAAGTGGGACCCCTCCGCTAGAGAATCATGGTTAACGAGGCCAAATATCAACATCAACAAATATTCCTAGCCTCCAACGCAATCCTGATGGTTTGTTTTTGTAAATTTGGTAGAAACAGGTGGTTTTTTGAACTATTCATGCATATATGGTGGTTTTTTTTAAATTTACTTTGCCAAACAGTAAGAGTCATCTGGTTTTCTATGGAGATGGCCTTAGAACCAATATACTTATTCCTCAAATCATCTTGCCATACCTCATCCTCGGTAAGAAGTTTAAACAATCATTAACTAAAGAAAACAATATTTTAAGTCTACAAATTATGGACTCCAAAACCTTGATCTTTTGGTTGGCATAGAACACTCATTTCATGTGACAATTTTTTCCTTTCATGATCCAATTGGCCCATAAAACTTGGACCAAAAATAGTCTAGTCTTTTGAGTACTCTTTTTGGTTCTAGGATGGAAGATAACATATATAGAATCATATTGATGATCATGAAGTCGATTAGTACTGAACCGACCGTTTTTCTAGGTCCTTTCCTCCACCTGTTTCCAATCGGCACTCGTGAGTCTCCTATAGTGTATCATGGTCCGAAGGTAAAGGACGGGAAATCCACCTCTCTCACACCAAATATGACAATATATTCAACCCCAACTTCTTGGGCCTCTCCAAACAATAATGCGCTCTTTTTCAGGCCACAAAGCTCCTCGGAAGCATATCTGTTTGAGGTCCAAATAATGACCCATAGAAAGAATAATGTCATTTCTATATTGTATAATATAATACTTTCTCCGTCCAGAAAATAATGTCGCGGATTTGTCTATATTCACATATATCCGTACTGTTTTAGTATATATATGGGTATGAATCTAGACAAATATATGACATCTTTTTTTTTTTTGGAATAGAGGGAGTATAATAGATAAACTATCATCAACAATATGCGGGAGCAATTTGACTATTGGTTTTTGCTTGGTGTACGCTATGCGGGCAACAATATATTAAACAATATAACACATGCAAGCAACACATATCTATAAAATAGGGAAGCCAACTCCAACACACTAGATCATGTTAGAAATTCCAAATACTCCTTCCGACCAAAAAATAATGTCGCATATTTGTTCATATCCGCATGCATGTGTACACTAAAACGTATATAGATACATTAGAATTTACACAAATATGCGACACTAATTCAGACTCGCACAGCGACATGTGCCTCGCTGCGTGCCACAACGACATGTGTCTTGCTGCGTGCAGCGTGCCTGTTCATCGACTCACAAAGCCTCGTTGGCGATGGTGTTCTCTTCGATCTTGCAATGGTGGAGGCTCGACGCTTCTTCTGGCGTCTTCACTACGGAGTTGGGCAACGTCATGTTCCGATGGTTGCAGGAAACCCTAGAGATCGATTTGTATTTCTTGATCTCTTACGATTTTATCTGCAATGTTTTCAAGATAATAACTTTATCCTAGTTTGTCTTTTAGTTTCTACATATGTTGCTTATTGTAACTTGATATTCAGTTAATGAAATATGTGGTTGCTCTAAAAAAAAAATACCTGGACCTCTCCAAACAATAGTGCGCTCTTCTGCAAGCTGAATTTTAGGCCACAAAATTCCTCGGAAGCACAAAGTATGTGTTTGAGGTCCAAATCATGACCCATGGAAAGAATAATGTTTGTATATTGTATAGTATAATACTCCCTCCGTCCAGAAAAGATGTCGTGGATTTGTCCAGATTCACATGAATCTATACGTATTTTGGTGTATAGATGCGTGTGAATCTAAACAAATCTACAACATTTTTTTTTGAGATAGAGAGAGTATAATAGATAAACTACCATCAACAATATGCGGGAGCAATTTAATTATTGGTTTTTGGTTGGTGTACACTATGCAGTCAGCAATACATTAAAAGATATAACATAAGCAAGCAACACATATCAATAAAATCTGATGACGAGGGAAGCCAACTCCAACACACCAGATCGTGTTAGAAATTCCAAATACTTCCTCCGACCAAAAAAGAATGTCGCATATTTATTCATATTCGCATGTTTCTGTACACTAGAACGTATATATATATATATATATATATATATATATATATATATATATATATATATATATATATATATATATATATATATATATATACTCCCTCCAGTCCATATTAATTGATTCAAATTTATCTAGATTTGAATGAATCTAGACATTATTTAGTATATAGGTTTATTCAAATTTTAACTAATCAAAGTCAATTAATATGGACCAGAGGGAGTATAAGAATCTACACAAATATGCGACACTAATTCAGACTCGCACATTGCATGCCATTCGTGGCATGTCGATGAGTAGTTAGGTAAAACATATTCTTAATTTGGCGAAGCGAAAAATATCCCGTGCAAGTAGACGTTCCACAAACAAAGGATCTTTACCCAACAGCGCAAGAAAAAGAATAAAGAAGAGGCGCACCCATTGGTAACGACCAAAAAAAAAAAGAGTCGTGAAAGTATATAAAAAAAGGCCAGTTGCTTCGTCTTAGCGGGATGGGGCGCCAACGAACCAGCGGCAGGGCAGGCACACCGGTGTGGAAACCCAATAGAAGCTCCGGGAACAGGCGTGGGGTGACTGGGCGCGTAGTCGGACGCGACGCTGGCATTGGCAAGAGCAAGTGACCGGGGCCTCCGTGGCCATCGCGAAGCAAAGGGGGAAATAAAAGAAAATAAAAGAAAAGGAAAGGAAGAAGAAGAAGAGATGAAAGGGCAGGTGCGGCCAAACTCGTGACGGCTGGTGGATCAGGCCATATCGATTACCGTCCTTTGGAGGCGATCAAGGGCGGATCGGCGGCAGGCTCCACCGCCTCGTCAAAGGCGTCCTCGTCCCCGTGTGATTTCCGGTCTCGATCGGTCTCACGACACGACGGCCTTTGGGGAGCCATGCCATGATGCGGATCTGGGTGCTAGGTCCATCGCCAGATTCAGGGCAAAGGGGTCAATCTATACCAACTAGTACACCAACTGCGATTCCCTGGCTTTCCATGATCAGTATAAACTCGGTCTGCATTTCCGTGGGTCTTCTTTTCCCCAATACCATCCGTCTATGTCTATACCGACTGTCATTCAGTATGCATGTCAAAAAAAAATGGATACTTCCAACCGACGAGGATGCCGGCCGATGCTGGGATCGGCCATTTGGCGCCAACTCTGCCAGAATACCGAAACCGAAAGCATGGTCCGTGCTTCTCGCGTGCGGATGGATACAACAGCAGCGTGCGTGGTGGAGCACAGAATACATACATATATGCACCAGTTGAACTGAACGGGCTAGACACGGATTCCTCATTCCTGGCTTTCACCAGAAAACAAAAGGCCCCGTGCACAGAAACACAAACGGATGACACAACACCAAAGAACAGCAAAGCTAGCTCGAAAAAGTTTGGGTCCCATGCCCTCGCAAAAGTTAGGTAGCCACCGAACTTTTTCGTGGCGCCAAGCTTTGCTTTTTATCATGATGAGGGGATGATTCCATCCATTCCCAATTCCAAAGTCACCGAGGCGGTCGGTCCGGCCGAGCACTAGCAGGCAGGCAGGCACCAACAACCCTATAAAACAGGCCTTTCCCCTTCTCAATTTGGACCTGAGCTTACCAGCAACAACAACCACCGCACATTACGAGAAGGAAGGCACCGCACAAACGAATTCTATTCCTTTCTTTCCTCGCAAGGTTCGCCCCCCATGGAGGCGTCAACGAATCAGGACCATGTGATCGGGATCCCGGTGAGCAGCACGGCGTACGGGATCGAGGAGCCGGACTTCGCGGAGGAGGAGACGGCGACGACGACGACTGTTGCCTCCGACGATCATCACGGCGGATTCGTCGGCGCTTCCTACCAACCTGTTCACAACGATGCCAACAACAGCTCGACGGCCACGCCGACCGATCGTCACACGACCCAACAATCTCGCAGGAAGGGGGGCAAGATCGCGCAGGGCATCAAAGAACACGGTAATTATCCTTTGAACTTTTTATTTTAAAAATCCTCGTTCAATTCAACACGGAAGAACAACGATCGGGAAAAAAACAATATTCGAAGCTTTCTTGCTTGGTCGTGTACGCTAGCTGCCTCGTCTACCTTGGAAAGTCAGACTGAACCCGTCCTCGTTCGTTTCTGCAGTGACTCTGGGGCCGAAGCTGTCGGAGACGGTCAGGGGGAAGCTGACGCTGGGCGCCAGGATCCTGCAGGCCGGCGGCGTCGAGAAGGCGTTCCGGCAGTGGTTCTCCGTGGACAAGAACGAGCGGCTCGTCAGGGCGTCGCAGTGCTACCTGTCCACCACGGCGGGGCCCATCGCCGGGATGCTCTTCGTCTCCACGGAGCGGGTCGCCTTCCGCAGCGACCGCTCGCTGGCCGTGGCCACGCCCGACGGCGACAAGATCCGCGTGCCGTACAAGGTGACCATACCGCTGCGGAAGGTGACGCGCGCCGTGCCCAGCGAGAACAAGCACAGGCCCGAGCAGAGGTACATCGAGGTGGTCACCAACGACGGCTTCGAGTTCTGGTTCATGGGCTTCGTCAGCTACCACAGGTCGCTGCAGCACCTGGAGCAGGCCATCGCGCGGGCCAGATGACGCTTCGCGCGCGGCGGCCGGAGATTTGTTTCTTGCCTCTCTTCGATCGTCTTCTCTGCTGTACACGCGTTGCGTTTTGTGGTCATGTTTAGATGGTGTTATACTAGGAATCTGTGTATGCAGTTGTGTGTATGTGTAGGGTTAATTACGAGTACAACATGTCGTTGTATGCTGCTAGTGCATGACGACTGGGCAGGTGATGTTTTGGGGGGGCTGGGGAAGATGAAGTTCATGAACAAATCTGGGAAAGGAATGGTTGATTTGCGGCGGCAAAAGAGCCTTCATTCATTCATGTGTGTGCAGTGGGAACTCTGGGGGAGTTTCAGACATTCATTCTTTTCTAGAGTAAAAATAATATTCCTACTAGTACTATATTGTAATACTAGTATTGTACTATCACCATAGAGCTTGCCCATTGATGGCATACATGGCGGGCATATATTCATATGGTTACTTACAAAACCATGCCGTGCAGATGGAGATCAGGATCTACCATTTTGCCCACTTGAAATTGTTTGCACAGACACAGATTCAACTTGGCCTGTAAGCCAGAAATATCATGTGTATTAGTTCCATACAGTTCTGACATTTAATCACGAAGATATCATGAGGCGGGATAGTGATTTATTGCTTACAGTTGATGTCTCAAGAATTCCGACACTGAATGTGTTCAATGTTCATGGCATATCAATATCTAACTGTTCAAGTAGCATTTACACAACGATCTCTGCAACGTATCTCGCTGAAGGAGACTGATTTCAATTCTCTGCTTCCAAAGAAGACACAGTCAGAAACAGATCTAAGCAGCAGGTCGCCAGATTGCTGTAACAAATAGTCTTGCTAGCAAGACACAAGAAAAATGCTTAGGTAGGATAAGCCTGCCATGTCAGGCATAGCAAAATAAGCTACAACTTGCAAACTGAACTTCCAAGCGTCCGTGCCAAACATTCTTCTGGTGCCATTCAAAGTACCTGTAGGTTGCTAATCGTGTGTATTAGTACCTGTAGATTGTTGTACTAGTTCCTTAGAATTCTGATATTTAAGAAGATATCAAGAGGCGACTGTAGTTATGGTAGTGATTTATTACCTAGAGATGATGTCTGAATAGTTCCGACACTGAACATATTCACAGAACATCGACATCACAGAACAATCTCTACGGCCAGGCCCTGTCTACGGCGTATCTCACCGAAAGAGACTGGATTCAGTTCTCTGCTTCCAATGAAAACCCAGTCAGATACGGAAAATAATGAACAACATCTATAGCTGACCTGTACAGTGTATTTTTTTTCGAGAATGACATGTACAGTGTATTACTTACTAGTAACTTGCAAACTAAGCTTTGGATCGTCACTGCCGAACTTCTTCTGGCGCCATTCAGAAGTTCGTAGTAGGAGAAGATAAATAAATTAGACAGTACACAGACAGGTGCTGAACCAGTCAGATTTGGAGATCCCTTGACTCTGCCCAAAGCCGGCCATGCATATCCATGGACACTCTCTGCGCGCCGTGTTCAAAACCTTAGCTACGAAGCGCCCAATGGCAGTCGGGGCAAAGGAGGCGGTGGATATGCACCGTGGCTTTTGCATCTGATCTGCCTTTGCATGGTCCTTTCTTATTATTACTACAGTTATTTCCCTTCCATGTTTGGCTGAACAACTTGCTTTGCCCTGCCGGATTGGACCATCAGGTAGTGCTATTTTAGAATCCCCACGATGTTATCCGATCAGGTAGACAGACCTTTGCCCTTTTGTTCGGTCTTTCTTTCACCCCACTTGAATGAAAGAAGAAAAGCACCGGGAGGCTACTACATGGAGGAGCAGTTATACATGTCTTGCCTCCGAAGTTATCGCCTATACTGCAGCATGGCTAGCACCAGCCCAGCGTCAATTCATCTCTTCTTTTTCAGCGTCTCATCAGTCCATCACTTCACAAAACAGAATTCAGACTTTCAGAGGGTTTACCTTGGACTGTTTTTTTAAGCTAGACTAGAAAGAAGGCCCACGGGCCCAGATTTATAGATTAGTAAAAACCAAAACCATGAGTAGTACAACCAAGATTAGATGTTATTCACCTAAAAAAAGATTATATGTTTAAGGAAACCAGCTTACAACGAAAGAGCCCATAATAAAGAGAGAGAACAGAGAAGTAACACCCAGACATCACAGAATGATTTGAAGGACAAACAGAACTATACCGCCAGCAAAGGCATCATAGGGATAAGTTAGTGTCTTGAGATCTTCCTACTCTTTAGGCCGTTGAACAAAGGATGTTTAACGAATCTGACCCTGACCCTCACCAGGTGTCCCTGCAGACTGCAGAAGCATCTTCAGGGGCACACCTCCAGTAGCCACGTGACAATCCCTAGAGTCATAAAACTAGTGCATTGACACAAGTCAACCACTCAACGGCAACACCCACTATGTCACTTTCGGAAATCTAAGGCACTTTCCTAATGATATTTTCTAAAGTGCTTCCAAATGTTCCTTTTTAATGCACTTTCCTATGTGGTGTCTCATAATGTTGGATAATGCAAGGCAAAAAAATATAATGCCTCCAATAGATCATCTTTGAAGGCAAAAAAAAAAGTGCCTCCAAAAGTTCATCTTCTATGACATTTTCACCACATGCAGGCAAAAACTTTCAGTACAACTAAAGTGCCTCTAAAGGTTTACTTTCAGAGGCAGTATCAACAATGCCTCTAAAGCTGAACCTTTAGTGGCACTTTCAAAATATGCAGGCAAAAACTTTCTAAGGCAGTACAACTAAAGTGCCTCTAAAGGTTTACTTTCAGAGGCAGTATCAACAATGTCTCGAAAGCTGAACCTTTAGTGACACTTTCAAAATATGCAGGCAAAAACTTTCTAAGGCAGTCCGAACTAAAGTGCCACTAAAGGTTTACTTTTAGAGGCAGTATCAAGAATGTCTCTAAATCTGAACCTTTAGTGGCACTTTTGTAGAATTGCAGGCATAACTGAATGTAAACATAGTAGATAATTGTCAGGTAATTCTTGCTACCGATCAAACTTACCAGTGCATAATTACATTCCACATAAACTTAGTAGTCTACGAACCTTTAGAACTTAGTAGTTTCGTACTGATTAAACCGACTTACATACTTCCATTAGATACTTACATCCAAAAGTACCTTGATATCAGGCATACTTTATACTTGCACTCACCATCATCAACACTACTTCATTTAACCTAGGAAGTAGAGATCACTGAAGCGATGCAAGCATAATATTGAGATTCTTAAATTGATCCAACCGTAGTTTAACAACACCACTTCGACTTAACTATATTGAAAGCTGAATAGCCGCCACCATCCACTTGTCATAATTTCTATTTGAGACACCCATCTTCATCCCGACATCATATCTCCCCGACGGTGATGTGCTCAACCCTTCGATTATCGGTTCATCCAGAACTTCTGATACTTACATTGTACTACTGCGCAAATTCCTGTGTAAATATCGAGTTTTTGGACAGTTAGCATACTTTTAACTGTTCATCTACCACAGTACTATAGAATATATAGTAGAAACCATCTTACAATTTTGCATTTATTTCTCATGACAGATGACTGTGTCATCTTGTAGACATAGTATCTTATTATTGGTTTAGGGTCTTTACTCCAGTCAACAAGGAAGGTAACCTGATCTTCATTCAGAAACATTTGATTGCCAAAGAAACATTGACTGTCAAACCTTTCTAGTCCCCTGAGTTGAGGTCCTGATACAACACAAATTCGACACATATGCTTCATATTAGTAACATTTCAAATTGTGCACACCGTTAAACAGAGACATCATATGTGCTACTATAAGAAGCAGAATTACATACCCCTTTCCAGTAGCTCTTACTCTTCCTCTTCTTCCTTTTCCTCTTCGTCCTCAGAGCTGCTGTCACTGGAGTTCACAGAGCTGTTGCCACTGTCACCGGAGTTCATGCTGTCAGTGTCATCAGGGAGAGGGATGACATTGTCCTTGTTGTCACTGTCATCAGGAATGTCGATTGCAGCACAGAACTGGCAGTCATGTCAATCGCAGTTATTGGAATCCATCTAATATAAAGCAGTATAAGTAGTTAGAAACAAAATTAGACTGCAATTAATCAGAAACAAAACTAGACTGCAATTGGACAGTAACATGAATATACAATTATCATTGCAAGTATAAAGTATCACGTTCAGAAACTAACAGATCAAGAACTAACAAATAAACTAACAGAACAATCATGTTCAGAATGTACATGAATCTACAATTATCTAACATTCTGAACAAATTGTAGGGTTTCGTAGCATGGAAAACAAAAAAATTCTATCGCATACAAACAAACAAGCCAAGATCTATCTACTAGATTGTAGCAACGAGTCGATGGAATAACTTACCCTCGAAGATTCCAAAGTGTTTAACGAGAGCGGATTCTCGTGGGTGATGTAGTCGTACTCTTTCCGATCTCAAGATCGCGTAGACGATCCTTCGGCGCTGCTCCGCAATGGTCACACGCTGCAGATTTCGAAGACCTTCCTCTCCTTGTTCCAAAGAAAATGGAGGTTGTAGCACTCTCCTCGCGATTCCAAAGACAACAAGTGGTTCCGAAAGTAGAGGGGAGATCTCGCAGGGCTTCGCCTTAAGCCGGAGCAAGTATGGTGGAGTATGAGAGAGCTCCTCGACGATCTAGGGTTTAGACACACCAAGGAGGAAGTGCTAGAGCCGGCTGGGGTTCCGGGACCCCCAAGTCGGCTGAGGCAAACCCTAAGGGCGGCGGCTATGGTGGGGCAGCTTCTAGGGTTTGAGGTGAGGACTTGTGTGCTCTAGGAGGGTCCCCGCCTCCTTATATAGGTGGAGGGGCGGCCAAGGGAGGGAGGAGTCCCTCCCCAACTCGGCTTGGAGGGTTGCCGCCGGTTGGAGGAGGGAACTCCTCCCCAACTCGGATTCCCCCTTTCCTCCTCTTTTCCACTTTCCAATTTTAGCTATTTGACTTTTCAATTTAGCTATTTGACTTTTCAAACTAGGATTTAATATAATCCTTCATTTGGAACAGCGAGGACACTTAGTACATGATGCAATCATTCCAACTTGCAATGACACATTCATGTACCCTTCCCTCCGGAGTGCTTGACATTCCGAATCTTCTAGAACATTCCGATGAAAACACCTAAACATATCCCAACTCCAAACGGGACTTTCCTTATATGAATCTTATTCTCCTGACCATTCCGGATCACCTCTTGATATCCCGGATCCCATCCGAGACTCAACAACATTCGGTCTCTTTCTCATCATACCATAACTACTCAAACAACGTCAATCCTTATGTGTCTCCTACGGTTCGTGAATTATGCGACATGATCGAGACACTTCTCCTAACAATAACCAATAGAGGAACTGGAAATTCATATGGCTCCCACATATTTCTACGATTACTTTGCGATCGAATGAACCACTTACATACGATACCAATTTCCCTTTGTCTCACGATAGTTTACTTATCCGAGGTTATGATCGTCGGTATCTCTGATACCTAGTTCAACCTCTACCGATAAGTACTCTTTTCTCGCTCCTGATATGTGATCCCTTGTGAACCAGTCACATGCTTGCAAGCTAATTGGATGACATTCCACCGAGAGGGCCCAGAGTATATCTATCCGTCATATGGATGGACAAATCCCACTCTTGATCCATGTGTCTCAACCAATACTTTCCAACACTCAATGCCACCTTTATAGCCACCCGCCACGGTGTGGTGTTTGATGTCATCAAAGCATCCATCCGTAAAGGTGATATGCATGATCTCATGGTCGAAGGAATTAGGTTACTATGTATCAGAAAGCATATAGCAATTGAACTATTGAAATGACTTGATCTTTATGCTACGCTTATCTATAGGAGTATGTCCATCATATCATTCTCCTAACGATATGATCTTGTTGTTGATAACATCTCAATGTTCATGATAGGGAAACCACAATCATTTATCAACCAACAAGCTAGTGATGTATAGAGGCTATACTAGGGACTTCAAATTAAGTTTACAAATCACACAAGTATTAATGTTTCCTTGTTAATACTATTATAGCATGAATGTAAATATTTATCATAAACACAAAGATATAATAATAACTACATTTATTATTGCCTCTAGGCATATCTCCAACGCCTCCCACTTGCACTAGAGTCATCTAATCTAGATTACATGGTAATATACCGAACACCCATGGCGCTTTGGTGCTGGTCATGTTTTGCCTCTAAGAGGTTTAGTCAACGGATCCGCCACATTCAGATCTGTGTGTACTTTGCAAATCTTTATATCCCCATCTTGGATATGTTCTCGAATAGCATGAAAACGTAGCTTGATGTGCTTCTTGTGTGACCTTGGTTCTTGCGCATTGGCTATGGCGCCCATGTTATCACAAGAGATAGACATTGGGTCCAGCGACTAGGAACCACACCCACTCAGAATGAACTCTTTCATCCATATCGCTTCTTGTGAAGCCTCCAAGCAGCCATGTATTCCGATTCAGCTTGAAGATCTCGCCACAACGCTTTGCTTTGCACTCCTCCACTAATCGCACCATTCAAAATAAATACGTATCCAGATTGTGATTTAGAATCATCCGGATCGGTGTTCCAACTAGCATCGGTGTAACCATTAACAACGAGTGTTCATCACCTCCATAAGAAAGAACCATATCCTTAGTTCTTCTCAAGTACTTAAGGATGTTTTTGATCATTGTCCAATGATCCACTCGGATCACTTTGATATCTACTAGTCAAACTAACAAGATATGCAATGTCGGGTCTAGTACATAGCATGGCATACATTAGAGATCCTATGGCCGATGCATAGGAGTCTTACTCATCCTTTCTCTATCTTCTCGCCGATGTCGGACTTTGAGTTTTACTCAAGGTCGATTGGGCAACATGGGCAAGAACCCTTTCTTGCTATCTTCCATTCCAAACCTCTTTAGAACTTTGTCCAAATATGTACTCAGTGACAATGATATTTGGCGCTTCGATCTATCTCTATAAATCTTTATGCCTAATATGTAAGTCGCTTCGCCAAGATCCTTCATTGAAAAACTATTATTCAAATATTCCTTGACACTATTAAGAAGGTCTACACATTCCCAATCAACAATATGTCATCCACATATAGTATTAAGAATGCTACAGAGCTCCCACTCACTTTCTTGTAAATACAAGCTTCTCCATAAGTTTGTATAAAACCAAAACTTTTGATCACCTTATCAAAACATTGATTCCAACTTCGGATGCTTGCTTCAATCCATAGATGGACCGTTGAAGTTTGCATACCTTGTTAGCATCTTTAGGATCGACAAAACCTTTGGGTTGCATCATATACAACTCTTCATCAATATCTCCATTGAGGAATGCCGTTTGACATCCATCCGCCATATCTCATAATCATAATATGCGATTGCTAACATAATCCTCACAGACTTTAGCTTCGCCATCGGTGAGAAAGTCTCATCGTAGTCAACTCCTTGAATTTGTTGAAACCCTTTTGCGACAAGTCGAGCTTTATAGATAACATTACCATCAACATCTGTTTTCTTCTTGAAGATCCATTTGTTCTCGACCTTCCGGCCATCCGTAAGTCCACCAAGGTCCATA
Organism: Avena longiglumis; assembly: GCA_030063025.1. NCBI lineage: Eukaryota > Viridiplantae > Streptophyta > Magnoliopsida > Poales > Poaceae > Avena > Avena longiglumis. The sequence continues at coordinate 410,269,601 of CP125978.1, read as the reverse complement.
CTTGGTTTTCGTACATGGATCCAATCTCGGATTTCATGGCTTCTTGCCATTTATTGGAATCTGGGCTCATCATCGCTTCCTCATATGTCTCAGGGTCATCGGTGTTGTCCACCAACATGACACTCATAACGGGATCATACCAATCTGGAGTGGTACGAGTTCTCGTTGACCTCCGAGGCTCTGTAGCAACTTCAACCGAAGTTTCATGATCATCATCATTAGCTTCCTCTCTAATTGGTGCAGGCATCACAGGAACTTCTTCCGGTGTTACGCTACTCGCAATTTCGAGAGAAAGTACGATAACCTCGTCGAGTTCTACTTTCCTTCCAGTCACTTCTTTCGAGAGAAATTCCTTCTCTAGAAAGGATCCATTCCTGGCAACGAAGATTTTGCCTTCGGATCTATGATAGAAGGTATACCCAATAGTTTCCTTTGGGTATCCTATGAAGACGCATTTTTCCGCTTTGGGTTCAAGCTTGTCCGGCTGTAACTTCTTTACATAGGCTTCGCAACCCCAAACTTTAAGGAACGATAATTTAGGTTTCTTCCCAAACCATAATTCATACGGTGTCCTTTCAACGGATTTAGATGGTGCCCTATTTAAAGTGAATGCGGCTGTTTCTAATGCATAACCCCAAAATGATAGCGGTAAATCTGTAAGTGACATCATAGAACGAACCATATCTAAGAGAGTTCGACATTTACGCTCGGACACACCATTACGTTGTGGTGCTCCGACGGTGTCAATCAGAAAGTATTCCGCATTTCTTCAAATGCTCGCCAAACTCAGAACTTACATATTCACCTCCACGATCAGAACGTAGAAATTTAATCTTCTCGTTACGTTGATTCTCTACCTCACTTTGAAACTCCTTAAACTTCTCGAAAGTTTCGGACTTATGTTTCATGAAATAGATATACCCATATCTACTCAAATCATCCGTGAAGGTAAGAACATAACGATAACCAACGCGCGATGCTACACTCATTGGACCACACACATCGGTATGTATGATTTCTAATAAGTCCGTAGCTCGCTCCATCATACCGTAAAATGGAGTCTTAGTCATTTTACCCATCGACATGCTTCAGCATCTATCAAGTGATTCAAATCAAGTGATTCAAGAAGTCCATCGGAATGGAGTTTATTCATACGCTTCACTCCAATGTGACCAAGACGGTGCTACATATATAGGTCAATTATCGCTTGATTTCAAACGCTTAGCCTCAATGTTATTAATATGTGTATTTCCACCATCGAGATTCAATAAGAATAGACCATCTATCAAAGGTGCATGTGCATAAAACATATTACTCATATAAATCGAACAACCATTATTCTCTCGACTTAAACAAGTAACCGTCTTGCAATAAACAAGATCCCGATATAATGTTCATGCTCAACGCAGCACCAAATAACAATTATTTAAGTATAAAACTAATCCCAATGGTAGATGAAGGGTAGCGTCACCGCGATCACATCAACCTTTGATCTGCTTCCCACGCCGCATCGTCACCTCGCTTCGCTAGCTTCCGCTTATTCTCGCAAGACTGCTTTGAGTTACAAATATGAGCAACCGAACCAAGATTAAATACCCAGCACTACTACGGTACTAGTGAGATACACATCAATAACATGTATATCAAATATACCTTTCTTCTTGATGTTGCCGTTCTTCAAATCCGCCAAGTACTTTGGGCAATTCCGCCCAAAGGACCTTCTCCTTGTAGTAAAGCACTCGATCGTGCTTAGGTCCAGCCTTGGTCTTCTTCGGCGTGGTAACTTTCTTACCACCCTTCTTGAAGTGTCCCTTCGCTTAGACTTGCCTTTCTTGAATTTGGTGGTCTTATTGACCAACAACACTTGGTGCTCTTTCTTGATCTCCACTTCGCAGACTTTAACATAGCAAACAGTTAGCAACGCTTGTTCATGTTCGCATGTTGTAGTTCATCACAAAGTTCTTGTAACTTGGTGGTAGTGATTGAGGACACGGTAAATCCCCAAAGCATTAGGAATCACTATACCCAAGCTTTGAAGTTTGTTTGCGTGCCTGCACATCTTAAGCACATGCTCACCGATTTGAGCTGCCCTCTTCCATCTTGCGCTAAAGAACTTTTCGTAAGCCTCATAACTTTCAATTGCCGCATGAGTCTCAAAGATCAATTTGAGATCCTCGACAATATCATATGGGTCTGAATTCTCAAACCTTTTCCAAGCTCCGATTCCAAACCATACAAGATAGCACCTGAACTGTGGAGTACCGATTCTTTCGAGCGAGGTAAACATTCTTTACTTCATCGAAGCATCACCGCAGTGGGTCACCCAAATGTGCATCCAAAGACATAGGTCAAATTACCAGCTGTGAGGAAAATCCTCAAATTGCGGAACCAATCCGTGAAGTTGCTTCCAATGTTTTTCAACTTTTCTTTCTCTAGGAACGCATTAAAATTGATGGTAGGGGCTGCCATTGATCTACAACATATTTGCAATAGTTTAGACTAAGTTTATGACAAATTGAGTTCAAATTAATAATAAAGTTTATCTAGGTGAACTCCCACTCAAAACAACATCCCTCACATTGTTTTAGTGATCACACGAACCAAATCCACTACATCAACACCGATTATCACGAGAGTTGATATAGTTTCAATGGCGAACAATCGTCATGTTCATCATATCTACTATATGATTCATGCTTTACCTTTCGGTGATCCGTGTTCCGAGACCATGCCTGTACATGCTAGGCTCGTCAAGATCAAACCTTAGTTTCCGCATGAGAAAATCTGGCTTGCTCACGTTGTATACACTTGCAGAATCTAACACACTCGATCATCACGTGGTGCTTCGAAACAACAAGCTTTAGCAATGGTGCTAAATAAGGGTGAACACTTTATGACTTGAAATTCATGTGCATGAGGGATCATCTTATAATGCTACCGTCGTCTAATAAGCAATACAAGATGCATAAAGGATTAACATCACATGCAATTCATAATATGTGATATGATATGGCCTTTCTTCTTTGTGATTCCGATCTCCATCTTCTAGCACGAACATGATCTCCATCATCACCGGCATTGCATCAAGGTCAATGACGCTTCTCCATGGTTGTCGTCCACCGGCTTCAACTATTACAACTACTTTGAATAGACACGCGGGTCTTAACATAAATTAAAGACAACCATATGGCTCACTGCGGTTGCCAACTTACAATAAGGAACATTGCATACATCAAATATAATCACAATCATGGCCATATCACATCATCAAGACACCCGCAAAACAAAGTTAGACGCCTCTACTTTCTTTGCATGTTTTACGTGGTTTGGGGCTTTCAATAAGTGTCGTTCTAACTTACGAACATGAACCACAACATTGATACTAGTATTGTTAATCACCCGTTGTAAATTGGATCTTAACTATGCTAGGAGAAGCAGCACCATAAAGCCACTTATGCAATACAAGTTGCATGTCAAGCGTGGAGCAAGTCTCATGAACGATGTCATGTAAGGTTAGCCGGCGCTTCATCCCAACATACCGCAAGATGCAAAGTACACAAGAAGCAATCGACAATAAAAGCATCAACGCCCACAATGACCATTGTGTTCTACTCGTCTGAGATCTACATATAGACACAGCGATACCCTTTGTAGGGTTTCGTAGCATGGAAAACAAAAATTTTCTATCGCATACAAACAAACAAGCCAAGATCTATCTACTAGATTGTAGCAACGAGTCGATGGAATAACTTACCCTCGAAGATTCCAAAGTGTTTAACGAGAGCGAATTCTCGTGGGTGATGTAGTCGTACTCTTTCCGATCTCAAGATCGTGAGCGATCCTTCCCACGCCTGCTCGTTCAGCGCTCCCGTAGTCGGTCACACATTCGGTACTCGACGAAGACCTTCCTCTCCCTTGTTCCAGCAGAAAGCGGAGGTTGTAGCACTCTCGTCGCGATTCCGGCAGCACAACGGCGTGGTACCGGAAGTAGAGGGAAGATATCGCAGGGCTTCGCCTTAAGCCGGAGCGAGTATGGTGGAATATGAGAGAGCTCCTCGGCGATCTAGGGTTTAGACACACCAAGGAGGAAGTGCTAGAGCCGGCGTCTAGGGTTCCGGGGACCCCCAAGTCTGCGGCTAGGGCAAAACCCTAAGGGGGCGGCAGTGGCTATGGTGGGCTGCAGCTTCTAGGGTTTGAGGTGAGGGACTTGTGTGCTCTAGGAGGGGTCCCTGCCCCTCCTTATATAGGTGGAGGGGGGCCGGCGGCCAAGGGGAGGGAGAGGAGTCCCTCCCCAACTCGGCTTGGAGGGTTGCCGCCGGTTGGAGGAGGGAACTCCTCCCCAACTCGGATTCCCCCTTTCCTCCTCTTTTCCACTTTCCAATTTTAGCTATTTGACTTTTCAATTTAGCTATTTGACTTTTCAAACTAGGATTTAATTTAATCCTTCATTTGGAATAGCGAGGACACTTAGTACATGATGCAATCATTCCAACTTGCAATGACACATTCATGTACCCTTCCCTCGGTCTTGGGACATTCCGAACCTTCTAGAACATTCCCAATGAAAACAGGAAACATATCCCAACTCAAAGGGACTTTACTTATATGAATCTTATTCTCGGACCATTCCGGATCACCTCGTGATATCCGGATCCTATCAGAATCCGAACAACATTCGGTCTCTTTCTCATCATACCATAACTACTCAAACAACGTCGAATCCTTAAGTGTGTCTCCCTATGGTTCGTGAATTATGCGGACATGATCGAGACACTTCTCCGAACAATAACCAATAGAGGAATCTGGAAATTCATATGGCTCCCACATATTTCTACGATTACTTTGCGATCGAATGAACCACTTACATACGATACCAATTTCCCTTTGTCTCACGATAGTTTACTTATCCGAGGTTATGATCGTCGGTATCTCTGCATACCTAGTTCAACCTCGTTACCGATAAGTACTCTTTTCTCGTTCCCGTGATATGTGATCCCTTGTGAACCAGTCACATGCTTGCAAGCTAATTGGATGACATTCCACCGAGAGGGCCCAGAGTATATCTATCCATCATATGGATGGACAAATCCCACTCTTGATCCATGTGTCTCAACCAATACTTTCCGAACACTCAATGCCACCTTTATAGCCACCCAGTTACGGTGTGGTGTTTGATGTCATCAAAGCATCCATCCGGTAAAGGTGATATGCATGATCTCATGGTCGAAGTAATTAGGTTACTATGTATCAAAAAGCATATAGCAATTGAACTATTGAAATGACTTGATATTTATGCTACGCTTACCTATAGGAGTATATCCATCATATCACTCTCCTAACGATATGATCTTGTTGTTGATAACATCTCAATGTTCATGATAGGGAAACCACAATCATTTATCAACCAACAAGCTAGTGATGTATAGAGGCTATACTAGGGACTTCAAATTAAGTTTACAAATCACACAAGTATTAATATTTCCTTGTTAATACTATTATAGCATGAATGTAAACATTTATCATAAACACAAAGATATAATAATAACTATATTTATTATTGCCTCTAGGGCATATCTCCAACACAAATGCAGATCGAGAACTAACAAATAAACTAACAGAACATTCATATTCAGAATGTACATGAATCTACAATTATCTAACATTCTAAACAAATGCAGATCAAGAACAATTATCTAACATGGATCTACAATTATCTAACCTGATTCTTACAGAACATTCTGAACATTCTAACCAGAACATTCTGAACATGTGTCCAAGTTCTAAATGATAATCAGAACATTCTGAACATTCTAACCAGAATGATAATCTAACTAAAATGATAAACTAATAGAGCTGGAGTTCATGCTGTCACTTGCAGGATTTAGCAGATAAACTAATATATATAACGACGAGCAGATAATTTAAACTAGTAGATCAAAAACTAACAGAGCAAATATTGTTTTATCTAGGATATGCTCCTAGTTGATCTAGTTGCATATAAAAAACCAACAGATCTAGAACCAGTACACACTAACAGATTCATAGAACTAGTAGATGCAGATTAAAGAACAAATGCATATCATGAACATATTCGAAAAATAAAAGATGCAGATCTATAAAATATGCATATCAAAGATGCTCTACAAATGCGTTTCCGCAGGAGATTCAAAGAAAATAAAACCTAAGAAAATAAAGAAAGGATTCGAATCTTATATTCATCCACAGATCAAGATAGAAGATGCGGATCAATGCAAAAAATACCTACCACCTACCGTACGTTTCCGGCGAGGAGATTCGCCGGAAAACCTAAGCTACGGCGGCGGTGGAGGGTTTCGTCGGAAAACCTAAGCTACGGCAGGGGGGAGGAGGAACCCTAAGTGGAGGGAGTGAGTGAGGAGTGGAAAGTGAGAGTGGGGGGCGTGAATGCTTTGTTATAGTGTCGTCATTTTGCATTTTAGTCCCTCGGTTTGTAACGTTTCATTCCATGTCCTTCCACCTCGTCTATTTAGTTATTCCGTTTTCTAGTAACATCTCTCGTTTTATTTTTTTGTACTGTTTTAGTCCTTCCACCTCGCAGGAACACCCCCCCCCCGCGTCTACTCTGCCCTGTTTTAGTCCTCCGTAGCAATCGGGGCTAGGGTTTCGCCCCATTTCTCTCCTCCGTGCCGCCAGATCCTCTCCTCCGTGTTGCCGCACCACCTGCTGCACCGCCAAATCCTCTCCTCCGCGCCGCCGCACCACCTGCTGCACCGCCAGATCCTCTCCTCCGCCGCCTCCTGCACGGCAATGGACCGCCGCATCATTCGGAGCATTTCCGCCGAACCGGCCACATATTCTTCTCCTCCGTGTGAGAAATCTAGGTTAGAACTCTACTTCTCCTTTTTGTTCATCCGTTAGAATTATAGGGTTCCCCTCTTTTGTGATCTGACTCATCCTTCTGTAAAAAATATGTAATTTTTTACAGAATAATATGTAATTTTTACTATCTGTCAACCATCCTAGTGTTAATTGTCTGCATTATTCAGTTGTGTAATTTCTTGTATGCTATCAGTATCTAAAGATGAAATATGTAATTCCTTGTCTGTAATTATGAACTTAACAACTTCATATCTGCAATTCAGTGAACAAGAACAAGATGATGAGGGAGATGAGAGACTATTGATAACAACTAGAGGTATGTTTCTCACCATTGACCTTTCTGTATAGTTTATGAGCTATGTTATTGCTATTGATCTATCTTTGTTAGAACATTTAGTGACTAACACACATTGATCTATCTTTGTTAGGACCTGGACATTCAGGATTTGAAACAATTGATACAAACTGCTTTTTTGGAAATTTAGTTGAGATGAATTTCCAGCAAGTAATGAAGCTTAGAAGCATTGTTGAAGTGCTACCAAGACCTGTAGTTATGGATTATGTTAGCACAATTACATCAACTAATGTTGATCCTATAGAGGGGATAATGGTAGGTCTATATGTTTTCAACTCTATTTCTTTTTTGCTTCATAGTTCTAGCCTGTAGTGTTGTAATTTGATAGATCTTCATATAATTTTATCTTAATACTTCCAGGAATTCAGCCAAGTGTTCACAGGAAAGTACCTTCTGCAGTTCCTTATGGATAAACACATCATGATGCATTATGTTTAAGCCAGATCACAAGTGATCAGTTTAGGTGTAAAGCTCAAGTTAGGATCTCCCATCAAGTACTGCAGGATGAAACTTCATGATGATGCCAAGGCCCAGATCATCCCTCCTGGATGGTCAAAGGTGGTAGAAGCATTTAATCTGAAGGAAGGGGACGTTTGCATGTTTAGTTTCATAGATGAGAGGAATCTCCCACCAAGACTCAGGCACCAGTGGTTTTATCTTAAACTTGAGATTCTTAAACTTGAAGAGTAATACTCTGTCTTATTAAAAAACATTTTTAGTATATTATGTTCATGAATATAGTATCTGAAAATATTTAACAATATATCTATGTAGGCACAACACCTCTGATGTTGATGAAAGGGGGATTCTTACAATTAGAGGTATGATTCTTACTTTCAAATAGAATTATTTGAGTGATATTGATGAAAGGGGCCTTCTTCCTTATATTTATTTGGGTGATAGTAACAGATTGCTTTATTTTTGTCATGTAGGACCTGGTCATGCTGGAGAAGAATGAAGGGTTTCGCAGCATAGTAAATCAAAAAAAATCTACGGAAGCGAAAGGGAAAGCCAAGATCTAATCTAGGAGATGCAATCAACGAGAGGGATATATGAGATATTCATACCCTTGCAGAAATCGCATAGCAGAAATGTTCAACAGAACGTGAGTGATGTAGTCGAACTAGCCTTCTCCTCCTCGCGATCCGATCCGATCCAACGCCGCAAGTGGCGACGCCTCCGAGAGATGCACACGTACGACACCGCGATGTCTCCTCCTTCCTTGGTCCAGCAAGTGGGGTGGAGAGATAGATTGGATCTCTGACGACTAAGTGGTGCAATGGTAGAGAGTTTACGTGGCGGGGCTTCGCCTGGCGATCGGGAGAGAGAGAGAGAGAGAGAGAGAGAGAGAGAGAGAGAGAGGTGGAGGACAGCAGGTCGGCGGCTAGGGTTTGGGGTGAGGGGAGGGTGCGCCGCCAGCCCACCTTATATAGGTGGCTGGCCGTCCCCCTTGCCCCCTCCTCCAATCCCTAGGGCGGCGGCCCCAAGGGTGGAGTGGGGGGCAAGTCTTCCCCCCTTCTAGAATGTCCCCTAGGGTTTCCCCTAGGGTTTTGGCCGGCTGGTCCTATGGGGCCTTGTTTCCCTGGCCCAATGCGGCCAGGGCACTCCCTCGTAGGCCCACGCACCCCTCCGACAAGTGGGGCCACGTTGGTCCCACTCCGAAAGCTTGTAGAACCTTCCGGTACAATACCGAACATTTCGAAATCCAAAAACTGCTTTCCTTTATATGAATCTTATTCTCCAGACCATTCCGGAACCTCTCGTGATTTCCTGGATCTCATCCGAGACTCCAAAAAAAACTCATAAACCAATTATCCATTCTATCCTAGCGTCAAGACACGTTAAGTGTGTGACCCTACGAGTTCGAGAATATGCAGACACGATCTTCTATCAATAATCAACAGCGGGATCTGGAAACCCATATTGACTCCCACATATTCATCGATGATCATATTGGATGAACCACGATGCCAGGATTCAATTAATCCCATATATATATTCCCTTCGTCACGCGATATTTTACTTGCCCGAGATTCGATCGTTGGTATCGGCATACCTAGTTCAATCCCGTTCACAGCAAGTACTTTACTCGTTCCGCAATCCGATATCATTTGTGATTAACTCCTTAACAACGTTCTTGCAAGCGGTGTTGATATCGATTACCGAGTGGGCCCAAAGTATATCTCACCGATTCGGGAGGGACAAATCCCATCTCGATACATACAACCCAACAAGTACTTTCCGATCACCTGAGATACACCTTTATGATCACCCTTTCATAGGATGACGTTTGATGACCTCAAAGCTTTCTTCCAATACCAGGGAGTTGCATTATCTCATGGTCTAAGGAATACAATATTTTACATAAGAAAAAGCTTCACAAAGATGAACACGATGACACGATCTAATTGCTCTGCTTGATTTGGCTATGTCCATCATATCATTCTTCTAATGACATGATCTCATTATCAATTGACAACTCATGTCTATGGTTAGGAAACCTTAACCATCATCAATCAATGAGCTAGTCCATAGAGGCGTACTAGGGACACGGTGTTGTTCATAAACCACACAAGTATCAAAGTTTCCGCTTAATACAATTCTAGCATGGAATATAAACTTTATCATGAACAAGAATTATAATAATAACATCTTTATTATTGCCTCTAGGGCATAATTCCAACAGTCTCCCACTTGCACTAGAGTCAATAATCTAGTTTACATCTGACAACAATCTAACACCCATGGCACTAAGGTGTTGATCATGTTTTTCTCGTGGAAGAGGTTTAGTCAACGGATCTGCGACATTCAGATCCGTATGTACTTTGCTAATCTTTAGATCTCCATCTGATATATAATCTCGAATTATATGAAACTTGCGGTTGATGTGCTTGGTCTTTGGATGATATCTTGGTTCCTTAGCCAGTGCTATGGTGCCAGTGTTGTCACACAATATCTCCAGTGGGTCCAAGGCACTTGGAACACACCACGCCGATGATGAAGTTCTGATCCAAAATCCTTCACTTGACACTGCGGCGACCATGTATTCCGCTTATCTTTGTAGATCGCGATCACGCTTTGCTTGCAGCTTCTCACTCACAGCTCCTCCATTCAAAATATAAATGTATCCCTGCTGAGATTTAGAATCATCCTTGTTTGTCGAAACTAGCGTCGACGTAACCTTTTGACGAATGCTCATCACCTCCATAGACCAAGAACATTTCTTTATTCATATTTAAATACTTTAGGATGTTCTTTACGGCTGTCCATGTTCCACTCTGGATCACTTTGGTATCTGCTCGTCAAACTAAGAGCATTGGACACATCGGTCTAGTACAAGACGGCATACATGATAGAACCTATGGCGAGGCATATGGCACTTTGCTCATAGTTTCTATCGTTTCATCAGCTGGACACTAAGCCTTGCTCAATATCTTACGACAACATGGGCAATTTTCTTTCTTTGCCTTATCCATTCGAACCTTTTCGAACTTTGTCTAGGTATGTACTTTGGCTTAAAGCTATTAGGCGTCTTTGTCTATCTCTATAGATTTTGATGCCTAATATATAAGCACTTCTCCTAGGTATTTCATTGAAAACATTTGTTCAAATAACTCTTCACATCGTTAAGCATATCAATATCATTTCCAATAATCAATATGTCATCCATATAGTACAAAATGTCACCGAGCTCCCTCACTTTCTTGTAGATACAAGCTTCAGAGCAATTTGGAACAAATCCAAAGCTCTTGATCACTTGATCAAAGCGAAGGTTCCAACTCGAGATGATTGATTCAATCCATAAATGGAGCACTGAAGTTTTCACCTTATCAGCATCCTTAGGATCGACAAAACCTTCGGGCTACATCATATACAACTCTTCATCAATGTTGCCATTGAGGAACGTAGTCTTGACATCCATCCTCCATATTTCATAATCATAAAATGCAGAAATTGCTAATAAAATCCGAATGGACTTAAACATCGCTACGAGAGAGAAAGTATCATCGTAGTCAACACCTTGAACTTGTCGAAAACCTTTCGCGACAAGTCGAGCTTTATAAAAAGTAACATTACCATTCGCGTCCGTTTTCTTCTTGAAAATCCATTTGCACTCAATGGCCTTTCGGTCGCTAGGAGGGTCCACCAAATTCCATACTTGGTTTTCGCTCATTGATCCCAATTCGGATTTCATGGACTCTAGCCATTTCTCAGAGTTTGGGCTCATCATCGCTTCCTCATAGTTCGCAGGTTCACTGTTTTCTACCAACAAGACAGTTAAGACAGGGTTGCCGTACCACTCAGGAGGGGCACGTGACCTTGTCGAGCTGCGACGTTCAGCAGTAGCATCGTCCGAAGTTTCATGATCCTCATGATTATCTTCCTCTCTTGTTGGTGTAGGCGGCACTGGAACAATTTCAGGTGCTGCGCTACTCTCCAACTCGAGAGAAGGTTCAATAACCTCATCTATATCTACCTTCCTCCCACTCACTTCTTTCGAGAGAAACTCCTTCTCAAGAAAGGATTCGTTCTTTGCAACAAACACTTTGCCTTCGGATCTGTGGTAGAAGGTATACCCAATCGTTTCCTTAGGGTATCCTATGAAGACGCATTTCTCCGCTTTGGGTTCGAGCTTGTCCGACATCAACTTCTTGACATAAGCTTCACATCCCCAAACTTTAAGAAACGACAACTTAGGTTTAGCACCAAACCATAGTTCATACGGTGTCATCTCAACAGATTTAGATGGTGCCCTATTTAAAGTGAATGCAGCGGTTTCTAATGCATAACCCCAAAATGATAATGGCAAATCTGTAAGAGACATCATCGATCGCACCATATCTAATAGAGTTCTATTCCGGCGTTTAGACACACCATTGCGCTGTGGTGTTCCGGGTGGCGTGAGTTGCGAAACGATTCCGCTTGCTTTAAGATACGTGAGAAAATCATAACTCAAATATTCACCTCCACGATCGGATCGTAGAAATTTAATTTTTGTGTTACGATGGTTTTCCACTTCGTTCTGAAATTATTTGAAATTTTCAAATGTTTTAGATATATGTTTCATTAAATAGATATACCCATATCTACTTAAGTCATCAGTAAAAGTGAGAAAATAGCGATATCCACCACGCGTCGAAACACTTATTGGTCCGCATACATCGGTATGTATGATTTCCAACAAGTCCGTTGCTCGCTCCATCATTCCGGAGAACGGGGTTTTGATCATCTTGCCCATGAGGCACGGCTCACACGTGTCAAATGATTCAAAATCAAGAGACTCCAAAAGTCCATCAGAATGGATTTTCTTCATGCGTTTTACTCCAATATGACCTAGACGGCAGTGCCATAAATAAGTTGAATTATCACTATCTGCTTTGCATCTCTTAGCCTCAATGTTATGGATGTGTGTTTCATTGCTTTCGAGATTCAGAAGAAATTAACCATTCACAGCAGGTGCATGACCATAAAGGATGTTATTCATATAATAGAACAACCATTATTCTCCGATTTAAATGAATAACCGTCTTGCAATAAACACGGTCCAGATATAATGTTCATGCTCAACCAGGCACATAATAACATTTATTAAGGTATAAAACTAATCCCGAAGGTAAAACTAAGGAGAGCGTGCCGACGGCCATCACATGAACTCTTGATCCATTACCAACGCTCATAGTCACGTCATCCCTTGCTAGCCACCGTCTATTCCGTAGCTCCTGTTTCGAGTTACAAATATTAGCAACTGAACCAGTATTAAATACCCAGGCACTACAACGAGCGCTAGTAAGGTAAACATCAATAACATGTATATCAAATATACCTTTAATGGTGCCAGCCTTCTTGTCCGCTAAGTACTTCGGACAGTTGCACTTCCTGTGACCCTTGTCCTTGCAATAGAAGCACTCGGTGTCACTTAGGTCCGGACTTGAGCTTCTTCTTAACAGGGCAACGCTTTCACGCCTTTCTTGAAGGACTTCTTTGCACCCTTACCTTTCTTAAAGATAGGGGCTTGTTGACCATCAACACATGATTATCTTTCTTGATATCCACCTCCGCAGCTTTCAAACTTAGCGAAGAGCTCGATGATCGTATCTGGAACCAATCGATTGTGAGTAACTACAAAACCTTTGTAGCTAGGAGGTGTGATTGCAGAACTCACAATCTTGAGATCTTCCGGAATCTTGCAGTCCGCTTGCTCAAGACGTTGAGTGTATCCGACATCTTAATGGCGTGCTCACTAACGGACTCCCTTCCTCCATCTTGCAGTTAAAGAATTTCTCGAGATCTCATATCTCTCGAGCGGGCTGAGTCTGAAACATGGTTTCGGTTCCTCAAGAATCTCAAAGGGCCCAGAACTCCTCAAACGATTTTGAAGGTCGATTCCATAGCAACGACATGGTGCTCTTAATCACACCATAATCATCTTCTTGCGATCGATAAACAGCTTTTTCATCGGTACCGCATATATAGCGAGGCGTCACCTAGCGCTTTCTCAAGGACATAGTCCTTTTGTCCGCCAATGAGAATGATTCTCGATTGCGAACCAGTTGGTGAGTTAGACCCATTGTTCTTAAGCTTTTCTTTCTCAGCAAAAACGTTGAAGTTGAAGTTGGACTTAGCCATTTTATCTACAAAATTTGCAAGTACAATTTAGACTATGTTCATGATAACTAGTTCAACTTAATCAAATTACTAGATGAACTCCCACTAAATTCAACATCCCTCAAGTTGTTTAGTGAACATGATCCAAATTCACCACACCTAATCCGATCTTCACGAGAAGAGATGTGGTTTCAATGGTGGACAACAAAGTGTCGATCATATCATTCATATGACTCATGCTTAACCTTTCGGTTCGTGTGTTCCGAGGCCATGTCTGTGAGTGGAAAGTGGATCCCTAAATGGGCCACATCGTGGAATAAGTGGAGGACGTGGGGTAGTGTGTCAGTTTTACCTCTCCCTCCCTCTATAAAAGAAAGAGAAACCAGACGCATTTCTTTTCCAGTTTGCAACAGGACGTGGGGCAGAGAGCATTTCTCTCAAGGTGATTTATTTTCTTTAATCTTGTACATAAATCTCCTTCTTCTAATTCATTTATCATGATGCTATCATTCCTTTTCTGGATTTGCAGTTCATTCTCTAGATCTTCAGCGCGCTAGATAGGAACAGTTAAGTTCAGAACTTTCTCTTCAACTATCATGTTCTTACTTTTTACTCAATCTGTAACTAATATTTATTTCTATACAATTAACTATAGGTGATGGATGAAATGACATCTGTTGTCTGTGATCAGCCTGCACACAATTGTGGCAGATCTTAGAGGAGAGCTAATGGATTTGAAGTTGTCATTGGCCATGGTTTTAGACGTGGGGTGGTAAGCTCTCTTGATTTTGCTTGTGTGATATACTAATTGCAATAGTTTGCAATAGTTTAGACTGAGTTTTGTTCATACTGTGGAATGTGCCATGCTCATTCAAACAAAGGTTGAACACTTTAGTTCCAGGAAATTGGTTAGTTGCCAAGAGCCCAAGATTTCGCAGATTTGATTTATTCTTACAGAAGGATGAGTCAGCTACACTAATATGTGGCCCTTACTAGAAATCTTTAATTAGAGTTTATGATATTGGGCTGGGAGATGTTGTGCATTTTCAATGTACTATGACCCATTTGAGCCTTTAGATAATTCATTTGACATAACAGTTCATTCCAACTATGTTGAGAAAGATGCAGTTGAAGAAACTGGTATATGAAGACTAACTCATCATTTTTCAATTTGTTACATATTTGTTGAACATTAAACACTAACCCATCCATTTTTGATCAGTTGTAGGAGATTTGCCTAGTCCAATAAGAAGTATCTTGTACAGGACCATCTTCTCATACCTCAACCCCATTACTAAGCAGGAAATGGGTGCAATCTTATTTGGCATCTACAAAGATGTGTTTGTGGAGAAGGAATTCTATGAACCAAAGGCCCAGAAACATTTCTGGGTGCACAAGATGAATCACTGAAATGTTAACTTCAATGCACTGGTAAGTGCACTGGCAAGTTTCCACAAGATGAATCACATAATTTAAATGCAATTGTTCTAACTTATGAAAGTTTTCTTTTGCGGTACATGCCTACTGAGGCTATAGATGGGTACAAGTGTCCACCTTTTGGCATTGCTCATCTATCCAAGGAGGTACAACTATTAGGAGAAGATGAAGAAGAATTTATTGACTGCACTTACTCCATTGCCTAGGACATGGAACATGTATGTTTTCAGAATGGATGGACCGATTTCACCAATGCTGCTAACATTGGCAATGAAGCACTTGTTCTGATGAAAGTAGAGAACATGAAAGAGTATATTGGTCTCAACTTTGTAGAGATCATCAACTAGGTTTGATCATCAACATTGTAGAGCACATGAAATATCCAGTGCTGCTAACTGTGTGATTTTTTCTAGCTACTGTATTGATCTATGTATCCATTGTGTTTTATGGCTTTAGTGTTAAACTTTGTATTGAATTATTTATCAACTTTGTATTGAACTATGTATCCAGTGTGCTCCATTTGTGTTGTATTCCAATGTGGATGTAACAAGTTGTGTTTGTTTATCATGATCCTGAATATTTTTTGTTATCTGAAAATATATGTGCAACAACTCCATATGGCTGTTGTGTTAATTTCTCACAATAGCCAGGGTAAGCTGTTGCAACAACCCCTTTGTTGGGGCAATAAACTCCTTGCAATAAACTCCTTTATTTTTTATTTTTCAAACTCTTTTGCTGGTAATATTTTTCATTTTTCAAACTCTTTATTATTGGGGCAATAATCTCTTTTTCAAACTCTTTGCAATAAACTCCTTTATTTTTTATTTTGCTGGTAATATTTTCTTTTCCAAAAATTAAAATGTTATTGTTGGGGCAATAATGAAAGGTTATTGTTGGGGCAAGACCCATCTTTGAAAGTGTATTCCTGGTGCAAGGCCCATCTTTGAATAGGGCCAAAATATCAGGAACCGAAAAGACGCAGTAAAGTTATAAAAAGGAGGGAACCAAATGGGCAACCGCCCCTCTCTCTCCCAGTCGGCAGTCTCCCAGGAACGGTGAGTTCTAGATTCAACCGCCCCTCTTCTACATCATTTTCTCCCTCTTCTACATCATTTTCTTTAGAGTTATAGCTCTAATCTTTCTTTCTCTCTTTGTTTCATCACTTGAAGATACAGAAATCGTAGCATTTCATCTGGAATCACCTCTCTCTCTCAGTTGGCAGTCTCCCAGGAACGGTGAGTTCTAGATTCAACCGCCCCTCTTCTACATCATTTTCGCTCATATTTGGGTTCTTGATTGATTGATTCTTCCAAAAATCTACCCTGATGTCCATTTGTGCAGTTCTGTTGATTGATTCTTCCAACAATCTTCTCCCCTCTAGATTTATTCTTTATTATTTTCCGTTTCCATCTAAATTAATCCCTCTTCCTACTACTTTTTGCAGTGAGCGCAAGGCATCCCTCTTCCTACAATTGTTCATTTGGTGAGTGGTTTCGATAGATCTAAAAAACCTTCTTTTCTGTTTAGATTAGGGTTTTTCTAATTAGGGTTTTCTGAATATATTAGGGGTCTTCTACTAGATTAGGGTTTTATGTTCTTGGTACAGTCACAGTACACCGTCTGTAATCACATTCATCTTGTAACTATGAAGCATTAGTTTGGTTCTAAGTTCTTGATCTTGATAAGATTGATTCATGCACAAGGTCGACAGTTCTGAATAGATAGTTCTGAACTTAACTATTTTTCTGTAATTGAATAATAATCCATGCTTAGTCTACTACCTATTTTTCTGTAATTGATTAATAATCCATGCTTATTCTACTACCTGTTTTTCTGTAATTGAATCCATGCTTAGTCTACTACCTTTTTTTGTAGTTGATTAATAATCCATGCTTAGTCTACTACCTGTTTTTTGTAATTGATTAATAATCCATGCTTTTAGCAGTTCACTGCTACAACAGACTGTGTTGTGTGCGGGCAGCCTGCACACAACTGTGGAAGGACACAGGGAAGGGCAACCATGTTCTAGGTTGTCATTACTGAAGATATTCCATATGATGGTGTGGTAAGTTTTCCATCCAATGTCTTCATTGATTACATGTTTCAGTTGATTCTTGATGTTCCATTTTCTCATTATTGTTTACCTGCAGCTTGTTCCATGCTCATTTATGGAGAAACTAAATGAGTTCACTCCAAATAATTGGATGATTGCTGACACCAATGCCATTAGAAACTTTGATCTGTACTTGCAGAAGGATGAGCAAAGGACAACTATATGTGGTCCATACTGGAAATCACTAATGAGGGTCTATGATATTGGACTCAATGATGTTGTTGAGTTTGAATATGATGAAGATCCAATTGAGAATGTGAAAAATTTATTTCATGTAATTGTCTACTCAAATGGTGTTGAAAAATACATTCATGAAGCACCTTGTAAGTCCTAGATAATCAATTTTTGAGTAACATGATTAATTTATGTCC
Organism: Avena longiglumis; assembly: GCA_030063025.1. Lineage (NCBI taxonomy): Eukaryota > Viridiplantae > Streptophyta > Magnoliopsida > Poales > Poaceae > Avena > Avena longiglumis. Next base: position 410,251,861 of record CP125978.1, on the reverse strand, counting down.
TAGTTTTACATGTACTATTACTAATTCATGTATTTCCTATCTTCCCTCAGCGATTGGAGATGTCCCTTCTGGGTTAAGAAGCATCCTATACAGGACCATCTTCTCTGATATTAACTTAATCACTGAACAGAACATGTCCACCATCTTATTTGCCATGCACAAAGATGTTCACGTGACACAACATGAGTTATTTGAAAGTGAAGATGAAAAGAATTTCTGGATACACAAGATGAATGAAGAAAACGATGCATGGAATGCACTGGTAAGTTTGTACTCTCATATTACTTTTCTGCATTACTACTTTATTTGTTACTCTCATATTGTAATAATTGCTCTCATATTACAGTTCATGCCTATTGAGGCTATATAAGGCTACAAGTACCATGTGCAGGGCATGGCACATCTATATAGGAAGGGGCAAGAACTAGATGGAGATGAACAGGATTTCATTGAATGTGCCTACTCCATCAGTAAGGAACATGGAGAGGTCAGTTTCACCATAGGATGGAATGATTTCACAGATGCTGCTGATGTTGGATGGGCTGCAATGCTTGTGATCAAGATAGAGCATAAGCTTGATTACATTGGGCTGAACTTTTTTGAGATTGTTCAGTAGTTATCTAGCTGGGTTGTACTGAAGTAGTTATCTAGTTTAGATTGTTCAGTAGCTTTGCATGAACTTGGGTTGTACTCAAGCTGAGTTTATCTAGTAAGATGGTTACTGTCTAATTATGTAATGTTTACTGTGTCACTTGTAATGTAGTACTTATGACGGTATTGATATTATTTGTCTATTCCCTGAAATCCTATGTCTTGTTCACAGTTATGTCTAGAAGGCCTTTATTGTTCTGAATTTTAAGTATCCAGAACATGGGCACCTAGACTACATTTGTTCTCATTTTCTGAATTTTGTTCATACAATGAAATATTACTTTCAACAATGAAGATTAATTGACTACATTTTGTATTTTGTTCATATACATTGACTACATTTTCTAAAAAAAAATCATATAATAAAGATTAATTGACTACAGTTTGTATTTTGTTCATATACATTGACTACATTTTCTAAATTTTGTTCATATAATGAAGATTAATTGACTACAGTTTGTATTTTGTTCATATACATTGACTACATTTTCTAAATTTTGTTCATATAATGAAGATTAATTGACTACAGTTTGTATTTTGTTCTGAAATTTGTTCATATAATGAAATAATTAATCTAGTAATAATTAATCCAGTAATAATTAATCCTATAATGAATCCAATAACGTCCTGGGAAGTGGGGGAAGCGCGGGAAGTGGGGTGTGTGCTGCGCCAGTTATCTTATAATGTGTTTAAATAGACTAGCATACTGATTGTCATTTCGTCTGGTGAGTTCCTGTCCTTCTATTTTGGCTCAAATTTTCATCTGGGTGAGTTCTTATCCCTCTCATCTCCTTTTCTACTACTGATTTCTTACATTGTTAGGATTTAAGATTAGGATGCTTTAATCTCCTTTTATTCTTCAGATTGCAGTTCTGCTCCAAAGCAAAATGGAGGAAATGAATTGTATTCTATGCCAGCAACCTATGGAAAACTGCGGTCTACACTTTGACAGGCGTGCAGTTTCCTTTGATTTGATGATGATGCCAGGATTTCATCATGGAGTGGTTAGTTACTTCTTAACATACAAAATGTAGTACCTGATAATCTTATCTGACTGCTGATATTATTTTGGTCGGTTTGTAATGAAATTTTAGGCCGTGACTTGCAAATTCAAGGAACAACTTGAGAAGTTTGCAAAATCAAAGAACTGGATGGTGGAAAGATGCAATAACATGCACTTTTATGACTTCTTCATGGAGAAAGAATTGGCAAGAACAACCATTTGTGGACCATACTGGTCATCACTTGTTAGAAAGTATGATATCCAGGAAGGTGAGATTGTCTCTTTCAGGTATCTGGAGGAAGACAACATGTTTGCTATTACAGTGTCTGAAATTGTCAACCATGCTTATGTAGAGAAGCATATTGTTGCAGATGGAGGTATTATAACAAGTATTTCTATGTACTTTGATCTTGCATCCAGTATATGAAAACTTGCTTATTGTTGTTGTTCCCTTGTTTACATTTTTGAGCAGTTGTTTACTCTGTGATGCCTGAAATCAGAGATATCGCCATCTTCTCGAACCATCTTCTCGGTTTATCGCAATCAGTGAGGACAACATGGCAACCATAAACTATGGTATCTACAAGGTGTTAGCTCTGAAACCAGGAGAAGAACTAGCAGAAGATGAGTTTTATGAGAGTGTTAGAGACATTGAGTTTATGGTACACAAATATAATCAGGAAAATGTTCAACGTGATGCATTGGTAATTTCCTATCATATACTGTATATTTTCTAACTATCTGTATATGCAATATGGTAAATTATTTTCTCACTATCTGTATATGCAATATGCCAGTTCCTATCTGCAAAACCATTCAAAGAAGTTGGGTACCCATGGCAAGGAAATTCAACTTTGTGGATGAGGGATTTAAATGTGTCACTTGAAGGCTGGTACCACATGGAAGATCAAGAAGATAGAATTGCATTTACAATAGGGTGGCAGCATTTCAGGGTTGTGGCAAATAACATGGAGGGATCATTGTTGCTGATCATTGCAAATCCATTGAACGGTCAAGTTTGTCTTGACTTTGTGGAGATTGAAGACCCTTGAAGATAATGTGCAAGGAATCAAGAAGCTGTCCTGTGTGTAGTTTCTGTCATGTGTGTGTAGTTTCTGTCATGTGTGTTGAAAAATGTGTGCATCGTAATGGGAAGAACAACTTTGTTCATATTACAGTCATGTTAATGTATGGGTTGTATGTCTACAAGTCCAACAATGTTTTATGCTGTTGCTGTCATGTTTTCATATTTCTGTCATGCCAAAATGTGTTGAATAATGTTTTATGCTTGTATGTCTACAAGGCCAACAAACATTCTAAATTTCATATTATTCATAACATGGCACCTAGACTATATTGTTACTAAAATTGTGGAACAAATGGATTTTTTTATGTTTCATTTTGAATTATTCAGAAAAAAACAAGAGACAGTAAGGATGACTATTTTAGGTTTAGTCTTCTAATTTTTACTTTTTAATCCCTCATAGTTAACCCGTAGTGTCCCCTATCTGACTTATCCTTTTTTTCAGGTTTATTATTTTAAATTTTTCTAATTAGCCCCTCATAGTTTGCAAAGTCATAAAACTTAACCGTTATATCCTTTTTCTGAAGATCCTATCCCACCGCGACGCCAAGGCTGGGATCCATCACGTGAGCTCTTCGTCCGCGCGAGATCCACTGCCACCACGCGAGATCCAGCGCTGTGCCCTAGTAGACCGCGCGAGATCCACACCGTCGAGCTCTTCGTCCGCGCGAGATCCACCATGACCTAGTCGATCGCGCGAGAACCACGCTGCCGAGCTCTTCGTCCGTGCGAGATCCACCACCGCCGAGCTCTTCGACCGCGCGAGATCCACCCACCGCTGGATAAATGGAATGGGATCATGCTCGAGCTCAAGTAGGAGTGGGATCCGCCGCGTCAAGGCTGGGATCGGGATCGAGGTTGGGCCAGGTCGTCCAGAATCCACCGTGCCAAGGCTGGGACGGCGGATAACCAAATCAAGGCGGCACCAAATCGCGGTGGCCCAAGGCTAGGACGCAGGATCACGTCGTCGCGTCCAAGCAGAAGGCATCATCAGGCATCGACAGGACAGACAATCCGTGAACCAGCTACCTCCGGTGCCCCCTGCTAATGTCATTGATGATGCAAGAGCATCTGGTATGGATCCTCCTACTGGAATTATTTCACTTACTATTACATCTCTGTTAGAGTAGTTATTGAATCATGAATTGTGTAGGTAGTAGATTGGAGAAGTCTTGGATGCAATCACCTAGACATTCTGTGATTTATCAAGCTAGTGTAGTCAAGTTATTAGAGTTTGCATTCACTAATTTAGCAATTGATGGGAAGATCAACTGTCCATGCAAAACCCGTGGGAACATTTTCTGGTTAGATTTAGATACTGTCCATGAACATCTTATCTGTGAAGGCTTTATGAAAGGTTATAGCAGCTGGATATGAAAGGATCGTATGGGCACCTAGAGGGGGGGTGAATAGGTGCTACTTTAAATTTTCTTCTTTTTCAAATTAGGGTTTGACAATAAGGTAAATTCTCTAGATAATGCAACTAAGGTGAATTTACCTATATGACAATTATGCAAGAGCTACCACAACACAAAGTAAGAACAAGTAAGTAAAGTGTGGTAAAGGATAGAAGTAACCAAAGGAGTGGACGCGGAGACACAAGGATTTGTTTCCCGTAGTTCCTTCCTTTTGAGGGGAAGTACGTCTACGTTTGGAGATGGGGTGGTTTCAAACCACCAACGCCACGAGAGGCCTCCCTTGTTCTCCGATGAATCTTACCCCAACGGGCTCGATTCACCTTCCACTATATCGGCAAACTTCGAGGTGGAAGCCGACACCTTTACAACGAGTTCGGGGCACACATCCACAACTTAATTGGAGGCTCCCAAATACAAGCAAGCTGTCAAGACAAATCAAAGACAAGCTTGTAAGAACAACAACAAGAACTAGGGTTTCCAAGAAACACTAGAGAAAAGGGGCCCTCAATGAAATGAGGGGGAAATGAAGATCTCTTTTGGTGAAGTAGTAGACCGGGGTCTCCTCCTTCGATTCCCCAAAGAAAGACTTTGGGTGGTGGATTGAGGAGATCTTGAAGATTTGGTGGATCCAATAGTGGTCTTGACTGATGAGCGTCTTGTCCCAAGGTAGGTGGAGGGGTATTTATACCCCTCCATGAAATCTGGCCATTGGAGCCTTTAATGCACCGATAGTACCGGTACTCAAGCGGTAGTACCGCTTGCAAGCGTTACTACCGGTCCAGTACCGGACTAGGTACCGGAGATGCCATAGTTGGTCGAGCCAGACTTGATGTTGCATTCCCATGGTACTACCCCAACGGTAGTACTGGTCAGATGACGGTACTACTGTCTGATTCGGTAGTACCGGTCCCAAGTACCGCTTGGTACTGAGCAAGACTGAGAGGGGTGGTTCTTCTTCAGAATTGCCCGGTACTGCCGAGCAGTACGACTGTGTCCAAGAGGTAGTACCTCTTGTCTCAAGCGGTATTACCGGTTGGAGCGGTAGTGCCGCTCCGTGGTACCAGGTGGTACTGAGAAAAACTTATCCTTCTCAACCTTGCACGGATCCAACCGGTACTAGAACCGGTAGTACCGGTGCCAAGCGGTAGTACCGGACATATTTCCGGTACTACCGGTTGTCACATTGGTTTTTCGCAAGGGAAATTGGTTAGGACAATAATTGTGCCACACCCTTAATAAACCTGTGATACACTTAGCACATGATTAAACTGATAAGTGTGTTGTTATCAAACATCAAAATCAGAGGGATAGAAAAATGCTCTTTCAATCTCCCCCTTTTTGGTGTTTGATGACAATACACTTTTGCAAGATGATTTTAATAGGAAGCACATGGGATTTGTAAAATAGAGACGGGGCTCCCCCTAGATGTGTAGAAACAAACCTCCCCCTCTATTTTACAAACCCAACATAGGTGCACAAATATAGATACTAGCATTTGAAATCATACCTTTGCACAATAACATGTGATGAGAAACATATAGATAATAGATAACGCATATCAACACAAGATGGATCCAATAAAATAAACCACATAGTATCATAAGATGGATCCACAACATAACCACATAGCCTCACACATAAATAGAGGGAAATCGAAGTTCACAAGCAATAAAAGGAACAATATAAGAACGAGCTTGTGACTTCCCATGCAACACCCGTGCCTAAAGTGCAACTTCTCCCCCTTTGGCATCAAGACGCCAAAAAGGGACAAGTGCAAGACTACCGTTCCGACAGTCAATCCTCATCCTCCTCCTCCTCATCCTCAAAGTCCTCCTCGTAGGGGGGTGGGGCGCGGTGCGAGGAAGAGACATCATCGTCCCAACGGCTGTGCTGAGAGATCCACTGATCTTCTAGAGTGATGTTGGTCTCGGACCCCTCGGAGACGGTCAAACCCTGGGAAGCCATCATGTCCTTCTGCCGAGCACTGGCTTTCTTGGCATACACATGTGCCTCATACATGTGCTTCTGGTTGTCAACCTAGAAGCAGAAGATCTTCTTGAGCTTGGCCTCCATCCTTTTGGCCCAAGTGGGCTTGGCATTCTTGTTGCGAGAGACAACATAGTCAGTGTCACGACCACTGTCAGCATCCTCGGAGTCATCCCGTTCCTCCTCACCCGCCACAACGCGGGGTTTAGCATGTGTCTTGATCTTGAGTGCCTTGGACCTATGCACAATGAGAGGACGAGTGGATAGTGTCCTAGCAATGGGAGGGCATTTTGACACAATGAGGGCCATAATATATGGAGCAAATGGTGGAACCCTCCGAGAGTGTGCAGCAGCAACCATATCATTCCATATGTAGTCTGACACATCAAGAGGAGTGCCTGAGTCACGGTTGAGGAAGGTGTTGAATAGCAAGTCTACAGAGAACCCATGTATCTCATCCTTGTTGCCCGCACGAGGAGCAACAGTCTCACGGAAAAATGCGATGGAGAATGTCATACGTGGGGAGAAGATCCTTGATCTTACCAGCAATCCCCCGGCCCTGTATATAGAGAGGTGTAAGGACATCCTTCTTGGAGGGGTGATCTCGCGTGTGACAGCGGAAACCACAAGGAGTGTCCCGGCCGCGATCTTCATACCCCAATATAGCAGCAAACTCCGCAAGTGTGTCTTCCTTGATTGCACCTTGAGTCCTCCAGGTGATCTTCCGAGTGCGGCCAGTGTGGAAATGTGTAGTGGCATAGAATTGTGCAATAAGGAGTGGCTCATAGTCATACTGGAACTCCATAATGGGGAACAAGCCCAGGTGAGAGCAGATATCCTTAGCTTCAGCAAAGTAGTCAAGGTTCTTGTTGATGTGCTCCATGTCAATCCATAGCTGAGGCACCACCATCTGAATATTGGTCAAAAGAACCTCATGATAAACGCGCTCTTGGAAATCATTGTAGAAAAGTCATCCTCTGCCCTCGTCCCGCTATGGAGTATGCATTGTCAATCCTGAGAGCCCGAAACTCCGACTCAGAGATGTCACACAGTTTCCTTGGCCCTGATGGCCCTGAGCTGAGACTTTTGGTACGCCCTGAGGAAGGGGGGCGAGAAGGAGGAGCGCTTCCATGCCCAGCAGAGCGATTGGTGACCCCCTCACGACCCCCACGGCCACCTCGAGTGGCAGGCAACTTGGAACGATGTCTTGGCTGTGGCATAACCTCTTCCTCAGACTCCGTCTCTTCCTCAACAATCTCACGGCTAGATTTGGAACGCTTGCGCGCACCCCTCGAGGCACCTGCATCTGTGAAAGCAAGAGGGAGGACAACAAAGGGGTAAGGGCACAAGAATCACAAGGAGCAAAAGAGAGAACCCAATATTGAACAGAAAATTGAAGTCAGTTAGGGCCGGTACTACCGGACCTGACGACCGGTAGTACCACTTGCAAGCGGTAGTACCGGAAAAAGTTCCGGTACTACTGGTTGAACGGTACATGTTCGTCAGATCTGGTAGAAACGGACCAAAATGACGGTAATAAACTGTAAATAAATGATTCTACTCGGCAACAAGGAAGCATATGGCAGTACAACCTTAACATGTCAATTTCTTCACAAATCTATGCCAAAACCTAGATCCGATGAGGAAATTAAACAGGGAGAGAGGGAGGGCGGTTGTACCGGGATCCATGGTGGTGGAAAGGAGGGGGAGCCCGCCAAGAGGCCGAATCCAAGGAGGATCCGGAGAGAGGAGGGAGCGGCAGGGCTCCGGCGGCGTCAAGGGCACCGGTGACGGCGCATGTACTTATGGGGAGCGTGGGGAAGAATATGGCACTGATAGGTGCCTCCCCACGCTCAGTAAATATATACCCGATTCCGCCAGCCGGTAGTACCGGTTCCTGAAGCGGTAGTACCGCTCGTGAGTGGTAGTACCGGTCCAGCAACCGATAGTACCGGTGGCTGGTAGTACAGGCGTGGGTAGTACCGCCTCGGAGCAGTTTCAGGCACGCCTGAACTTCCTGTGGCGGTAGTACCGCTCATGCAACCGGTAGTACCGGTCCCATCTGATTCCAAGGCCAGGAAAAAAGGGTGATTCTTGTGCAGATAGAGAGAGGGTTTTTGTGAGGGAGTAAAGAGGCTTGGGTTGAGACAATTGTGCTAGGAAGCACATGCACTCTAAAAATAGAGAAAAAGATGTCCAAAAACCAAACTATAGTGCATGAGACTAAGAACGGTGAAGATAACTCAAAAGGTGACAACCATGAGTAAAAATCAATTAAAAAATGACAAACACGAGTACGCACATCAACCTCTCGATTGAGAGGGGGCGGTGGCCTAGGACACCATGTTTGAGTATACTCGGCTTGGCACCACGAAGATATATCTTGGGTCCATTACCAAAACTCATCATTAAGCTCACATATCAGAAAATGATATTAAGAGGAATGATTTTGTTTACTTTGCGCATAATGGGGGGAGGGATGGTCCAATCAATTAGGATCGCACTCCCCCTATGTCCATGCCTACACCTAAACCAAATATGGGTCGAGTATTAGGTGAGAGTGCAATATAATCAAGTCAAGCTCCTTGAATCTACGATATTTAGTTCATTCCTCAAGTAGCAAAACCTTGCTTCATGAAGTGGCTTCGTGAAGATATCTACAAGTTGATCTTTGGTTGACACATAGGATAGATCAATATCACCTCGTGCAACATGATCTCTAATGAAGTGATGACGAATCTCAATATGCTTTGTCCTTGTGTGATCCACTGGGTTGTATGCAATCTTGATGGCACTTTCATTGTCACATAGAAGAGGCGGTTTTTCACAATGGACACCGTATTCCTTTAAAGTTTTCCTCATCCATAGCAATTGAGTTCAAGCACTAGCGGCAGCGACATACTCGGCTTCGGTAGTAGAGAGATATATACAATTTTGCTTCTTAGAAGACCAACATACCAAGGACCTACCAAGAAATTGGCAAGCCCCGGATGTTGATTTTCTATCATCCTTATCACCTGCCCAATCCGAATCCGTGTATCCACAAAGAGCAAATGTTGAGCCTCGAGGATACCAAAGACCATAAAATGGGGTATGAACTAAATATCGAAAGATTCTGTTGACCGCCATCAAATGGCTTTCTTTAGGAGCCGCTTGATATATTGCACACACACCTACACTCAACACAATATCGGGTCTATATGCACAAAGGTAAAGCAAAGAACCAATCATGGACCGGTATACCTTTTGATCCACATCTTTACCATTTGGATTTTGTTCTAGATGAGTCTTTGTAGCCATGGGAGTAGGAGCTCCATTTAAATCTTGCATTTTGAATCTCTTGAGCATATCTTGAGTATACTTGGCTTGATTGAAGAATGTCCCTCCTCTAACTTGCTTGATCTCAAAGCCAAGAAATACTCTCAACTCTCCCATCAAAGACATCCAGAACCTACTAGTCATAAGCTTTGAGAATTCATCATTAAAAGCTTTGTTAGATGAGCCAAAGATAATATCATCAACATATATTTGGCATACAAAAAGCTACCCATTGACTTTCTTAGTAAAAAGAGTGGAATCGATTTTCCCAACATCAAATCCACGGTCAAACAATAACTCTCTAAGGTGCTCATACCACGTGCGTGGGGCTTGCTTGAGCCCATAGATCGCCTTATCAAGTTTGTAGACATGGTTTGGGAAGTTGGGGTCCTCAAATCTCGGGGGTTGCTTAACATATACCAATTCATTTAATGGGCCATAAAGAAATGCACTTTCTACATCCATTTGTTGTAACTTGAAGTTATGATGTGCCGCATAAGCAAGAAGGATACGGATGGACTCAAGGCGAGCCACAGGTGCATAAGTTTCTCCATAGTCAATGCCTTCAATTTGAGAAAACCCTTGTGCAACCAATCTAGCCTTGTTCCTTACTATAATTCCATGCTCATCTTGATTTTCTTGAAAATCCACTTTGTTCCAATAACATTGCGGCAATCCTTTGGCTTCTCAACTAACTTCCATACTTTGTTTCTCTCAAAATTGTTGAGCTCTTTGTGCATAGCTTCTAACCAATCCGAATCTTCAAGAGCTTCCCACACTTTTTTAGGTTCAATCATGGAGATGTGTGCTTGATTTTCACTGAACCTCTTCAATTGTGATCTTATGGAAATGCCTTTCCTTAGGTCACCAACAACATTTTGGAGGGAGTTGTCTCTTAATTACAACATTCTTTCCTTTCTAGCTTCGCGACGAGCGTGGATCTCCGAGTTGTTTCTTGGAGGACCCTCTTCATCATTTTGATCCTCGTCTTGACCATCATCTTGATCTTGATCATCATTGGAATCATCCTCTTCATTGGGGGGAAAATATTGACCTTTGTCTTGATCAAGTGCCCTTCTAGCATCAATTTGAGCTCGTCTCAAAGTAGTTTGTACGGATCTTCCTTGAGAGATTGACTTGGCACCACTTGACAGCCTGGCGAATGAATCAAGATCCCCTTGACTAGAGTTGTCACTTTGATCACCATGTTGAGGGTCCACATCTTGTCTTTGGTTTGTGTCAATGTCCTCATTGGTGGATGGAGCATGTTGAGGTTGTGAAGATGAGGGCTCCACTTGAGTGGAACATATTTCTTCTCGATCCGCCATAAGAGGTTCCTCAACGGGGCGGATATATCCCACACCCATTCTTCCTATGGCATCCTGAGGCATTTTATTATCTGCATCACAAGCATCAACACGCCCCCCTTGGGGACCATCATATTCTTCGAAGGTTACACTACAAGATTCTATGACGGCTTCGGAGAGCTTATCATAGATTCTATAAGTGTGAGATTCGAGACCATAGCCAACAAAAATACCCTCTAATGCTTTAGACTCGAATTTAGACAAACGAACACCTTTTATGAGATAGAAACACTTACAACCTAACACCCGGAAGTAAGATATTTTGGGTTTGTTACCGGTAAGAATTTCATATGGAGTCTTGTTGATTTCTTTGCGGAGATAGAGCCGGTTTTAAGCATGGCAAGCGGTGGAGATGGCTTCGGCCCAAAAGTTGTATGGAGATTTAAACTCCGCCAACATGGTCCTAGCCATCTCAATAAGAGTCCGTTCTTCCTTTCGCCACACCATTTTGTTGAGGGTGTATGCATGAATATTGATGTTTTATACCCTCATCACTAAGAAAATCATAAAAGGTGTAGTTCTTGAACTCGGTGCCGTTGTCACTTCTTATGATCAACACGGGAAGATTGTATTGTCGTTGGACCATGTTGATGAAGTCGATGAAGGTATTTTGGGTCTCACTCTTCAACTTGAAGAAGTATACCCATGAGTATCTTGAAAAGTCATCAACGATCACCAAACAATATTTCTTCCCACCAAGACTTGCATGAGATGGAGGACCAAATAGATCCACATGAAGGAGTTCCAAGATCTTGGTAGACTTGATTTGGTTCTTAGGCTTGTGAGGAGCGTCATGCATCTTCCCTAGAACACATGCCCTGCAAACACGATCTTTGGCAAAGGAAACATTTTCTTTTAGTCCAACAATATGTCCCTCCTTATGGAGACTTTGCAAAGTTCTCAAATTGACATGGGCTAGTCGGCGATGCCATAGCCAACCCACATCAGCCTTCCCGAATAAGCACATCGGACCTGTAGTGGCTTGCTCCGAAAAGTCCACCACATACAAGTCATGTTCGACGTACCCAACGAAAGCGACCTTGAGAGACTTGCTCCACAAGAGGACCACAATATCAACATCAATAAAGACGGCAAATCCCATCTTTCCAAGAGCAAGGACTGAAAGTAAATTGTATCCAAGGGTCTCAACAAGCATGAAGTTCACGAGTGTAATGTCGTGAGCAACCACTACCTTGCCGAAACCCATTACCTTAGACTTTGATTTGTCGGCATATGTCACGGTGATTTGATCATCATTTGGCTTTAAGTCCTTGACCATAGACGAGCTTCCGGTCATATGACTTGTGCAACCACTATCAAGGACCCACTTTGAACCCCCGGAAGCATATGTCTACAAAAGATCAAGCTAATTTTTAGGTACACATTTTTCAATGGGTCCTATTTTGTTAGCAACAAGGGTCTTGGGAACCCAAATAGACCAAGCAATGTAACCATCATATGGGCCAACATAGTGTGCATACACATCACCATAATAATCACGCATTAAAACATAGTGAGGGTTAGCACTTCCCGCAAAGTCATCATGAGACATAGTTTTACCACTTGTGGACTTACTATCCACAATGACCTTGTTAGTCTCTTGTGTGGGCTTGGCCATCTTGTTGTTGTTGTTGTTGTTGTTCTTCTTCTTCTTCTTCTTCTTCTTAGTATTTGAGACAAAACCAATGCCTCCTTTATCACCACTATGCCTTTGCTTGCTCAAAAGATCATCAATGGACTTGTTGCCTTGTGGAAATGTGGCCTTAGCAAGCTCCCCCTTCAACCTAGCAATCTCTTCAAGAATAGTTGTACTACTAGATGGAATGAAGTTACTAGGTGAAGGAATATTTGACAATTGAGTTTGAAGCGTTTCATGGGACTTTGTGAGTGACAAGAGTTCACTCTCCAAGGCCTTGTGGGCCTTGTTAAGCAAACTAAAGTCCTCGTCAAGTTTTTCATGAACCACACCAAACTCAATCTTTGATGAGTTTGTTAACAATAGTGTCATTGGCCTCATCAAGCCCTTCAAGTTTTAATTCAAGAGACAACCTAGTTTCTTGTTCTTCTTCTAGAGCATTGTTTAAAGCCTCTAGCTCAATCATGTGTTCATGACCAAGTTTGCATCTTACATCTAGAAGCTCTTGTGTATGGGAAAGTTGATCTAAGATGTTTCAAAATGTATCTTAGCATCTCCTTGTAGGTTAGTCATAAACTCATCAAAGGCAATTAATTCCTTTTTAACAACAAGAGACATCTCATCATCAATTTCATCATTGTCTAAGGGAGTAGAGTGAGATGATGAGGATACCTCCGTTCCTCTTGCCATAAAGCAAGTGACGTTCTTGATGGAAGAGTTCTCATTTGGAGAATCCAAGAGTGAGAATGTTGGAGTAGAAGTAGTGGCTAGAGCTGCCACACCATTAGAAGTTTCCTCTTCCTCATCATCATCATCATCTTCATTGTCGGAGGAGTATTCTTCATGAGTGATCAAGAGAATTTCTCCCGACTTTTTGTTGATGGGATTCTTCTTTATGAAGGGTTTCTTGTAAGGTGCTTTGAGAGTCTTCTTCAACACAAGCTTACCCCCATGATCTTCTCTCTTCTCATAGGGACAACTTGCCACAAAGTGATAGCGGTCACCACAATTGAAGCAAGTTCTCAATCTAGTAGTATTTTCTCTTTTCCCATTTGAGTTGCTTCTTCGTTGCATTTCCATCTTGGCCTTGGCGGGGTTCTTCCAAAAGTTCTTTGCATAGAAGGCCGTGTATTGACTATGAGCAATCTTGACTTCATCGGGACTGTCCATGGACAGTCCTTCATCACTATCATCTTCATCCCCATGATCCACAACTTTGGCCTTCAAAGCAACATTGACAACATTGCTCATACCAAGGGCACGAGCACGGGTGTCTTTGGCATTCTTGGCGGCAACCTTGAAAGCGGCCATCTCTTGCATAACTTCATTGGAGGTCATGAGATGGTAGTTGTGTCTATCTTGTAAGCTCTTCAAGTCCGTGGGTTCAAAGGGCATGAGTGCGCTCACATATTTCCTTTTTATCCATGCATCATCCACATGTGAGGCACCCACATTTCTAAAAGCGGCGGCGGTGATCTTGAGCCTTCGGTACATGTCTTCGTGATCTTCACCTTCTTTCATGTAGAAACCTTCAGCTTCATTGCTTAGAGCATCATATCGGTTCCTCCTCATACTCTCATTTCCAAGAAACAATACGGTGAGGGCATCCCAAGCTTCCTTGGCAATGCTAAAGTGCTCAATGTGTGGATAGTCCTTTGTCCCCAATCCTTGTTGAATCATATGCAAAGCAGTGGCATTGAGTTGACTATTGAAAACTGTAGCACCCCAGGTAAAACCACTACTAGAAAATCGCTGTTGAATAATACTTTGTGCATCATCATGACATCATCATACATGTTTTGCCTAAAACTATTTTTTTCCGAAAGCATGTTTTTGTTTATCAAATAGCCCCTCTATTTTAAATGTAAAACTCTGGAACGTCCGGATGTTTTATTTTATCTAAATATTATTTCCAAAAGGCTTTTAAATAAAACAGGAACAAAATAAATAAATAAATAAATCAATCAATAAATAAATAAATAAGTTATTTTTATTTAGGGAGGCAGCCAGCCAGCCAGGCCCAAAAGCCCAGCCGGCCACCTCCAACCTATCATCTAACCCCAAACCCTAGACTACCTAACCCTAGCCAAATCCCCCCAGCACCCACACCCGCCGCCGCCACCCACTCCCTCCACCCTGCCGCTCCCGCTCGCTTGGCCCCACCCCTGGATCCCCACGCACCCGCGATGCAAACACACGCACACCCCACCCTGTCACCACCTCCTACCCGACACCCCGCTCCACCCACCAAACCTGGCCCACCCCGACAGATCCCTGGCCAACCCCGCGATCCCCTCTCTCTCTGCTTCTTCCTCGATTGAGGACCGACCCGTGCAGCGCCGTCCTCTCCGCCATGAGCCTACTCGTGGCCCTTCTCGCCTTCCTTCCCAAGCGGCACGTGTTCAGGTCACGGAGCCCAGGTCCCTCTTTGCCGCACCACCGAGCTCGCCTCCTTGTCGTGATCGCCGCCGACACCGCTGCTTGGTGTGCACCAGTGAACCTTGCCACCGGCGGCGCCGGCGTCTCGTAGCCCCCCTGTCTCCTCGCCGTGGCTGGCCTTGGTCGCCTGCTCCGCCTCGGTCGCCCAGCGTGCCGCCATCGTCCGCCCGCAAGCTCCTCGCCAGGCTGCCTCCTTCGCGGTACCGGCCTGTCTCTACATGCCTTGCCTCGGCCGCCCATTGGTCCCGCCGCCGCTCGCGCCCTCCCGGGTTCAAGCTCGCCAGGCCATGGCGTCTGCTTCCCTAGTGCCGTCGCGGGCGCCCTCCTCCTGGCCGAACGCAGCTCTGCCGCAGCGTGCTTGCCGAGCCCGTGAGGCCCGCCCTCGCCCGTGTCCGCCTCTCTCCCGGAGCTTCTCCTGTCGCCAGGGTCGCGCGACCACCCGTCACGGTCGACCGTGCCCTGCACCGTCCGGCCTTCCTCCTGCTTCTGACCGACGCCTCCTGCCGCCCTCTGCTCTGCCTCGTCGACACCGTCGCCTCTGTCCCGGCCTTCCAAGCTCGTCAAGGTCGGAGGCCACCCGAGCCAGCTCGCCAACCTCCTGTTGTTTCTCGATGCACAAGGCGTTCGAGCCATTGTCTACACAGGACATGGGTAGTGTACATTTGTCCTTGTGTTTCTCTTTCTCCCTTTTGATCTAAGACCGTGTTTGGTGATCTGATGTACCGTTGTTCGCATGGCTCTCCTAAATCAGCCCCATGTTGTAATGGTGTGGTGATGCTGCTCTCGGCCATGATCCTTTCGGCTTCGACGGCAACTGAAAATTTGTGCAGCTGGAAGACCACCGACAACGAAGCCAAACCTGAAGGCCACCGACACGTAAACCGAAGATCTCTGACACGGACGCCAAGATCGCTCACGCGGATCCGAAGCCCGATCCCAAGGATGCCAAGGACGCCAAGGCCTATGTCATGGATTCGAAGACCGAACCCCGATGAACTGAATCTCGTCGAACCCTCGGAGCCCAAGATCATCGAACCTCGATGTGTGACCCCTATCCGAGACCCTCATATTTTGATAATATATGACTTTGTCGCTTGTTGCATATAAATTGATCATATTGCATACATCTTATGTGGTTTGGGGGGCCTTATGCCGATTCATCTCATAATTAAATATGGAGGCCATATGTAGGCAAATCTAGCCTTATATTGGCCTCAGTTAATTTTGTGTAGCGAACTGGTGTCACTGTTTGACTTGTTAATACAACATTTAAATGGCGGGGTAACTAAACAATATGGACCTTCTAATTAATTGTCGGGACCCCGGTTCCGTTTAATATTTCCTAGTTGCATCACACCTTTGCCATGTCATACATGCATCATGCCCGATCTTCTGCCGTAGTATTAAATAGTGCATCCGGTGTTTCTTCTAGTGTTTTGCTTCTTCGCGGATAAGGTCGTTGAGTTGATGTGAGCTTCGCCCCGATCTTCGGATGAAACTTCGGCAATGTTTTCAGGCGATCATTCTCCCTCTTTCTACCTATTTTACTTTATAGTCTTTATTTCCTCTTGTTGATCTATTGCTATCTGTGTTGCGATGCTATAGTTTTCGTACCCATGATATCCCTTGCAGCCTTATATTGCCTTGGACACATCCTATTACCTGTTGTTTGGTAGATAGTTGGACTTGCGTGTCGTAGTCGCTTGCTCAAAAGGTTGTCGTCAAGTACCACTTGTTAAAGTAATCGCATGTTTAATGTTGGAGATGATCATGGCTTTAATTACCGTTTAATAACTAAAATTGAAGTAGGTAAATAATGCAGAGGCACAGGTGGGCAATAGATGTTATTTGGTTTTTAACCGTCCACTTGTGTCCCGTAGGACCCCGAGTACTTGATACCTGTTCTTTGAATATTCGCACTATCCGCATGTGGGACCATGAATCCCCCTAGCCAGAGCTTGAGTCATATCTTATTTCTTGGGGCCACAAGTAGGTCTTTATTACTATCATGTACTTATGCCATGCTTTACTGCTTTATTATGATTGCGCGTGGAGCGCATGTACTGTTTTGGAACCCCGTGCCATGTTTTCGCGGTATCGACAAGCCCAGTCACATTTTTGGATTCCCAGTCGTTTACAGCCATCGTCACAAACCTCTGGGTCCGTCTCGAGCCGCCAACTTCAGAAGGGTAGCTTGGTGGGTGTCCCCTAAATTTATATGAATCTTGCAATTTCTCTGTCGTGATGCCTCGTTGGGTTTTATTTGGTTTTTCGAGGTTGATCGTGTGTTGCTATTTGTGCCCCTGCAGGTAAAACTTTTGAAAGCGTCTGCGGTTATGGACGACTTGGAGCACGATTCTCGATCATAGACAACTATAACTAAAGTAGTGCTATAAATTTGATTTTATAATGACTAGTAATCAGCTTCACTATAATGGAATGGCTAAATAAAAGTGCCAACAATTGGTTTGGGTTGTCACCGTTACCATTATATCGACTAGTAAGTATTGCAACTACAACGGAATGGCTAAATAAAAGTACCAACAACTGGGTTTTGGGATGCCTCATGCTATATGTATCGACTAGTAAGTACTATAACTACAATGGAATGGTTAACTAAAACTGCCTCAGCTTATTATATCGTGATGACTCATGTTATCTATATCGACTAGTAATTGCCGCAACTATAACGGAATGAATAAAGCCAACCGTGTGAGTTCCTCGGTTGACTTCCTCGTTTGGTCTCGAGGGGGAAATACCAGGATGGGTATGCTTGGTGATAGTTTCAGGTTGGATCCGAATAGGTCTTTCTTATCCCTATTTGATAGCCGCTAGTTGTATTGAGTCTCTATAGGTTGTTTAGTGTATGCTGCGCTGCCGCTTCAGTCCACCATACCTATGTAGGCGAGGACCGCCGAATTCTAGTCTCGCCGTGTACTGGCCTCAGTACTGACCGCTCTCTTTTTTTCCTTTGCCCTTTGTCGGCACCCCTTTTGTTTAAGCAGGTTTTGAGATCGACGTCGTTAGCAGGGTTACCCTTCCGGCTTGGCTTGGGCAGGGTTATGGACGCCATTGGTTATTCTTCAAGGCTCTTAGCTCAATTTGCATCTTGTCCGTACTCGGACGCTGTATCGTTTTCAAGGTGATTTGGATCTTTGTACTGTATATTGTATTCTTGACTCTTGGAGTCGTTGTTGTATATATCTGTTCTGTGGGTTCCATCGTGGACTATTGTGTAATGGTATTACTTCGTTTTCCACCCGCATGAAAGTGCGTGGTGGGCACCTTTGAATCATTTCTATGCGGGTTTGGCGGGGATCGCTGAGACTTGCATAGGGTCGATTCTGAGGGTGTTACAACAACCTCTCTTCTTGTCAAGTTGTTTGGATCCCCAATAAAGAGTCCATGCTCGATGATGTTCCATAGTTCAATGCAAGAGCTGCACACATGAGTTCTCATTAGTGATTGCCATTGAGCAAAAGTAGCCGACTCTTCAAGCTTAGGTGGGTAACCTCTATTGTACACATGAGGGTGAGGTATGGGAGGATCCGGAGAGTACCAAGAATCACGGTGCTCACCCTTCCCCCCATCAAGTTGTGTGGAGGAATTAGCGTTGTCTTGTTTACCCCCCACCATCACACCCTCGGGGGATACCGACGTATTCCCTTTAGGTAAAACGGATGGTTGATCCTCTTGAGGAGATGGGGGTGATGAGCCTTCTTTGTCTTTAATAAGTTGCTCAAGCATCTTCTTGACTTCGTTGACCAAGGAAGAGCTCAATCTTGTTTCCAAGTTTCTGAGATCTTCCATGGTCACCGTGGTCGGCTCACCACCACCATCCCCATCGTTGCTACCCATATTCTCTTAGGCGTTAAAGCCCAAATAAAGAGCCGAGGCTCTGATACCAATTGAAAGGATCGTATGGGCACCTAGAGGGGGGGTGAATAGGTGCTACTTCAAATTTTCTTCTTTTTCAAATTAGGGTTTGACAATAAGGTAAATTCTCTAGATAATGCAACTAAGGTGAATTTACCTATATGACAATTATGCAAGAGCTACCACAACACAAAGTAAGAACAAGTAAGCAAAGTGCGGTAAAGGATAGAAGTAACCAAAGGAGTGGACGCGGAGACACAAGGATTTGTTTCCCGTAGTTCCTTCCTTTTGAGGGGAAGTACGTCTACGTTTGGAGAGGGGGTGGTTTCAAACCACCAACGCCACGAGAGGCCTCCCTTATTCTCCGATGAATCTCACCCCAACGGGCTCGATTCACCTTCCACTATATCGGCAACCTTCGAGGTGGAAGCCGACACCTTTACAAAGTTCGGGGCACACACAACTGAATTGGAGTCTCCCAAATACAAGCAAGCTGTCAAGACAAATCAAATACAAGCTTGTAAGAACAACAACAAGAACTAGGGTTTCCAAGAAACACTAGAGCAAAGGGGCCCTTAATGAGCTGAGGGGGAAATGAAGATATCTTTTGGTGAAGTAGTAGATCGGGGTCTCCTCCTTCGATTCCCCAAAGATCAAAGACTTTGGGTGGTGGATTGAGGAGATCTTGAAGATTTGGTGGCTCCAATAGTGGTCTTGACTTTAATGTGGATGAGCGTCTTGTCCCAAGGTAGGTGGAGGGGTATTTATACCCCTCCATGAAATCTGGACGTTGGAGCCTTTAATGCACCGGTAGTACCGGTACTCAAGCGGTAGTTGGTCGAGTACCGGACCAGGTACCGGAGTTGCCATAGTTGGTCGAGCTAGCTTCAGTATTGCCCGGTATTCCCAATGCGGTACTACCCCCAAGCGGTAGTACCGGTCGTATGACGTGGTACTACCTGTCTGGACGGTAGTACCGGTCCCAAGTACCGCTTGGTACTGAGCAAGACTGAGAGGGGTGGTTCTTCTTGCAGATCGCTGATCTTGCAGACGATCAGAAGCCGGTAGTACCGCTTGTCTCAAGCGGTACTACCGGTTGGAGCTGTAGTGCCGCTCCGTGGTACCGGGTGGTACTGAGGAAAACTTATCCTTCTCAACCTTGCACGGATCCAACCGGTACTAGAACCGGTAGTACCGGTGCCAAGCGGTAGTACCGGACATATTTCCGGTACTACCGGTTGTCACATTGGTTTTTTGCAAGGGAAATTGTTTAGGACAATAATTGTGCCACGCCCTTAATAAACCTGTGATACACTTAGCACACGATTAAACTGATAAGTGTGTTGTTATCAAACATCAAAATCAGAGGGATAGAAAAATGCTCTTTTAGGATATACCATGGAGAATCTATGGACTTACCTACACATAGCCAGCCTAATGAGGACCATGATAGTAGTCAAATTAATGAACATCAAGATAACAGTACAGAATATGATATGGAACAGCAACTTCTACATGAATATGGCATGTTTGAAAGAAATGTTTTAGGATCAGATATAGAGGAGGAGAGTGATAATATAGATGATGATGAGGAGGAGGATGTTCAATCATATGTAGATTTTGTCAATGATGGCAAAAAGAGTTATATCCAGGCTGCAAAAGCTTGTGTAAGCTTCAATTTCTTGTTAGACTCCTTAACATAAAGAATGTTGGCGATGACAAAGAGCTACATTTGAGGATGTGTTATCACTATTCAGAGATGCATTACCAGAAGGGCACTCCCTAGCTAGAAAATTTCATGAGTGCAAGCAATACATAAATGCAGTTGGACTTGGTTATAACAGCTATGATGCTTGTATCAATGACTGCATAATTTTTAAAGGAGATAATGCAAATGCTAAAGTCTATCCTGTTTGTAATACAAGTAGATGGAAGACTGAAAAAAGTGTAGTTGATAAAAAAGGATTAGCAGGGTTCCTAAAAAGGTGATTAGACATTTCCCACTAGTAAAGAGAGATAGGAGGTTGTTTATGTCATCCAAAACATCACCATTGATGAGTTGGCATTCTGAAGGAAGAACTAAAGATGGGTTGATGAGGCATCTTGCTGACTCAACTGCTTGGAAAAACTTTGATAGAAAGTGGAGCAAATTTGCTAAAGAACCAAGGAACATCAGATTTGGTCTATCATCTGATGGTTTTAATCCATTTAGAAACATGAACCTGTCCTACAGTATTTGGCCTATAATGTTGTTTCCCTACAATGTGCCACCATCAGATTGTATGAAAGAGTCAAACTTCGTTTTATCAGTTATTATACCTGGCAGGAAGGCTCCAGGGAAGGATATAGATGTTTATTTGCAGCTTGTTACTGATGAACTGCAAGTATATGGCATAAAGGTGTTCTTGTTATGGATTCTACATTTGGAAAGAAGTTTAGAGTTTATGCTGCTATGTTATGGACTATTAGTGACTCGCTAGGAAGAGGTATATTAAGTGGTGAAAGTATTGTTGTATGCTCCCATTGTCTGTTAGGAACTTGCTCCAGAAGGTTGAATCATGGTCACAAGGCCTGCTATTTAGGTAACAAAAGATTCTTACCACCTGATCATGCCTTTAGGTCTGATTCTGAGTCATTTGACGGGACTGTTGAAATTAGGGAACCTCCTATTCAACCTACAGGCCATGGAATATCAGAAATGACAATGGGCATACAGACATCATATGGAAAACTGCAGAAACAAAAGAGGAGTTCCAAGAAGAAGAGGAGAAGAGATGAAGGGGAGGAAGAACAGGAGCTAGAGGAAGTACACACTGTTGAAACAACCTTCAAGAAGAGAAGCATTTTTTCCAATTAGAATATTGGGAAGATCTTCTTGTTAGGAATAATTTGGATTCAATGCACATAGAGAAGAATGTGTTTGACAACATTGTGAACACACTGCTAGATGTAGATAAGAAGACAAAGGATAATGTAAATTCAAGACTTGATCTCAATAGGCTGAAGATTAGAGAAGGTCTTCATATTGATACAAATCAAACTAAAAATGATTGGCCTAGACCAATATTCTACATGAACCCTGCTCAAAAGAAGATGTTTTGCAGATTCATCAAATATGCTAGGTTTCCTAAAGGATATGCCTCAAACTTAGAGTACAAAGTGAGGTTAGAAGATAATAGGTTAGTGGCATTAAAAACCCATGACTGCCACATAATAATGGAAGATCTGTTCCCACTTGCTGTTAGTAGAACATTGCCTGAAGAAGTTGCTTGGCCATTGATCAGACTAAGCAAATATTTCAAAGTTGTGTGTGCCAGAGTTGTTGATGTAATAGAGATTCAGAAGATGGAAGATGAGATTCCAGAAATATTATCCCAACTAGAGAAGATATTCCCACCTTCTTTCTTTGATATAATGGAGCATCTTGTTATACACCTGGCAACAGAAGTTAGAATAGCTGGTCCAGTTTAGTTTAGGAATATGTGGTCCACTGAGAGATTTGTTGGCAAATTTAAAGGTTCTGTACGTAGTAGAAGCCACCTCGAAGTATCTATTGCTGAAGGGTACATTTTTGATGAAACTATATCATTTTGCTCAACATTTATACATGATTATGAGAGGAAAATCAATGGTGAGCCTATAAGGAGTGATACTTCCTCATATATGGTTTTTGAATATCTGACAATCATTGGGAGACCTCTGTCTGTCAGTTGTCAAGTTGAAGAACTAGATTTCATTTCTTGGACCCAAGCACAAAAACATGTTATCCTCAAATATCCTTCAATTTCCTTCCATATTGAGAAACACAAATTGGTTCTATCTGCTAATGAAAGAAGATCTAGGAGAGAGAGTGGAGAATGACCATGACAATAATTTCCTTAGCTGGTTTGTGGACTATGTCCAATCACAAGTTGTGAAAGGAATTGAAGTACACCAAGAAGTTTTATTTCTAGCACATAAGCCATATATGATGGTTAAAAAAATACAAGAGTTACTCAATCAATGTATGTACTTATCATACATCCTCATATGCTCATGGCAAGAGTTCCCAGTGTAATGGGGTTATGTTTACTGAGACAAATGGTGTTGTACATTATGGAAGAATCCAAGATATTGTAGATCTAAACTATTCAAATAAGTTCATGTGGTACTGTTCAAATGTGACTGGATTGAACATACTAGCATTAGAGATGATAGTTTTGGATTCACTCTAGTCAACTTCAGCCATTCAAATGAACACATGTTTAGTCAACCTTTCATTCTAGCTAGTCAAGCAACACAAATCTATTATGTGCAAGATCATGCTGATGAAGAATGGCATTTTGTTGTTACTCCTTCAATTGTAGATAATACTAGTTCATGTAAGTAATATGATAATATTAGATCATGTATAATTTCATAAATACTATATTATGTATTTGTTTCTTAGTTGATATTTTTTACATGAAATTGCAGGAACCAGCTTGTTGGAAAGTCAGGACAGACGACAGAATGAGGTGAACATTAGATTGGAAGAATTAGGAATTGTGCCAAAAGGAAGTATGTCAACTAGAACTACAAGTACACAAGTATTCCCAAGATTTAATATACATGATTGGAAGCAAAAAATGCTTGTCAAATTATATTGCAAGTTAACTTCCAATCAAAGGTAGTTCTCAAATTATATTGCAATCTAATGTCAATACAAAGGTAGTTCTCAAATTAACTTCCAATCAATTAATGCTGTAATGACATTTGACAAGCATTTTTTGCTTTGGATGATAATCTCAAATTATGGGTCCTAAAATCAGCTAGTAAGAAATGGAAGGACTTCAATTGTGTGTTGAAGAAAGCTTTTCTTAAACAAAAATTTGTCACTGCAAGCCAATATTGAAGCAGGCTGTAAAAATAGGATACCACCAAAACAGTGGGAATGGTTGTGTAAAATTTGGTGCACTAGGAAAGCTAAGGTAAATTTAATGCAAATTTTGGTTCATTAGTATTAATTATGCATTGATGGTGAAAGCATATGTAATCATACTGAATACTGCTTCATACAGGCTCTGAGTAAAGGTAATAAAGCAACTAGAAGTAGACAAGGAAATTCAACTCATACAACATGTTCTAGAAGTTTTGCAGTGGTACTAGAGCAAGCAGTAAGTTTTTGTCTCTAATATGTTCTTATTTTCACAAGCAAACTCACCTAACACTAAAGAATATTTGACAATTCATAAAAATATTTGTCAGGAAATAAAAGAAGGTAGAACAATAGGAAGAGCTGAGCTATTCTGTATGACACATACAACAGCCAAAGGACTACCAGTTAATGAGTTTGCTCCAGAGAAGATGGTAAGTAATGAAGAACTAATTATTATTGTATATGATTGATTATATTTTTATATGTAATGTTTCTAAATTATAATATTGTTTGCAGAAAACTATAAAGCAGAATTTTGAAGAGAATCCTGCACTTGTTGATGAGGAGGCACATGAAGGTGATTTGTATTCCAGAATCTTTCAAAAAAGTAGCAGAAGGCATGGGTTCGGGCTAGTTGCTGGTGGAAAAAGATCTGAGCAACTTTCATTTGCACTAGTCGCACTTGAAGAAAGCAAGAAAAAGAACAAATAATTAAAGCATGTGGTGCAAACTTTGATGGCGAAGAGTGAAAGGTTAGAAGATGAAATGATACTGCAGAAGAAACAAATGAATGAGATGATGGTTCTATTTCAAGCTTCCCAGAATAACCAAACATTGCATCATCAGCAATCTGTCCCACTACATGATCAAGCAAAGGAAGGGGGTCACACAGTGCATGGGAAAGCAAAGGAAGGGGGCCACATAGTGCATGGGCAAGCAACGGAAGAGGGTCACATAGTGCATGGGCAAGCAAAGGAAGGGGATAAGCAGAAAAGATGCAAGGAAAATCTGATAGGAAGCAAGCAATCCAAGTCAAAGCAAGCAAACAAGGAATCCTATTCATCGGAAAAACAAGCACATCAAGACCTGCAGAAAACAAAGCACATCAAGGTATATATGCAACCTACTGTGTCCATTTTGATACATATGATTATCATCATTTAGTAGTAGATGATATTCTGTACACTATTATTTTTTTGAAAACGGGCAGATGATATACATACAGTGAAGGTTGAGAAGTTAGATGAAAATAAGAAAAGAAACAAGAAGGATAACACTGTCAAGTACAAGAAAGATTTTGTCATCAGAGCTGGGATGGACGTGGGATTAACAACACCTAAAACAAATACCATGGCAGCAATAGGAACATTTCAGAAAGTTAAAGATGAATTTGTTGAAGTTATGGTGAATATAGTTATGAGTAGTCACACCATATTGCCACAAGCAAAGGGAAGAGTGATCCACATGGGGCATGCTCAATCACATTGCATCCCATGGCCTAAGAAAAATGTAAGTTATTTAACTGATATACTTGATATGTTCCTGTTTTCTGTCATACTTGATATTATTTGAATTCAACCATGAATATAGTGTTACCGTTTTCTATCATACTTGATATTATTTGAATTCAACCATGAATACAGTGTTACTGTTTTCTGTCATACTTGATATTATTTGAATTCAACCATGAATATAGTGTTACTATTTTCTGTCATACTTGATATTATTTGAATTCAACCATGAATATAGTATTACCATTGTCGTCATGAATAAAAACATGTAGGTAGTTGACTCGATCAAATTGACATGAATAATGTTGAATTGTCACAATCTTGACAAAACTGGGAGTTCCAGGAAATATTCCCCAGTTGCTGTCAAAAAGGCACCTACTATTGCATCAAGAGCAGTAGCAAAAATGAAGAGCAGG
The DNA here is from genome assembly GCA_030063025.1 of Avena longiglumis. Classification (NCBI taxonomy): domain Eukaryota; kingdom Viridiplantae; phylum Streptophyta; class Magnoliopsida; order Poales; family Poaceae; genus Avena; species Avena longiglumis. Next base: position 410,226,259 of record CP125978.1, on the reverse strand, counting down.
AAGGCTGCAACAGTTCCAGTGGGTTCACAAGTTTAGGATTCTCAAATTCCAGTGGGCTCCCAAGTTCTAGATTCTCAGATTCCAGTGGGCTCACAAGTTCAAGATTCTCTTCCAGTGGGCTCACAAGTTGGAGATTTTCAGATTCCAGTGGGCTCACAAGTTCAAGATTCTCATATTCCAGTGGGCTCACAAGTTGCAGATTCTCAGATTCCAGTGGGCTCATAAGTTCCAGATTCTCAGATTCCAGTGGGCTCACAAGTTCTAGTTTATCAGATTCTAGTGGGTTCACAAGTTCAAGATTCTCAGATTCCAGTGGGTTCACAAGTTCAAGATTCCCAGATTCGAATCGGCACAAGGAAGAGGAAAAGGAGTACAAAAGTACTTGAATCACAGGAGCAAGAGATTGTTTAAAAGCGAATGTTGCTTGCACAAGGGAATGTAATTTGTTACTGAGATTATTTTAAATTATTTGGTATTGAATAGCAGTAGTTGCTTATAAAAGATAATGTTGCTTCCACATAAGTACTGAGAATGTCATTTGTTACTGAAAATGTTTTAATTTATTTGCAGTATTATTTGGATGATATTGATAATGTTTTAAATTATTTGCTTCTACATTCGTGTATTTGGATTAGGGTAAATTATTGTAGCTTAATATTATATTAATAGCCATGGAAATCTTTATATAACATTACAAGGCACTATCAATATTGCCTCTAAAACTCACTTTGCAAGGCACTATTGATATTGCCTCTAAAACTCACTTTGCAAGGCACTATCGATATTGCCTCTAAAACTCACATTACAAGGCACTATCGATATTGCCTCTAAATATAACTTGAATACACTATTGATATTGCCTAGAAAACTAACTTTGCAAGGCACTATTGATATTGCCTCTAAAACTAACTTTACAAGGCACTATTGATATTGCCTAGAAAACTTACTTTACAAGGCATTATTGATATTGCCTCTAAAACTAACTTTACAAGACATTATTGATATTGCCTCTAAAACTAACTTTACAAGGCATTGTTGATATTGCCTCTAAAACTAACTTTACAAGGCATTTTCTAGTTATGCCTTGAAATATAAAAAAGGCATTAGAAAAAATGCTTACAAAGGTACTTTACAAGGCACTTTTTGGGTATGCCTTCAAATACATTTAACGAAGTGATGGATGCGATTTTTTTGCCTTAAATAACAATTTAAGACAAATTGTGTACTTTTAAAGGAACTTTTTAGTGTCTTCTATTTGAGAATGTGAGGTAGTGACCTCTAGGGAGTAAACGGCACCAATGCATTGCCGTCGGTCAACTCAGTGAGTTTTCATCAAAGAGACAAGACCATAATTATGAATAATGTAATGAGATCTTAGCACCTAAGTGGTTTTTGGTGTAAATGACAAGCGATTCAGAGGACTGACCATGTTATCAAGGTATATGAACACTTGTTAGTGGAAAGCCCTTTTAGCTCCCGTGATCCAGTGCTCTCCCTGCGTATTAAAAGGATAAAAACTATACTTGTAATTTTTTAAAAATCTTGAAACAAAATCCTAAAAGTTGCTAATGATATATTTCACAAACATGCAAAATCTCAATACAAAATAATTTGTATTCCGAGCTACACAGAAATGACAAAATATGATTTTTTTTGTGATTTGAAACCAATATATTATAGATCTACACTTTTGTCATTCTTTGTAGCTTGATATGCACATTATTTCGAATTGACATTTTGCATGTTTGTGGTATAAATCACTGGCAAAATCCTTATTTGTTTTTGATTTTTTTAAAGCGTGATCACCGGTGCCCACGTGCATCATATCTTCACTGGTTAGCACTTGTTAGTCCTTATGGTTTGGAAAGAATACATGGTTGGAGAGCCCCCATGAACAAAGAGATAATAAGAAGATGGTGAACTTAAAATTTTGTCATAGGAAAGCCACACTATTAAGAGAAGTAGTTTGATTAAATTGTGGATGGGAATCTTTACCCATAACTATTCTTTTGGAGCAACCGATCATGAGCTTTGTATCTTCATAGAGTAGAATAAATTGGCCAATTTGTAAAGGAAACTGACATAAAACCAATGCAGACGCGACCTCGAAGGTGTTTGGATTATAAGGAAAACCAGACAAACAACCACACGACACAGTTTTTCAGGAAAACCGTCAAAACCGCACACATGGTCATCAACCCTAGCACCCATGTGACCAGGACGGACACCCTACCCATGACTCAAGCGATCTCCAGAACGGCTGCTCCGGCTTCCACACGGCTCTAAGGCCACACACACCAGCCATGTCGATGCCTCTGCCACCCAAGTGACAAGAGGCGGCACCACAATTGTAGGGGAATTCCGGTGTCGCTGCTCTGACTTCCAGCCGGCCCCAAGGCCGTGCACCAGCCGTCTTGATGCCTCTGTCACCCAAGAGACCAGATGCATTACCTTAAATGTAGACGAATTATGGGGCCGCCGCTCCAACTTCCATGTCAATTCCGAGATTGCGCACACGCCTAGCTGACGGTGATGTTGCCAAACAAAGCAAGCCAAAAACACTTACGGGGTAGTGGGCTTCCAAGGCGACACCTCCAAGGGGGGAAGCGATGATGACCCCGCCGACGTCAACTCCAGCGGGCAAAAGCTAGAGTTTAGGTTTTCACTCGGATAGTCCGAGACTCAAAACGACGAAGGATGCCTCCAACACTACTAGGAAGACAACTACATGTAGGTTGAATACTCATGGGAGCAGCAACATATGTGTGTGCCACGAGTATATAGTCGTGGAGCACTACATATAGGTGTGTCACGGGTAGCAACTTACCTATGGAGCACCCAGAAAAGTGGCGTGTCACGAGTATATTTGGGCCATGCTAGCAAGGTGGGGTGCTCCACGGGTATATTTGCTACCCATGCTGCACAAGTATGGGATTCACCACGGGTATGTGTGGTCACCCCAACCCCCGATGTCGCCTTTTCATATTTAGAAAAAATAAAATGAAATAATAAAAGCTTCAAAATTTAATTTTTTTTATATGTAGTTATGGTACGTGATCTAGTTGTTATGAGAAATAACAAACATGAATTTCAACATATTTTGCAAAAACAAAGTTACATATAAATTCAACCGCCTTCGATCATTACCCATTTTTTTAGAATCCTCAAATTCAAAAGGGGAATAAAGTTTTTTAGGTTGTTGATTTCGCTACAAAATAAATGAAAGGGCCTCACTTACCCTGGCGCACCCAACGCAACAATGTGCCTTGCACCATGGGTAAGGGGAGGGGCCTTGATGCAAAATGGACAATCCCACCTTATCACTTCACTCCATTCGCTCTAGCCACACATCCATTTCCCTCACCTTGCCCCTCTCTCTTCCCTCTGTCCTGCCTAGAGTCTTCCCGTCCTTGACCTCACGGAGCTCCACCGCCTGAGGCTCTCCAGCAAGCCGTCGTTGGCCGCCGCCCTTCTCCGACCTCATCCCCAACAATGGGGCTCCCCTTTCGCGCATAGACGCTTTTCCCCGCTCCTTCCGTCACCTAGACCTCATCCAAAGCTCCTCTCTAGTGCCTCAAGCACATTCTTCGTTTCCCCGTGGACCTCCCAAGCCCGCAGTCACAAGCTGCCTTCTCATATGCACATGTGTCCCTGCCCCGTGCATGCTCTATGATGCCATCCAGCGTGACCTTGTCTCTACCTCATCTGCATTTAGAACGGCGCCACGCCAGAGTTCCTCGTGACCACTACCGTCGAAGCCACAAAGGTCTTCTACGGGCATGCGTCCATGGTGAGGCGGTACTACGCGAGCCACATACTCGATTGGTTTTTTCTTTTTAGGATGTTTTATGTAAATTCTGTTGGAGATATGCCTTAGAGGCAATAATAAATGTAGTTATTATTATATCTTTGTGTTTATGATAAATGTTTACATTCATGCTATAATAGTATTAACCAGAAACATTAATACTTGTGTGATTTGTAAACTAAAATAGAGTCCCTAGTAAAGCCTCTTCATAAATACTAGCTTGTTGGCTAATATATGATCGTGGTTTCCCGATCATGAACATTAAGATGTTGTTAACAACAAGATCATATCATTAGGAGAATGGTATGATGGACATACTCCTATAGATAAGCGTAGCATAAAGATCAAGTCATTTTAAATAGTTCAATTGCTATAAGCTTTCTGATACATAGTAACCTAATTCCTTCGACCATGATATCATGCTAATCACCATCACCGGAAGGATGCTTTGATGACATCAAACACCACACCGTAACTGGGTGGCTATAAAGGTGGCATTGAGTATTCAGAAAGTATGGGTTGAGGCACATGGATCAAGAGTGGGATTTGTCCATCCGAATGACGAATAGATATACTCTGGGCCCTCTCGGTGGAATGTCATCCAATTAGCTTGCAAGCATGTGACTGGCTCACAAGGGATCACATACCACGGGAACGAGAAAAGAGTACTTATCGGTAACGAGGTTGAACTAGGTATACAGAGATACCGACGATCAAAACCTCCGATAAGTAAACTATCATGAGACAAAGGGAAATTGGTATCGTATGTAAGTGGTTCATTCGATCGCAAAGTAATCGTAGAAGTATGTGGGAGCCATATGAATTTCCATATTATTCTATTAGTTATTGATCGGAGAAGTGTCTCGGTCATGTCCGCATAATTCACGAACCGTAGGGAGACACACTTAAGGATTAGATGTTGTTGTGTAGTTATGGAATGATGAGTAAGAGACCGAATGTTGTTCGGAGTCTCGGATGGGATCCGGGATATCACGAGGAGATCCGTAATGGTTCGGAGAATAAGATTCATATAAGGAAAGTCCTGTTTCGGAGTTCGGGAATGATTCCAGTGTTTTCACCAGGAATGTTCTAGAAGGGTCCGAAAGGTCCGGCACTCCAGAGGGGAAGGGTACATGAATGTGTCATGTACTATGTCACTTGGCTGGGCAAAATAAATATAGAAATCAAATCAAAGTTTGAAAGTCAAACGCCAATTTGAAAAAGTCAAATCTCAAGTTTGCTTGGTGGAGGGAGAATAGGAAACCTACTTGGGGAGGAAGTTCCATCCCTCCACCCGCCGGACAAGGAGGAGGAGTTGGAGGAGGACTCCCTCCTCCCAAGCCGCACCCTCCCACCTATATAAGGAGGGGTAGGGCTTCCCCTCTCCCACACACCTCAAACCCTAACCCCAGGCGCCACCACCTGTTGTCGCCGCCTAGGGCCTCCTCCCAAGTCGCCGACTAGGGTTTCCCCAAACCCTAGCCGCCGGATACACCTCTCCCCTTGGTGCTTCTAAACCCTAGATCGCCAAGGCACCTCTCTTGCTCCACCATACTCGCTCCGGCTTAAGGCGAAGCCCTGCGAGATCTCCCCTCTACTTCCGACACCACGCCGTCGTGCTGCCGGAATCGCGAGGAGAGTGCTACAACCTCCGCTGCCTGCTGGAACAAGGGAGAGGAAGGTCTTCATCGAGTACCGAACGTGTGACCGACTTCGGAAGCGCTACCGGAGCGTGGCGCCGGAAGGATCATCTACGCGATCTTGAGATCGGCAAGAGTATGACTACATTATCCACGAGAATCTGCTCTCGTTAACCGCTTTGGAATCTTCGAGGGTGAGTTCCTCTATCGACTCTTTGCTACAATCTAGTAGATAGATCTTGGCTTGTTTGTTTGCATGCGGTAGAAATTTTTGTTTTCCATGCTACGAACCCCTATGGTGGTATCAGAGCCGTGTCTATATGTAGATTTGTTGCACGAGTAGAACACAATGGTCATTGTGGGCGGTGGTGCTTTTATTATCAATTGCTTTTTGTGTACTTTGCATCTTGTGGTATGATGGGATGAATCGGCCCGGGCTAACCTTACATGACATCGTTCATGAGACTTGCTCCACGCTAAACATGCAACTTGTATTGCATAAGTGGATTTGCGGGTGCATGTCTCTCCCATCATAGTATAGATTCAATTTACAACGGGCAGTTGATAGTTCAAACATCAACGTTGGGGTTCTTGTTAGTAAGTTAGAACGACACTTATTGAAAGCCCCAAACCACGTAAAATATGCAAAGAAAATTAGAGGCGTCTAACTTTGTTTTGCAGGGGTGTGCCATGATGTGATATGGCCATGATTGTGATTATATTTGATGTATGCAATGTTCCTTATTGTAAGTTGGCAACCGGTAGGATCCATATGGTTGTCTTTAAATTCCGTTAAGACCCGCATGTCTATTCAAAGTAGTTGTAATAGTTGAAGCTGGTGGACGACAACCATGAAACGGTGCCATTGACCTTGACGCCATACCGGTGATGATGGAGATCATGTTCATGCTTGAAGATGGAGATCGGAAGCACAAGAAGAAAGGCCATATCATATCACATATTATGAATTGCATGTGATGTTAATCATTTATGCATCTTGTATTGCTTAGTTAACGATGGTAACATTATAAGATGATTCCTCAAGCACATAAATTTCAAGTTTTAAAGTGTTCATCCTTAGTAAGCACCGTTGCTAAAGCTCGTTGTTTCGAAGCACCACGTGATGATCGGGTGTGCTAGATTATGTGAGTGTATACAACGTGAACAAGCCAGATTTGCTCATGCGGAAGCTAAGGTTTAATCTTGATGAGCCTAGCATGTACAGACATGGTCTCGGAACACGGATCACCGAAAGGTAAAGCATGAGTCATATAGTAGATATGATGAACATGTTGATTGTTCGCCATTGAAGCTACATCAACACTCATGATGATCAGTTTTGATGTGGTGGATTTGGTTTGTGTGATCACTAAAACAATGTGAGGGATATTGTTTTGAGTGGGAGTTCACCTAGATTAATTTAACTATTAATTAGAACTCAATTTTTCATAAACTTAGTCTAAACTATTGCAAATATGTTGTAGATCAATGGCGGCCCCTACCATGCGTTCCTAGAGAAAGAAAAGTTGAAAAACAATGGAAGCAACTTCGCGGATTGGTTCCGCAATTTAAGGATTGTCCTCAATGCTATTAATTTGACCTATGTGCTGGATGCACCGCTGGGTGACCCGCCTGCAGCTACTGCTACCGATGAAGTAAAGAATGTTTACCTCACTCGGAAGAATCAGTACTCCACAGTTCAGTGTGCTATCTTGTATGGTTTGGAATCGGAGCTTCAGAAAAGGTTTGAGAACCATGACCCACATGATATTGTCCGTGAACTCAAAATGATATTTGAGGCTCACGCGGCAATTGAGAGTTATGAGGCTTCTGAAAAGTTCTTTAACTACAAGATGGAAGAGGGCAGCTCCGTCAGTGAGCACGTTCTTAAGATGTATGGGCACGCAAACAAACTCCAAAGTTTGGGTATAGTGATTCCTAATTCTTTGGGGATTCACCGTGTCCTCCAATCACTGCCACCAAGTTACAAGAACTTTGTGATGAACTACAATATGCAAAACATGGACAAGACGTTGCCAGAACTCTTCTCCATGTTGAAATCTGCAGAAGTGGAGATCAAGAAAGAGCACCAAGTGTTGTTGGTCAATAAGACCACCAAATTCAAGAAACAAGGCAAGTCCAAGCAAAAGGGAAACTTCAAGAAGGGCGGTAAGAAAGTTGCCGCGCCGGCGAAGAAGATCAAGGCTGGGCCTAAGCGACATCGAGTGCTTTTACCAAGGAGAAGGTCCGAAGCGGAATTGCCCAAAGTACTTGGCGGATTTGAAGAACGACAACATCAAGAAGAAAGGTATATCTGATATACATGTTATTGATGTGTATCTCACTAGTACTCGTAGTAGTGCCTGGGTATTTGATACTGGTTCGGTTGCTCATATTTATAAATCGAAACAGGTGCTGCAGAATAAATGGAAGCTATCAAAGAACGAGGTGACGATGCGCGTTGGAAATGGATCAAAGGTTGATGTGATCGCGGTCGGCACGCTACCTCTTCATCTACCATCGGGATTAGTTTTATATTTAAATAATTGTTATTTGGTGCCTGCGTTGAGCATGAACATTATATCTGGATCATGTTTATTGCGAGACGGTTACTTGTTTAAGTATGAGAATAATGGTTGTTCGATTTATATGAGTAATATGTTTTATGCACATGCACCTTTGATAGATGGTCTATTTTTATTGAATCTTGATAGTGGAAATACATATATTAATAACATTGAAGCCAAACGTTTGAAATTGAGCGATAACTCGACCTATATGTGGCACTGTCGTCTTGGTCATATCGGAGTGAAGCGTATGGAGAAACTCCATTCCGATGGACTTCTTGAATCACTTGATTTTGAATCACTTGAAAGATGCGAAGCATGTCTGATGGGTAAAATGACCAAGACTCCATTTTCTGGGATGATGGAGCGAGCTACGGACTTATTGGAAATCATACATACCGATGTGTGTGGTCCAATGAGTGTAGCATCGTGCGATGGTTATCGTTATGTTCTTACCTTCACGGATGACTTGAGTAGATATGGGTATATCTATTTCATGAAACATAAGTCCGAAACATTCGAGAAGTTTAAGGAATTTCAAAGTGAGGTAGAGAATCAACGTAACAAGAAGAATAAATTTCTACGATCTGATCGTGGAGGTGAATATCTGAGTTACGAGTTTGACGAGCATTTGAAGAAATGCGGAATACTTTCACAATTGACACCGTCGGGAACACCACAGCATAATGGTGTGTCCGAACGTCGTAAACGAACTCTCTTAGATATGGTTCGTTCTATGATGTCACTTACAAATTTACCGCTATCGTTTTGGGGTTATGCATTAGAAACAACCGCATTCACTTTAAATAGGGCACCATCTAAATATGTTGAAATGACACCGTATGAATTACGGTTTGGGAAGAAACCTAAATTGTCGTTCCTTAAAGTTTGGGGTTGCGAAGCCTATGTAAAGAAGTTACAGCCGGAAAAGCTTGAACCCAAAGCGGAAAAATGCGTCTTCATAGGATACCCGAAGGAAACTATTGGGTATACCTTCTATCATAGACCCGAGGGTAAAATCTTCGTTACCAAGAATGGATCCTTTCTAGAGAAGGAATTTCTCTCGAAAGAAGTGTCTGGAAGGAAAGTAGAACTCGACGAGGTTGTTGAACCTTCTCTCGAACTTGCGAGTAGCGCAGCACAGAAGTAGTTCCTGTGGTGCCTACACCAATAAGAGAGGAAGCTAATGATGTTGATCATGAAAGTTCGGTTGAAGTTACTATGGAACCTCACAGGTCAACGAGAAATCGTACCACTCCTTATTGGTATGATCCCGTTATGAGTGTCATGTTGGTGGATAACACCGATGACCCTGCAACGTATGAGGAAGCAATGATGAGCCCAAATTCCAATAAATGGCAAGAATCCATGAAATCCGAGATTGGATCCATGTACGAAAACCAAGTATGGACTTTGGTGGACTTACCGTATGGCTGGAAGGCTGTCGAGAACAAATGGATTTTCAAGAAGAAAACAGATGGTGATGGTAATGTTACTGTCTATAAAGCTCAACTTGTCGCAAAAGGGTTTCCACAAATTCAAGTAGTTGACTACGATGAGACTTTCTCACCAGTAGCGAAGCTAAAGTCTATGAGGATTATGTTAGCAATCGCTACATATTATGATTATGAGATATGGCAGATGGATGTCAAAACGGCGTTCCTCAATGGATACATTGATGAAGAGTTGTATATGATGCAACCCAAAGATTTTGTCGATCCTAAATATGCTAACAAGGTATGCAAACTTCAACGATCCATATATGGATTGAAGCAAGCATCCCGAAGTTGGAATCAACATTTTGATAAGGTAATCAAAAGTTTTGGTTTTATACAAACCTATGGAGAAGCTTGTATTTACAAGAAAGTGAGTAGGAGCTCTGTAGCATTCTTAATACTATATGTAGATGACATATTGTGGATTGGGAATGATGTATACCTTCTTAATAGTGTCAAGGATTATTTGAATAATAGTTTTTCAATGAAAGATCTTGGCGAAGCAGCTTACAAATTAGGCATAAAGATTTATAGAGATAGATCGATACGCCTAATATCATTGTCACAAAGTACATATTTGGACAAAGTTCTAAAGAGGTTTGGAATGGAAGATAGCAAGAAAGGGTTCTTGCCATGTTGCCCAATACGACCTTGAGTAAAACTCAAAGTCCTGCAACGGCAGAAGATAGAGAAAGGATGAGTAAGACTCCCTATGCTTCAGCCATAGGATCTCTTATGTATGCCATGCTATGCACTAGACCCGACATTGCATATGCTGTTAGTTTGACTAGCAGATATCAAAGTGATCCAGGAGTGGATCATTGGACAGCGGTCAAAAACATCCTTAAGTACTTGAGAAGAACTAAGGATATGGTTCTTTCTTATGGAGGTGATGAACAACTCGTTGTTAATGGTTACACCCATGCTAGTTGGAACACCGATCCGGATGATTCTAAATCTCAATCTGGATACGTATTTACTTTGAATGGTACAGCAGTTAGCTGGAGGAGTGCAAAGCAAAGCATTGTGGCGAGATCTTCAACTAAATCGGAATACATAGCCGCTTCGGAGGCTTCACAAGAGGGGATATGGATGAAGGAGATCATTACAGAGCTTGGTGTGGTTCCAAGTGCGCTGGACCCAATGTCGATCTACTGTGATAACATGGGCGCCATAGCCAATGCGCAAGAACCAAGGTCACACAAGAAGCTGAAGCACATCAAGCTACATTTTCACGCTATTCGAGAACATGTCCAAGATGGTGACATAAAGATTTTCAAAGTACATACAGATATGAATATGGCAGATCCGTTGACTAAATCTCGCCCGAGGGCAAAACATGACCAGCACCAAACCGCCATGGGTGTTCGGTATATTACCATGTAATCTATATTAGTTGAATCTAGTGCAAGCGGGAGACTGTTGGAGATATGCCCTAGAGGCAATAATAAATATAGTTATTATTATATCTTTGTGTTTATGATAAATGTTTACATTCATGCTATAATAGTATTAACTGGAAACATTAATACCTGTGTGATTTGTAAACTAAAATAGAGTCCCTAGTAAAGACTCTTCATAATACTAGCTTGTTGGTTAATATATGGTTGTGGTTTCCCGATCATGAACATTGAGATGTTGTTAACCACAAGATCATATCATTAGGAGAATGGTATGATGGACATACTCCTATAGATAAGCGTAGCTTAAAGATCAAGTCATTTTAAATAGTTCAATTGCTATAAGCTTTCTGATACATAGTAACCTAATTCCTTCGACCATGAGATCATGCTAATCACCATCACCGGAAGGATGCTTTGATGACATCAAACACCACACCATAACTGGGTGGCTATAAAGGTGGCATTGAGTATTCAGAAAGTATGGGTTGAGGCACATGGATCAAGAGTGGGATTTGTCCATCCGAATGACGGATAGATATACTCTGGGCCCTCTCGGTGGAATGTCATCCAATTAGCTTGCAATCATGTGACTGGCTCATAAGGGATCACATACCACGGGAACGAGAAAAGAGTACTTATCGGTAATGAGGTTGAACTAGGTATGCAGAGATACCGACGATCAAAACCTCGGATAAGTAAACTATCGTGAGACAAAGGGAAATTGGTATCATATGTAAGTGGTTCATTCGATCGCAAAGTAATCGTAGAAGTATGTGGGAGCCATATGAATTTCCAGATTCATCTATTGGTTATTGATCGGAGAAGTGTCTCGGTCATGTCCGCATAATTCACGAACCGTAGGGAGACACACTTAAGGATTCGATGTTGTTGTGTAGTTATGGAATGATGAGTAAGAGACTGAATGTTGTTCGGAGTCTCGGATGGGATCCGGGATATCACGAGGAGATCCGGAATGGTCTGAAGAATAATATTCATATAAGGAAAGTCCTGTTTCGGAGTTCGGGAATGATTCTGGTGTTTTCACCATGAATGTTCTAGAAGGGTCCGGAAGGTCCGGCACTCCGGAGGGGAAGGGTATATGAATGTGTCATGACAATGTGGAATGGTTGCATCATGTACTAGGTCACTTGGCTAGGCAAAATAAAGAGAGAAATCAAATCGAAGTTTGAAAGTCAAACGCCAATTTGAAAAAGTCAAATCTCAAGTTTGCTTGGTGGAGGGAGAGTAGGAAACCTACTTGGGGAGGAAGTCCCCTCCCTCCACCCGTCGTCCAAGGAGGAGGAGTTGGAGGAGGACTCCCTCCTCCCAAGCCGTACCCTCCCACCTATATAAGGAGGGGTAGGGCTGCCCCTCTCCCACACACCTCAAACCCTAACCCCAGGCGCCACCACCTGCTGCTGCCGCCTAGGGCGTCCTCCCAAGTCGCCGACTAGGGTTCCCCAAACCCTAGCCGCCGGCTACACCTCTCCCCTTGGTGCTTCTAAACCCTAGATCGCCAAGGCACCTCTCTTGCTCCACCATACTCGCTCCGGCTTAAGGCGAATCCCTGCGAGATCTCCCCTCTACTTCCAATACCACGCCGTCGTGCTGCCGAAATCGCGAGGAGAGTGCTACAACCTCCGCTGCCTGCTGGAAAAAGGGAGAGGTAGGTATTCATCGAGTATCGAACGTGTGACCGACTACGGAAGTGCTGCCGGAACGCAGCGCCGGAAGGATCGTCTACGCGATCTTGAGATCGGCAAGAGTATGACTACATCATCCATGAGAATCTGCTCTCGTTAACCGCTTTAGAATCTTCGAGGGTGAGTTCCTCTATCGACTCGTTGCTACAATGTAGTAGATAGATCTTGGCTTGTTTGTTTGCATGCGGTAGAAATTTTTTGTTTTCCATGCTACGAACCCCTACAAATTCGTGTTGTAATTTTTTTGTTTTCCAAAAAACTTAGTGCCCTGCACTTCGTGCCAAACCACAGCGGTGTCGCAGCATCGCCTTTCTTGGAACCATGTCATACCGCCACTACCATGGAAAACAAACCCGACACATCACCACCACCACTGAATCCTTTCTAGGCAGTCATTGCTGACACCCACACTAGCAAACCGACACAGCACAGCCGCCACAAGATCTAAGCTGGCGGATACACAATCCTCGAGCAGTACCTCCATCTCGAAGGCACACGGAGAAATGGAGTCACGCCACCACAGCCACCAACCGCCATCCCAGACACACACGACGACCCCTAGAGCCACTAGAAAAAACGAAATCCGCCTTTATGTCAAGTTGAGGAGCGGGGCCAGGGGTGGTGTCCCTAGACGGTGCGGCAGAAGCGCCCCCAATGTCACATGGGGGAGTGACACAGAAGGCCTTTACCATAACTATCCATTTTGCACATCCTAGGTTTGAGAAAAATCCCAAGACAAAAGAATGAGAAGACCCGGTTTTACCAAACTTCTATGTTCTAGATGCGTCTAAAGGTTGAATCCATATGCTTTGTACTATACCTCTTGGTACCCAGAAAATAGATAATACTCTAGGATCAGGCAAACTCAATAGATTCGAAATTTGTCTAGAGTGGCACCCGAAATCTGGGTGACTCGAAGTGGTAACCCGAAGGCTTTGGCTTGGACCTGTAGGGTGCATATGAGAATCCCCAACGAATATATTTTTGAGTCTCTTATAAAATGCCCACCTCTTCTTCCTCATAGGGTATCTTGTTGATCTGGTTTGATATCTCTCCTCCTTCATCACCGAAGCACCCAAGCTTGTGAAGCTCCTTCCTTACTCGTAATCCATCGTGCCATTGAGTTCATTGCTTACTTACTCTTGGGTTCGCTAGAAAAACCTAGGCGGTTAGGGTCGCCCGAAAGTTTCCAAGTTGTGGATTTTCTCTAGAAAGTTTGTGAACATTTGAAGTTTGCCTCAATATCTATCATTGGTGGAAGGGATCACACTATATGGTAAGCACAAGGGAGAATAAAGGTAGATCCGAAGGATCGTTTTGGACTTAGTGCCACAGCCTCTCCAAAGGAGATTTGGGTCCTCCCAAAGAATTGAAGTTCACGATACATCACCATGTGGTCATCTACATGCACCTTTTGGTTATGTCAATCCTTGCTTTTACCTGTGCTTGTTTACTCTTAGCTTGTTTTACATAAGATTTGCAGCGGTCGTCCTCGTCTCCCCCAAGTTGTCGCAGCCCATTACGCCACCATCAAAGCCCCATCATCCAGTGCCCGATTCATAGAACAGAGCGACACTGATGTTATACGCGTTTCTACATTGTATTGCCTAGTGCAAGTTAATTGTATAATTCCTTGTATAATTGAAAAGACAGTTATTTAAAAAAAGTTCTTGCGTTCTCCTTGGCTACTTGTATTCCCGGGAAAAAGTTCTTTGCTTCAATTTCGGGAAAATGATTGCAGCAACTAGGGTTCTCTAATGTTATATATGCGTTTCTACCTTGGATTGCTTAGTGCAAGATATTTAATTGTATAATTGAAAAGACACTTTTAAAAAGGGTCCTTGCATTGTGTTCTCTTTGCTACTACTTGTATTCTAGAAAAAGATTCTTTCGCTTCAATTTTCAGGAAAATGATTGCAGCAACTATAGGGTTCTGTGATACCATCGCGCGCGTCATAAACACCACTCCTGGACAGTCTGGAAGGGAGACGCATTCAGTCCTTTTCGTTGAAAAGACGGCATTGTTGGATAGAAATCTCGGTACCATTCCGGATATCCTGACCAAAGCATCGCGACCCCACTGCCAAGTGACACATTCGCCGTATATAGCTGAGATACGCAAGCCTAGATCCAGATCCCGAAACCAGCCAGCTCTGTCGCTGCGTGCATGCGCGCGCTCTCCCCATCACGTACACTCACGAGCACGAGCAGGCCTCGTCAGGATTCAGGATTCAGAAACGGCAAACGCGATCCGTTTAGCGGAGAGATCCCCTCGATCCGATACGGATGGATGGTCCTGCCGGCGTAACTGCGGACGGAGACGGCGGCGATTGATCTGGCCGGGACTGAGATCCTGCGTGATGCGTCCATGTGGGACACCGGGACGAGCACGTCGCCGTGCTGACTCGGTGCCGCGGGGGACGCGACGACTTCTTGGGCCGTGGCGGAAGCGAAGATGGATATGGCGGGGGGCGCGACGTCGACCGGAGACTTCGGCTAGGAGGGAAAATGGATACGGGAGAGGGGATTCCTCGCCAAAAGGAGAGACTACCGGTCGACTACTGCGCACTGAAACCCGAGATATTTTAATACTAGTACTAGGCTGGAAAGGTCGCTGATTTACACGCTGGATCGACCTTCTTCCACATCACTCGTGGGGCCTTCCCCCTCCCATCTCCTGTGGTTTGCAGTCAAGGAACCGTTTATTCGTGTACCAGTAGTTAACAACGTCGGGTAATAGTATGACGATAGAATGTGCACACAGGGGAAACATTTGATTTGAGTGAGCTTCCCTGCTTACAATTGGCCAATCTCGCTCAGAACATCCAGACAGTAAAAATTAACCGTACCCAGGGGAAATAAAGATGATGATCTTGCAATCGTGGTCTGCATACAGTTCTATTTGGATCCCAAGCCTGCTGTGTTGCGTGGTTCATATTTGTACTAGCAGCTTCTATAGGTTCCGAGACCAGCTGAATGTTCCTGAGAAAGCTGGATACTGGTAGGTACGAGTCCTGAACCACAGCTGCATATCCTAAGACGATCCCTGGGCCTGCTGCATGAGTGCATGGCGCCCCACTTTCTTTTCCCGCAATCCGGCGCTAATAAGATTGTGCGAGCACATGGGCTGCCTGCCCCGTCGAAAGTGGCGAGCCATCTGCCTCTGGGGCCGATCATCGACGTCGACGAGTCAGGAGCTCACGATCGCAGCAAAAGGGTTCCGTTTCTCCCCTGCCCGCTAGCTGAAGAATATCTACCCATCTATGTCCAGCGGTTGGCCGGTCGATCGCTAGCTCGCCCCTGGCCCTGGCGCTCGCACGCACGATCGAAGCGGATGACACAGCCCCACGTTTAAAGCTCGCTCGGCCCTTTTGGCGAACGTGAACCGCTGCTTTTCCGGCGCCGGTGAGCCCGTGCTGACTCGACGCGGATCCCCCGCCTGACTTTCGCCCGAGATTTCATCACCCCCGCAGCCTATAAAACCCGACTCCGCCACTCAACCTACCCCTCCCCCTCTCTTCCCTCCCTCTCGCTCACAGACACACAGCCTCAAAGCTATAGGAAACGAGTCTTCTCGATCTTTTTCTTAAACATGAGGAAGTCGAGCTGTGGCCATGTGATCGGGGTGCCCGTGACCTCCAAGGCGTACGCCCTAGAGGAGACCACCACAAGGGGCGCCGGGCCTGCCAAGAAGGACGGCGATCGCCTCGCCGTCTCGTTGACGCACCCGAGCCCCTACGCATCCTTCGGCTACAAGCACAGTACGTCTTCCACGACCTCCCAAACATTCTTCTCTCCCCGGCCCGGCCCTCCCTTCACAAAAATACGTACCTGATGATCGGATGCTAATAAATCGGTGTGTGTGATTTCAGGCAGCAAGGGCCAGGTGATCCATTGGGTGAACAAGCTGGGCAGACGCGCACAGGGCTTCAGGGACCACGGTGAGCCAACCAACCCTTCACAAACCAGATCAACCCCAAGTTCCCCAAACGGAACATTCTTTTCAACGGCGGACGGTGTGCTAACGTGTGTACTACGATCGACCTTGCAGTGACCCTGGGGCCGAAGCTGTCGGAGACGGTGAAGGGGAAGCTGAGCCTGGGCGCGAGGATCCTGCAGGCGGGGGGCGTGGAGCGGGTGTTCCGGCAGGCCTTCACGGCCGAGAAGGGCGAGCGGCTGGTCAAGGCCCTGCAGTGCTACCTCTACACCACCAGCGGGCCCATCGCCGGGATGCTCTTCGTCTCCACCCGGAAGATCGCCTTCCGCAGCGACCGCTCGCTCACCGTCACCTCGTCCGCCGGGGACGTCGCGCGGGTGCCCTACAAGGTGGTGGTGCCGCTCAGGAGGATCAAGAAGGTGAAGCCCAGCGAGAACGCCGAGAACCCGGACCAGAAGTACATACACATGCTCACCGTCGACGGCTTCGAGTTCTGGTTCATGGGATTCGTCAGCTACCAGAGGTGCTGCAAGTACATGCAGCAGGTCATCTCGTCCGAGCTGCTACTGTGACCCATCGCACTCCCTGCCTAAAAGTCTAGTCTGCGGCAACTTCTTGTTGAAGCGCGCCTAGAACCTCTGCTCCACCATTTTTTTGATGAGAGCATGTTCCTTCCTCTCCCGATTTGGATTGACAGATATGGCCATTATTGCAATCTCTGTTTGTAGGACCGAGGAACTTGGTCTGAATGTTGGAAAAATTAAGAAAATTGATTTCTCAACATTTTTCCACGATAAACGAAATATATTAATATTAATTCAGTGGACGCGTAAAACTCGGTGGTCGACTGCGAATTAGCTTAATTCTAAGTCAAGGTTATGTTTTTCAGCCTTAGACTTCCAACTAGAAATATTTCAATTGCAACCCCAATTGAAGCTTAAAAATACTAGATGGGCACGCGCGCCGTCTGCGTGACATGTCACGTAGCGTGACTATTGCGATACACTAACCAGCGCTTTATTTTGTGACATCTCTGAATAAAACGCACGTGTTTCTAGTGTCATTGTCCATGAGACACTCAAATCATTCTTTAGCAGTCGGGCCTTCTCGATCTCTTTCTGTTTCTCACCATAGACGGACGGCTAGCCGTCCAAAGAATAAAGTACGACTTATTTAACACCACTTTATTATTTATTAACGGATGACAAACTATTTAAGTAGACATGATTTCTTTTGGGTACCAGCGGAATCATATCATGTTGACCCTTACATGAGGAGACATTCGATTTAACCGTGCTCAGGTCTTCAAGATTTCAAGAACTACAGGAGAGATTTAATAATCATTTTAGATTTTGGCACGAGACCTAAATTTTTTCCAACTTAACCGTGTGGTAGACCTTCTCTCCTACCTCCCGCATGGTCGGGCGCCTGACGGTGTCTTCAATAGAGGTGACCGCTCGATACCTAGCACTCAGGTGTCTACATCATTCTGTCTATATCACTGGCTACGACACAGTGGCCGCATAGGTCGATTCCATGGCGATTGCTGAAGGGAAACTCAACGCCTGCATGAGGTGCATCAACTACTAATATTATGAGCATATCCAACTTTTGCAATGAAAGAGTGCATGAGATTTTGGTTTTTTGGCGCCATTTTAGTTGTTTTAGTGTGCGCGACAGACTGCAGCATTTTCAGACGCACTAAAATGCAATGCGCTGCAGGTAATAGTTTTCCAGGCGCACTAAAATAAGCCGCGACTAACTGTCGCTTGCTAAGATCAAACACATCTCAACTTGCCAAGATCAAACTGATGAACATATAAATCTAAATCCCAACACACACATATATAAATTTAAGACCATGACTTGATCATCATGGCATAGTTCAAAAGCATATCATAATTCGACACAAGAAATTTCTTCATAATTGAAGTTCACACGAACACATCAAACATCAACATCAATGCTTATGATCATCATGCCTTGTCCTTTCCATGGCATCTCCATCTTGGGCTTAATCATCAATGGAAACTTGCATGGTGTTGGTAGTATTCTAGGAGCACGTGCCATCACCCATGGAAGCTCCAAAACCACCACTCATGGGAGGCATGGGAGATACCATGGTATACATAATCCACCCATTGTAGCTCCCATGCCACTCATTGTAGATTCCATGCCTTAATGCCATCCGAAGGTGATCCCATGCTGCCAATGCCACCCATTGTAGCTCCCATGGGTGCGCCTATGCCTCCAATGCCTCCCATAGGTGCACCCATGCCTCCAATTCCACCCGTAGGTGCTCCCATGCCGCCAATGCCTCCCATAGGTGCACTCATTCCACCCATGCCTCCCATAGATGCACCCATTCCACCAATGCCTCCCATAGGTGCTCCATGTCACCCATGTATCCTCCCATGTTAGCACCTCACATGTATCCATTCACCTAACTTCTCATCATTCTATTTTGAGCCAAGACTTGATCACGACAAAGGTTGATTATGAAGAAGAGATTTTTCTCATGCTCCATGAGATGGATAGTTTCTTCGGTAGCAATTTTCTTCTCCTCTACGGCAGCCCTCATCTCCTCGCCCGCATCCTTCCTCTCCTCTCCCGCCGACCTCTCCTCTATTTCTTTGTTCCTTGAAAAACTTCCGCTCCTCAAAAGATTCCTTTATTGCACTCACAATAACATCCAATGACTTCTTTATGTTATCATATCTGGTCTGCTTCCCTTTTTATTTTGCTTGTTTCCTTCATGTGGGTCTTCTTGTTATTTTTGCAACCGAGTTTGGAGCAAGGCTTTTCTTTCCATCCTCGCTTGATGCTTCATTTTCATCAATGATTGTTGCCTCCATAGTTGACATTTTTGCTCTGTTTGGCACTTCCAAGAAATCATGTTGATGAGGTTTAATCTCGTCAATGATCATTGTTATGAGCTTGGGTTTTGGAGAAGATGGGGGTGCTGGAGATCGCGGAACGGTTAACAGACAAGAAACCAGGGGACACGAGATTTACCCAGGTTTAGGCCCCCGGAGGGAAAACCCTACTCCTGCTCGTCTGCTCTTGATTACGGCAAAACCGAAAGTTACAAGGGTGCGCAGATGCAATCTGGCGTGGAGGTGTGTATGCGGTGGTATGAGAGAGCCTCCTCGTCGTACCCTCCTAGCCTTTATATAGAGATAGGCAGGTCTCGGGCACAGATCGAGTAGGTTACAGGTTTAGGGTTTGCCCCTTTGAATATTTTATCTTGTTCTAGTCTTGATCTCCAAGGATCTGAAGATGTCATGGGCTTGGGCCATCCGAAAATCTTCATGGGCCGCGTATATTCTCGTGGGCCTTCCTTGGGCTGAAACAGGTATGCTGATGTTGTGTACCCGTAGGGTATAACCATGTCAGTAGCCCCCGAGTGTCCAGTCGAATCGTAGATTCGACTAAGGACTCTTCAATCTTTCGGGTGAAGTTGCATCTGTTTATCAGAGAATGATTTTAGTGTGTAGGGATTGTTGATGCGCAGTTCGACTCTCCCGGGCGGATCGTAGTCGCTAAGCCTTAGGGCAAAACAACACGATATTTTTCAGATTCGAGTCCCTCGACTCGAACCTGAAACATATGCTGGCGTAATTCGAGTCAAGCCGTTGAGGACTTACAGGAGTAGAATCCCAGTTGTTTTCGAATGATGCACCCAACGCGTCCGTCGGGATTTTCATCGTGCCTGTTAGCATGGATTTTCACTAGCAGAGCACATTCGTGTGCGTTTCCAGGCCATCAGATGGTATCTGTAGGTCTTATCTTTGTGTCGTAGACACATCATCCGAAATTTTATCACCGCGGAGGTGTTTCAGTGGCCAAGGAGGATGTTATTCACTTAGCATTAATTAGGGCAAGGTTGCCAAAAAGCTTTTGCATTCTGATCCGAAGGATCGCAGTCGAAGAATTCATAGGGTGCATGACCAGCACTCCCTATGGGAGTAGCCACCGAGTGTCTATTCGAGTCGTAGACTCGAGCATAGACTTTAATTCAGCCATTGTGGGCTTCAGGTCCGTAGGACACAAGTTTTTAGGATCCTTAAATCAGTCATCCCTATGGGATTAGCCCTCGAGTTTGTAGTGGAGTCGCAGACTCGACGTAGGACTCAAAGAATAGGTCATTGGTGTAGTACGCTATTCATGCTTCGGGTGCGCGACCAACGCTCCTGATAGGAGTAGCCCCCGAGTAGTTGTTTGAATCGTAGATTCGAGTGAGTACTTTAGCTGTTAGCCAAAAGTTTGTAACCGTTGCCAGTATGGCTTTGATGACGTTAGTGCTGACGATCGGTGACCTCAAGCGTCTGCGGCGCCAGAGGTGACGTGACTGGACGAACGTGGGTCTCACCTTCTGACTTTGAGTTGACAGGTCACGCGTGACGTGGTGATAATTACAGTGTCTCCTCGGTTTCCGTGCGTAGTGGACGGCGTGCGAGCGACGGTTCGCTGCCGGGCTGACACATGGACGGTTGGATTTGATGCTAGCTTTAGGGCTTCCCGATGGATGGTCCCTGTTCATCGTCTTCGTCCTTATAGCTGTGGGGAAAAATTGAGGTTTGTTTTCACCGCAGCCACTTGCTTTCTACTGCTTCCATTCTCTTGAGCTTTTTTCGCTGTGCGCTGGAAATTCTCCGATCGTTTCCCTCCTCTTTCCTGCGCTCGCACCGCCGCCGTCGTCGCGCTGCAATGGTGAAATCAAAGAAGGATTCCACTAGCGTTGCCGCCGGCGGCAAGAAGGGCACCGTCGCCATTCGTGTCATCGATGGTGGGTGGCGGTGCACGGAGACGCGTGAGGGCGACCTGCGCAAGCTTCGTGAGCGGGGTTTAATCCCGCAGGACAAGGAGGCCGTCAAGATCCCCGACGACGAGGTATTTCCCTGTCCTCCTGCAGGGTTTCGGGTGATGTTCATCGCCTTTGTTATTCGTGGCCTTTCTCTCCCAGTCCACGACTTCCTTCGTGGGATGTTGTTCTTCTATGGCATTCAACTCCACCATCTTTCCCCCAATTCTCTTCTTCACATCGCTTGCTTTGTTACTTTTTATGTGTCGCGGCATTGAGTCAAGACTTTGGCCTCTTCCTAAGCTCTATTCCGTGAAGAGGCAGTCCGTTCGACGAAGTTTATCCGATTAGCGGTGCATCATTTCTCTTCGATCTTTTGTTCTTTCTTCTCCCTCTATGTCCGAAGTCTGTTCGTAACTGGCGGAGGAAGTGGTTTTATATCCGCACTCCATAGTGGACGGCAAACTGTTGGAATTATGCCCAGAGGCAATAATAAAGATGTTATTATTATAATTCTTGTTCATAATAATGTTTATATTCCATGCTAGAATTGTAAGCGGAAACTTTAATACTTGTGTGGTTTGTGAACAACACCGTCCCTAGTACGCCTCTATGGACTAGCTCATTGATTAATGATGGTTAAGGTTTCCTAACCATATACATGAGTTGTCGATTAATAAGATCATATCATTGGGAGAATGATATGGTGATGACTCCAAACTAAGCGAAGCAATTAGATCGTGTCATCGTGTTCGTCTTTGCGAAGCTTTTCTTATGTCAAATATTGTATTCCTTAGACCATGAGATAATACAACTCCCTCGTATCGAAGAAAGCTTTGAGGTCATCAAACGTCATCCTATGAGAGGGTGATCATAAGGTGTCTCGTGTGATCGGAAAGTATCTTGGGTTGTATGTATCGAGATGGGATTTGTCCTCCCAAGTCGGAGAGATATACTGCCCACTCGGTAATCGATATCAACACCGCTTGCAAGCATGTGGTTAAGGAGTTAATCACAAAGTGATATCGACACGAACGAGTAAAGTACTTGCCGTGAACGAGATTGAACTAGGTATGACGGATGCGACGATCGAATCTCGGGCAAGTAAAATATCGCGAGATGAAGGGAATATATATATGGATTGATTGAATCTAGCATCGTGGTTCATCCGATATGATCATCGATGAATGTGTGGGAGTCAATATGGGTTTCCACCGGTTGATTGTTGATAGAAGATCATGTCGCATATTCTCGAACCGCAGGTCACACACTTAACGTGTCTCGATGCTAGATAGATTGGATAATTGGTTTATGAGTTTTTGTTCGAGTCTCGGATGGGATCCAGACATCACGAGAGGTTCCGGAGTGGTCCGAGAATAATATTCATATAAGGCGAGTTTTTGGAGTTGAATTGTTCCAAGTTAATCGGTATTGTACCGGCTTCTAGAACCTTCCTGAAGGGGCCAACGTGGCCACCTTCCGGGAGGAGGCATGGGCCTATGAGGGAGTGCCTCTGCATTGGGCCAGGGCAAGGTCTCATAGGGCCCAGGCCAAGAGAGGTTTAAACTCTAGATAGAAGCTTCTAAGGGGGTTTCCTTGCCCCACTCTTCCTCCTGGGGCCCGGCCTTGGCTTGGGAGGGGCTAGCTGCGCCCACCTCTATATATAGAGGCTGGGCACCAACCCCCACACCTTCCCTCCAAGCCCGGCCGCCTGCCGCCTCCTCTCTCTCTCCTCCCGACCGCAGAAGCGGCCCGCCGCAGAAACTTCCACCATACACCACGCCGTCAGGTTGTAGATCAATCCGCTCTCCACCATACTTTCTGGTCCGAGGAAGGAGCAGACGTCGAGGTGCTGCACGTGCATCTCACGGAGGCACCGCCACTTGTGGTGCTAGATCGGATCGGATCGCGAAGGAGAAGCGCACGACTACATCACCCACGCCCGACGAGCTCAAAGGCGAATCTTCAAGGGTATGAAGATCTAATCCAATCTCTCGTTGTTTGCATCTCAGATTAGATCTTGGCTTTCTCTGTTCGCATCCGTAGAAAATTTTGATTTACTATGCCAAACCCTTCAGGGTATCGAGCTAGATCTATGCGTAGATGTGTTTCACGAGCCGCAACATGGTTGTTGCGGGCGCTGATGTTTTCTGTTGCAAGCCTCTTGTTTGTGTTCTTCTTATGACGCGATAGTGAGATTGAAGCGGTCCAGGCCAACCCACGCCGTCGTCATAGACCGGCCCGCACTGACGTGTGGCTTGTTCCACACATGCGGCGGGTGGATGCCGCCTCACTATAGTTGTCATGGATTAACACCGAGTTTGGCAACCATAATATCACCGTTGTGGCTTTCCGTAGGTAAGAATCGTTTTAGCATCTACTCCCATAAGCCACGTAAACATGCAACAACAAAGTAGAGGCGTCTAACTTGTTTTTTGCAGGAGTGTTTCGTGATATGGTATGGCCCAAGATGTGATGTGTATATTGTATGCGATGATCATGTTTTGTAATGTTTCACGACTTGCATGTCAATGAGTACACAACCGAAGGAGCCATATGGTTGTATTTATAATTGTGTATGACCTGTGTCAACTTCTTATACGCCATGTAATAGTTTCACTTTATCGCTAAGTAGTTAGCAATAGTTGTAGTTGCTATTCGTGAGGCAATCATGGTGGAGTGATGGAGATCATGGAACGCACAAGATGGAGATCATTGCGAAGATTGGCTATACCATGTCACATAAAGTTATATGCATGTGATGTTTATCCTTTTATGTATCTTATTATGCTTAGATCGCGACGGTAGCATTATAAGATGATTCCTCACTTAAAGATCAATATAAAACTGTGTTCTCCCCAAGTATGCACCGTTGCGAAAGTTTGTCATGTCCAAGCATCACGTGATGATCGGGTGCTATAGACTCTACGCTCACATACAACGGGTGCAAGCCAGTTTTGCACACGCAGAAATACTTGGGTTTTACTTGACGAGCCTAGCATGTACAGACATGGCCTCGGAACACATGAACCGAAAGGTTAAGCATGAGTCATATGAATAATATGATCGACACTTCGTTGTCCACCATTGAAACCACATCTCTGTGGCATCCCGCAAAACCACTACTAAAAAATCGCGTTGTTTTTGTGCATTGCATCGCCATCATCATGCATTGTTTGTCTGAACTATTTCGGAAAAAACCTAGTTTTGCTTTGTACAAATACCCTCTTTATTTCAAATGCAAAAACCCCGAGCGTATCGGATATTTTATTTCCCTAAAAACTATTGCAAAGTGGTCCTGTTTTAAAATAAACAAAACCCAAACAAACACACTTTCTAAACCAGCCCCCTCTAAAACCTATCCCCACCCAATCCTAATCTACCCTCCAACCACAGGCCGCCACCTCACCCTCTCACCCAACTCCTACCCACCTGCCACCTCATCAATCCACCACTTTTCCTCTCCTTTCTCACCCCTGGCCCCACCTACCCTCTCTCTCTCTCCACCGACACCCCTGCCCCACCCCAACGCACCCTGGGCCCCACCTCCCAACCGACCCGACCTCTCGGCCCCACCCGTGACCTCTCACCGCCCACTGCCCCTACCCACGCTTAACCCCTATGACGCTGGGACCCACCTTACCCACCAACCCCACCAAGACTCCACGCCCCACGCTGCAGCCCCCACGCCCCCACCGGGTCCCACTCACCGACCGACCCGCCTGTCTCTCCCCCACCTACCTCCTTCTTCCCTCCCCAACCCCTCAGATTTCACAGCCCCTACCGCCTCATGAGCTCCCTCGCCAGCTTGGCTGCACGCTTCCCCGCCTTCACGCCTTGACCGCCTCGCCTCCTCCTCGGCAGCCACCGCCTGCCTCCTCCTTCCGCTGCCTCTCCCGCCCCGCTCCCCGCCTTAGCGCCTTCTCCAGTCACACTGACCTCCTCGACCACCGGCCGCCCTCCGAGCCGGCTTTCCCTCCCCAGCGCCATGCTGCGCTCCGCTTCCGCCGCCAGAGCCTGAGCCCCGCCGCCTGGCCAACCGTCTGCTGCGTGGCTTTCGCCTGGCACCGCTGGAGACCCCGCCGGGCGCGACTCTGCCCGCCACGACTCCTCCGCTGCCTCGGCGCTCGCCCGCCTCCGGCTCGCCGAGCCCGCGAGCCTCCCTTCCCGAGCACCTCGCCGAACCCTTCTCCCGCCCGCTGACCATCTGCGCTTCCCCACTGCCAAGACCACCAACCCGAGCGCCGCTTTCCTTCCTTCTTGGCAGAAGCATGACCCCGAACAGGTGTTGGTGCCCACCGTTGGTGCCATCGTGTCTGTGCTCCTGGCCGACGGATCTCCATGGAATGGTAGGGAACGGACTCGCCGCCGCAACTACGGCAAGACCAAGCGCCCGGCTGTTGTCCAAACCAAGGCAATGTGCCCGAAGTGGCGCCCGAGACCATCACGAGGATGTGAAACGCCAAGGCCCGAACCCGATGACCCCATGATCTCCGCCAGAACAACGAGTCCTTCGAATGATACCAACAAGATCTACCGATGACCGAGAACCCGAACGCCAAGATCGCCCCGAGGACGACAAGTTCTTCTTCCCGAACGCCAAGCTCGCCGAGAGCCTAGATGCCAAGCTCTCCTCATCGACAGGATCGATCCGATCCGGGACGCCAAGTTCTCCACCTTGAACGCCATGACCGCTCACGCGGGCCGAAGACCGTGAATGCGACAAGAACGACAAACACGGGAGTATCCGAGATGCTCGACGCCAAGTCCGGCTACCCAGATGCGACAAGATCGACCTCAGTTATCCGAGAACGATCCCGCCGAGACCGAACCCCAGATCCGAACCCTGAGACCGACCCCGAACCCCCGGATCCCCAAGATCTGCCGAACCCTAATGTGTGAACCCCTTCCCGAAACCCTATTTTATAACATAATAACAACTTGTTGCATGTTAATCATTCATCTCGCATGCATATCATTGGTCTGGGGGGGCCTTATGCCGATTCATCGTATAATTAAATATGGGGCCCATATGCGGGCAAATCTAGTCTCATATTGGCCTCATTTAAATTTGTGTAGCGAACCGGAAACTTATTTTGCCATGTTCAAATAACATTTAAATTGCAGGGTATCTAAACAACATGGACCTATTAATTAAGTGTCGGGACCCCGGTTCCGCTTAAATCTTGCCTAATTGCATCGCAACTTTGCCATGCCATGCACCATGCATGCATCATGCCGATCTTCTGCCGTTGTATTAAATATTGCATCCGGTGTTTATTCTAGTGTTTTTGCTTCTTCGCGGATAAGGCCGTTGAGTTGATGCGAGTGTCGACCCGATCTTCGGTTGAGCCTTCAACAATGTTTTCAGGCGAGCATCTTCCCCTTTCTACCTATCTTACTTTTATAGTATTTATTTCCCTCCTGTTGATCTATTGCTATCTGCGTTATGCTGTTAGCTTTCGCATTCGTGATATCCCTTGCATTATATTGCCTTGGACACCTCCTATTACCTGTGTGGTAGTTAGTTGGACCTGGCGTCGTCGCTTGCTCAAGTGTCGTGTTGTCAAGTGCCACGCTTGTTGGAGTATTGACGCCGTTTGATGTTGGAGATGATCATGGCTTTACTTATCGCTCACTTGAATTCTCGTTTAACAACTAAAATTGAAGTAAGAGAGGCATCGGTGGGTGATAGATAATATTTGGTTCGAGCCCACTTGTGTCCCGTGGGACCCCAGTACTTGATACTGCCTTGATTTATCGCGCTATCCACATCCGGGAGGATTATGGGACCCCAGGCGAGCTTGATTCGGTCTTATTTCTTGGGGCCACAAACTAGTTTGAGGTTTTATTTACGATCCTGTACTTATGCCATGCTACTTCTTTATTTACGTTTGTGCGAGGAGCACCGTCCATTTAGGTAAGCGGAATGTTTTCGCTGTATCGACAAGCCCAGCCACACTTGGGTTCCCGATCGTTCTGACCATTGACGCAAACCTTGAGTCCGTCTCGGCTAGCTTACTTTGTTGCGGGTCTACTCAATGGGTGGCCCCTAAAATATTTCTGAATCCTGTGATTGCTTTGTCGTGAAGGCCTCGTTGGTTTTGATTTGGTTTTCCGAGGCTGATCGAGTGTGTGTTGCTATTTGTGCACCCCGTCGGTTAAAACTTCAAAGCCGTGTCGCGGTTATGGACGACTTGGAGCACGAGATCTCGATCATAGACAACTATAACTAAAGTAGTGCTATAAATTTGACTTTATAATGACTAGTAATCCGCTTCACTATAATGGAATGGCTAAATAATACTGCCCACAATTGCTTGTTTGGAGTGTCGCTTGCGACCATTGTACCTGACTAGTAAGTATTGCAACTTCTAGCGGAATGGTGAATAAAAGTACCAACAACTCGGGTTTGGGTTATCTCATGCTATTTGTCGACTAGTAAGTGTCGAACTATAACGGAATGGTTAACTAAAAGTGCCCACCGCTTATTTTATCGTGATGATTATCTATACTTGACTAGTAATTGTGCAACGATAACGAATAAATAAACTGCTAACCGTGTGAGTTCCTCGGTTGACTTCCTCGTTTGGTCTCGAGGGGGAAACACCAGGATGGGTTTTGTTTGGTGATAGCATCAGGTTGGCTCCGAATAGGTCTTTCTTACCCCTCTCTAATAGTCGCCAGTTGTATCGAGTCTCTATAGGTTGTTTAGTGATTGTTGCGCTGCCGCTTCAGTCCACCATACCTATGTAGGCGAGGACCGCCGAATTCTAGCCTCGCCGTGTGTCTTGGCCTCGATCGACGCCGCCTCTCTTTTTCCTTTGCCCTTTGTCGGCACCCCTTTTGTTTAAGCAGGTTTGAGATCGACGTCGTTAGCGTGGTTACCCTTCCGCTTGGCCGGCAGGGTTATGGACGCCATTGGTTATTCTTCAGGCTCTTAGCCCCATTTGCATCTTGTCCGTAGTCGGACGCCTATCATTTTCAAGGTGATTTGGATCTTTGCATATTATATTCGTATTCTTGACTCTTTGAGTCGTTGTTGTATATATATCTGCTCGTGGGTCCCATCGAGGATCTTGTGTAATGTTATTACTTCGTTTTCCACCCGCACGAAAGTGCCTGGTGGGCACCTTTGAATCGTTTCTATGCGGGTTTGGCGGGTTTTCGCTAAAACTTGCATAGGTCCGATTCTGAGGGTGTTACAATCTCTTCTCGTGAAGATTAGATTAGGTGTGGTGAATTTGGATCGTGTTCACTAAACAACTTGAGGGATGTTGAATTTAGTGGGAGTTCATCTAGTAATTTGATTAAGTTGAACTATTTATCATGAACATAGTCTAAGTTGTACTTGCAAATACTGTAGATCACATGGCCAAGTCCAACTTCAACTTCAACGTTTTTGCTGAGAAAGAAAAGCTTAGAAAAAATGGGTCTAACTTCACCAATTGGTTCCGCAATCTAAGAATCATTCTCTCTGGCGGTCAAAAGGACTATGTCCTTGGGAAAGCGTTAGGTGACCCCTTCTTTGCAATCAACGCTTGATGAGAAAGCTGTCTATCAACAAGAAAGATGATTATGGTGTGATTAATAGCACCATGTTGTTTGCTATGGAACCGAACTTCAAAATCATTTTGAAGACTATCCGGCCCTTTGAGATTCTCGAAGAGCTGAAAACCATGTTTTGCACTCAGCCCGCTCGAGAGATATGAGATCTCGAGAAGTTCTTTACCGCAAGATGGAGGAAGGAGTTCCGTTAGTGAGCACGCCATTAAGATGACGGGCTACACTCAACGCCTTGAGCAACTGGAATGCACGATCCGGAGGAGCTCAAGATTGACAGGTTCTTCAATCACTCCTCCCAGCTACAAAAGTTTTGTAGTGACTCATAGTCGATTGGTTCCATCGATACGATCACCGAGCTCTTCGCAAAGTCAAGGCGGAGGTGGACATCAAGAAGGATAATCATGTGTTGATGGTCAACAAGCCCTCCTTTAAGAAAGGTAAGGATGCAAAGAAGCCCTTCAAAAGGCGGCGGCAAGCGCTGCCCTCGCCGAGAAGAAGCTCAAGTCCGTCCTAAGCCGGACAAGTGCTTCTATTGCAAGGACAAGGGTCACCGAAGCGCAATCGTCCAAGTACTTAGCAGACAAGAAGGCTAGCACCATCAAAGGTATATTTGATATACATGTTATTGATGTTTTCCTTACTAGCCCTCGTTGTAGTGCCTGGGTATTTGATACTGGTTCGCTTGCTAATATTTGTAACTCAAACAGAGCTACGGAATAGACGGCTGACTTCGAGGGATGAGGTGACGATGCTGCGTTGTAACGGATCAAGAGTTGATGTGATGGCCGTCGGCACGCTCTCCTTAGTTTTACCTTCGGGATTAGTTTTAAACCTTAATAAATGTTATTATGTTCCTGCGTTGAGCATGAACATTATTTCTGGATCTTGTTTATTGCAAGACGGTTATTCATTTAAATCGGAGAATAATGGTTGTTCTATTTATATGAGTAACATCTTTTATGGTCATGCACCTATTGTGAATGGTTTATTTCTTCTAAATCTCGAAAGGGATGAAACACACATCCATAACATTGAGGCTAAGAGATGCAAGGTAGATAGTGATAATACTACTTATTTGTGGCACTGTCGTCTAGGTCATATTGGTGTAAAGCGCATGAAGAAACTCCATTCTGATGGACTTTTGGAGTCTCTTGATTTTGAATCATTTGACACATGCGAACCATGCCTCATGGGCAAGATGATCAAAACACCGTTCTCCGGTATGATGGAGCGAGCAACAGACTTGTTGGAAATCATACATACCGATGTATGCGGACCGATGAGTGTTTGACGGCCGGTGGATATCGCTATTTTGTCACTTTTACCGATGACTTAAGTAGATATGGGTATATCTATTTAATGAAACATAAATCAAACGTTTGAAAAGTTCAAAGAATTTCAGAATGAAGTGGAGAACCATTGTAATGTAAAGATTAAGTTTCTACGATCCGATCGTGGAGGTGAATATTTGAGTTATGATTTTCTCACGCATCTTAAAGCAAGCGGAATCGTTTCAACTCACGCCACCGAACACCACAAGCAATGGTGTGTCTGAGCGAATCGAACCCTATTAGATATGGTCCGATCAATGATGTCTCTTACTGATTTGTCGTTATCATTTTGGGGTTATGCATTAGAAACCGCTGTATTCACTTTAAATAGGGCACCATCTAAATCTGTTGAGACGACACCGTATGAACTATGGTTTGGTGCTAAACCTAAGTTGTCGTTTCTTAAAGTTTGGGGATCACGAAGCTTACGTCAAGAAGTTGATGCCGACAAGCTCGAACCCAAAGCGGAGAAATGCGTCTTCATAGGATACCCTAAGGAAACTATTGGGTATACCTTCTATCACAGCCAAGGCAAAGTGTTTGTCGCAAAGAATGGTTCCTTTCTTGAGAAGGAGTTTCTCGAAAGAAGTGAGTGGGAGGAAAGTAGAGCCGACGAGGTTATTGAACCTTCTCTTGAATTGGAGAGTAGCGCAGACTGAAATTGTTCCAGGTCACGGCAACAATAGAGGAAGCTAATGACAAGGATCATGAAGCTTTGGACGATGTTGCTCGAACGTCAGTCGACAAGGTCGCGTGCCCCTCCTGAGTGGTACGGCAACCCTGTCTTGACTGTCTTGTTAGTAGAAGACAGTGAACCTACGAACTATGAGGAAGCGAAGATGAGCTCAGACTCTGAGAAATAGCTAGAAGCCATGAAATCCGAATTGGGATCCATGAGCGAAAACCAAGTATGGACTTTGGTGGACCCTCCTAGCGACCGAAAGGCCGTTGAGTGCAAATGGATTTTCAAGAAGAAAACGGACGCGGGTGGTAATGTTACCGTCTATAAAGCACGGCTTGTCGCGAAAGGTTTTCGACAAGTTCAAGGTGTTGACTACGATGAGACTTTCTCTCCCGTAGCGATGTTTAAGTCCATTCAGATTTTATTAGCAATTGTTGTGTTTCATGATTATGAAATATGGCAGATGGATGTCAAGACTGCTTTCCTCAATGGAAACATTGATGAAGAGTTGTATATGATGCAACCCGAAGGTTTTGTCGATCCTAAGGATGCTGATAAAGTATGCAAACTTCAGCGTTCCATTTATGGACTGAACCAAGCATCTCGGAGTTGGAACCTTCGTTTTGATCAAGTGATCAAGAGCTTTGGATTTGTTCCAAATTGCTATGAATCTTGTATCTACAAGAAAGTGAGTGGGAGCTCGGTGACATTTCTGCTACTATATGTGGATGACATATTGATTATTGGAAATGACATTAACATGCTTAACGATGTGAAGAGTTATTTGAACAAGTGTTTTTCAATGAAATACCTAGGTGAAGCTGCTTATATATTGGGCATCAAAATCTATAGAGATAGACAAAGACGCCTAATAGCTTTAAGCCAGAGTACATACCTAGACAAAGTTCTGAAAAGGTTCAGAATGGATAAGGCAAAGAAAGGTTCAGTGCCTATGTTGTCAGGTAAGATATTGAGCAAGTCTCAGTGTCCAGCTACGGTAAATGATAGGGAAGCTATGAGCAAAGTGCCTTATGCCTCGGCCATAGGTTCTATCATGTAAGCCATGCTGTGTACTAGACCGGATGTGTCCAATGCTCTTAGTTTGACGAGCAGATATCAAAGTGATCCAGAGGAACATCGACCGTGAAGAACATCCTAAAGTACCTAAATAGGACTAAAGAAATGTTCTTAGTCTATGGGGGTGATGAACAGCTCGTCGTAAAAGGTTACGTCGACGCTAGTTTTGACACCGACAAGGATGATTCTAAATCTCGGTGAGGATACGTGTATATTTTGAATGGAGGAGCTGTGAGTGGAGAAGTCAAGCAAAGCGTGATCGCGATCTGATGAGAAGCGGAATACATGGCTGCGCAGCGTCAAGTGAAGGAGTTTGGATCGAAATTTCATCATCGAAGCTTGGTGTGGTTCCAAGTGCACCCACTGGAGATATTGTGTGACAACACTGGCGCCATAGAACTCGCTAAGGAACCAAGATATCATCCAAAGACCAAGCATATCAACCGCAAGTTTCATATAATCCGAGATTATATAGCAGATGGAGATCTGAAGATTAGCAAAGTACATACAGATCTGAATGTCGCAGATCCATTGACTAAACCTCTTCAACGTGTAAAACATGATCAGCACCTCAGTGCCATGGGTGTGAGATTTTTGCCAGATGTAAACTAGATTATTGACTCTAGTGCAAGTGGGAGACTATTGGAATTATGCCCTAGAGGCAATAATAAACATGTTATTATTATAATTCTTGTTCATGATAATGTTTATATTCCATGCTAGAATTGTATTAAGCGGAAACTTTAATACTTGTGTGGTTTGTGAACAACACCGCGTCCCTAGTACGCCTCTATGGACTAGCTCATTGATTAATGATGGTTAAGGTTTCCTAACCATAGACATGAGTTGTCGATTAATAATGAGATCATATCATTGGGAGAATGATATGGTGGACAGACCCAAACTAAGCGAAGCAATTAGATCGTGTCATCGTGTTCGTCTTTGCGAAGCTTTTCTTATGTCAAATATTGTATTCCTTAGACCATGAGATAATACAACTCCCTGGTATCGGAAGAAATCTTTGAGGCCATCAAATGTCATCCTATGAGAGGGTGATCATAAAGGTGTCTCTCAGGTGATCGGAAAGTATCTGTTGGGTTGTATGTATCGAGATGGGATTTGTCCCTCCCAAGTCGGAGGGATATACTTCGGGCCCACTGAGTAATCGATATCAACACCGCTTGCAAGCATGTGGTTAAGGAGTTAATCACAAAGTGATATCGGATTACGGAACGAGTAAAGTACTTGCTGTGAAGGAGATTGAACTAGGTATGGCCAGTCAAGCGATCGAATCTCGCAAGTAAAATATCGCGAGACGAAGGGAATATATATATGGGATTGATTGAATCCACGCATCGTGGTTCATCCGATATGATCATTGATGAATGTGGGAGTCAATATGGGTTTCTGCACCGCTGTTGATTGTTGATAGAAGATCATGTCTGCATATTCTCGAACCCGCAGGGTCACACACTTAACGTGTCTCGACGCTAGGATAGATTGGATAATTGGTTTATGAGTTTTTTTTCGGAGTCTCGGATGGGATCCGGGACATCACGAGAGGTTCCGGAGTGGTCCGGAGAATAAGATTCACATAAGGCAGTGCAGCTTTTGGAGTTCGGAATTGTTCCGGGTTAATCGGTATTATACCGGAAGCTTCTAGAACCTTCCGGAAGGGGACCAACGTGGCCCCACCTTCCGGGAGGGGGCATGGGCCTATGAGGGAGTGCCCTGGCCGCATTGGGCCAGGGGCACAAGGCCCCATAGGGCCCAGCCGGCCAAGAGAGGTTTAAACTCTAGATAGAGCTTCTAGAAGGGGGGTTTCCTTGCCCCCCACTCTTCCTCCTTGGGGCCGCCGGCCTTGGCTTGGGGGAGGGGATAGGGATGCGCCCACCCCTCTATATATACAGGGCTGGGGGCGCACCAACCCCCCACACCTTCCCCTCCAAGCCCAGTCGCCCTGCTGCCCTCCTCTCTCTCTCCCTCCCGACTGCGTGTAGGCGAAGCCCTGCTGCAGAAACTCTCCACCATATACACCACGCCGTCGTGTTGTAGATCCAATCCGTCTCTCCACCATACTTGCTGGTCCGAGGAAGGAGGGGACATCGAGGTGCTGCACGTGTGCATATCACGGAGGCACCGCCACTTGTGGTGCTAGATCGGATCGGATCGCGAGGAGGAGAAGCGAGTACGACTACATCACCCACGCCCGGAACGCCCGTCAGCGAATCTTCAAGGGTATGAAGATCTAATCCAATCTCTCTCGTTGTTTGCATCTCCTAGATTAGATCTTGGCTTTCCCTCTGTTTGCATCCGTAGAAAATTTTGATTTACTATGCCGCGAAACCCTTCGAAAACTTTGGCCTTGTCCCTTTCGACTCCACCCAGAAAATCGTCCCGAAGAGGTCCTGGAAGAACCACATCTTGGAGGGTGAGGTGGAGGAGATAGAGGAGCTCTACCGTCGGGTGGAGGACCTCCAGGTGATTCCGGAGAAGGAGGTGAACGGTGTGGACATTATCCGCACCTTCCTCAAACGTCGGGTGCACCCACTCTAGGCTAGGGCGCACCTGATGTTCCTTTATTATGTCTGTCTCGACCCTACGAGAGTTGCGACTGAGGAGCTTTCCAAGAGGGACCTTGACAGGGTCCTTCGGCCACTGCTAAAGTACAAAACCGATGAGGACCTTCCGGGGAAGTTGCAGACCCCTCCGTTCCATGCTTCTCGACTCGTTCCGCAGGCGTAGATCTGGGACGTGCATGTAGCACTATTTTCGAGTGCGTTTTCTTTGCAGTTATATGTTCTGAAACTCTTTCTTCATTGTGCAGGAGTTCAAGGTGCCTCCACTAACCGAACAGTTTCCGGATGCACCGGACATTGAAATCGTGGATTCCATGTCCGAGCTTCCCTTGACGCAGTCACCGATCGAGGAAGCCCCCGAGGTGACCGAGGAGCAGACCCGAAAGCGGGAACGGAGCTTGAGAGAATCTTCGGATGCCTCGACTCCGCCAACTCCTAGGGATCCGCCATGCCTTGTCCGTCACGGTGATGGTGACTCTTCCTCTCCCATCCCAGCCGTTCCTGTGCGGGCTGCAGCGCCGCAGCCGCCGGCAAAGAGGAAGAAGGAAGAGAAGAAAGGCCAAAGGGCCCTACCTGTTTTTAACTTGAGAGACATGGACTCGTAAGTAACTTCGGGTGCCTTGTGCTATGTTTCTTTGTCTTGTTGCTTTCTTGCCTTTGACTATTGTTTTACTTTGCAGCCACTCCTCCGAGGGCTCATTTAGCGATGCCACTCAGGACATGGTAGGGGAGTCGAAGATGACGCCTCCTCCCTCCCAGACGGTGGCCACCTCTGGGGATGCTTCTCCGAACCCTTCTCCGCAGGAGGTTCGGGTGGTCGTCTCCTAGAAGACTAGCCGGACCTTCGGAGTCTCCGTCTGAGCATGTAAGTATGTTCTATTTTGTTGTGGGGGGAGCCCCCGAGCCATGTTTTCTTATGATCTGCTGATCTTTGCTTGTTCTTTGCATGTCTCGGGGGGAGCCCTCGAGCGTTTTTCATATGCTTGATCTTTTGCTTGCTTCTTGGGCGCAGACCCCGAGCACTTGGCTTGACAAGTTGTTTCATATTGCAGCCGTTTGTGCAAGGTGCGAACCAGCTGGTGAAGCAGCACCTGGCGTTGGAGGCCAGCCTGCGGCAGCTTCAAGGTACGTACATAACGAATCCTCTATTATTTTGTCCGCTTGCTAGCTAGTTGAGCTCGTGTACGTTCTTTGGCTTTCCGCATATGATAATAACACTGCCCTCCGCGAGCTTGATGCTCTCAAAAAGAGCCTTGGGCGAGCGGAGAAAAAGGCCGAAGATGCTGGTAGCGAAGCGCCGAGCGGGAGCTTGTCGATGCAAATGAAAGGGCGCTGCAGAAGGCTTGGACCGCCATGATAGCGCTTACTTGGCACCGCTTCTGAAGGAGGTTGCCGAGAAGGCGATGGTCACGCCAAAGCTATTTCGGGTGAGTAGTTTCACCTGTATGCTCTGTTTCATCTATCTTGTCTCTTTTCTTTTCTCTGACTCTTACTGTGCTTTTTTCATTTCTCTAGATGTTGCGGGCATTGAGTTTAACCGCAGTGCTCTAGAGCACGATAGTGCTTTGGATGATGCTACTGCGGCGGTCGAAGACCGCTGCAGCACTGTGGTTGGATCTCTTGCCAAAGCCAAGGAGGTCCTCGGGCGCTTCTATAAGGAGCTCGTTCCCAAGGGCGCTGCCCTTGAGGATGTCGACTTGTTGGCGGATGCGCTGTCCGCGGATGCGCCTACGTCCTATAAGAGCAAGCGGAAGGGCATTGGTGCCTCCATGGTCCTAGCCATGGCCATTGCATCCGGGGCAGAGCTGGATCTTCACCAGGTCACCTCCCAGATGCCGACGGCTACCGACGGTTCCGAGGTAGCCTTCACTCTCTTTGTTGCTCGCTGCAAGCGCTACGGGCCAAAGCTTATTGACCTTCTCGCGGAGTATGCGGCGAAGCAGCAGGAGGAGTTCAAGGGCAGGCGGTCTGGCTCCGAGGCCACTCGGGATGCTTAGGCTATGTCGATCTAGTTGTAGGTTAGTTGTCATAGACTTTTGCTGTAATGTCTTGATGAACACTTCTTGTGCCATGTAGTGGCTTTTGTTGTATATAATGAGCCTTCGTGTTGTTCTCTAGTCTTGTGTTTTTATGTATCCTTTCTGTTTTCCTTAGGAACCTTCGGGTGATAACCCCATCGATACTTCGTCTGCCTCCCAGCCGCGACCACCCTTGGATGATGCGTCGCAGCTTGTTTTTCTTCGCGACCGCGTCCGTAGTCTTGAGAAGGAGTTGCTTGGAATTCTAGGCCATGCGGCTCGTTTGGAAGTCGAAGGCGGAGAGAGGTGCCGCCAGAGAGGAATATCTGATGGGGGAGCTGCGGCAGTTGGCCGAGCAGCTACAGTGTAAGTTTCTTCGAGTTGTTGCTCATTTTCGAATGCGCATGTTGGCGGACCATCTTACTTTGTACTTGTTGCAAGTGCCAACCTTGTTCCGAGGGAGGAGAAGGAGCGTTTTGTAGTTCGGATCAACTGCTTGACCCAGCAGGATATCGAAGCTGGAGGCTTTTTCTGGATGGATCGCGACCGTGCAACGGTTCTTGCGACTGTGCAGGATCGTGCCCATCAGGTGTCACGAGTGCTGCGGCAGGTGAAGACTTCCCTGGCGTCGATTCTGCATGTCATGTTTCCTCTTGATGAAGCGCCATCAGCTCTCTGGGATTTGCTGGCAAAGTTTCGAGACGTGCGTCATGTCAGGGAGTTGGTGTGGCACCAGTTGATTGCGGGGGTGAAGGCCGCCCTTTCCCTCGTGCAACTACATCACCCTGATGTGGATCTTGCGACTATGGCGGCTGGACCGCCCCCTCGACTAGATGGTTGCCTATGGGACATGCGCCCACACTATGCGGCTATTAGGCAGTATGCTGAAGAAGTTGTAGATCTCTTTGAGCATCGTGCGCAGGTGATCCTTCAGAATAGGTAGTTCCTGCAAAGAACATAGATGTAAAACTTGTATATTTTTTTGACTGGGCGTGTTCTGCCCTTTGCTATAAAAGGTTGATTGTATTAGCACGTGGTGCTTGTTTGTATGCATGCCCTTTTCGTTAGCCTGACGTGATCAGCTACTCAGGTGTACATGCGTTATCCTCAGTCGACGTAGTCGTGAGGTGAGGGGGGAGCCCCTGAGTGCGGTGTAGCGTAAAGAAATGCGGGTAGAAGATAAATTTTGGGACGAGACACTTAGCTTTATTCATATCGTAATGATGAGGTACATTGTTCGGCTGAGTAGCCTTATTGAAATTAAACAGGGATATAGCTAGGGGTAGAAGCGTCGCAATTGTGCGACGTTCCATGGGTTGGAGTATGCGACTCCAGACTCCACGTGCTTGAGGCGATAGGCGTCACCTGGGATGACTTCGGTGAAGACGTAGGGTCCTTCCCAGGGTGACTCGAGCTTTTTTCGGCCGCTCTTGCTTGAGTCGTAAGACGAGGTCTCCTTCGACGAAGGACCTTGGGCGCAGCCGGCGGTTGTGGTAGTTGCGGAGGCTCTGCTGGTAGACCGCCGATCGAGCCGCGACGATGTCGCGTGCCTCGTCGAGTGTGTCGACGGCGTCTTGAAAGTGGCCGTCGATTCGACTTTATAGGCGCGGCGACCCGTGGGGCCTTATGGCGATATATTGCAGCAACACGCTCGGCTCCATGAACCATGAAGAAAGGTGTGTAGCCAGTTGAGCTATTTGGCATTGTGCGCAGGCTCCAGAGGACGGAGGGTAGCTTTTCTGCCCATGCTCCCGCGAGCCGCTCGAGTGGGCTCAGTAGGCGCTTCTTGATGCCACCACCGACGAGGCCGTTGGCCTTTTCGACCTGCCCATTGGTTTGCGGGTGCGCCACGGAGGCGTATGATATATTGATCCCGAGGCCTTCGCAGAAGTCCTAGAATTCTTTGGAGATGAAGTTCGAACCGTTGTCGGTGATGATTGTCGTGGTGGTATCACGTCATATGCCATGGGTAGGCTAAAGTTGGGGCCGATGGACGTGGAGGAATACGGGGTGGGATGATGCAGTGAAGACCGCACTCGTATGAACAAAGGGTAATACAATGTATCTAGGATTGAGGCTCTCATGTGGAGATAACACCTCTTCCTCTACATCTAATATCTTATAATCTTGCCATACTTGTGGCTACAATCATGCTCCTTGAGCTGTGTCTCCTGTGCCTCTATCTAGATCTCTCTGTGAGAGTGGAGGAAGAAGAAGAAGGAGAGATCCTATTGAGCAGAGAGGGGAGGAGCCCTTCTGGGCCTCTCCTGAGAACGATCCCCCTGGTGCTCCTTATAAAGGGGAGCCCATGGGACAAGTCTTTTTCCCTACGATTGGTATCTAAGTAGCATATTCCTGGTATCTTATTGAGATGCTCAGCATAGGCCTTGGCATATTTGAAGATGATAAGGCATATTCCCTAGCATCTTCTCAGATGCCATGGGCATATTCCATATGCCTGGGGCATATTCCATACGCCACGTGCTATTCTGAGTTGGTAGGGTCCCAGAATTGGCACAATACTTGTGGAGCTTGGAGGAATATTTGTAGGTGATCTTCTGAGTGATTTGGATGATAAGCTAACTTCCGGGGTGATCTAATTCGGCCCGGGTGTCAATATATGATAATAACTCGGACCTGACCTTGTTTAACTCAGACTGTATATCCAAAGAGGGCCCCGGCCGAATTGTTCCCAGCCTAGCCGGGTTACACAAAGATTCGGCCTGGTGGGAGAGGCCTCATCCGGATCCTAGGGAGCCTAGCTGGGGTCTTCCCATGATAGGACGAATTTGGTGAAGCCGGCCTGGTGAAGCTATCCCGCGGTGGGCCGAAGTGTCCTTGGTTCGGCCCACCCGGGTGAGGTGCTTAATGAAGCGTGGCGTCGAGGAGTGCTGTCGTTGTAAGCCCCGCGGTGGGACGAATCTGGCCCACCCGGGGGAAGCGAGGTTGGCGCCATGGGAGGCTCCGTGGTGGGCCGAGCGTCCCTCACTCCGGCCCACCCGGGCGGAACAATCTGCTGGCGAGGTGGTGGACGCTTCAGCGACGAGGCAGGAGTCGTTGGCGGGGGACCCTTGCGTCGAGGCAGTGGGGCGTTGACCCGACGATACAGGAGCGAGGGAATTGGGCGACACTGGCGGGAGCGGGTGGAGCGTCGGTGTTGAAGAGGTGACGCACCCCCGTGGTGGGCTGGGTTGCTCGTCACCGGCCCACCCAGGGAAACTTGGTGGAGGCGTGGCATTGAGGAAACTCGAAAGGAGCCAGATTGGCGAGGTGGTGCCGGATTCGGCTGTTGGACCCAGTGTGCCGACGTATATTGACTCGACCCGACTAGTATTTTCCTTAATTCGCCCAGGAAAAGGTGAATCCGGCCAGGGAAGTATTTTGCTGGCCCGAGATATCTGTGATTCGGCCCAGTTTAGCTTGTTCCTTTGTATTTTTCTATTTATCTTTTGTACTCATATTGAATATCATTTTCTCATATATGTATCTTATTTACTCACTTAATTCATCAACTTTGGGGTACCCGGGGGTACACCCCCGATAATGACGTTGTGCGGCACACCGAACCTGTAGACTATGGATTGGAAGAACTTTGACCGTTTTACCCTTTTGGTTGGTAACGGGCATGGCCTCGATCCACTTGGTGAACTTGTCGACTGCGACCAAGAGGTAAACGTGGCCTCCTTTCGAGGACTTGGGCAGTTTTCCTATCATGTCGAGGCCCCATTGGTCAAAGGCCCAGGCCAAGGGTATGGTCCTGAGCTCCGATCCTTGTGCGTGCGGTTTGTCTGCGAACCTCAGGCACCCATTGCACCTTCGGACGATTTCCTTGGCGTCGTTCATGGCCGTTGGCCAGTAGAATCGGGCTCGTAGAGCTTTGGCGACGAGTGCGCGGCTGCCCGCGTGATGGCCGCAGATGCCCTCGTGGATGTCTTGGAGGATGGTTTTGCTGTTACCGATGGTGACGCACCTTTGGAGCACACCCGAAATGCTGCGCTTGTACAACTCGCCATTGATGATGGTGAAGGCCTTGCACCGGCAAGATACGTGCCGGGCATCTGTCGGGTCATCAGGCAGTTCTCTGTTTATCAGGTACCGCAGGTATGGCTGCGTCCATGTTTCTTCGATTGCCATGACCTGCATCAGGTTGACCACTGCGACCTCTGTGTCGAGCTTTTTGGGTCCTTCATGTCCTTCGGGTAGCGCAGACCCCGAGTGCTCTGCCTATTCCGGTGATCCCTTGGGGAATTTCCTTTTGATGTATGGCACACAGATGTGTTCTAGGAACACACCTGGTGGCGCCCGTGCGTAGGTGGAGCCAATATTGGCGAGTCTGTCAGCTTCTTCGTTGCTTTGTCTGCCAACATGCCGAAGCTCGCAGCCGTCGAAGTCTCCTTCTAGTGAGTTGTAGAGCGCGCGGTACGCGATCATGTTAGCAGCGTGCGCGTCACACTCGTTCATCATCTGCTGGACGACGAGGTTTGAGTCACCGTAGATGACCAGGCGCGTTGCGCTGCAGATCTTTGCCATCCTCATGCCGTGGATGAGGGCCTCGTATTCGGCTTCGTTGTTGGAAGCCAAAAACTTCATCCACAAGACGTACTTCATCTTGTCGCCCTGCGGGGATGTCAATATGACCCCGGCACCTGCTCCAGCCTCGCGCTTGGAGCCATCGAAGTGCATTGTCCATGATTGTGTCATGTCCGGGGTGTGCGGCAGCTGCAGCTCCATCCATTGGACTAGGAAGTCCGGGAGGACCTGAGACTTGATCCCATGGCGCTTCTCGTAGATTATGTCTAGAGGGGACAGCTCGATGCCCCACAGGGCCACGCATCTTGTGGCCTCCGGGTTGTTCAGGATGCTGTTCAAGGGTGCCTCGTTGACGACCATCACCTGATGTTCCTGGAAGTAGTGTCTCAGACGACGAGTCATCATAAACACGCCGTAGGCGAGTTTCCGGTAGTGAGGGTACCTCTGTTTAGTTGGCGTCAATACCTTGTTGAGGTAGTAGATAGGGCGTTGGACCCCATGAGTCTTGCCATCTTTGGGTCGTTCGACCATGAGCATGGTGCTTACCACCTAATGCGTGGATGCTATGTATAGAAGTAGGGGCTCGCGTTCCTTTGGTGTGACCAAAATGGGCGAGGTGGAGCAGCGCCGGATCTTGAATCGTTATGCCTTGGCGTCACTCAAATTTTACGCTGCGTGGCGAGATGGTAGAAAGGTAGGGCCTTCTCACCCATGTGGATGATGAACCTGCTCAGCGCCGCGATGCGTCCAACGAGCTGCTGGACCCCTTTGAGGTTCCTCGGCTTCTCCATGGCCATTATGGCATGGATTTTTTTCGAGTTCGCCTCGATCCCTCGCTGGGATATGAAGTAGCCAAGCAGTTGACCGGATGGGACGCCGAAGGCGCACTTTTCTGTTTTCAGCTTGATCTTGTAGCGATCAAGGTTGTCGAACGTCTCGCGGAGGTCGTCGATCAGTGTCTTGGCCTCCCTTGTTTTGATTACTATCTCGTCGACATAGACCTGTATATTGCGGCTGATCTAGTTCTTCAGGCATGCCTGCATGCACCGCTGGTACGTGGCACCTGCGTTCTTCAGTCCGAAAGGCATTGTGTTGTAGCAGAACACCCCGAACGGCATGATGAACGCCGTTTTCTCCTGGTCTTCGACCTTCAGTCGAATCTGGTTGTAGCCTGAATAGGCGTCGAGGAAGGAGAGTTTCTCGCATCCTGCAGTTGAATCGATAATCTGATCGATCCGAGGGAGAGGGAAGTGATCCTTTGGGCAGTGCTTGTTCAGCGAGGTGAAGTCCACGCACATCCGCAGGATGTCCGTGTCCTTTTTAGGGACCATCACGGTGTTGGCCAGCCACTCGCTTTCCTTGATCTCCATGATGAAATCAGCGTCGAGCAATGTTGACTTGACCCGATGGCTTCGCCCGTGGCTCGACGATCATCGATTGGTATTTGTGGGTTTGGCATCTAGGAACACATTGAGTCGTGCTCGGCGAATTCCCTAGGAACTCTGGCATGTCCGGGACACCGGTAGATTTCAGCTCATGGAGGAATTCGACGAGCGCGCTTTCCTATGTGGGGTTGAGGTCGTTGGCGATCATCGCCGTCTTGGAGGTGTCCGTCGGGTGGACCTGCACCTTTTTCGTGTTGACTGTTGAGTTGAACGACATGTCGGGTGCGTTTTGCCTTGACACTAGGGGTGTCCTGCATCAAATCCCTCGCCATCCTTGAGTACCTCAGTGGTTCGGTGACCTAGGTGATACGAACGGGTGAATGTGATGCAGGACACCGAACCACTGAGGTACTCAAGGATGGCGGTGGTGGGCGGTCAGCCAAGTTGAAGCGGTGATCTTCTTTGCACCACATTTGTCGGCGCCCTTTTTGGATCATCAGTGATCCTTTCGGCATGGGGTACCCGTTTGCGCTGTTGTTCTGCGCGGGTGCGATCGGGTGATTTGCAGGTCCCGCGGGTAGTGGTGGAGGAGCTCTGTGAGCGATGTCGTCTGGTGCGGGTGCCTGATGCCTCAGCTGGGCCATGCTCTCGCTGAGTTTCTGGAACTCGCGACAGTCCTTGAGCATATGGCTGGCCTTCTTTTTGCCATCCTGCTTGTCGATGTAGAATTGGATGGTGCATGGGCCCAAAAATTTGTCGTATGCCAAGGGTTCATCATTGCGGCTGCGGCGTTGCCACGTTTGCGTTGGGCGTCCCCCATCGCGGAAGTTGTTTCCATGGTATCCGTCGCTGTTGAGGTTGCTATCGTTGCGGCGGTCGGCGTAGCCAGCCACGACCATGTCGGGTCCGTCGCGATCGTCGTAGATGTGCGATCTTTGTTTGCTACGGCGTTCATGTCTACGGTCGTATTCATCCTCCTCGTCTGAATGTGCTCGGTGGAGGGAATCTTCGCCATCTGCCCACCTGTTGGCGATGTCCATGAGGTGGTCCAGTTTCTTGGGCTTGGCGCGCCCGAGCTCTTCCTTGAAGTCAGGGCGCTTGACATTGTCCTTGAAGGCATCAATCGTTCTCTCTTCCGAGATATGCACCGTGGAGTTTTTTATGTTGGTCCAGCGCAGTATGTATGAGCGGGTGGACTCGCCCGTACGCTGGGTGCATGCCCGAAGCTCCTCGATCGAGGCTGGCCTTTTGCTGGTGCCTTTGAAGTTTCGGATGAAGCTGTATGCCAGCTCCTCCCAATTTCGAATCGAGGACATCGAGCGCGATTCATGCTGCGGCTATCATTCGGTGAAGGCATCATAGGGCAGTGTTCTTGTTGCTGCTGTGCAGCTTGATGGACGACAGGTGGTCGCTGAGCCACGCCTTAGGGTCCTGCGTGCCGTCGAATTTCGGAGTGTCCGAAGGGAGCTTGAAGTTCCTCGGCATCCGTGTCCGTCGGACAGATCTGTTGAAGCATCAAGCTCCGTAGAGTTCTTCTTCGTCTTCATCCTCTTCGGATTCGGATGAGCACGCGCGTTTGGTGCGTGCCTTGTCGATCTTGCGCTGAGCGAGTTCGCTTCGAGCATCGTAGTCGCGGCTGCGACGTCGTGGACTCTTGCGTCGTCGAGGTAGATCGTGTTCCTCCTCGTCGGATGAGGGTATTGGACTGCGGTTGAATCTGACCGTAGCCTTCTTTTTCGGCTCCGCAGGAGTTTCATCGTGGAGCGTAGCTCCGATGAGTCCGAGTCCAGCTAGCGCGGACTTGTGCATGGCTCTCTTTGGGTCCCCCACCGGAGGTGGATGGGACACGAGATATGTTGTAGCCGCTATTATCGCGGCTTGCGGCGTCTTCGGGGTGATGTTGCCGTTGGCGTCCATCTCCATGAAGGATGTGTTGAGGGTTCGGGTCACCTCGCGGCCTGAGGTCCATGTCCGTCGAGAGATGCATGTTGGCTTGATTGTCGTGCGAGCTGGAGCCTCCCATGGCAGAGAGCGCATCTCGCCACGCACTGGACTCCGAGGCCGCTTGCTTGCGTTTATCGAGTACATCTTGCATCTTCACCTGCTTTTTGTGCTCTTCGATGAGGAGCAGATGGTATGCCATCAGTAGGTCCCTTGAGGCACCTACGGGCAGGATCTTGTTA
This sequence comes from Avena longiglumis, assembly GCA_030063025.1. Classification (NCBI taxonomy): domain Eukaryota; kingdom Viridiplantae; phylum Streptophyta; class Magnoliopsida; order Poales; family Poaceae; genus Avena; species Avena longiglumis. The sequence continues at coordinate 410,181,550 of CP125978.1, read as the reverse complement.
CCCTCAACGGCTTCACGTGCTTGGTTCCATCCTTCCTTGCTGAGGTGGATTACCCGATTGGCATCAGTGTCATCATCGTTGGGCGGGGGGATGGTTGCCCGCCGTTTCTACCCTGCGGGTTGAGTGGCGGCGCGTGTGTACCCGTTTCTTGTGGTTGCTACATGTCACTTTGGATGACCGTGGCGCAATGGTAGCGTCTGTAGGTTGGGTCGCTGCTGCCGCAGCTTTCGGATCCGGAACCGTAGGTCCCTTCATCCGACGGAGGATCGCACAGATCTGAGTTGCAGCTGCTGCTGTCGTATGACTCGTCATCGTGCGTAGCATGGGATGCGGAGCCCACAAGGCGGGCTTGATCGATGGCAGTGGCACCCGCTCTGGGAGGCGGAGAGTGCCGGTATGTCCCACCTGGAAGCAGAAGCTCCCGAACAGGATCTCAAGTCCGTCGCCTACAGACTCGAAGTCCTTCGTGGTGGCTGGCGAGTGGGCGGTGAAGTTGAAAGCGCCAAAGAGGAGATGGATCTCCGTCACCGAAGAGTTGTAGATCGCTTTGGTCGGGACCGTCACGATCGCACAATCAGCACCCCGATTACCACAGACGGCGCCAATTGATGAGGTTTAATCTCGCCAATGCCCATTGTTATAAGCTTGGGTTTTGGAGAAGATGGGGTCTTGGAGATCGAAAGCAGTTATGAGACAAGCAACGGGACACGAGATTTACCCAGTTCCGGCCCCGGAAAAACCCTACTCCGCTTGCGCTCTTGATTACGGAGAAAGTTACAGTCTTGTGAGATGCAATCTGGAGTGGAGGTGTGTATGTGGTGGTATGAGAGCCTCCCTATCGTGCCCTCCTAGCCTTTATATAGAGATAGGCAGGTCCGGGCACGGATCAAGTAGGTTCTGAGGTTTAGGGTTTGCCCTTGAATATTCTATCTTGTTCTAGTCTTGCTCTCCAAGGATCCGAAGATGTCATGGGCTTGGGCCACCCAAAAATCTTCAAGGGCCGTGTTTATTCTTGGGCCTTCCTTGGACTAGACCGTATCTTTGATGTTGTGTGCAGTAGGTATAACCATGTCACATGTTCTTCCATTTCTCTTCATTATCTATCTCCTTATAATAATGGGCCAATATGAATGTCCTTCTTGAACCATCTTGCCCTTCTTGGTCGTCTTTGGACACCGTTGAATAAATTTTGGCGATGTTGATCTACCAACCAAAAGAAAGAAAATTAGTCATGGACAATAATAAATTGAACAAAGTAGCCACCACGGAAGATACAAAAATCATAAAATACAACATACCCTATCTCTATCATTTGTTCCACTTGGATTCATTAGTTCAACATTTTCCAATGTTGCCAATTCGATAAAATTGTAGACCAACGGGAATGAAGAGATATATCCGTCCACCCAATTCCATGTTAGTTGTATGTACCGAGGTACTCCTTCATCCTAACCCAATAGGTGTCTCTTGTTTGATCCGTCCTCATGGTCGAATCCATGCTCACATTTCACCATGTGTTGCATAGTAAAATGTCTTACTCCATGTAGTTGGCCTCCCGCCCCATTAGTGCATCAATGAAACCCTCCCCTCCACCCATTCTCCATGTCAACTTCATCACTATGTTGTTTAGTTTCATATTATTGAGATCAATACGCATGTGAATGTGTCGGGGGGATAACCCCCGGGTAGGGAAAACCAGGCCCAAGTAGGCCGGCTCCAGAAAGCACAGGCCGCCTGGCCCTCAAGAAGGACAACTCCAGCTGGTTGGATAGCACCGCCCGGCTGGGCTTAAGACTTTCCCGGCTGGCCCGTCTAGCCCGGTAGCTAGAAGAGCCGGTCGGGTGGCTGCCTCCACCCGGATCACCTCGGATTCGCTGGAGAGCACGGATGGGGTGATGCTCCTTGGGGGTTATGACTCTGGCCTCCCTTCGTCATCAAGCAGGCTGGCGTGCCGTCACGACTAGTGCTACCCGACGAGGATAAAGCAAAGTGGTCGGTTGATCGCCAAAAGCAGTCCCGGTGACCGTTAAAGCAAGAGTGACGCTCCAAAGAAAGCCCGGGTGACCGCTAAAGAAGAGGATGGCGCTAAAAGAAGGTCGGAGTGGGTCCTGGCCCACCAGCTGGGCCCTGCAGCCGGCCCTGCCCTGTAAACCCATATCCAAACAGTAAACCCTAGAGCCCAAATTGTAATCTGCCCCCTAGATCAGTATATAAGGGAGGACAGAGCTGGGGTTCTAGGGAAGGCGAATATATAGAGAGAAGGGCTGGCCTCTAGTTTTCATCTTCCTCTAGACCTCGACAACAGCTAAGGAAACAGCTCCAGGAGCATCTATATTGGGCATTTGTCCCTCCATATAGTTCATCTTGCAGGAGTAGGGGTGTTACCTCGCCGAGAGGGCCCCGAACCTAGGTACGTCATTGTGTTTGCAGTTCACCGTGCCCAACCCGTTTTGTGAGCCACCGATTGCATCTCAGTGTCCCTCTTTAGCCATCCCCGATGGCACTGCCGTGTTCCACACCACGACAATTGGCGCCCACCATGGGGCACATCGCTTCGGCTGGGATCATCTTCCGCACGGGACTTCCGCTCGTCGCCGGTGAACGCGTGGCCTTCGACCTCGTCCTCACATTGGCGCTTTCGATTGTCGTCGACAATCTTGCATGATTGCAGGAACACCTTCCCAACGACTCCATCGACGCCGGGACATCCGCGTCTACGTCGCCACCATCGCCGAGGTCTTTCCTAGCGTGGCCACCTCCATCCTCGACGTGCCTCTCAGCCGCCTCGCCCACGGCCTGACCGCGATGAACGGTTACGTCGAAGTCATGGTGGTAAACGCCCGCGAAAACCACCGCCCGCCTCAGAAGCGTCGAGCGGGAGGAGAGAGCTCCGCCCTCGGGCAAGAGGAGGACCCGTTCGCTGCCTCCATCCAGCACCTGCGCTCTCCACTCACCGTCGAGGCGGACCCGGCAGACGCCGCGATCGCGCTCGAAACCACGTGCCAGAAGCTCCTGGAGGAAGCTACCAAGGTTTCCGCTAACCAGCGCCGACTAATCATCACCGTGCATGAGTACAACGCCACCCGTCGAGCAGGTCCGGCACCGGTAGCGACCGCGCCGGAACTAGACGCTCCGGCTCCTGGCGGTGTGGCGGCCCATTTACAACACCCCGCCAAGAACATGAGAGCGGTCGAAGCGGCGGCCGCGGAGCTGAAGCACCTCGAGGGAGAAGAGCTTCACTTGACGCAATAGCGTCCATCTCCTTGTCACCGCTAACAAGCGGCGAGGGTACCCCATCCGGATGGGCAACACTCGAGACATAGTCGTCGCAAAGGCGTGAGCCGGGCGACGGGGGAAGCAAGAATCGTGCGTCCTCCCGAGAGTCAAGAATAGTCGCCCGTGGCGAATCTAGCAATCATGGCCGCCTACTGGAGACGCGCTACTTCTAGCGTGGTGAGCGCTCGGCGGCGAAGTTCCCAAGGAAAAAGCGCCGCATACGGAGGAAGGATCGGATGCAAACAAGGACCCGCCCGCGTCGCGCCTGAAGGTTCGACTGATGGCGCTCCGCACTTGTCGTGGGACGCTTCGTTGGAAACCCCAAGAGTGCCTTTTACCTTACCTCCTCGGCAACGGCGCCAGAAAATAGCTTTACATCTTCTTTGTTGCCATGGGTAACGATGTGTGATGCCTTTACCTTTCCTTCCGACAGCGGAAAATAACTTGATGTATACACACTTTTATTCTTGTAGACAGTTGTTGGGACTCCAAGTGCATAGGTTTGTAGAGCAGCAGCAATTCCCTTAAGTGGATTACCCAAGGTTTATCGAACTCAGGGAGGAAGAGGTCAAAGGTATCCCTCTCAAGCAACCCTGCAATCAAGATACAAGAAGCCTCTTGTGTCCCCAACACACCCAATACACTTGTCAGGTGTATAGGTGCACTAGTTCGGCGAAGAGATAGTGAACTACAAGTGGTAACAGTGCCAGAAAATAGCTTTGATGGAGCTTGACTTGGATAAACTAAAGGCAAACTTAAATAAAGGTGGAAGCAAGCAAACATGCAACAGATCTAGATGCAAATGGTGTTTCAATGTTTAGAAACAAGGCCTATGGATCATACTTTCACTAGTGAACACTCTCTCATATAAGTATCCTCTCTTCATGATACTACTCTTAACTACTCTCCGGTTGGACACTCTAATCCATGGTAGGCCTACAAAAGCACACCTCAAAGTCCGCCTTGCCCATCTAGATAACCCCACACTGTCACACTGAGCGCTAGATGGTTCCAACAAACACCACAATTTCATAGAGACATCCAACTCCAAATATAACTCATAATAAAGATATATGTAACCTAGCTTAAGTGCCACACACGGTGTGCATGCTGTCACTTTCACACACGTGGGGAAAAGCATAGATCTATTAAAGCACGATGAGTATTTATATAGACTCTAGCCTAAGTGCCACCATGGCATGCACGCTGTCACTTTCTGTAAGGTTCCCAACCTTTAATAAGGTAGAGATCCCTGTGTTTACAATGCTAGTCCCTGGATCAATAGCTAGCATCCACAGTTAAGATGTAATATCAAGAAACAAAGGTCATAACACAACTTTATAACCAGGAATAAAATAATTTATTACATCTTACATATCTCATTTGGCTATCTCATTACAATGCAGCAGAATATAACAATAGCATGGGGTCCTTCATCTTCAAAGTGCCACAGGCAATCATGTTGGTTGTAGACTTGTAATCCTATTCAACACACTTCACTAACATCAACAAACCTGCAACATAATAAGTTGCAGCCACAAGGGTCAATACATTTGAATTGTATTGGCAAGTTTCACAACTATGTAGAAATAAGTGGATCCTATCATTACATGCATATTTGGCTAAGTGGGGTTTAGGCTCATTTGCAGAAAGCAATATAGTTTTATCCTATCTTTTCAAAATAATTTTGATCTTTTGTCAAATCTTTCTGAACTTCTTGGAAAACTCCAAGTGCTTCTAATCCCTTGTTGTCACCATCAAGTTTTACTTTGATAAATTGGAATGTCGAGATCTTCCATAGCTTGAGGCCTTAGTTTCTCAGAATTGTCCATAGCAGGGACACGGCTAAGTACTTAGAATTTGATCTTCTGCGAAGTTGTACACTTTACCACATGACACAATCTCGTCTTGATGCCACCATTGGCATTGGATAAGTACTCACCAAATGGAGTACCGACAGATCGAGAATGTGACAAAGTCTTTCCATAGAAGTCCTCCCAATACACAATGCTAGCTTGTCTACTGGCACCAATGTAGGGATATATTTCCATACACAATTCTAGTTAACTGAAGATGCCAATGCATGGGTCTTCCACTATGTAGTTGACTAAGCGAGCCCATTTAGCATGTGGTCGCACGGAAGCCACTGTCTGAAACATGTTCAATCTCTAAGTCCCTGGGTGGTTTTCTTCTAGTGCACACACAAAAAGATAGCCATATAAACATGGTTCCCTTTGTTGCCACCTTGTCCAAAACTTGAGTATCCTTTTCCACCCAGGTGGTTCATTGAGTACTTGTTTTATTATATAAAACATATATCTTTTCAACACTTCATATAATCGTATCATGTATCCCATATCAAATATATAGCAGGGCTAAGCATACTACAACTACATTGTTTTCACTAAAGAAGATATAAGGGTATTCTATTAGGATTTAGCATAGCATAAGATATAGTAGTCCTTTCCATGCATGTTACAAAATCCACTAAGTGTAATGAAAATAGTAGGACTTGGATGATAGTGCCACTTGCCTTTTTAGTAGAGAATATTGATTCACTTCTTGATCTTGCAAATATCACACTCCTCTAACTTCACTACAATTCAATCAAGCAAACACATTTTCAAACCAACATTCAAACAATTTATCACACATAAAATAATAGAAACAAGGCAATGCATGCAAGCATGCAAAAGATGATTTTATTTAGAAAAGTGGTTTCTATTAGGCTCTAAACATTTTAAAGCTCACATTGGTCATCTACAAAAGTGGTAAAAATCATTTGCAAAAGGTTTCACCCCATAAACCAAATATTATGCTAAGGTGATATTTTATGTTGTTGAAACTATCTCTTAGCAAAGTAATAACTTTATATGGTTCATCAAATAAGTTCTTAAATCACAAAACTTGGTGTTTAGGGTCAGAAGGTTTGAATCAAATCATTTCCCAAAGGTTTTACTCAAAATTCATTTCTAAACCATAAACAATATTTTTATTTGACTAGAAATGTGCTAATTAAAATATTTATTCCTTAACCTCACAAAATACATTTTTTAATCCATAAGTTGGTTCCTATGGTCAGTAGGTTCAAAACAATCCATTTTGCAAAGATTTCACCTTAAAAATATATCAAGAACAATTTTTATATTCAAATTATGCCTACACAAGTTTCTGCAATTTCAACCAATTTTCCAGAAGCAAAACATTAAACAAAGTGCATGGTTGAAAATTAATTGTTCTGATGAATCCATTGATATACAATTTGCAAAATTTGGATGTGTATAATTAAAGTTATGAATTTTACAAGTTTGCAAATCTAATAGATCAAATTTCTAATTTAAATCCTGAGTCTGGCCACGTGTCTTAATATTACTGGCTGATACCGTTTCGCGCGGATTGAGATCTGTGGGTCGTTGGATATAAATGAGATCGTGCGGCACATAGCACACGATACCCCTTCGATTAAATCTAATCTCAGCCGCAAGATCAAGATCCAACGGGCACAGCGTGTTTGACCACGGACTGGTGGCGCTGGCGGCGGCGGACGGCGGAGCATGCTCGGCTAGTGGCGTTGGCGACGATTTAAGAAGCGAGGGAGAGGAAAGAGTAGATCACCATGCTCGTGGGAGTGCGGAGAAGCTCGAGGTGTGGCCGGCTGGTCGAGGGCCGCACCGGAGAAGCGACGATTGCTCGCCGGCAGCGGCATCGGGTTCGTCTGGTTGTCGATGGGGACGGAGTTTGCAAGCGCGCTAAGGCAAAAGGAACACGGGGTTAGATGCGTACAGGGCTGGGGATTACAGGAGCATCATCGGGAGGGCTCGGGGCAGTCGGTACTCACCGGGAAAACTCGCCGAAGAAAATGGCAGACGACGGTGGTGCTTGGTGTCGAGGTTGCCGATGTTGTGGGCGAAGCGGCCAGCGGTTAACCTTCAGGAGATGCGCCAGAGATGGGGAGCAAGCTCGCGTCTGATGGGAGGCGGGCGGTTGCGATTCGCCAAATCGACGGAGGAGCTCGTCGGGCGATGGTTGCTTAGGCGTGCAATTTGCACTGGTGGCGAGAGGAGGCGTGGCTTGGGGAAAGAGAGGAGGCGAGGCGTTTAATTGGCGTGGTTCTTTGTCGAGTTAAACCCAGCTATCAACATGAATTGATCGCCGCAATCAATGGCGAAAGCGAGGGCGTGGTCGCGGTGACGACGATGAGGTGGCGATGGGGTCCGGTGACGAGGAGGAGTGTTCTTGGGTCCACTGGTCGACTTAGCGGGTCTTGTGATTGAGTGAAAAACGATTGGCGGAGGGTTTAGTTGAGGCTGCTGGGCTTAGTTGGGCCAGATGGGTTGGGTTGCTCTGTTTCATTTTTTTTATACCGAAATGCTTTTTCTTTTTCTGTTTTGAATTTCTGTTTTGATTTTATTTCAAACAATTCAAACTCCATTTGAATTCAAACCACCACCAAACTTTTTGGTATAATTTAATTCTGTTTAACAACATATTCCAAAGTCCAAAATAAAATAATTATTATTAGGGTTTATTATTTATTAAAAACAAATAAATAGGCTTTAGTCTTTATTTCAAATATTATTCAAATTTGTTTAAAAACTCTTATTGACTTTATAAATTCCTACAAAAATCTTTTCAGTAGGTTTTATTAAAAACATAACACTTTGAAATATAATTTAAAATACTTTAATAAGTTTTTAATGATCATTCAAAATAGGAAAATGTCTATACTTGAATGAAATTTTGGATATAAATAAATCCTCATGGTTTTATTTAAATAAACCTTTACTATTTTTATCAAACAAAATATTTTATTTTAAAAGCTTGGCCAAGATTTAATTTGGCTTTTTTTTTAAATAGTCCTTATTCATTATTTCTACCTTTGCTTATAAAAACCATATCTTTTTATTTAAATATCCAAAAATGGTAATTCCAACTATTATAACTTTATTTATTATTTGTTTATCTTTGTAAATCCCTTCAGGATTTTATTTGATCAAAATAGGTTTTGATGTTTCCAATTGGAATCAAAAAGTTGTAGGGGTTCGTAGCATGGAAAACAAAAAATTTCTATCGCATACAAACAAACAAGCCAAGATCTATCTACTAGATTGTAGCAACGAGTCGATGGAATAACTTACCTTCGAAGATTCCAAAGTGTTTAACGCGAGGATTCGTGGGTGATGTAGTCATACTCTTTCAGATCTCAAGATCGTGTAGGCGATCCTTCCGTGTGCGTTCGGCGGCGCTTCATGATCGGTCACGTTCGATTTTCGGCGAAGACCTTCCTCTCCTTGTTCCAAGGCGGAGGTTGTAGCACTCTCCTCGCGATTCCGGCCTGTGGCGTGTGGGAAGTAGAGGGAAATCCATGAGCTTCGCCTTAAGCCGGGCGAGTATGGTGGAGTATGAGAGGGATATTAGTGGTCTAGAGATTAGACACACCAATTAGAAGGCTCTAAACCAGGCTAAAGCAATTAGAAGCTCTAAACCAAGCGGCTCTAAGCAGGAGATTAGAGGATAGGAACTTGTGTGTCTAGAGGAGGCCACCCGCCCTTTTTATAGGTGGAGGGCTGGCCAGGAGAGGAGTCCCTCCCAACTCGGCCTAGGCTGGCCGCGGCTTGGAGAGGACTCCTCCTCCAAGTTGGTTCAACCTCTTGCTTGTTTCCCACAGTTTCTGTTTCCCAGTTTCTGTTTTCCAGTTCTGTTTTAGTTTGACTTTCAAAGCGGTTTGACTTTCAGTTTGGAAGCAAAACACTTAGTACATGATGCAATCATTCAATGACACATTCATGTACCTCCCCGGTCTTGGGACAATCCGGAACCTTCTAGAACATTCACGATGAAAACAGGAATCATTCCCGAACTCAAAGCAGGACTTTCCTTATATGAATCTTATTCTCCGGACCATTCGGATCACCTCGTGATATCCGGATCCCATCCGAGACTCGAACAACATTAGGTCTCTTTCTCATAATACCATAACTACTCAAACAACGGCGAATCCTTAAGGGTGTCTCCCGACGGTTCGTGAATTATGCGGACATGATCGAAACACTTCTCCGAACAATAACCAATAGAGGAATCTGGAAATTCATATGGTTCCCACATATTTCTACGATTACTTTGCGTCGAATGAACCACTTACATACGATACCAATTTCCCTTTGTCTCACGATAGTTTACTTATCCGAGGTTATGATCGGTATCTCTGCATACCTAGTTCAACCTCGTTCTTGATAAGTACTCTTTTCTCGTTCGTGATATGTGATCCCTTGTGAGCGATCACATGCTTGCAAGCTAATTGGATGACATTCCGAGAGGGCCAGTATATCTATCCGTCATATGGATGGACAAATCCCACTCTTGATCCATGTGTTTCAACCAATACTTTCCGAACACTCAATGCCACCTTTATAGCCACCCAGTTACGGTGTGGTGTTTGATGTCATCAAAGCATCCATCCGGTAAAGGTGATATGCATGATCTCATGGTCAAAGGAATTAGGTTACTATGTATCAGAAAGCATATAGCAATTGAACTATTGAAATGACTTGATCTTTATGCTACGCTTATCTATAGGAGTATGTCCATCACATCATTCTCCTAATGATATGACCCTGTTGTTAATAACATCTCTGTGTTCATGATCAGGAAACCATGATCATATATTAACCAACAAGCTAGTTTAACAAGAGGCTTTACTAGGGACTCTTATTTTAGTTTACAAATCACACAAGTATTAATATTTCCGGTTAATACAATTATAGCATGGTATGTAAACATTTATCATAAGTGTGAAGATATGATAATAACCACTTTATTATTGCCTCTTGGGCATATCTCCAACAGTCTCCCACTTGCACTAGAGTCAATAATCTAGTTCCAAACCTTTGTGTATTCAACACCTATGGCTTTCTGGTGTTGTATTTACACTATTGCTAGTGGTCAGTGATCTCCGGATCGACACTTCGGTCCGTGTGTAATTGCATGTCTTTGCGTCTCTCGCATCACTCATTCTCTAATGAGATGGCTTTGTATAAATTTGGTCTTTCGGTGTGACCTTTAGTTCTTTGGGGTTAAAACATGTTGATAATATTGTGCACAATATATCTTCATAGTATTATCCTGTGAACTACACCTAGTTTGATAACAAACTACTTGACTCAAATGCCCTCTTTTCTTTGCTATAATAGCGGTCATATACTTAGCCTTTTGTTGTAGTATCTGTCACAATGTCTTAACTTTGGAACTCATCCAAATCCATTATGGAACTCACTTTCCATTATATTGTGCCACCCTTAGTTTAGATTGAGATAAACTTAATTTGTACTTTGTGACAAAGCTAGTATCAATGTAGTAATTTTACAATGAACTAACCATCTATTTGTCACTTCTACAAATAATATACTCTTAGTTCTTCCAAAGATCATAAGAATATCCTTACTATTGTCCAATGATCATCTTACGAATCATTACGGTATATGCTCACAACATTTAGAGCATAGGACATATCTGGATTTGTACATATCACAGTATGATTGATATAAATACTCTTTGTGATTTCATACATCAAGTATCAATCTATACTTGATTATTTGTTTCACTTTACCAAATGTCAATACACTTGAATATATCATCAACATTGAACTCTTTCAATCCTTTCTGTGTGACAAGAACCTTTTCTTGTAGTTTCTATATTGAACTCATTCAATATCTCGTCTATGTAGTTCTGGCACAACCATATTAGCGTCTATTGATGCCAAATATTTGGGTTTTGCCTAAGTCTTTCATCGGGATGAAATTATTAATATGTGTTAATAAAAGATACATTATTTCCAATCAACAATATGTCTTCCACATAATGTATTAGAAACATGTCTTAGCGCTCCCACTTAATTTCTTGCAAATGCAAGCATCTTCATTGTCTCTAATGAACTTTTAAACTCCTTTAAGTTTCATCATAGTGAAGATTCCAACTCCGATGCTCACTTCAACCATTGAAGTTTGCATATGCTTTTAGCATCCTATGAATTAACAAAACCCTATGGACCGTGTTATGCACATGTCCTAGGTAACGATTCTATTAGAAGAACTTGTTTTGTTTATTCAACTATCATATAACAAAATTATATGTAGTGGTTTCTACATTAATCCGTCTAGACTAAATATCACTATGAAAGATCAAATCTTGTCATAGTCAACCTTTGAACATTGTTGTGAACTCTTTCCCAATATGTCGATTATAGATGTGAAACATCCATGTCTATTTCTTTATAGATCTAGACACAACTGTAAGGTCTTACACCTTTCTCGAGGGTCCTTCAAGTTCAAAACTTGATTTCTCGTGTATGGAACTATCACGGATTTTATGGCTTCAAGCCATTTGACGGAGTCAGGGCCCATCATCACTTCTTTGCATGTAGTCGGTTCATTATTCTCAAATAATGATTCAACCCTCAAATCTTGGTATTTGATTGTTCATCTGACCTACTTGTTTCAATAGGAACTTGGATCTCCGTGACCACAACTTTTGAGAATCGTGAGCCATGAGCTTTATTGTTGCCTCCGGAACACTTTTCGCTACATTTGCAACTCTTACAGCTAAGGTTCTTTTAACCTTATCAAAGTTCTATTGTCCTCCCACTTAACTTTTCACGAAAAATTCCTTCTCAAAGAAACTTGGCGTTTTAAGTGACAAACACTTTTGTCTCGATGTTATGGAGGATTATACAGTTATTCGAAATAACATACAAAGACAGTTCATCCGACTTTGGTTGCAAACATCTTTCTTATGCATAGCATACCAATGTTTTAAGAAAGGACAACTTGGGTTTTATCCCAAACCATAACTTTATATGGTGTCATTTCAGCGGATTATCATGGAGCTCTTTTTTGGAAAGCGGTAATATCTAAAGCTTTTAATCTTTAAAATATAATGGCAGTTTTATGAATTATACCTTTGATCTTACCATGTCAAACAAGGTTTAATTACATATCTCGAACGTTCCATACTCTTATGGTGTTTCGGAAATGAAAATCCACGGAACGATTCCTTAAATCTTAGGTATTATGCTAAACTCTGTAACTCAAATATCTTCCTTTATGATCTTTATCATAAACTGTTTATATTCTTGTTACAATGATTTTGCTCTTCATCTTGAAAGTCTTTGAACTTTTCAAATGTTTCATACTTCATCCTTATTAAGTAAATATTCATATATTCACTCAAATTTTCGGAGAAAGCATATGAAGTTGAAATCCATCGCTCTTGACTACACATAATGGATTTCGTACAACAATATGTACAAGTTCCAATAATCTAGTCATTCGTTCCCTTTTGGCCTATGAACGAAGTTTTAATTATCTCTGGGAAAGTTTCACAAGCGTCATTTGATCAAAAATCAGAAGACTCCAAAATTCCATCCACATGGAGTTTCTTCATGTTTTCTTTCCATTATAATTTAAACGGCGATGTCACTTCCTAAGTGATCTTTCAATCAATTTGTCTTTCGACATTTTTAGCACTAGTTTTATGGATGTGATTTCTCCAACGAGATTTGTGAATCATCCATCTTTTATGGATTACGGCAATTATTTGAACAACCCTTTTATTCTCATAATACACGATAAAAAATCTTGAAGACAAGCTTTGATGTTTAACGAGCAACACAATAACCCTTTATTTGTTCTCGATGAACATCATCACATATTCTTTTGCTAGTTACTTAGGCCATTGTAGTTCATGAATTGTGTTGTTTCGTATGATGATTCACACCAACAAATTCAGTATCAAATACTTGAGAACCACATTGTTTAATAAGCAAAGAATATAGCCATAACATGTATATCATCTATATACTTAAGCTGAACAATTCTAGTCTTTTCCTTTCTGCCATATATTTATGAGATTCTCTTTCAGTATTTCCTTTTCTGTTTGAAAGAATCTATCAACATCAATAGTGGAGTCATACATATGACATATAATCCAAAGCGTGTATAATTAAATACCAATGTCTTTGGACTTGCACTTTGAAGTAGATCACCTATCATCAAATGCTTGGTGTTCTTTCAAATTCCTTTCTTTAGTAATCTCTTGGTGTAGTAATCATCTTACCTACATCAAATATTCACCCTCACCATGGATTTATCCATGATCAAGCTACTTTTAGCTTGTAACGGTGAATCGCAAGTATAATGTTGCTCTCCAAAACCTTTTGGAGGATTAGGACAACTAGTGTCTCCAACCTTTTGCAAATTCTCATCAAATATGAGAACATGACTTTTGCCATATTATACTCTATCATGTTGTAACCAATACTTCGTTTCAGATATCACAATATCTTCCACACATCATGGTTTCTGAAACAACTCTTTCAGATCCTAGATAACCTTGATATTAAGAGAATCCCTTGAATATCAAGAATCATGTAGACAAACATGATACTTATATACTAACACTTGAAATTGTTACTCTTGATTTAATACTAATTATTAAACTTCATGGAGTAACCGGAACTTACTGAAAGTTTGCAATAGGACTTTTAAACTTTAGATTAACACTTAAAACAATACGATACCAGTTCGTAAAGTATCTAACCAGAATTCTATAGTTCTATCATCTCAATTGTAACTAAGCGCAAGGTGGTAAACGGATGCCAATGACTACAACAACTATGCAAATTCACTTTGATTTAGTTTATGATAAATTGAGTTCTAATTAATAATTAAATTAATCTTGGTGAACTCCCACTCAAAACAATATCTCACATTGTTTTAGTGATCACACGAACCAAATCCACCACATCAAAACCGATCATCACGAGAGTTGATATAGCTTCAATGGCGAACAATCAACATGTTCATCATATCTACTATATGACTCATGCTCTACCTTTCGGTAATCCGTGTTCCTGAGGCCATGTCTGTACATGCTAGGCTCGTCAAGATCAAACCTTAGTTTCCGCATGAGCAAATCTGGCTTGCTCATGTTGTATACACTTGTAGAATCTAACATACCCGATCATCACGTGGTGCTTCGAAACAACAAGCTTTAGCAACGGTGCTAACTAAGGGTGAACACTTTATGAATTGAAATTCATGTGCATGAGGGATCATCTTATAATGCTACCGTCATCTACTAAGCAATACAAGATGCATAAAGGATTAACATCACATGCAATTCAATAATATGTGATATGATATGGCCTTTCTTCTTTGTGCTTCCGATCTCCATCTTCTAGCACGAACATGATCTCCATCATCACCGACATTGCATCAAGGTCAATGATGCTTCTCCATGGTTGTCGTCCACCGGCTTCAACTATTACAACTACTTTGAATAGACACGCAGGTCTTAACAGAAATTAAAGACAACCATATGGCTCCTGCCGGTTGCCAACTTACAATAAGGAACATTGCATACATTAAATATAATCACAATCATGGCCATATCACATCATCAGACACCGCAAAACAAAGTTAGACGCCTCTACTTTCTTTGCATATTTTACGTGGTTTGGGGCTTTTCAATAAGTGTCGTTCTAACTTACGAACAAGAACCACAACATTGATACTAGCATTGTTGATCACCCGTTGTAAATTGGATCTTAACTATGCTAGGAGAAACAGCACCATAAAGCCACTTATGCAATACAAGTTGCATGTTAAGCGTGGAGCAAGTCTCATGAACGATGTCATGTAAGGTTAGCCCGGGCCGCTTCATCCCAACATACCGCAAGATGCAAAGTACACAAAAAGCAATCAACAATAAAAGCATCAACGCCCACAATGACCATTGTGTTCTACTCGTGCAACAGATCTACATATAGACACGGCTCTGATACCACTGTAGGGGTTCGTAGCATGGAAAACAAAAAATTTCTATCGCATACAAACAAACAAGCCAAGATCTATCTACTAGATTGTAGCAACGAGTCGATGGAATAACTTACCCTCGAAGATTCCAAAGTGTTTAACGAGAGCGGATTCTCGTGGGTGATGTAGTCGATTTCTTCGATCTCAAGATCGTGTAGACGATCCTTCCAAGCGCTGCTTTAGCGCTTCCAATCGGTCACACGTTCGGTACTTTCGAAGACCTTCCTCTCCCTTGTTCCAAAGCGGTGGAGGTTGTAGCACTCTCGCGATTCCGGCAAGACAACGGGCGTGGTACCGAAGTAGAGGGAAATCATGAGGCTTCGCCTTAAGCCGAGCGAGTATGGTGGAGTATGAGAGAGGCTATTAGTGGTCTAGAGATTAGACACACCAATTATAAGGCTCTAAACCGCAGGCTAAAGCAATTAGAAGCTCTAAACCAAAACGGCTCTAAACCGAGATTAGAGGATAGGAACTTGTGTGTCTAGAGGAGGAGGCCCTTCCTCCTTTTATAGGTGGAGGGTGGCGGCCAGGAGGGAGGAGTCCTCCCAACTCGGCCTAGGCTGGTCCGGCTTGGAGGAGAGGACTCCTCCTCCAAGTTGGTTCCAACACCTCTTGCTTGTTTCCACAGTTTCCACAGTTTCTCGCTTTCCACGGTTTCCTGTTTTAGCCGTTTGACTTTCAAACTGGCAGTTTGACTTTTCAGTTTTGGAGCAGCAAAAACACTTAGTACATGATGCAATCATTCAATAACACATTCATGTAACCTCCCCCGGAGTGCCGGACAATCCGAACCTTCTAGAACATTCCCGATGAAAACACGGAATCATTCCCGAACTCAAACGGGACTTTCCTTATATGAATCTTATTCTCCAGACCATTCCGGATCACCTCGTGATATCCCGGATCCCATCCGAGACTCAACAACATTCGGTCTCTTTCATAATACCATAACTACTCAAACAACGTCGAATCCTTAAGTGTGTCTCCCTACGGTTCGTGAATTATGCGGACATGATCAAGACACTTCTCGAACAATAACCAATAGAGGAATCTGAAATTCATATGGCTCCCATATATTTATGCGACATTTATGATCGAATGAACCACTTACATACGATACCAATTTCCCTTTGTCTCACGATAGTTTACTTATCCGAGGTTATGATCGTGATCTCGCATACCTAGTTCAACCTCGTTCGATAAGTACTCTTTTCTCGTTCCTGATATGTGATCCCTTGTGAGCCAGTCACATGCTTGCAAGCTAATTGGATGACATTCCACCGAGAGGGCCCAGAGTATATCTATCCGTCATATGGATGGACAAATCCCACTCTTGATCCATGTGTTTCAACCAATACTTTCCGAACACTCAATGCCACCTTTATAGCCACCTAGTTATGGTGTGGTGTTTGATGTCATCAAAGCATCCATCCGGTAAAGGTGATATGCATGATCTCATGGTCGAAGGAATTAGGTTACTATGTATCAGAAAGCATATAGCAATTGAACTATTGAAATGACTTGATCTTTATGCTACGCTTATCTATAGGAGTATATCCATCACATCATTCTCCTAATGATATGACCCTGTTGTTAATAACATCTCTGTGTTCATGATCAGGAAACCATGATCATATATTAACCAACAAGCTAGTTTAACCAGAGGCTTTACTAGGGACTCTTATTTTAGTTTACAAATCACACAAGTATTAATGTTTCCGGTTAATACAATTATAGCATGGTATGTAAACATTTATCATAAGTGTGAAGATATGATAATAACCACTTTATTATTGCCTCTTGGGCATATCTCCAACAAAAGTTTCTTCTCACCCTAAATTTCAACAATTGTTTAATTTGTTTATTTATTTTTCACATATCAAAATTTGGAAAAATTTGGGATGTGACACTTTCACACACATGGGGTTTTGATGTTTCTAATCGATGGAGATGGCTCAAGGGCAATTCTGTCCCAGTAGTCTGGAGCAGAGACTTTCGCCCCAAATCTCCCTTCGATGGCGGGGTCTTGGAACTTTCGGGGTCTTCTTATAGGCGAAGGAGGCAAGGTCGGTGGAGGGCCAGGGGCCCACACCCCTGTGGGCGCGGCCAAGGTGGGAACCGCGCCCACCTAGGGTGGCCACCACAGTCCTCCTCCTCTCTTCGATTTTCCGTATCGCTCAGAAAATATGAACTTTGGCTTTTGTCCGTCCAATTCGAGAATATTCATTTTTAGCTTTCTAAAACCAAAATAGCGTAAAGCAGTAACCAGCAGCATGGCATCTTGTCAATAGGTTAGTTCCAGAAAGTGTATAAAAATACCTCAAAGTGTAGCCAAAAAATAGCAAAGTTGATACAAAATAAGCATTAAGCGTTAAAAATTATAGATATGTTTACGACGTATTAGTGGCTTGATTGGTTTAGAAGTTATGAATACTAGTTTTACCCATTTTTCCTGAACTTTAATCTTGTTCATGGTTAAGGTGATTCAGTATTGTTACTGACTAATTGTTATCTGTGTACTGGCTCATATCATGTGGATACATGTGTTCTGGTCAACTTGTGAAAGTGGAATAGATTTAATACTTGTGAACCATGGTTGAAAAACAATGGTTCAGATACTCTGGTTAGTTTACTTTGTTGTATCTAACCTGTGAGAGATAACTTATATAAATGATTCCTAAGATGATTAGGAAGATGATTTAATTGTTCCTTGAGAATATATTCATGTTGAGTATATCTTATCTGATGATATCAAAATATTGGATTGCTACAGAGATGCTACCATTTATTGGAATGTGCCTTGTAGCAGTTCATGACTTGATCTGATGTTATCTAGTTTAAACTAGATAATACTAGTTTGGTCAATGATGTCTGGTCTGAGACCAACTTTTATTAAGAATAGAAGCTAGACTTGCTGCTTGTTTATTAGATATCCAATGACCCTATTATGATAGCTGCATAACCACTGAGGATACCTCTCCAACACCCATTCAATGTACAATTAGATGATTAAGTGTTGGTTCAAAAGGGTTTGGAGTTTACCCTGGGATTTGGAGTAGATTATGGTAGTTGTAGCCTTGTGCTGTTGTTGCCTGCTACTTTGGTACCGCTATTGTTGCTTGCTATTTCTTGGCCTTGTTCTACACATCCTAGAACTATGCTTGATCCTCCTTGAATAGGACCGCTTCCTCTCTGGCTTGCCCTGCCTAACACCTGATCCACCCCCTCCTAGGTAACCATCCTGATGATGATCTGGTGGTTTTTCTGTGGTGTTTTGCTGGTGATTCTAGTGAGAATCTAACAAGTACTTGTGGTGGTTCTTTGTGTGTTCTTGAGATAGAGAACTCTGGTTGTAGTTGTGAACTGGTGAGAAAAGCAAGCTTTGTTGTGTGTGAGCTATGGTTTTAACTCTCTTCTTCTCTCCGTGATGTCGACAACACACAACATGTAGTTAGTGGTGTAAGCTGCTTCACTATTGCTTTTCCCTTTGGATCAGATCAAGTGAAAAATGACCACTGCCCCATTCCTTTTACCATTAACTTCTCTGGTGAAACTTGTCCCTTCTTTGGCTAATGAGGTTGGACTGAAGCCTTTTTTATTTGAAAGAACATATACTACATTTTGGAGAAAGTTTCCCCTTTTAATTGCCCAGTTATGTGATCCCACAAGTATAGGGAGTGTATCGTAGTACTTTCTATAAATAGGATTGTCGATTCCAATGAGGAGCAGAAGGTGCTGACTAGTGATATTGGCTCAAGAGTTCTCTGTAAATACTAGCAAACGGATTTTTAGGTTTTTTTGATAAAGCAAGGAAATAAAGTGCAAGTAAATAAAGACAACGAATAATTGCAGCAAGTGGCCCAATCCTTTCTTAGCAAAGGACAAGTCAGTGATATTACTAATGAGGACCAAACGTTCTCGAGGACACATGGGAATACTGTCAAGTTCTTTCGTTTCATATAGCTGATTAATCTTCTCTGGTTTGATAAGTGTTGTGTGGGTGAACCTGTGCTAATGTACTAATCTTACTAGGAGTAACACATACTTGTAATTAAACCCCTTGCAATCATCCGCAACTACAAGGAAGCAATTAAGATAAAAACCTAACCACAACCTTAAACTCTGAGATCCTACACTCCCTTGCGTAAAGGTTTCCTAACGGGGGTTCAGGTTTCTGACAATCCAGCAACCCCACAATTAGTAGCCAAATACACAATGCATTCCCCTAGGCCCATAAATGGTGAAGTATCAGATAGTTGACGTTCACATGACACCACTAGAAGAATAGCACCACAAATTAAATATTAACCATTGAATAATACCTCAACACAATTCCACTACTAACAACATGACTTCTCCCATGTCCTCAATAACTAAACGAACTACTCACGAGACATCATATGGATCAAGATCAGAGATGATATGATGATGAATAACAATCTGAACATAAACAATAATTCAATGGTTCAACTCACAAACATTAACTACAAAAGTAATTAACACCGGGAAAGTTTCCTGTAAGAACTATGCAAGATTCAACACAATTGTTATAGCGGGATGGAGTGGTGATTATGGTGCTAGTGGAGATGGTGTTGTGGATGATGATGATGATCCCGATGAAGTCTAGCTTGATGACGGTGTTGATGGCGACGATCTCCCCTCTCTGGCAAGGAATTTCCCGGTAGAAATCTGTCTGTCGAAGAGCTCTTTCTCTCTCTATACTTTCCGCCCCACAGAGGCAGCATAATCTTTCTATGGTCGCTCCGCGAACTTTAGGGTTTCGGGAGGAATATATAGGCGAAGAGGCGGAGCCGGAGGTGGGCTAGGGTGGCCACACCCCCTGGTGACGCGGCCTAGGGTGGCCCGCGCCTGGGGGTGTGTGGGCTCCCTGTGGCCCAACTCCGCCTCCCCTTCTGTCTTCCTTCGTCTTCTGGAAAAATATAATTTTCCATATATTTTCTGGTATTTTTCTGATCTTCGCGAAAATTGCATCTAGACACCGCTTTTTCCATCTGAATCCTGACTCTGGCAGTTCATCCTCCAAGAATCATCCAACATGCAAAAATAGATGAAATAACATAAGTAACACCTCTTAATATGAAATATATCAATGAATAGCAACAAATTATGATATAGAATAGTGATGCAAAATGGACGTATCAACTGCCCCAAGCTTAGACCTCGCTTGTCCCCAAGCAAAAACTGAGCTCAGTAAACATGTCCACATGTTTATGGAGTGAAGTGTCGATAAAAAGAATACGGACAAGAAGCATCACACTTACCAATACACAACTCATAATAGAAAGCAACTCACCCTTATATAACTTAACTTGCAACGAGTATGGAAGTCACAATAAAGATGCATAAAGACCAATCATAATTGGGAATGGAAAACTTTGTTCCTGGTCAGCGAATAGTTTACAAATATAGTTTTCAAGAAAAGCTTTTTGTACCGTGAGTCCTTTTGCTCAAACATAAAAGGCTTTTCAAAATGATGGCATTCATAGTAATACTCATTCAGATAAGAGTCTTGTGCAAAACAAGGAAGATAAAGAACATGATGGAATAAATCATCATATGAATGATTGAAACACAACAACTCAAATGCTTGCTTGATATAGAGAGGAATAGGTTTACTGACTCAACTGAGAAGTGAAAGAAAGGCCCTTCAGAGAGGGAAGCAGGGATTTCAAGTTCATAAAGAGCTTCCAAAAGATTATGGTACTTACTCCCTCTGTTTCAGGGCTTAAGGCGTCCTCGTTTTGCGTGATTTTTCTTTGACCAAGAATTACTCTAAATACGTAAAGAGTTTTGGTATAAAACTAGTATCACTGGAAAGTATTTTTCAATACGAATCCAACGATACTAATTATGTATAATATAATTAAGATTTTGTTGCTCAATTCTTTCAGTCAAACTTTGCTTTGAAAAACGTGTGCACCTTAAGCCTTGAAACGGAGGTAGTACTAGCTTTGAACTCTCATTGCCCCTATCATAAGCATCTTGAGGTGATTAAGGTTAAAGTGAACAAAGAAGTATATGCTTGACGAAATATAAGTTGGCAATCTCATGTCCCTTGAGTACAAGGGCCGCTCCTCATGCTACTCAACTTTAGTTACCGGTAAGTTCTTGTCATAGTAAGTACATGTGTATCATAAATAACCGCCAACGAGGTACCCCTTGCACATGATACAGGAGATATTCCATATCAAAATGACAAGGCAAGCAGACAATGAGCATCTCATCAATCTTCTTATTTACCATGGGAAAATGGTGTTTTTTCTTTCTTTCCTCTTTTTATATTTTTCTCTTTTTATCAATCTCTCTTTTTTTATAAGAAGAATGCTTCATAGATTGCTCATTATGGTGATGCTGCAAGTTTCCACCATGATTAGGCATGGCTTAGGCTAGCGGCCCAGGCGTTTCTCTAACACATATACATAACTCCATGGACTTATAAGCTCCCCTTTCATTTCACACTGACGACATCCATAAACAAAAGAGCATGATATCAACGGGGTAAATATTTACAGGTGTTGAAAGTGTTCCTCGTGACAGCATGGTTCTGCTAATCCCAACTTATAGGTGCAAGCATATACAATATAGATGACACAATGGTTCAAGTTTATTAGGGGCCACAAAAATAAGGTGTGCCATCAAGTTCGTGAGAGCTTTACTAACTAGTTTTCACATAACAAAACAATTTTTAATTTGAAAGATAGATGAATCTTGAAAATTTACTTGGAATAGCAATAATGCTAATAGGTAGATATAGTGGACTCAAATGGCATAGGTTTTGGTTTAAAGGATTGGATGCACGAGAAGTATTCCCTCTCAGTACAGGTTTTTGGCTAGCAAGGCTGGGTAGCAAGCAAAAGAGTTGAAGGAAACAAGCAAACATACAAGTGAGAAAGACAAACATGCAATCTTCCTTGGAGACACAAAAGATCTTAACTAAAGAATACTAAGCTTATGATCCAATCAAGAAATAAGGAAAATGATATAAAATACCTGTAAGTGCTTTTCACTTTTCCTTTCAAACCTCGAAAGGTGTTGCTACTGACCAGAGCTCGGTTTGCCAAAACCAATTTAGAGTTACTTGATGCTCCCAAAGTGATACCAATACAAATCAACAAGATCAATCATATAATAAATATTGCAAACTAAAAGAAGATGTGCAAAAATTAAAAGATGAAATTTCTCATTAATATTCCATAAAGGCACTCACACCAAGGGATACATGGATAACCAACTAAAAGAGAGATACTTCCACAATGAAAACCATCCTATATGATAACTTCTCTATTCAAGATATGAATCTACTAAAAAGGTAAAAAGATGAAAGATAATGATGTGATACCGCGACACTCCTCCAAACTTGGAACAAGCCAAGGGGATGCCAAAACCTGATGACGAATTACTCCTTCGGTGGTGGCGGTGGTGTTCCCTTGATAAGATTTTAAACTAGCTTCCTCAAATCTTCAATCTCGAAGGTTAGAGTACGAGTCAACTCCGAATTATGCTCAATGCAGTTCATGATCATGTCGGATTGAGAAACACAATCCTTGTTATTCTTTCCCCACTCTTACTCCTTAGAGTGTTCTTTTCCTGCATGGTTAGAACAAGGCAAATCCCAACTAGAGGGCAACTTCCATTTGGGCATCTTTTGGAATTGCTGCTCATGTATAAGAGTATGGAAGGGGTTCCTGGCGCGCGGAGGAAGTGACCGTGGAGCGAGGCAATGACTGATGGCGCTCGACGTGGCACTTTGTTGGTAACCCCAAGTGCAGGGTGTGAAGAGCACAACAACAAGTGTTCCCTTAGTTGAGACCGAGGTTATCGAACCAGAAGGAGGAAGGAAACGTCACACAGTTGTTTCAAGCAACGTGGAGACCTGCACAACACAAACTCAAGACTTTGTCCCAACGAATCAGTGAGGTTGTCAAGCTCACCGGTTTGCTGTAACAAAGGATTAAACGTATGGTGTGGAAGGTAATGGTGGTTTGCAGCAAGTAAACAAGACAGTGGAAGATGTATCAATGGTAAATATTGGACCGGGGTCCATAGTTCACTAGAGGTGCTCTCCTTAGATAAACAACATGGCATGAAGGGTAAACAAATTACAGCAGGGCAATTGACAGGAACTGAGCAAGACATAACAATGCAATTACTAGTCAAAAAGATCCTATGAGGTTGATTGAGCAATACAACAAGATACATAGACCGCCATCCAACTCCATCTATGACTAGAAGTCCACCTTTAGGTTATCATCTGAACCCCCTCCAGTATTAAGTTGCAAGCAACATACAACTGCTTTAAGAAAAGTGTGTAAGGTAAACAGTCCACATGTTCCATGAACAAGAAACCGTTGTTTTCTCCCTAGTGGCAACATCACATTCTACAACTGAAGAAATTTATGCCACTTCCCATATAAACTAGAGGCATGAACCCACTATCGAGCATAAATACTCCCTCTTGGAGTCACTAGCAACTACTTGGACAAGATAACCACTAGCAACAGAGAGCATGCAAGATCACAAACAACACACACATGATAGAATCATAAAGATAGAACCATTAATCAAACTAACATAATAATCTCAATATCCATCGGATCCACGCAAACATAACATGCATGATTACAAATAGATTAGATTTTGATCATGAACGGAGCTCACAAGATCTATACATGAAAGCACAAAGGAGGATATACAACCATCTAGATACTACATGGACCCATAGTCCAAGGTGGAACTACTCATGAATCATACCGGAGAGAAGGCCTCCGGGATGATCTCCCCTCCGGCAGGGTGCCGGGAAGAGCTTCAGATCCCCCCGATCTAGGGATGATGGTGGCGGCGGCTATAGACGGTTTCGTGGATTTCTGATCGGTTACTGAGAGTTTCTGCATTGGGGGCTTCTTATAGGTGAAGGGGGAGACAGAGGAGGCCGCCAAGGCGGCCAAACCCTAGCCAGGCGCGGCCTAGGGCCCACCCGCACCTGGGGGGGGTCTAGCCCCTCTGGCCGACCCCTCGGGCTCTCCTCTAGACTTATTGTTCCCCACGGAAAGTTATTGACTTTGTCCTTTGTCCCATCCAATTCCGAGAATATTTCTTTACTAACTTTTCTGAAACCAAAAACAGGCATCTGGCACTGTTGCAACTTGTTAATAGGTTAGTACCAGAAAACATGTAAAAAGCACCTCAAAGTGTAGACAAGTTCAGTAAAGTAGATACTAAACAAGCATAGAGCATAAAAAATTATAGATACGTTTCCAATGTATCAGCATCCCCAAGCTTAACTCCTGCTCGTCCTCGAGTAGGTAAGTGATAAATAGAATAATTTTTGAGGTGACATGCACCCTTACAATAAAGATCCAACCATTTGCAAACATTTAAAGCTGGGATCAAATAACTCTAAACATGTGCATGAAAGAATGGAGTTCTAAACTATGCATGCAACATGAAAGGCTACAAACAAAGATCATGAATAACATGCATTGAAAAATGTTTGTTTGTTTCACATACAGAAAACATAGCATAGTGGCAATCAGCTTGTCCCTCATAGAGTAGCAATATAGATGCATAGGACACCTTCAAAGTTCACAAGGGTGACTAGAAACAAGTAGCACAAGAACAAATAATATCACAATATGCATCAATTAATAAGCTTTGGAACACTGCACACAGAATGACAACTATGCTCTCTTAATGGTGCCTAAAGGTAGAAGGTGGAGACTCAAATAGTGGTGGAAGAAAGGCCTTTTTTATAAAGGAAGCAGGGATTACAAGTTTCAAAAAGAGCTTCCAAAAATTATGGTACTTGTTAGCTTTCAGCCCTCATTGCCCCTATCATAAGCATCTTGAAGTGGTTAAGGTTAAAGTGGCAAAGCTGGAGTATATGCTTGATGAAGTATAAGTTGGTAATCTCAAGTCCCTTGAATATGAGGGCTACACCTCATGGATACTCAACTTAGGGCCCAGGCAAGTTCTTGTCACTGTAAGTATTTGCATATCATTGAGAACCGCCAACGGGGTACCCCTTGCACATGGTACAGGAGCTTTCCCATAACCAAAATGACAAGGCAATCAGACAATGAGCATCTCAGCAATCTTTTTATTTACCATATGCATAGCTTTTTATTGAGGATGCTTCATAGATAGCTCACTATGCTGATGTTGCAAGTTTCCACCATGATTAGGCATGGCTTAGGCTAGCGGCCCAGGCGTTTCTCTAACACAGAATACAAACTCCATGGACTTACAAGTTCCCACTTCATTTCACACTGGTAACATCCATAGACAAAAGAGCATGATATCAACGGAGTACAAAAGTACAAGTGCAATGTTGAAAACGTTCCCCATGATAGCACGGTTCTTCTAATCCCAACTTATAAGTGCAAGCATATACAACAAAGTTGCCTCAATGGTTCAAGTTTATTAGGGGCAAATAATAAAATGTGCCATCAAGTTCGTGAGGGCTTTAATCACTAATTTTTCACATAAAAAATAGTTTTTATTTGGAAGATAGTTGAAAACAAGAATATACATGGAATGGTGTAACACACCATGCATAGGAGTTTATAGTGAACACTTTGTAATAACTTGGTTTCTTGGAAGTTGGAAGCATGGTTAGAACTTACTCATACAAGTGGAGGATAGCAAAAGACTGGGAGCAACCAACTAAGAGAGCAATAATGGACATAATTATGCAATGCAACAAAGAAAACTAATCAAAGCAAAGAGTGGTACTACAAGTCAAGGACTAAATGATCATAGAGGCTAATGGTGACTTGTCATAGTCATAACATGGTGTAATCATGTGCCAAGTCAACCCAAGCAAAGCATCAAAGGAGAATACCACAATACTATGCTTTTGCATGCTAAAACAACGCATAATTTCTTCAAGGCACACTAAGCAATCACAATTGCTTGGAACAAAACATGCTACAGAAATAATCACTAAGCATAATGCTAAAACAACACCTAACATGTCATGCTAAAGTCTAAGTCACAGTCAATGCAAGCTCCTCTTGCACTTCAAGCAAGAACTTACTACTCCTTTCCAACACCAAGCAAACTTATTTGCAAAACAACACAGCGAGAACGGGGTCCAAACTTACTTTATTCAAGCAAATTAAACAACCTAAGCAAAGCAAACAAAAACTAAGATGCTCCAAAAACAACACAACTATGCATGAACCAATAAAAGTGAAGTGTCTAGACAGACCTGAGCTTTTTATTGATGAAGAAGGGGATGCCTTGGGCATCCCCAAGCTTTGACGCTTGTACCTCTTGGATATTTCTTGGGGTGACACAATGGTGGCATCCCCAAGCTTGAGATTTTGTCCATTCTTCATCTCATTACATCATTCTCTCTCTACACCTGAAATTTTTCCTTCATACAAAACTTTACACAATCTTCATTAGCAACATTAGTGTATTCAAAAGATATTAGAACACTGGCAAAGCTTTGGAACAGCAAGGCTTTTCACTAAAAACACAAGCTACTGAAGTAACTCCTTCAAAGAAACTCAATTTACCTAAAGAGATCTCAAAAAGGAATCAATAAGAAGCAAATGCAAATAAGAGCAGAAATCTTTCAAAACAGACCAGCAGGTAGAAACCGATTTTTCTGAACATCTTCTATTGATCAAATAAAAAAGTGTTGAACTAATAAAAGTTGTCTAACATACTGGGGGATTTATTTTTAAATTTTCATCTCAATCCAAGTTACAGAAACTCCTCACGATTTTTTTTGGTGGAGGACAGAAATCTGTTTCGGGACAGCAACTCCCCAAATCTTACTTCCCTCTCATTAGAGGTCATTCTTGGCACAAAAAGCAAACAAAAAAGGATAAGGAGAGGTCATTACTGAAGTAATAACTTCCAAGACTCAATAAAACTCTTGGGTTATCTCCCAACAAGTACTTTTCTTTAACGCCTTTAAGTTAGGCATGATAATTTGAGAAGATGCTCACATAAGAAATATGAATTGAAGTCAAAGAGAGCATAAAGAAGCAAATTCAAAACACATTTAAGTCTAACCCTCTTCCTATGCATCGGAATCTTATACACAAATAAATTCACAAAGAACAAAGTGACAAGCATAGGAAGATAAAACAAGAGTAACTTCAAAACTTTTAGAACATAGAGACGTGTTTCAGTACCATGAAAAATTCTATAACCATACTTTACTCTCTCATAATAATTTTCAGTAGCATCATGAATAAACGCAACAATATAGCTATCACATAAGGCATGCTTTTCATGATCTACAAACACATAATTTCTATCAAGCTCAAAAATAGTGGGATTAAAACCTTCACAGGTTTTACCCAAAGTAGAAATTTCAAAAGGATCCATAGGAACATAACACTCATCCTCCTTTGACAATCAAATAATGTAAGGGATAAAGAGTTACTCTCATTAGAAGGTAGGCATGGGTAGATCCATTCTTCCTCCTTTTGTTCATCACTCTTCTCCTCTTTTTCATCTAATGAGCTTTCAGTTTCAGCAATTTCTTCTTCCATAGGCTCCTGCAAGGCATTAGTCTCTTCCATTTGTGGAAAGCACCTATTAAAATATTCAAGAATATAGCCATTTTCTTCCTTGTAATTATCAAAGCAAAATCTAAGTATCTCATAAACCTCACATTCATAAGGTGCATCATCAGTATTTTCAAGCAAACTAGCAAGTTCAAATGCACCCTTGAAAGCAATAAATTCTTTAATTTGTTCCACATCATAAAAGTCATAATTTCCCTTAACATAAGAAGACATGGTAACATTATCATTATACTCACATTGAAAAGGAAGGTGTTTATACCTCCTGCAGCAACAAGATTTATCAAAGCAATAAGTAACATTATAAGTAGAGCACACGTCTCTAGTAATAGTGTTCAACTTATCAATTTGTTCCCATAAGTGTTTCCCTTTTTGTGACAAACGGTGTTCCTTATAATAATTCTTTTGTTCTTCCGTGAACCCACCTTGCCAATAAGAACTAGTTTCAAAGAAACCATCCATTGATAGAAAGCATGACCAAGCAAGGCACTAACATACCAGCAACTAGAGTAGTAACTAATTTTTTGTGTTTTTGGATAAAGCAAGCAAACCAAACTAGAGTAATTTTGGGGTTTTTTTTGGAAAGAGGCAAAAAAAACCAAGCAAGAAAAACAAATCAAACTAAAAACAAAGTAAAGAGAAAGGAAGTGAAGGACTCCCCTTGTGAAGACGTCCTTAGCCTCCCTGGCAACAACGCTAGAAAATCTTGATGGTGCTCGACGTGGCACTTTGTTGGTAACCCCAAGCGCAGGGTGTGTGAAGAGCAAGCAGCAAGTTTTCCCTCAGTTGAGACCGAGGTTATCGAACTAGAAGGAGGAAGAAACGTCACACATGTGTTGCAAACAACATGGAGACCTGCACAACACAAACTCAAGACTTTGCCCCAACGAACCAGTGAGGTTGTCAAGCTCACCGATTTGCTGTAACAAAGGATTAAACATATGGTGTGGAAGACAATGGTTTGCAGCAAGTAAACAAGTAACAATGGAAGATGTATCAATGGTAAATATTAGACCGGGGTCCATAGTTCACTAGAGGTGCTCTCCTTAGATAAACAACATGGCATGAAGGGTAAACAAATTACAATGGGCAATTGACAGGCCCGAGCAAGGCATAACAATGCAATTACTAGCCAGAAAGATCCTATGAGGTTAATTGGGCAATACAACAATATACATAGACCGTAATCCAACTCCATCTATGACTAGAAGTCCACCTTCAGGTTATCATCCGAACCCCCTCCAGTATTAAGTTGCAAGCAACAGACAACTGCTTTAAGCAAAGTGTGTAAGGTAAACAGTCCACATGTTCCATGAACAAGAGACCGTTGTTTTCTCCCTAGTAGCAACATCACATCTACAACTGAAGAGATTATTGTCACTTTACTTGGAAACTAGAGGCATGAACCCACTATCGAGCATAAATACTCCCTCTTGGAGTCACTAGCAACTACTTGGCCAAGATAACTAAAGGGTTTCGCAACATAGTAAATCAAAATTTTCTACGAATGCGAATGGGGAAAGCCAAGATCTAATCTAGGAGATGCAAACAACGAGGGGGAATAGATGAGATCTTCATACCCTTGAAGATTCGCACAGCGGAACATTCGACGGAACGTGGGTGATGTAGTCGTACTTGCTTCTCCTCCTCGCGATCCGATCCGATCTAACACCGCAAGTGGCGATGCCTCCGAGAGATGCACACGTGCGGCACCTCGATGTCTCCTCCTTCCTCGGTCCAGAAAGTGGGGTGGAGAGATGGATTGGATCTACAACGCGACGGCGCAGTGCAAGTGGTGGAGAGTTTCTGCAGGCTTCGCTTCGCCAGCAATGGGAGGGAGAGAGAGAGGAGGCAGGGTGGCTAGGGCTTGAGGAGGAGGTGTGGGAGGTGCCCCAGCCCTATTTATATAGAGGGTGGGCGGCCCTACCCTTCCCAAGCCCTAGGGCGGGCCAAGGAGGAGGAGTGTGGGCAAGTTCCCCTTCTAGAAGCTCCCTAGGGTTTCCCTAGGGTTTGGCCATTGGGCCCTATAGCCTTGTGCCTGGCCCAATGCGCCGTGGCACTCCCTCATAGGCCCATGCCCCCTCCCGGCAGGTGGGGCCACATTGGTCCCCCTCCGGAAGGTTATAGAAGCTTTCGGTACAATACCGATTAACCCGAAACAATTCCGAACTCCAAAAACTACATTGCCTTATATGAATCTTATTCTCCGGACCATTCCGGAACCTCTAGTGATGTCCTGGATCTCATCCGAGACTCCGAACAAAAACTCATAAACCAATTATCCAATCTATTCTAGCGTCGAGACACGTTAAGTGTGTGACCCTTCGGGTTCGAGAATATGTAGACATGATCTTATATCAATAATCAACAGCGGGGTCTGAAAACCCATATTGACTCCCACACATTCATCGATGATCATATCGGATGAACCATGATGCCAGGATTCAATCAATCCCATATATATATTCCCTTCGTCTTGTGATATTTTACTTGCCCGAGATTTGATCGTCGGTACCGTCATACCTAGTTCAATCTCGTTCACAGCAAGTACTTTACTACTTCCGTAATCCGATATGACTTTGTGATTAACTCCTTAACCACATGCTTGCAAGCGGTGTTGATATCGATTACCGAGTGGGCCCGAAGTATATCTCTCCGACTTGGGAGGGACAAATCCCATCTCGATACATACAACCCAACAGGTACTTTCCGATCACCTGAGAGACACCTTTATGTTCACCCTCTCATAGGATGACATTTGATGACCTCAAAGCTTTCTTCCAATACCAGGGAGTTGTATTATCTCATGGTCTAAGGAATACAATATTTGACATAAGAAAAGCTTCACAAAGATGAACACGATGGCACGATCTAATTGCTCCCCTTAGTTTGGGTCTGTCCATCATATCATTCTCCCAATGATATGATCTCATTATTAATCGACAACTCATGTCTATGGTTAGGAAACCTTAACCATCATTAATCAATAAGCTAGTCCATAGAGGCATACTAGGGAGACGGTGTTGTTCACAAACCACACAAGTATTAAAGTTTCGCTTAATACAATTCTAGCATGGAATATAAACTTTATCATGAACAAGAATTATAATAATAACATCTTTATTATTGCCTCTAGGGCATAATTCCAAGTATCCCACTTGCACTAGAGTCAATAATCTAGTTTACATCCGCAACAATCTAACACCCATGGCACTAAGGTGCGATCATGTTTTGCACGTGGAAGAGGTTTATTCAATGGATCTGCGACATTCGATCTGTATATACTTTTCTAATCTTCAGATCTCCATCTTATATATAATCTCTTATTATATGAAACTTTTGGTTGATATGCTTGGTCTTTGGATGATATCTTGGTTCATTTACGAGTGCTATGGCGCCAGTGTTGTCACACAATATCTCCTAGTGGGTCCAAGGCACTTGGAACCACGCCAAGCTCGATGATGAAGTTCTGATCCAAACTCCTTCACTTGATGCTTCTGCGAGCCATGTATTCCGCTTTCATCAGATCCCGCGATCACGCTTTGCTTGCAACTTCTCCAGCTCACAACTCCTCCATTCAAAATATAAACGTATCCTGTCTGAGATTTAGAATCATCCTTGTCGGTGTCGAAACTAGCGTTGACGTAACCTTTCACGACGAGCTATTCATCACCTCCATAGACTAAGAACATTTCTTTAGTCCTATTTAGGTACTTTAGGATGTTCTTCACGGCTGTCCAGTGTTCCACTCCTGGATCACTTTGATATCTGCTCGTCAAACTAAGAGCATTGGACACATCCGGTCTAGTACACAGCATGGCATACATGATAGAACCTATGGCCGAGGCACAAGGCACTTTTCTCATAGCTTCTCTATCATTTACCGTAGCTGGACACTGAGCCTTGCTCAATATCTTACCTGAAAACATAGGCACTGAACCTTTCTTTGCCTTATCCATTCTGAACCTTTTCAGAACTTTGTCTAGGTATGTACTCTGGCTTAAAGCTATCAGGCGTCTGTGTCTATCTCTATAGATTTTGATGCCCAATATATAAGCAGCTTCCCCTAGGTCTTTGTCATAGGATGACGTTTGATGACCTCAAAGCTTTCTTCCGATACCAGGGAGTTGTATTATCTCATGGTCTAAGGAATACAATATTTGACATAAGAAAAGCTTCGCAAAGATGAACACGATGACACAATCTAATTGCTCCGCTTAGTTTGGGTCTGACCATCATATCATTCTCCCAATGATATGATCTCATTATTAATCGACAACTCATGTCTATGGTTAGGAAACCTTAACCATCATCAATCAATGAGCTAGTCCATAGAGGCATACTAGGGACACGGTGTTGTTCACAAACCACACAAGTATTAAATTTTCCGCTTAATACAATTCTAGCATGGAATATAAACTTTATCATGAACAAGAATTATAATAATAACATATTTATTATTGCCTCTAGGGCATAATTCCAACAATAACCACTAGCAACGGAGAGCATGCAAGATCGCAAACAACACAGACATGATAGAATTATAAAGATAGAACCATTAATCAAACCAACATAATAATCTCAATATCCATCGGATCCCCGCAAACACAACATGCATGATTACAAATAGATTAGATCTTGATCATGAACAGAGCTCACAAGATCTATACATGAAAGCACAAAGGAGGATATACAACCATATAGATACTACATGGACCCATAGTCCAAGGTGGAACTACTCACGAATCATACCGGAGATAAGGCCTCCGGGATGATCTCCCCTCCGGCAGGGTGCCGGGAAGAGCTTCAGATCCCCCCTCGATCTAGGGACGATGGTGGCGGCGGCTACAGACGGTTTCATGGATTTCTGATTGGGTACTGAGAGTTTCTGCATCGGGGGATTCTTATAGGCGAAGGGGGAGACCGAGGCGGCCACCAGGGAGGCCAAACCCTAGCCAGGTGCGGCCTAGGGCCCACCCACGCCTGGGGGTGGGGTCTGGCCCCTTTGGCCGGCCCCTTGGGCTCTCCTCTGGACTTCTTGTTCCCCACGGATAGTTATTGACTTTGTCCTTCGCCCCGTCCAATTCCGAGAATATTTCTTTACTAACTTTTCTGAAACCAAAAACAAAGAAATGGCATCCGCATCGTTGCAACTTGTTAATAGGTTAGTACCAGAAAACATGTAAAAAGCACCTCAAAGTGTAGACAAGTAAAGTAAAGTAGATACTAAACAAGCATGGAGTATCAAAAATTATAGATACATTTCCAACGTATCAATGACGCAGAGGTTTCCCTCCTGTAGACATTCATGTTCTCCTCCTGAGCTTGATAGGATTTGCCACCACTCCAATGCTTGCAACGATAGCGCGGGTGTCCGGATGCTTGTCTCCCTTCAATTATTCTTCATCCTCAACCAAGATCCCCTCCTCCTTCTTGGGGTCTTGAAGACCATCTTACACGGGCTTCTTTCCCTTGTCGTTGGCGGAGACCATGGTGCCTCTAAACTTGAGAGTATTTCCTGACAAAAACAGATCGAAACAAAAACACGACGAGAACACGATATACGAACCTCGGGGTATCCGGGGGGTATATATTAGGAATTTTTATGACATAAGGAAGGTATTTCTTGAAAACGGGATAGAGACGGGATCCGGGGTTGTCACACCCCCTTGTGGCGCGGCCAGGTGGGGCCCGCGCCACTAGTGGGTGTGGCCCACCCGGGCTCCGTTTCCCCCTCTTTTTCGTCTCGTAACCTTCCATATGTAATAAAAACATCAAAAATATAAAGAAAAAGGTTTTTTGCGAACCTTTGATTTCCAGCACTTTTACCTATTCGGGAACGGACTCTGCAGATTCCTTCTCTCCAACACTTGAAAGTTCCTTTCATACAAAGCCTCACACAATCTTCATTAGAAACATTAGTGTATGCAAAAACAATAAACCTTTGGGTTCAAGCTTCAACTAAAATCCATCAAAACAAAGCTACTGTAGCAACTCCTTTCAAAATCCCAAGAAGAATCCAAAAATAAATTGATTTAAGTCGCAAATGCAAATGAAGGCAGAAATCTATCAAAATAGACCGGCAGGTAAAGATTGATTTTTAAAAAAATCTGCTGCTGCTCAAATCAAAAAGTGTGAAACTAAAGAAAGTTGGATAACAACTTGGGGCACAAGAACAGAAAATTACAACTCCAACCAATGTACTGAGATTTTTCACGAATTTTTACAATGCAACACAAAAATCTGTCCCAGGACAGCACTTTTCACAACTCACCTACTTCTCAAAAGAAGTTGATCTTGACACAAAAACCAAACAAAAGGATAGGGAGTGGTTATTACAGAGGTAATAACTTCCAAGACTCAAAGAAACAAAAACCGAAAGCAAACTAAAATGGGTTGTCTCCCAAAAGCTCTTTCTTTATAGCCATTAAGATGGGCATGATAATCTCAAATATGCTCACATAGGAGATATAGATTTGAAATGAAGTAGATCATCACGAAGCAAATATGCAACACATTTGAGTCTAACCCACTTCCTATGCAAGGGGGTTTCACAAGAAAACAAATTATTGAAACGAAAAGGACACTAGCATAGGAAGACAAAACAAGTGCAACTTCAAAGCTTTCAACATAAAGCGGGGAAACTTAATATTATTGAGATGCATAAAACCATGTTTCCCTATTTCATAATAACTTTCAGTAGCACTTTGAATAAAGTTGACAATATAACTGTCACAAGAAACAACTTTATCATCATAATGAGCATACTTACAATCATCAAAAAGAGGTCTAAGGTCATAAACTGGATTAATAGAAGCAAGTTGTTCCATCCTAAAATCCTCATTAGGCAAATTATTTTCATAAGGAGATTTAGCAAATTTGGAAAATTTAAACTCATGAGATTCTCCATCAAACTTAGTTAAAACTTTCTCCTTCTTACAATCTATAATAGCTCCACAAGTGTTCAGAAAAGGTCTACCAAAAATGATAGGAGAATTTTTACTGGCAGCTGAACCAAGCACTAGAAAATTTGCAGGATATTTAATCTTGCCACAAAGAACTTCCACATCTCTTACAATGTCAATAGGACAAATGGTTTCCTTATTAGCAAGGTGAATAACCATATCAATGTCCTTAAGCTCACAAGGACCAATTTCATGCATAATTTCTCTGTAAAGCTCATAAGGAATAGCACTAGAACTAGCACCAGTATCACATAAACCATAATAGAAATGGTCACCAATTCTAACAGAAAGCACATGGACACTAGCTTTACTAGGATGAGAGACAATATTAGAAGCATCTTCACAAAAGATAATGTGTCCATCTTCTACATTTTTAGTGACAAGATCTTTCACAATGGCTACTGCAGGTTCAATATTTATTTGTTCATCGTGTTCAACAACTTTCTTCATACTTTTGCTAACCACATTAGACATAATAGAATGTTCCTTTACCTTGGCAGGGAAAGGTATTTTCTCAATATAGGGTTTAGGAAAAATAGGATCAACAGTACAGACCTAAGTGTTTCTAACAGGAACATGATTAACAACATCTTTATAAGGTGCATGGTACTTGTTCCACTTCTTTTTAGGAATTTCAATGCAATAGGAAAAAGCCTTAAAACAATTGGCAATACTTTGAGAATCAATACCATACTCAATACTAATATCATGAAAGTCATCAAATCCCATAAAAGTTTTAATGCATTCATAATCATAATTTATACCTGACTTTCTTCCTTTGTCATTCTCCCAAGGTTCAGTGTTTTCTTAAATACGGTCTAGAAGATCACATTTAGCTTCTTCCTCCATCCGTGTGAATGATCCAGCACAAGAAGCATCTAATAAATCTTTATCATGAAGAGAGAGCCTTGCATAAAAGTTATTAATAATAATATTGTTAGGGAGTTCATGAATAGGACATTTAAGCATTAGTAACTTCAATCTCCCCAATCTTGGGCTGTACTTTCTCCATCACGAGGCCAAAAGTTATATATTTGATTCCTATCCTTATGAATCTCACCGGGAGGATACAATTTAGAATAAAAGAGAGGTACAGTTTCCTCCCATTCCATAGATTGTCCATTCTTCAGCAGCTTATACCATTCTTCAGCTCTTCCTTTCAATGATATAAATAGTAACTTCTTCTTAACTTGTTCAGTTGTGATACCTGCACACTTAAACAACCCGCATAATTCATGGATAAAAAGCAAGTGATCACCAGGATGGACAGTTCATCTCCAAAATAATAATTATCCATAACACGATAAAAAATTCTTGTAGGTATATTAAAATGATCTATCTCAACAAGTGGTGGCTCATATACTACCCTAGCAGTGGTAGTAGCTTTCCCAAACAGGAAACCAAGTGGGTTATCCATATTAAAGTAACAAATATAAATAAAAATAATACTCACAGTAGAAGTTTCCTTTACCAGTTCCACTCTTCAATAGTGCTTCACTCCCTGGCAACGGTGCCAGAAAATAGTCTTGATGACCCACAAGTATAGGGGGTGTATCTTAGTACTTTCGATAAATAGGAGTGTCGATCCCAACAAGGAGCAGAAGGTGCTGACTAGTGATATTGGCTCAAGAGTTCTCTGTAAATACTAGCAAATGGATTTTTAGGTTTTTTTTGATAAAGCAAGGAAATAAAGTGCAAGTAAATAAAGACAACGAATAATTGTAGCAAGTGGCCCAATCCTTTCTTAGCAAAGGACAAGCCGGTGATATTACTAATGAGTACCAAACGTTCTCGAGGACACATAGGAATAATGTCAAGTGCTTTCGTTTCATATAGCTGATTAATCTTCTCTGGTTTGATAAGTGTTGTGTGGGTGAACATGTGCTAATGTACTGACCTTACTAGGACTAATACATACTTGTGATGAAACCCCTTGCAAGCATCCGCAACTACAAGAAAGAAATTAAGATAAAAACCTAACCACAGCCTTGAACTCTGAGATCCTACACTCCCTTGTGCAAAGGATTCGTAACAGGGGTTCAGGTTTCTGTCACTCCGGCAACCCCACAATTAGTAGCCAAATACACAATGCATTCCCCTAGGCCCATAAATGGTGAAGTATCATGTAGTCTACGTTCACATGACACCACTAGAAGAATAACACCACAACTAAAATATTAACTATTGAATAATACCTCAACACAATTCCACTACTAACAACATGACTTCTCCCATGTCCTCAAGAACTAAACGAACTACTCACGAGACATCATATGGATCAAGATCAGAGATGATATGATGATGAATAACAATCCGAACATAAACAATAATTCAATGGTTCCACTCACAAGCATCAACTACAAAAGTAATTAACATCGAGAAAGTTTCCCCTAAGAACTATGCAAGATTCAACACAATTGTTACAGCGGGATGGAGTGGTGATGATGGTGGTGTGGATGATGATGATGATTCCGATGAAGTCTAGTATGATGACGGTGTTGATGGCGATGATCTCCCCTCTCCGGGAAGGAATTTTCCTGTCAGAAATCCATCTATCGGAGAGTTCTTTCTCTCTGTGTAGTTTCCGCCTCGAAGAGGCAGAGGAATCTTTATGTGGTCGTTCCCCGAACTTTAGGGTTTCGGGAGGAAGATATAGGCGAAGGGGTGGATCCTGAGGTGGTCCAGGATGGCCACACCCCCTGGTGGCGCGGCCTAGGGTGGCCTGCGCCTAGGGTGTGTGTGGGCCCCCTGTGGCCCAACTCCGCCTCCCCTTCTGTCTTCCTTCGTCTTCTGTAAAAATATAATTTCCATATATTTTCTGGTATTTTTTTGATCTTCACGAAAATTGCATCTAGACACCGCTTTTTTCCATCAGAATCCTGACTCCGGCAGTTCATCCTCCAAGAATCATCCAACATGCAAAAATAGATGAAATAAAATAAGTAACACCTCTGAATATGAAATATATCAATGAATAACAACAAATTATGATATAAAATAGTGATCCAAATAGACATATCATGATGTAATATGAATAGTACACTCACTGTTTAAGACTGAGAGCAAAATTAACAATAATCACTCTCTTTGTTCTACTTTTTATTTATTTTTTGCAGGTACAAAAGCTCTGATGATCCAGATATGTAGATTAGGGAATAGACAGATAGTAGTTTAGGCTTTTATTTTTATTATTTTTGTAAGTTTACATTTATTTACTTTGTAAAGGAGCAATGTAATATTATTCTATTATTACATAAAGTTTCCACTTCTTTTATAAATGTTTCTATTCTTACTTAGTATACATTTGTATTGTTGTAATTGAATAAAGGAAAGAATAAGACGTACTTTCTTAAATGAGTTATTCCATTTGCCTTGTTTTCAATTATCTTTATTGTATAATAATAAATATATATTTAAATATTTAAACAATC
The DNA here is from genome assembly GCA_030063025.1 of Avena longiglumis. Lineage (NCBI taxonomy): Eukaryota > Viridiplantae > Streptophyta > Magnoliopsida > Poales > Poaceae > Avena > Avena longiglumis. The sequence continues at coordinate 410,143,441 of CP125978.1, read as the reverse complement.
TTTTATAAATTATTGTGGAAACAATAAAATACTAATGACTTCTTATTTTTAAATATTTTTCAAAAGGAATTCAAACTTAAAAATGAATTTGAATTATTCACCCAAAATCATTTGAATTTCTAGAGATTATGTCAAAATTTATCACAATCACTAAAAAGAGCTAAACCTATTTCAAGTTAGTGAAAGAAACTCTGATCTCTCCAGGGTTTTGGTTTGGAGAAAAAATTACCCCACTTTTCTAGATGAATGCATGTAATGCACATAATTCTATTTCTACTCTTCATTGGTACCTAAACGCTGGGAGGTTACAATCATCTTCTCCACATCTATTGGGGTTTCTTCCTCTCTTCTTCAAATACAACAATGATGAAATTTCCCATGGCCACAACTCGGTAATCATGACACCATATTGTGCGGTAAGGTTTCCTTGGACCTCGTCTATGCCCGTAGACCTCAGAGGCGGCATAACCACACCCAAGACCGCATTTGGGTAGATGCCAGCATAGTGCGGGAAGGCCACCAAACCGGCGTGATCTAGAACCCACTCTCGCTAGAGAGGAGTCACATGAGGGACATGCTTGAGGGCGGAGGAATAAGATGTTACAATTGCGACAAGAAGATAACGAAGAACAAAAAACGAAAAACACAGCAAGGGGACACAGATTTAACATGGAAAAACCTCTCCAACAAAGAGAGGAAAAAAACCACGGGTGCCAGCCAGCGAAACTTCTCTATATTGAGGAGTGTTTACAAACGCCGGGGATTTCATAGATGCAACTCATCCCAACCGGCGGCTTACAAGGGGTTTATATATCGGTGGAAACCTAGGTCTTCGACGATCTGTACCGTACCGCGGGGGCTGTCGCCCCTCGCACCCCCCACAGGCGTCCCTGTTGGGCATGGAGTGGGCCGCCCAAGCCTCCGGCGACGGGCCTCGCTCCACTCATCAGAAGTTGGCCTATACTTTGTAGAATTTGGATCAACATATAACAAACTCCACCTTGAGACAAATTCCTCCTTGTAGCATCAACAGCGACCATCTCCCTGAACAACAAAGAAAATACTTTCGGCGCCAATAGCCACTTGGGATAAGCAGTTAAACCAACTAAGTTCGAGCAAATCTCAAACTTAGCAACAGGAACAGGTTTAGTCATCATATCAGCAGGATTATCATGAGTGCTGATCTTGCATACCTTTAATTTACCTTGAGCAACAATGTCTCTAACAAAATGGTACTTGACATCAATGTGCTTAGTTCTCTCATGGAACATTTGATCTTTTCTAAGGTATATGACACTTTGACTGTCATAAAACAAAGTAATGCAAGAATTATCTCCACAAAGCTCAGCAAACAAACCTTTCAACCAAACAGATTCTTTGCAAGCTTCAGCAATAGCCATGTATTCGGCCTCAGTAGTAGATTGTGCAACAACAGCCTGCAACGTAGCCTTCCAGCTAACAGCACAACCACCAACATTAAACACATAACCTGCGAGGGATCTTCTCTTATCCAAATCGGCAGCAAAATCTAAATCCACATAGCCAACGAGTCCCTCACCGGTCCTGCCAAACTTCAAACAAACATTGGAAGTGCCAAGAAGGTACCTGAAAACCCACTGAACAACCTTCCAATATTCTTTACCAGGATTAGCCATGTATGTATCTACTTATCAAACTCATAGCATATGATAAATCAGGACGAGAACAAATCATGGCATACATCAAAGAACCAACAACACTAGAATATGGCACCTTTGACATGTACTCAAACTCTTCATCAGTAGTAGGACATTGAGAAACTCACAATTTAAAATGAGGAGCAATAGGAGTACTAAATGACTTGGCACCATCCATATTAAAACGATGAAGAATTTTCTTAATGTAACTTTGCTGACTAAGAAATAACAAACCAGATTTTCTATCTCGGGTAATCTCCATACCTAAGATCTTCTTAGCAGCACCAAGATCCTTCATCTCAAACTCACTACTTAGGTGTGCCTTCAAAGTAGTGATTTCTTTCATGCCCTTGGCAGCAATTAACATATCATCAACATATAGCAGCAAGTATATAGGTGACCCATCAACAAACTTGATATAAACACAACTATCATATTTGGACCTCTCAAAACCATGTGAGATCATAAATGAATCAAACCTTTTATACCACTGTCTTGGAGATTGCTTTAAGCCATAAAGAGACTTATTTAATTTGCACACAAAATCCTCTTTACCAGGCACTATGAACCCTTCTGGTTGGTCCATGTATATTTCCTCATCAAGCTCGCCATGCAGAAAAGCAGTCTTGACATCTAACTGCTCAAGCTCAAGATCACGCATAGCCACAATACTAAAGAAAGTGCGAATAGAACTATGCTTTACAACTAGGGAGAACACATCATTGTAATCAATACCTGGAATCTGGCTGAACCCTTTTGCTACTAACCTTGCCTTGTACCTTGAAGGCTCTTTGGGAGATAAACCTTCCTTTTTCTTGAAGATCCACTTACAGCGAACCGCCTTCTTTTGTTTGGGAAAGGGCACAACATCCCATGTGCCATTTTTCTCAAGCAACTGCATCTCTTCTTGCATAGCAGAAATCCACTTCTCGCGGTCAACGGATGCAATGGCTTAATTGTATGTAGCAGGTTCAGAATTGTTCTCCACCTATTCAGCACAACTCAAAGCATAATGAACAAGATTACACTCTTCAATTAAACGAGGATGAGAACCACGGTTACGCCTCGGTCTATCAGCAGCAATGGACTCATGTGGCTGCTGCAAAACAGTAAGTGAGTGTTGAACAACAATATCATCAATGTTTTCCTCATGTGTATCTTCAACGATAGCATCATTATCAACAGTTTTCTGCAGGTTCTCCACCTGCACACTAACTCTCTCCTCTCCAACAGCAACAGGAGAGGTATCTAATGGCAAGCTATCATGATACATAACGGACACATTGAAAACAACATTTCTACTTAGCAAAATCTTTTTAGTTTTAGGATTCCATAGTCTATAAGCCTTAACTCCTGAACCATAACCAAGGAATATGCATTTAACAGCCCTAGGCTCTAACCTGACCATACCTCAATGGGAGTTTTCTTCTCAAGTGGAATAGAAGGTGACCTATTGATGAGGTAACACGCTGTGTTGGCTGCTTCAGCCCAGAAACGCCTACGCATACCTGCATTAGACAACATACAACGAGCCCTCGAGATGATGGTCATGTTCATACGCTCAGCCATGCCATTCTGCTGAGGAGTATATGGGATGGTGTGATGCCTGATCATGCCATCATTATTGCAAAACTCCTCAAACTCATTAGAACAGAATTCCATACCATTATCAGTATGTAGTACCTTTACCTTCTTCTTAGTTTGTTTTTCAACCATAACTTTCCACTTCTTAAAAGCATCAAAAACATCAGATTTATGCTTCAGAAAATAAGGCCACACTTTTCTTGAGTAATCATCAATAATAGTAAGCATGTAATTAGCACCACCAATAGAAGTCTTACGGGATGGACCCCATACATTAGCATGCACATAATCTAATATGCCTTTGCTGGTATGAACGGATGAAAGGATCGTATGGGCACCTAGAGGGGGGGTGAATAGGTGCTACTTCAAATTTTCTTCTTTTTCAAATTAAGGTTTGACAATATGGTGAATTCTCTAGATAATGCAACTATGGTGAATTTACCTATATGACAATTATGCAAGAGCTACCACAACACAAAGTAGTAACGAGTAAGTAAGGTGCGGTAAAGGATAGAAGTAACCGAAAAGTGGACGCGGAGACACAAGGATTTGTTTCCCGTAGTTCCTTCCTTTTGAGGGGAAGTACGTCTATGTTTGGAGAGGGGGTGGTTTCAAACCACCAACGCCACGAAAGGCCTCCCTTGTTCTCCCATGAATCTCACCCCAACGGGATCGATTCACCTTCCAATATATCGGCAACCTTCAAGGTGGAAGCCGGCACCGTTACAAGTTTGGGGCACACATCCACAACTTAATCGGAGGCTCCCAAATACAAGCAAGCTGTCAAAGCAATCAAAGACAAGCTTGTAAGAACCAAAACAAGAACTAGGGTTTCCAAGAAAACACCAGAGAAAAGGGGCCCTCAATGAAATGAGGGGGAAATGAAGATCTCTTTTGGTGAAGTAGTAGATCGGGGCCTCCTCCTTCGATTCTCCAAAGATCAAGGACTTTGGATGGTGGAATGAGGATATCTTGAAGATTTGAGTGGCTCCAATGGTGGTCTTGACTTTAATGTGTTTGAGCAACTTGTCCCAAGGTAGGTGGAGGGGTATCCACAAAATCTGGCCGTTGGAGCATTTATTGAAGCGGTAGTACCGAAAGTTCAAGCGGTACTACCGGACCTGGTAACGGACCACCCTTTTTCAAACTTCATCAACTCCTGCCCACAACGGTACTACTATTGATGCTACTGGGAGGCGGTAGTACCGCAAGTGGCAACCAGTACTACCGGACGTAGAGGAATCAACAGTTTTTCAGACGAAAACACTCTGTCACGCCAGGTAGTAAAATGCGGTACTACCGCATTTTGCTACCTAGGCAGACAGAAGCTTTTTGCCAATATACAAAAGTCTCTGCCTTGAGCGGTACTAAAATGCGGCGCATTTTAGTACCGGAGCAGGCAGAAGCTTTTAACAACATCTAAAAAGTCTCTGCATGGTGCGGTACTAAAATGCGGTAGTACCGTATTTTAGTACCGGAGCAAGCAGAAGCTTTTTGACACTTAGTCACAGCCTTCTATCGCATCCGGTAGTACCGCTTTTTGGTACCGCGCCAGGCAGACACTTTTTGAACATTGCAAATCTTTTTAATGCACCGGCGACACACTTAGCAAATCATTAGTCTGATATGTTTGTTGTTATCAAACACCAAAATCACTAGGGATAGCAAATGCTCTTTCAATCTCCCCCTTTTTGGTGTTTGATGACAAAACACATTTTGCAGGGAAATCTAGTGATGACAAGATATAGATGGGGCTCCCCCTAGATATGTAGAAACAAGCCCCATACACACTAACAAGCTACCTGGGAGTAGAAGTCGCACAGAGAGCACATACCTTTGCTAAATAACATGTGATGACCAATATTGATTAGGAATGGGGAAGGTCGTCACATAGGATGGATCCAAACAAGAATAGCCATATTACACACACAATGGATCCATATGATAACCACATAGTCTTACCATACATAGCACAAATAGTTAGTTCACACATAGTAAGTCACACATAATAAGAGGCAAGCAAATAAAGTTCACAAGCGAATAAAATCAATGGCAAGAACGAGCTTGTGACTTTTCCCTTGCAAATCCCGCATACCTAATGTGCAAACCTAATGTGCAACTTCTCCCCCTTTGGCATCAAGACACCAAAAAGGTACAAGAGCAACACTAATGCCCTGGAGATCACTCATCATCATCATCAACCCAGTCTTCCCATGCATCATCATGAGGTGGTGGGGCACGGAAGGAGGAGGTGGCATCATCTTCCCAGTTGATGTGCTTGGATATCCATTGGTCTTCTGGGGTAATGTTTTTCTCGGAGCCCTTGGAAACGGTCAAGCCTTGAGCCTCCATCATCTCCTTCTGATGAGCACATGACTTCTTGGCATAGACATGGGCCTCGTACATGCGTTTCTGATTGTCTACTTGGAAGCAGAATAGCTTCTTGAGTTTGGCCTCAAACCTCTTAGCCCAAGATGGTTGAGCGGACTGGCGACGTGAGACCACAAATGCAGCATCCTGCTGCGCATCAGCTGCATCACCTGATACCTCCTCAACTGGGTTCCCATCCTCATCAACAATCTGACCATCCGCATTGCGTGGTTTGAGATGGGTCTTGATCAACAGATTCTTGTGGCGGTGAGTGGAAAGAAGAAGAGAAGGCAAGTCACGGGAAATCACAAGGCACTTGCTAATAATGAGAGCCATGATGTATGGAGCAAAAGGAGACACCCTCCTCTGAAAAGTGGCGCATACCATTTCATTCCAAATAACATCCATCACATCCATAGGTAGGCCAGAGTCACGGTGGTGATACGTGGCCATCATAATATCTACCATGAAAGCATGTATCTCATCAACGTTCCCAGCACGAGGGCGCGACAGTCTCACGAAAGATGCAGTGCAAGATGTCATAAGTAGGGAGGAGCCCTTTGATCTTTCCAGGGATTCCGCGCCCCCGGATGTACAGTGAGGCAAGCGCATCTTTCTTCATGGGACGATCATTGGCGTGGCACCGAAAGCCAACGGGAATGTCCTTGCCACGATCTTCGTACCCGAGGATATCCCCAAACTCAGCCTATGTTGCTTGCTTGACAACACCCTTGGTCATCCAGGTGAGAGTCCGAGTATCATTCTTGGCAAAGTGAACGGTTGCATAGAATTGAGCAATGAGCATTGGATCATAGTTGCACCGGAACTCCATAATGGGAAGCAAGCCAATATTGGTGCAAATGTCAAGGGCCTCACCAAAGTAGTTCAGATTCTTCCTCACATGATTCATCTCGATCCATTTTTGAGGAACCACAATTTTTTCATCTATCATGAGAATCTCATGGAACACCCGCTCCTGAAAATCCGTAAAGAAGAGGCTATTTTGTCGAGCATGAGAGCGAGCTGTCCCATATGGATTGACCACCCGCAGGGCATGAAATTCTGTCTCGCATAAATCGAATGCAGCTTTGGCCCGATGGCCCGGGCGTGGCTCTTGCGAGGACCGGAAGGAGGAGGAGGTGGAGGAGCTTTACCACGACCAGCACTTTGCTTGACCCCCCCACCCCGACGACCACGAGTTGTTGGCAGTTCCAGACGGGCACTAGGTTGAGGCATGACCCCCTCTTCTGACTCAGTCTCTGATTCTGACTCATAGTCCTCGATCTCATAGTGAGCTTTGGAGCGCTTGCACGATCCCTGGGAACCTCCTGCACCTGTGAAAGAACGAGGGAGATAGCATAGGGGTAAGGGCACAAGAACCTAAGACAAACAGAGGATGGAACTTAATGTGTTTAAAAATTGTTGCCGATGCAGGCGGTAGTACGGACTGCACCAGTGATAATGCCGCCAATGGTAGTACCAGAAAAAGATTCCCGGTACTACCGGCCCGCGACCACAGTGCAGATCTAGACTAGAAATCCATGTACGGGCAGTAAATTTGTTGTAAAACACGATTTCCATCGGACAAAGTGATAGATCTGGTAGATAGCACACGATACAACCTCAAGGATGCGATTTTTAACCAAGAATCAAAGTTACCCTAGATTCAATGGAGAAAACAAGTGAGAAGATGAGGAGGGCGGTAGTACCGGTGTCCATGACGGTGGGGAAGAGGAAGGAGCCCGCAGGGAGGCCAGATCCGGTGTGGATCCGGGAGAGGGAGGGAAGGGCGGGGTTCCTCCGGCGTCCTCTTGCTCTGGTGGTGGCGCTGGTGAGGAGTGGAGACGAGGGATGAATGAGGCACTGAGGGGTGCCTCTCCCCCGTCTCCCGTCTTAACCGACACGCACTGGCGGTATCTGGGTTCGGTATCTGGATTCTTGATAGTACCGAGGTACCAACCGATAATCAAGACTGGGAAGTTTCGAGCAGACCACGAAACAAAACCAGAGGCGGTAGTACCGCTAGTAACGTCCGGTAGTACCGTTCGGCGGTAGTACCGCATATGAGATCTGGTAGTACTGTGACCATCAGGACAGAGCCAAGATACATAAAATGGAAGGTTCTTGTGCAGAGTAGATGGGTTTTATTGGGGGATAAGAATGGCATGGGTTTAGAGAGTCACGCTGATATGGGCCAATGCACTCAAAAAATCACTAAAAACATATGGAGAGCCAAATGTGAGTGCACGACCAAAAGAACAACACCAACTAGAGGATGACAAACATGAGTAAGAACCAATTCAAAAAAAATGAGAAACACGAGTAAGCACATCAACCTCTCGATAGAGAGGGGGGGGGCGGTGGCCTAGGCCACCATATTTGAGTATACTCAGCTTGGCACCACGAAGATATATCTAGGGTCCATTACCGAAACTCATCATTAAGCTCACATATCACAAAATGATATTAAGAGGAATGATTTTGTTTACTTTGCGCATAATGGGGGAGGGATGGTCCAATTAATTAGGACCGCACTCCCCCTATGTCCATGCCTACACCTAAACCAAATATGGGTCGAGTATTAGGTGAGAGCGCGAGATAGTCAAGTCAAGCTCCTTGAATCTACGATATTTAGTTCATTCCTCAAGTAGCAAAACCTTGCTTCATCAAGTGGCTTTGTGAAGATATCGGCAAGTTGATCTTTGGTATAAACATAGGATAGATCAATATCACCTCGAGCAACGTGATCTCTAATGAAGTGGTGACGAATCCCAATATGCTTTGTCCTTGTGTGATCCACCGGGTTGTATGCAATTTTGATGGCACTTTCATTGTCACATAGAAGAGGCACTTTGTCACAATGGACACCGTATTACTTTAAAGTTTGCCTCATCCATAGTAATTGAGTGCAAGCACTAGCGGCAGCAACATACTCGGCTTCGGCGGTGGAGAGAGATATACAATTTTGCTTCTTAGAAGACCAACATACCAAGGACCTACCAAGGAATTGGAACGCACCGGATGTTGATTTTCTATCATCCTTGTCCCCCGCCCAATCCGAATCCGTGTATCCACAAAGAGCAAATGTTGAACCTCGAGGATACCAAAGACCATAAAATAGGGTATGAACTAAATATCGAAAGATTCTCTTGACCGCCATTAAATGGCTTTCCTTAGGATCCGCTTGATATCTTGTAGACACACCTACACTCAACACAATATCGGGTCTAGATGCACAAAGGTAAAGCAAAGAACCAATCATAGACCGGTATACCTTTTGATCCACATCTTTACCATTTGGATTTTGTTCTAGATGAGTCTTTGTAGCCATGGGAGTAGGAGCTCCATTCAAATCTTGCATTTTGAATCTCTTGAGCATGTCTTGAGTATACTTGGCTTGGTTGAAGAATGTTCCTCCTCTAACTTTATTGATCTCAAAGCCAAGAAATACTTTCAACTCCCCCATCAAAGACATCCGGAACCTACTAGTCATAAGCTTTGAGAATTCATCATTAAAAGCTTTGTTAGATGAGCCAAAGATAATATCATCAACATATATTTGACATACAAAAATCTCCCCATTGACCCTCTTAGTAAAAAGAGTGGGATCGATTTTCCCAACTTGAAAGCCACGGTCAAACAATAACTCTCTAAGGTGCTCATACCACGTGCGTGGGGCTTGCTTGAGCCCATAGAGCGCCTTATCAAGTTTGTAGACATGGTTTGGGAAGTTGGGGTCCTCAAATCCCGGGGGTTGCTTAACATATACCAATTCATTTAAAGGACCATAAAGGAATGCACTTTCTACATCCATTTGTTGCAACTTAAAGTTATGATGTGCCGCATAAGCAAGAAGGATACGGATGGACTCAAGGCGAGCCACGGGTGCATAAGTCTCTCCATAATCAATGCCTTCAATTTGAGAGTACCCTTGTGCAACCAATCTAGCCTTGTTCCTTACTATAATTCCATGCTCATGTTGCTTGTTCTTGAATATCCACTTTGTTCCAATAACATTGCGGCAATCCTTTGGCTTCTCAACTAACTTCCACACTTTGTTTCTCTCAAAGTTGTTGAGCTCTTTGTGCATAGCTTCTAACCAATCCGAATCTTCAAGAGCTTCCCACACTTTCTTTGGTTCAATCATGGAGATGTGTGCTTGGTGTTCACTGAACCTCTTCAATTGTGATCTTGTGGAAATTCCTTTCCTTAGATCTCCAACAACATTTTGGAGGGTGTGGTCTCTTATTTCCAACATTCTTTCTTTTCTAGCTTCGCGACGAGCGTGGATCTCCTCATTGTTTCTTGGAGGACCCTCTTCATCATTTTGATCCTGGTCTTGACCATCAACTTGACCTTGATCATCATTGGAGTCATCCTCTACATTGGGAGGCAAGGATTGACCTTGGTCTTGATCAAGTGCTCTTCTAGCATCAATTTGAGCTTGTCTCAAAACAGTTTGGATGGATCTTCCTTGACAAATTGACTTGGCACCACTTGACAACCCATCGAATGGACCAAGCTCCCTTTGACTAGAGTTAACACATTGATCACTATGTTGAGGGTCCACATCTTGTCTTTGGCTTGAGTTAGTGTCCTCTTCGGTAGATGGAGCATGTTGAGGTTGTGAAGATGAGGGCTCCACTCGAGTGGAGCATAGTTCTTCTCGATCCGCCATAAGGGGTTCCTCAACGGGGCGGATATAACCCAAACCCATTCTTCCTATGGCATCCTAAGGCATTTCATCATCTGCATCACAAGCATCAACACGCCCCCCTTGGGGACCATCATATTCTTCGAAGGTCACACTACAAGATTCTATGACGGCTCCGGAGAGCTTGTCATAGATTCTATAGGTGTGAGATTCGAGACTATAGCCAACAAAAATACCCTCTAATGCTTTAGACTCGAATTTAGACAAACGAACACCTTTGATGAGATAGAAACACTTACAACCAAACACCCGGAAATAATATATGTTGGGCTTGTTACCGGTAAGTATCTCATATGCAGTCTTGTTGATTTTCTTGCGGAGGTAGAGTCGGTTTGAAGCATGTCAAGCAGTGGAGACGGCTTCGGCCCAGAAGTTGTATGGATATTTAAACTCCGCCAACATGGTCCTAGCCATCTCAATAAGAGTCCGTTTCTTCCTTTCGGCCACACCATTTTGTTGAGGGGTGTATGCAGCGGAATATTGATGTTTAATCCCCTCATCACTAAGGAAATCATTCAAGGTGTAGTTCTTGAACTCGGTGCCGTTGTCACTTCTTATAATCAACACGGGAACATTATGTTGCCATTGAACCAAGTTGATGAAGTCGATAAAAGTCCTTTGAGTTTCACTCTTCAACTTGAAGAAATAAACCCAAGAGTATCTTGAAAAGTCGTCAATAATCACCAAACAATATTTCTTCCCTCCAAGACCTGCATGAGATGGAGGACCAAATAGGTCCACATGGAGGAGTTCCAAGATCTTGTTAGACTTGATTTGGTTCGTGGGCTTGTGAGGAGCGTCATGCATCTTCCCTAGAACACATGCCCTGCAAACACGATCTTTGGCAAAGGAAACATTTTATTTTAGTCCAACAATATGACCCTCTTTATGCAGACTTTGCAAAGTTCTCATATTGACATGGGCTAGTCGGCGGTGCCATATCCAACCCACATCGGCCTTTCCGTATAAGCACATCGGACCTGCAGTGGCTTGCCCCGAAAAGTCCACCACATACAAGTCATTTTCGACGTACCCAACGAAAGCGACCTTGAGAGACTTGCTCCACATGAGTACCACAATATCATCATATAATAAAGACGGCAAAGCCCATCTTTCCAAGAGCACGAACTGAAAGTAAATTGTATCCAAGGGTTTCAACAAGCATGACGTTCACGAGTGTAATGTCGTAAGCCACCACTACCTTGACGAAACCCATTACCTTAGACTTTGACTTGTCGGCATATGTGACGGTGATTTGATCTTCATTTTGCACCAAGTCCTTGACAATAGACGAGCTTCCGGTCTTATGACTTGTGCAACCACTATCGATCACCCATTTTGACCCTCTGGAAGCATAAGTCTATAAAAGATCAAGCTAGTTTTTAGGTACCCATTTTTCAATGGGTCCTCTTTTGTTAGCAACAAGGGTCTTGGGAACCCAAATATACCAAGCAATATAACCATCATAAGGGCCAACATATTGTGCATACACATCACCATAATAATCACGCATTAGAACATAGTGAGGGTTAGCACTTCCCGCAAAGTCATCATGAGACATAGTTTTACCATTTGTGGTCTTACTCTCCACAATGGTCTTGTTGGTCTCTTGTGCGAGCTTGTCCTTCTTCTTCTTATTGTTCTTCTTCTTTGCTTTGGAAACAAAACCAATGCCCCCTTTATCACCACTACGCCTTTGCTTGCTCAAAAGATCATCAATATACTTGTTGCCTTGTGGAAATGTGGCCTTAGCAAGCTCCCCCTTCAACCTAGCATTCTCTTCAAGAATAGTTGTGCTACTAGATGGAATGAAGTTACTAGGTGAAGGAATATTGGACAATTGAATTTGAAGCGTTTCATGGGACTTTGTGAGTGACAAGAGTTCACTCTCCAAGGCCTTGTGGGCCTTGTTAAGCAAGCTAAAGTCCTCGGCAAGTTTTTCATGAACCACACCAAACTCAACCTTGTCCTTTTTAGCTCTTTTATATTTAGCAATAGCATGATTACGCTCTTTTATAAGTTTGTTAACAATAATGTCATTGGCCTCATCAAGCCCTTCAAGTTTTAATTCAAGTGACAACCTTGTTTCTTGTTCTTCTTCTAGAGCATTGTTTAGGGCCTCTAGCTCAATCATATGTCCATGCCCAAGTTTACATCTTACATCTAGAAGCTCTTGAGTATGTGATAGTTGATCTAAGATGTTTCCAAAATGTAGCTTAGCATCACCTTCTAGGTTAGTCATAAACTCATCAAAGGCAATTAATTCCTTTTTAACATCAAGAGACATCTCATCATCAATTTCATCATTATCTAAGTGAGTAGAGCGGGATGATAAATATACCTCCGTTCCTCTTGCCATAAGGCAAGTGGCGTTCTTGGTGGAAGAGTTCTCATTTGGAGAGTCGAAGAGTGAGAATGTCGGAGTAGAGGTGGTGGCAAGAGCCAGCACACCATGAGAATTTTCCTCTTTGTCATCTTCATCATCTTCATTGTCGGAGGAGTACTCTTCATGAGTGATCAAGCCAATTTCTCCCGGCTTCTTGTTGATGGGATTCTTTTTGATGAAAGGTTTCTTGTACAGTCCCTTGAGAGTCTTCTTCAACACAAGCTTTCCACCATGATCTTCTCTCTTCTCATAGGGACAACTAGCTACAAAGTGGTAGCGGTCACCACAATTGAAGCAAGTTCTCAATCTTGTGGTATTCTCTCTTTTCCCATTTGGATTGCTTCTCCGTTCCATTTCCATCTTGGCCTTGGCAGGGTTCTTACAAAAGTTCTTTGCATAGAAAGCCATATATTGACCATGAGCAATCTTGACTTCATCGGGATGGTCCATGGAAAGTCCTTCATCACTATCATCTTCATCCCCATGGTCCACAACTTTGGCCTTCAAAGCAACATTGACAACATTGCTCATACCAAGGGCACGAGCACGGGCATCTTTGGCATTCTTGGCGGCAACCTTGAAAGCAGCCATCTCTTGCATAACTTCATTTGAGGTCATGAGATGGTAGTTGTGTCTTCCTTGTAGGCTCTTCAAGTCGGTGGGCTCAAAAGGCATGAGTGCACTCACATATTTCCTTTTTATCCATGCATCATCCACATGTGAGGCACCCACATTCCTAAAAGCAGTGGCGGTGGTCTTGAGCCTTCGGTACATATCTTCGTGATCTTCACCTTCTTTCATGTAGAAGCCTTCGACTTCATTACTTAGAGCATCATATCGGTTCCTCCTCATACTCTCATTTCCAATAAACAACACAGTGAGAGCATCCCAAGCTTCCTTGGCAATGCTAAAGTGCTCAATGTGTGGATAATCCTTTGTCCCCAAACCTTGTTGAATCATATGCAGAGCAGTGGCATTGAGTTGACTATTAACAATCTCTCTTCTTGTCAAGTTGTTTGGATCCCCAATAAAGAGTCCATGCTCGATGATGTTCATAGTTCAATGCAAGAGCTACACATATGAGTTCTCATTAGTGATTGCCATTGAGCAAAAGTAGCAGATTCTTCAAGCTTAGGTGGGTCACCTCTATTGTATACATGAGGGTGAGGGATTGGAGGGTCGGGAGAGTACCATGAGTTGCTACCCATATTCTCTTAGGCGGTAAAGCCCGAATAAAGAGCCGAGGATCTGATACCAATTGAAAGGATCGTATGGGCACCTAGAGGGGGGGTGAATAGGTGCTACTTCAAATTTTCTTCTTTTTCAAATTAAGGTTTGACAATAAGGTGAATTCTCTAGATAATGCAACTATGGTGAATTTACCTATATAACAATTATGCAAGAGCTACCACAACACAAAGTAGTAACGAGTAAGTAAGGTGTAGTAAAGGATAGAAGTAACCGAAAAGTGGACGCGGAGACACAAGGATTTGTTTCCCGTAGTTCCTTCCTTTTGAGGGGAAGTACGTCTACGTTTGGAGAGGGGGTGGTTTCAAACCACCAACGCCACGAAAGGCCTCCCTTGTTCTCCCATGAATCTCACCCCAACGGGATCGATTCACCTTCCACTATATCGGCAACCTTCAAGGTGGAAGCCGACACCGTTACAAGTTTGGGGCACACATCCACAACTTAATCGGAGGCTCCCAAATACAAGCAAGTTGTCAAAGCAATCAAAGACAAGCTTGTAAGAACCAAAACAAGAACTAGGGTTTCCAAGAAAACACTAGAGCAAAGGGGCCCTCAATGAAATGAGGGGGAAATGAAGATCTCTTTTGGTGAAGTAGTAGATCGGGGCCTCCTCCTTCGATTCTCCAAAGATCAAGGACTTTGGATGGTGGAATGAGGAGATCTTGAAGATTTGAGTGGCTCCAATGGTGGTCTTGACTTTAATGTGTTTGAGCAACTTGTCCCAAGGTAGGTGGAGGGGTATTTATACCCCTCCACAAAATCTGGCCGTTGGAGCATTTATTGAAGCGGTAGTACCGGAAGTTCAAGCGGTACTACCGGACCTGGTACCGGACCACCCTTTTTCAAACTTCATCAAGTCCTGCCCACAACGGTACTACTATTGATGCTACCGGGAAGCGGTAGTACCGCAAGTGGCAACCGGTACTACCGGACATAGAGGAATCAGCATTTTTTAGACGAAAACACTCTTTGTCACGCCAGGTAGTAAAATGCGGTACTACCGTATTTTGCTACCTAGGCAGACAGAAGCTTTTTGCCAATATACAAAAGTCTCTGCCTCGAGCGGTACTAAAATGTGGCACTACCGCATTTTAGTACCGGAGCAGGCAGAAGCTTTTGACAACATCTAAAAAGTCTCTGCATGGTGCGGTACTAAAATGTGGTAGTACCGCATTTTAGTACCGGAGCAGGCAGAAGCTTTTTGACACTTAGTCACAGCCTTCTGTCGCATCCGGTAGCTACCGCTTTTTGGTACCGCGCCAGGCAAACACTTTGTGAACATTGCAAATCTTTTTAATGCACCTGCGACACACTTAGCAAATCATTAGTCCGATATGTGTGTTGTTATCAAACACCAAAATCACTAGGGATAACAAATTCTCTTTCAACGGAAGCATTGAATTTAACTCTTTTATGCTTCCCAAAGATGCAGTGCTCACAGAACTTAAACTTACTCAAGTTGCAACCATCAATCAGCTCTCTCTTGACCAACTCTGCCATGCCTTGTTCGCTCATATGCCCAAGACGCATATGCCACAAATGTGTTTTACCACAATCATCAGAATCATTAGAAGTAACAGCAGCAACAATACCAGGCAAAGTGCTACCTCTAAGAACATATAATTTAGCAGAATTCATATCACCTATCATTTGAATAAGAGAACCTTTTGATACCTTCAGAACTCGATGCCCACCGGCATACTTGTATCCATCAACGTCCATGATACTCAGGGAGATCAAATTTCTGGCCATGCTTGGTATGTGCTTCACCTTACTCAACGTGTGTGTCACGCCATCATGTGTCCTGATCTTAACAGATCCAACACCAACAATATGGTATGGGTTGTCATTCCCCACACGCACAAAATCTCCAGTCTGTATAGACTCATATGAACTGAACCAATCTTTGTTACAACAAATATGAAACGAACATGCAGTATCAAGTATCCATTCATCATCACGAGAAGCACAAGCAGCAAAAACATCTAAGCATTCACCATTAGAACTATCAGAAACAAAATCAGCCTTACCAGTACCTTCGGACCTATCTTTCGGTTGGTAAGTTCCGTTTCTTTTCTCCTTATTCTGCAACTTCCAACAATCATCAATAACATGATTAGATTTCTTACAACACCTGCAGAATTTATCCTTTCCCTTGGACTTTGAACGACTTCTACCGTCCTTGCTCTTATCTCTGTTGTCATAGTTGTTGTATCTCTGCTCGGTCCTGCCACGAACCTGTAGAGCCTCAGCCTTGGATGACGTCCCATCTGACCCTACCATAGTTTTCATCTTTTTCCTCTGTTTGAGGGCGTCATGTACTTCGGCAAGGGTTAGTTCATCACGGCTCAACAATATTGTATCACGAAAATGTGTAAGGAACTAGGCAACGAGCATAAGAGTAGAAGAGCTAAATCCTCAGCATCATATTTTACCTCCATAGACTGCAAGTCTGAAACAATGTCTTTAAAAACAGATATGTGATTCATTACCGATCCACCTTCTTGCAGCCTGTGCGAGAACAACTTCATCTTCACGTTCATCTTACTGGTTAGATCCTTTGACACATATCATTTCCGGTTTTTCCCATAGGGCGTGAGATTTCATCTCTAGTACTTCCTGCAAAATATTATTGGACATATGAAGTTGAATCAAAGACAAAGCCTTACGGTCCTTCCGCTTCTCTTCGGCGGATCAGGTCTTAGCATCCTTTTCACCGAATCCATCCAACGCTTCATCCAAATCAGAAGTTTGGGCGATAATCGCCCGCATCTTCACCTGCCACAAGGAGAATCTTGTGGTGTAGTCCAGCTGTGGTAGGTCGAACTTCAATGACGACATGTCGCAAACCCTAGATTAGAACCTGGGGCTCTGATACCACTTGTTACAATTGCGACAAGAAGATAACGAAGAACGAAAAATGAAAAACGAAAAACACAGCAAGGGGACACAGGTTTAACGTGGAAAAACCTCTCCAACAAAGAGAAGAAAAAAACCACGGGCGCCAGCCAGCGAAACTTCTCTATATCGAGGAGTGTTTACAAACACTGGGGATTTTACAGATGCAACTCATCCCAACCGGCGGCTTACAAGGGGTTTATATATCGGTGGAAACCTAGGTCTTCGACGATCCGTACCGTACCAAGCATGGCCCAAGCCTCCGGCGACGGGCCTCGCTCCACTCGTTAGAAGTTGGCCTATACTTTGTAGAATTTGGATCAACATATAAACATAAGAGCATGCGAAAGGGGAAAAGGATGCCATGTCGTCATTGCTGAACAACCTCCTCCGACGATGACACCAAAAATTAATGTTTTTTGCTAAATTGAAAGTTTCTATAAAATAATGATGCGAAATAAAAATGATAACACTTAGGTGACTATTATTGGAAAGTTGATTTGAGGTCGTTTGAGCTTTTCTTAAATGAAAGTGAGGACGATAAGTCAATTTTAACAGTGGATGGATGTTTGGGAGGTGGGGTGCTGTGTAAGTAATTCACAATTAGGTTGTGGTTTTATGTGAAGAAAACATAATAATCCTACCACACAAGCTATCAAGGTTTTGTTTTCAATTAAAAAAAACCTAGAATCATTTATTGGGCCGTATGAACAAATATTAATAAAGGCTGATTTGAGCTCAGTCTCCTTCGAGATATGATTTTCATTCTTGGCGACGGTCGTTTATCTGGTGCGCCGATTCTTCAGGACCTTAGCATGACGACTTCGTGTCCGTCTACTACAACAAGTTTTACTATGACAAGTTTTGTCCGACTCCGATGATGGAGGGGAAAGGATGGCGCGCGCCTTCGGCTCGTGCTAGTGCATGTAGTCGTCAGTTGGTGGACCAGTGAACTATTTGTAATTTTTATTACTTTTAGGTTCTTTGTATCATTGTTGGTGATTATTAATAGATCGGTCGAATTTTGCAAAAAATAAAATAAAGCTACCAATAATGATTTTCTTAAAAAAAATTAGTTATAAAGCTACCATGATGATTTTCCTAAAACATATTTGTGAAATGACATAATGTGTCGAAATTGTGAGTAAGTGAATTTCACCATTTTATGACGTAGGCCGTATGTGAAACAAACTATCCGCTTCTAAAGTGAAATAGAAGGTCCAGACCAGGGCCGACTAAAAGGCTACAAGCCCATTCTATCCATTTCCACGTCTACATTGCAATTTGCAAGTTGAAAAACTAAGGGCACGTATAATGCGGTGACGTCAGACTTCTCTTATACTCATTACGTTGGATTTTTGCTTAGTTGGAGGAGAGAGAAACAAGAGAGAGAGGGTTGTCTTTCCTTAGCTAAGGGATGATCTCTTAGCAATAAAAGAAAACTATTTTTCTCCATTGTATCATATGTCTTCTCTTAGTCAACCAATTTTTTTACTAAAAATAGTTAATTCTTATTAATTGCTAGAGATAGCAATAAGAGATAATCGTTGTCTGAGTTATATTATGCCTTCTAAATAACGCGAAAAAAAAAGCGTCTTCTAACATCGTACATGCCCTAATAATTCCTCCACTAGAAAAACCCAAATAATTCCTAACTCCGGCAATGTCTGCATCACAGTCGGGAGGGGATGTGGCCCTCATCAACGAGGTGCTCACGGACGACGGGCTCCGTGCGGTGCTCGCCCGCATGGGGCCTGAGTCGGAGCGCGACGCGTTCGGGCTCGTGTGCAGGCGCTGGCTCCGGATCCAGAGCTCCGAGCGGCGCCGCCTGCGCGCGCGCGCCGGTCCGTCCATGCTGCGCCGGCTAGCAGCGCGCTTCCCGGGCATCCTCGAGCTGGACCTCTCCCAGTCGCTGTCCCGCTCCTTCTACCCCGGTGTTATCGACGACGACCTGAACGTCATTGCCGGGGGGTTCTGCAATCTGCGACTCCTCGCACTGCAGAACTGCAAAGGTGAGGCCTCCTCTTTCGAAAGAGATGCAGTCGCTCTGTTTGTGTGCGTGAATTTGCAAATGCAGAAATCTTGCCTTCTTAGTACATAAGATTTGTTATTGATGCTGACAGTTCACCAAATGGACCAAATTTATGGGATGTGCTCTGTTGATTTATACATTTTTATCAGCGGCATTTAACAAGAGATGCATGCTCACAATACCTTTTCACTATGCTCTGTTCTGATGATTGTGATTATAAAATCCAATGTACAGGAATAATGAATTACAACCTCAACCAGAATAATAATACAGAAAGTTAATAAATACAGGTAGCAAGGACAAAGCCTCAAAATGTTTTGTCAATTATGGAGCTCTACTTCTAGAAATGATGCAAAACACAGGAACAAAAGTCAAATGTCATACTTCAGTTCAGTAACATACCACCTGTAATTTATCAACTTGTCGTCCGGACATCAAGTTTGAGGTTTCCCTCTATTTTTTTGGA
Organism: Avena longiglumis; assembly: GCA_030063025.1. Taxonomy (NCBI): domain Eukaryota; kingdom Viridiplantae; phylum Streptophyta; class Magnoliopsida; order Poales; family Poaceae; genus Avena; species Avena longiglumis. The sequence goes on along the minus strand of CP125978.1, from coordinate 410,124,064 downwards.
CGATGCAGGAAAAAGAAGGGATGTGTTGTAGTACTACACCATTTTGTGGGGTATGCTTCATTCCTAGCACTGAACGTTCTAATATATTGTCGGTTTAAATGTAACACATCAAAATATAATGTGTGCTCTAAAATTATGGATAGAAACTGCACTTCCAAAACAGGATAAAAAGTTCAGTTCTGAGTTCATAGCTATTTTCTCAAAGCACAATGCGCACTAAAAAATGATAAGCATAAAGAAAAAGCATCAATGATGATAACTATCGAGAACCATAATGTATAGCGAGCATATACTGAAGTTACAGGAGATAGCACCAGACCTCTTCGTGCTAATCCCCAGGCGTCCTAGGAAGCGCTGTTCGATGCGGCGAGGCTGGTTGAGCGCCACTGGATCTCTGACATAAGTTGGGCCTTGAGCCCGCTTGCCATTTGGTAGTATTTTTAGATAAAAGGCGTCTCCGCCCTGTTCTATTTCATAAGAAACGAAACAACAAGGTTCACATGTCAGTTTTATCCCTTACAAGCTCCACAAGGAGGCAAACATCCCAGCAGACCACCCTACAGGAAAGAACTGCAACACACTTTCCCCAGGTTCTGATTCTAAAAAATGTCTCCCTTCCTCAAAACCCCCATTTGTATTCGCCGCGTGCTTCCGGCGTCCCGGGCCCTATCATCTTCCGAGTGATCCTCCTCTTCTTTAGTACCAGCCTAATTGGGGGAGTTCCAAGGCCTTCTTCTCCAGTTCCTCGCTTCAGCTTTCTATTGTCGCCTTCCACTTGTCCTTGTACAGAGGCATCCATTTCTTGATTAACCTGGCAATCTTTTTCCACACCACCTGCAGACCAGTCCATGTCAGTTTACCAAAATGTAAATCATTCCTCATTTTCCACATGTTCCAAGTGACCGCCGATGTAATAATATTCACCGCACCATTTGATTCATTACTAATCCACAAACTAGCCACTTGCTCATAATCTCTCCCCACTTCTTTATTCACAAGACCGGAAATGAAATTCCACACAATTTTAGCAATCTCACATTCAAAACATAAATGACCTACACTTTCAGGTTCTGCACAGAAACAGCATCTAAGATCATGAATCGCCTGTCTCTTGACCAAATTATCTCTAGTAAGAATTTTATTATGTGAAAAAAGCCATATAAAAACTTGAACCTTAGGGGGTATGTTCAGCTTCCAAATAGCTGGCACAAAAACAGGTTTCACCCCTCTGAAATTTATTACGGCATATAAAGATTGGGAAGTATAAGTATAACTCCCAGAAGCATGTAATTTCCACACCATTTGGTCAGGTTCCTTGGACAGATTCAAATCCTGCACAATTGCTTTTAGTTCTTCCCATTGTCTCATTAATCTATTATTAAAACATCTCCTAAAGGAGAGTTTCAGTTCTTCTCCATCCCAAATTTCACATATACTTTCCGTTTGTTCATTACAGATTATATATAACTCCCAGAAGTGTATGGCTAGGCTAGTGCCTCCAAACCATTGGTCTTCCCAGAATTTAATGTTCTGCCCATTCCCAACCAACCATTGGTAACCAAATTTTGCTGCAGTGAATGCCCAAAGAACACCTTTTCCAAAAAGGGGAGGCATTTGCATTACTACAAGCAAAAAGATTTGGATGTTGATTCCTATACTTGTACTGTATAATCTCTTTCCACATTTTGTGTTCATCTAAATGAAATCTTTTAATCCAAGAAGATAACAAGGAGATTTAGATCTCTGATATTTGGAACTCCCAAGCCCCCAAAATCCTGTTTCATGCTCACTAAATCCCAGTGAGCTAAATGGTATTTATGATTCCTTCATAGTTGTCCCATAAGCAATGTGCCATCTGGGAATTAATTGCTTTCACAACCCATTTGGGGAACTTAAGAAAGGACAACAAATAAACGGGTATACTTGCTAAGCAGGATCTGATTAAAACCAACCTACTAGCATGATTCAAAAGTCTCCCTCTCCATCCTGCTATTCTTTTAATAATATTATCAATTAAGGGTTGGAGATCCTCTTTCCGAAGCTTTCCATAGTGCAATGGCACACCAAGATACTTTAAAGGGAAACCACTAACTTTGCACCCAAAAACTTGAGCCAACACATTCACTTCCTCGCCCGGTATATTAATAGGCACCCGGTCACTTTTATTAAAGTTTATCCTCATTCCAGATAATTGTTCAAAAACCAAAAGTATCCATTTCAAATTTTGAGCTTGTTCAAGATTGTTCTTAAGGAAGAGCAGCGTGTCGTCTGCATACTGCCGGCTAAGCACACCCCCATGTTTATACTCATGCAAAAGACCAGAAATCATGTTTTGTCGTGCGGCTTTAACAAGTAAGCGCGTGAAAACATCAGCAACCAAGTCAAACAGCAAAGGAGATAGGGGATCTCCCTGTCTAAGTCCTTTACCAGTGAGAAAATAATGACTTTCGCAATCATTAATGCGCACTCCAACAGAACCCCCTTGAACCAAATTCCTGATTTTATTACACCACTTCTGGCTAAAGCCTCTTTGAATTAACATTTTGTCCAAAAAGGACCAATCTACTCTATCATACGCTTTTTCATAGTCCAACTTTAACACAACGCCTTGCTCTTTTTTATTGTGAACGTCATGAATAATTTCATGAGCTGAGACAACGCTTTCCAAAATATAAAGACCTTTAATAAAAGCCGTCTGGTTTGTAGAGATTAATCTATCTGCTATTTTTCCCAACCTGTTAGTACAGGCTTTGGCAAAAGCTTTAAAACTACAATTTGTCAAAGCAATTGGTCTATACTCTTCAAAGAAGTTGCATCAGCTTCCTTAGGTATTAAAGTAAGCATGGCAAAATTTATTCTATAAAGGTCAGCCTTATCATTATCAAAATCTCTAAACAACCTCACTAAATCACTTTTAATAATTTCCCAGAACTTTTGACAGAATAAAAAGGAAAAACCGTCTGGACCAGGGGCTCCTTCGGCATAGGAGCCAAAGATAGCCTCTCTAATTTCTTCTTCGGAAAAAGGTTGATCAAGTAGATCATTTTCCTCAGCAGAAACTAGGTCATTAGGTTCCCAAAAGGATTCGTCCAACCCAATATCCATCTTTTCCTCCTTCCCCAAAAAGTTTTTGTAGCAATCTACTGCTACTTCCAACATCTCCTGTGTTGACTCCACCAGGTATGGGTCAGCCTTCGCGACGTGCAGCTCAGGGTGGAGCCGGCATGTTGGTTTGGCGGTGGACGACCGATTCCCAGTACTCCTATAGATCTTGCAACAACCTCCTTTTCCAAGGGGTGATAGTTTCAAGATCCTGGAAGCTTAACTGGAAGTCATTGGCACCCCCCAGGTGAAGTTCTTCATCTGGCTTGCTTGTCTGGACAGATGTTGGACCTGGACCGGCTTCCACGACGTGGACTTCCACACCCTGCCAGTTGCCCGTTGTATGACCAGTTGGTGGAGACGATGGCGCACATCCTTACTGGTTGCCCTTTCTCAAGGACATTCTAGGACAAGTTGTTGTCATGGATCCGATCCACTTCCATGCCTTCTGTTGCCGAGGATGACTTCACGGGTTAGTGGTCGATGGCGCTACAATCCACCCCTGCCCGCTGCGCAAGGGCACCTCATCGGTGATCATGCTCACGGCCTGGTGGATCTGGAAGCATCGCAATGCTGCTGTCTTATACAACGCTTAGCCCTCTGGCCTCCTAGTTTTGCTCGTTTGGGTTGAGTTGTATGGCGCGGTGTTCGTTCAATCTTTGACTTGTACGTAAACCTTATTTTCTGTCATGCATTAAAACACAATGCTTTTTGCGTTTTCGCGGAAAAGAAAAGTTCCCAAATTTCTGGATTGTCGTTACTGGTGCAGGTTACATTACACTGTGTCAGACGAGACATCTCGTCTGTAGCAGAGATGTTAGTATACTGTGGAATCAGGGAGATATTAGGAGCCCTGGTTATGCTATGCTAGGTTCGACCGTTCGAAATGTCAGATCAGATGAGAATGCTCGGTTGTCCTCAAAATTGTTCATAGAGCATGCTGATTTTTGTGATGTGGAATCCCATTAGTACTTCTTTTAATGCTCCGAGAAAAGTTATGTTTGGTACTTCGTTGTGGTAATAGGCAATAACACATCAGTTCAATTTGGATAGTCTGGCTAGAGAATATTGAGCTGGGCAAGGTGTACTTCCGATAAAATATTTATTCATGCTACTTGTGATACTTTGTATTATTCTCTGACAGTGATAAGTATTGCTAACTTTTTCGAGGAAAATAAATATTACTATTCTTTGTCACTGTGAAGTTACTAGCATAGCTAGAGGTTGTGAGTTTTGGTTTTGATGCATTCATGCAGTTCAGAACTGAAACCAACATGTTACATTGCCATTTTGGCTTTAGGCATACACTCTTTAGCATGGACCGAAACCTTTTGTTCTTTATGTTTTCATGGATGTAAATGACACTTAGCATTGTGATGGGGACTTTATTTGACAAGGGCCACCATTAATCTGATTTCTATGTGAATTGTAGCTATTTCGTTGATCTAATGATAATCTATTTGCATTTCCACTGTTCATGTCTCTCTTAGGTGTCACTGATGCTGGAATCATCAAATTAGGAGATGGGCTGCCATGTCTGCAAACCCTAGATGTCTCTCACTGCAGAAAGCTTACTGACAAAGGTTTAAAGGTGGTTGCATTGGGATGCCGGAATTTGAGACAGTTGCACATCACAGGCTGCAAATTAATAACTGATAATCTGCTGCATGCTGTATCAAAAAGCTGTTTAAACTTGGAAGAGCTTGGCGCCGCGGGATGTAACGGCATAACAGATGCAGGAATCTCAGCTCTAGCTGATGGTTGTCGTAATATGAAGTCGCTAGACATAAGCAAATGCAGTAAAGTAGGTGATCCTGGAGTTTGCAAAATCGCTGAGGTTTCTTCGTCATCTCTAGTGTCATTGAAGCTGTTGGATTGCAGCCGAGCGAGCAACGAGTCAATCTATGCACTAGCTAAGTTCTGCTGCAACCTAGAGACTCTCATCATTGGTGGATGCCGGGATATTAGCGATGAATCCATAGAAGCACTAGCTCTTGCATGTTGCAGCAGCCTCAGGAGCTTAAGAATGGACTGGTGTTTGAAAATAACAGACGCCTCACTGAGAAGTCTGCTGTGTAACTGTAAACTTCTTGCGGCTATCGATGTCGGGTGCTGCGACCAAATAACCGATGCGGCATTTGATGGCATGCTCCGGTCGGAATTGAGAGTTCTGAAGATCAACAATTGTGTTAGCCTCACGGTTGTGGGAGTGAGCAGCGTGATAGAATCATGCAAGGCACTTGAGTACCTAGATGTCCGGTCATGTCCTCAGGTTACAAGACAGAGCTGCGAGCAAGCTGGATTGCAGTTTCCTGGTGGCTGCAAGGTGAACTTTGAAGGTAGCTTGTCGGAGTATGATCCATCTGCGGATAGGTTCTTCTAGGATCAGCTACGAATTGGAGTAGTTGTGCATCGCATAGCCTGTTCTGTAGAAACTAGAAAGTACTATAGAACCGAGGCTCATGCTGAGAGCTGTATGCCTGTATTGAATGAATCATAAAAGATATGATTTGTGTGCTTGAACAATTCTTCAATTGAACAACGCTTCCTGGGGTCCAGATATGCTTGTTGTGTTTTCCACTTCGACAAGTATTAAAAACTATAGCGTTGTACTACTCCCTCTGACCCGTTTACTTAAATTTGCCTAAATACGGATGTATCTGATACATTCGTATCTAGATGAATCTAAGTCAACTAATATGGATCTGAGGGAGTACAAAATATGGCGAAAAGTGACTTTAGAAAATGTATGTCGCTGAGTTGTAAGTTTTTTTAACAAACTCATGATCCAAGATTGAGTTCACTTATAAAATGGCCGTCTAAAAAAACATCACTCTACAAAAGTATCTGATACTACTATAATCATAGTCAGACTTCAATGAACAGAATATCTACGAAAATGCCACTTTTGCTGCAAACCTCCTGTTTTTCTACAAAATATTTTGCTTTTGCTACAATGTAAAAAAAGGGTTCGCTCTAAAAGAATAGAAAAAAAACAGTCTCGCTGCAAGCCTCGTGTAAGACTTTGTAACAGAAAATTTTTGGCAATGGCAAAACCGACTTCGTCGGAGAATCGCTAGACTTTCTTCGAATACCTCGTAACCAAACATTGCACTATTATAGTAAAATTATAGAATGGTTATAGCAAAAAAAAAAGGAATACGTAGCTTGTAGTTGTAGCAAACCTGATTTTGCCGAAAACATCGCCGGTGATTCTTGCCGAAGACATGGTAGTAAACACTTTGTACTATTATAGCAAAAAGACATAACTGTTTGTAGCCAAAAAATTATGGCGATGTAGCAAACACAAATTTGATGTTGTAGCAAACCTAATTTCACTGAAGACCTTGTAGTAGAAATTTTATATTATTGTAGCACAAAAATTACCCAAAAGTAGCAAACACCGAAAGCCAACCAAAGTAGCAATGCCGGTCAACTAAGGTAGCAAACACCGGACACTCTTGTAGTCGTAGCAACACAACCGCCCAAGGTAGCAACGCCATAGCCCAGGGCTGCGCCCATATCTTTAGGAGCTCCATCGCAACACGGTTGACGGCGATACGCCAAGAAGTCATGGCAGCCGGAGAACTCGACGACGAGTTTAGGCGCTGTCAATGCCAGAAACGGAGATGCGGACCGGTTGTTTATGCTAGTGACGGAGTGGGACGCCGGACACCCACGGAGGTTTTGGAGAAGGCCGACACGTACGATGGCCCACCCCTCAGAGCTCCACCGATGGAGATGGCAGCAATAGTAAGGGGGAGACAGTGACGACGACAACAGAGGGCAGCGCGGGGCAAGAGCGATGGCGACGCGTACGGCTTTCGTAACTCATCATCACCGGATTCTCTAATTCATTTGTACTCTATTTGAAATCCACAAGTTGGCGAAAGGTGATACGTCCTTAAAGTTTAACCCTAACCCTAAAAACAGTAAATTTATGGAATGTTTGGTTGTGCTTATTTATAGCTTTTCGTTTTTGACTTATAAGCCACAAAAGCATCTAAATAGGTGCTTTTTATTTTAACGTTTGGCTTATACCATCATACTACTATGTTCAGTTAAAAGCCAAAAACCAAAACTAAAAACACCTATTTCAATGCTTTTGTGGCTTATAAGCCAAACTTTAAAAGCTAGATTTAAGCTCAACCAAACTGTGACCCTTAATACCTTGAAATTGTTTTCCAACATATTAAAATTTTCAGCATCTTCATAAATAAATAAAATTTAACATTGTAAGAGTACCAAATAAGAGAAATTAAGTGTCGCGGTTGGGAAAACTTAGTTTTATCAGCCTATACTTGGGATACTTAATTTGAACAAGTTTTATAATTCAGGAGCTTAGTTTTGAACGAATTTTATAGCTCAGGAGCTTAGTTTTGACAAGTTTTAAAGCTCAGGCCCAGCATTCATATGCCTACAATTTTGTCGAAAGAAAATCCATCTACACATGGCTGATTTGTTTCTCAAAATTTTAACAGAGAAATTTCCAGGCTGACCCCTACCAGTGAATGATCCGGACCGTCGAAGCCCATCTCATCCGCGACTAGATTTTTTTCCTCTCCACCGTCCCGCACCTCCGCCTCTCCCCTATCCCCTCCTCGCCCGCGCAGCCACCCTCCTCTTCTGCTCCGACCTACCCAAAAACCCAGCCAATACGGCTCCAAAATCTCACCTACAGTCCAGCACCGCTGTGTCCTAGAACTGCCGCCGTGCCGTACCTTACCTTCACCGCCGACGCCTCAACCCCTTCAGCCCCTACCCCACAACCCTCCCGCGTCGCCGCCATCGCCGTTCCCCTTCTGCCTCGTCGCGACCCTGCTGCCTCCACCCGGTCGTCAATCCCGCGCATTGATTTTAGAGGTATGAACTTCTGGTCACAGTGATTACTTAACCCCAAACTAACTTGCACAAATGTTTGGTGTGTACACCTGCACGCCATGTAGATCCGCCCCTGGTCTTCTAACTCAACTGACCTGGTTGTATGATTGTTTTGCGCAGCCACGAGCGCAAAGTGCGGCGAACTTGCTGAAATAAGAGCCTGAAACATAGATAGAATTGTCGAGGCCAGGTGCTCCTTTTGTGGTTTATCCACTACTGCATAAATGCGGCTAATTATCGGGCAAGTTCATCGGAATGTTCTTGCGTTGGCATCATCTCGGTCATGCTTTGTCGTCGGCGACCATCTTCCGTTCAGAATGCTGTCGCTGCCTCGGGCAGCTGGGTTCCATCAGAGTGCTTGGAGGGGTAGTCAGGCTGTCGAGGATAGCGGCAGCGCACTGACTCTGGCTAACCTTGAAGTCCAAAGCAAAGCTGACTATGTGAAGAAGGAAAGGGTCCCACGAACTGGAGGTCCAAGGCCAAGCTCAAGAGACTCTTCCTTTGGTGTCAAACCAAAGAAGGTTTATTCGCCTAATCTCAAGTCAGCAAAGAGTGACTTACCAAAGTCACTGGTGGTGAAGAAGAAACTGAAGATTGATGAGGCTTTGTTTTCTGCAAGCTCATTTGAAGAGCTTGGTTTGCCTCCTTTGCTCATTGACCGGTTGAACAAGGAAGGTCTGACTTCTCCAACCGAGGTCCAGTCCGCTTCTATTCCTGTCATATCACAAAGGCATGATGTGGTCATCCAATCATATACTGGGTCGGGGAAAACCCTTGCGTATCTTCTCCCTATTCTTTCTGAAATAGGCCCCCTGAAGAGGGCTGGACAGCAGGGTAATTCTGACAAGAGATCAGGCATAGAAGCAGTTGTTGTTGCTCCTTCAAGAGAATTAGGAATGCAGATAGTGCGAGAGGTGGAGAAGATCTTAGGGTCTGATGATAAGAGACTTGTGCAGCAGCTCGTCGGTGGTGCTAACCGTTCAAGGCAAGAAGAAGCATTGAAGAAGAACAAGCCAATTATTGTTGTTGGAACACCTGGCCGTATTTCGGAAATTTCAGCAGCGGGTAAGCTACAGACCCACAACTGCCGTTTTCTTGTACTGGATGAAGTCGACCAGCTTTTATCATTTAATTATCGTGAGGATATGCATAGAATACTAGAGCATGTTGGAAGGAGATCTGGCACTTCATCTTCTAGTGGCATCCTTGGTCCACTTGCTAGGCGGTCTGAGCGTCAGACAATCTTGGTATCAGCAACAATTCCGTTTTCAGTTATACGTGCAGCCAGGAGTTGGGGCCATGACCCAGTTCTTGTTAGGGCTAAGAGTGTTGTTCCTCTCGACTCAATTTCTGTTCCAAGGCCTATGCTGTCCCAGGGTGAACCTAACTCCGATCCAGCAATGTCCGTTAATCAAGCTGCAGTTGACAGCTTACCTCCGTCATTGGACCATTACTACTGTACATCGAAGGCTCAACATAAAGTTGACACCTTAAGGAGATGCATTCATGCTCTGGAGGCACAGACGGTGATTGCGTTTATGAACAACACCAAGCCACTGAAAGATGTTGTATTTAAATTGGAGGCCCGTGGGATGAAAGCCATCGAGCTACACGGAGACCTTGGAAAGCTGGCAAGGTCAACAGTCTTGAAAAAGTTTAAGGCCGGTGAATTCAGAGTTCTAGTCACAAATGAGTTGTCCGCCAGAGGATTGGATGTGCCAGAATGCGACCTTGTGATTAACCTGGATCTACCAACAGACTCTACACACTATGCCCACAGAGCTGGTCGGACCGGACGTCTTGGGCGGAAAGGGGCTGTGGTTTCAATTTGTGAAGAAAGCGAGGCATTTATCATGAGAAAAATGCGCAAGCAACTAGGTGTGCCCATCAAGCCATGCGATTTCACTGAAGGCCAGATTAACGTTCACAAGGAGGAAGATGTGGAATAAACTCTGCTGTGTTTGTTCACATCACTGCTGAACTCTATTATATCACTTTAGTTTCTCCAAGCGGTATTTGCTTTCATGCGCGTGTAGTCTGATTGTAATTTCTTTAAGTATTGTCAGGCAACATTTTTTACTCAACAGAGATTGGATACATTGGAAAATACTAGTCTTTCCTGGTATCATTTAGCTGTTTTTCTTATGAAGGCTCGGTATTCAGGCTTGTTGTTCCCCTCTTTTGGAGCCATATTGTGACTTTTAATGTGACAACTTGAATGCCTTGATACTGCCCTGCTGCTATTTATTCCTGAATTGCCTGTCTGAAATATGCGAAAAAACAGGCTGGATGTATCAAGTTAAGTCGAAAGCTTAGCGAGCGATTTGTATAAATAACTTCGAAAGCTATCCAAATCAACAATTGCCCCTATAGCTCAGTGGTAGAGCGTCAGTCTTGTAAACTGAAGGTCTGTAGTTCGATCCTGCATGGGGGCAATTCTTTTACCAGTTTTCACATCATTTTTTTTACTGTCTTCATCTGGCTTAACAGACGCCAAACCCTTTTACATCATTTTTTTTACTGTCTTCATCTGGCTTAACAGACGCCAAACCCTTTTACATCATTTTTTTTACTGTCTTCATCTGGCTTAACAGACGCCAAACCCTTTTACATCATTTTTTTTACTGTCTTCATCTGGCTTAACAGACGCCAAACCCTTTTACCAGTTTTCACATCATTTTTTTTACTGTCTTCATCTGGCTTAACAGACGCCAAACCCTTAAATGCAAATCCATCCGCATCATCCTGATGATACATGCAACCAGAAATAAGCGCCGGTGTAGGGTAATACGTTCTTCAGTTCGCATTTTGCACGCCCAGATGGAACACAAATTCTGTATTGTAGACTTGCAGATACAGCATGGAACGAGCCGCTGCCTGTTCATCTTGAGGTATGCCTTTTGACTTCCAGAAAATTGTAAAATAAGGTTGGCCGAACTGCTACAAAGGCAGGCACCAGTAGCGGCAGATTGGCCATCAATCTGCACCCCTGCTCATGGTTTCTCCAGCAACTGGCGACCAAAAGACTGTTTGTGTTACAGCCTTGCCAAAGCCTGGCGACATACCCTCAGCTGATGGCAGAGAGTCAGGAAAAAGCGAGTTTGGCAACTGGGATATTTAAGAGCTTGAGATTTCCAAAGATGTTGCTGAAAAGAGAATTGTAAAATTGGTGATGAAGAAAGCACCAGTGTGAAACTTAGAAGAGACCATGTAAAATAAGTGCATGATGGATTCGAAGATGAAGCAGTAGCAATGCTGCCCGACAGATAGTTCATGGCTACACTTGTTGCTAACCTGATCACTGTTGGTGCCTGTTCCTAGCGGAACCGGTCCTCTTAAGGTCATATGGAAAATAGAGAAGACAGTTCATGCCTTAATAAACTAGGACACAAATAATAATGTGCTTCGGCTATAGTTTTGCTGGTCAGAGTCAATACTGATTTTCAGACTTGGAAACATTATTGCTTAACCCTAACTTCATGATTGATAAAAACATATAAGATCATATATTGGTCACAAAATGTTATCTCTTATCTACACAACAAGTATTGGTCACCAAAAATAAGGCTGAGAAAATACATCCATCACAAACACAAAATCTTTAGGTTGTTAAATGCCTCCAGAAGCACCACCATACAATGTAAAAAAATCGCATCAGATGACCATGAAGGATAAAAAATAATACTTCGCAAATATCCATAACTTTCATGGCCACAGGCTGTCATCCACATAAGGAAATTCACATTCAATCTAACGCGAGTATGCAACACAATGTCTTTGCCATGACAGGAACATGCCACATTGCTATTGTTTGATTCATGGCTACATGATATTGCTGCAACAACTTATTTTGGAACAAACACTAATTAAGTCGATGCTTCTTTGACATTCATGATCCAGACTCCTTTGGAGTTTTCGCAACAATTGAGATAGCATGGAGACCCGAGTTCAACTCATCGGTCAAGAGATCATATACCATCCTGTGACGCTTCACAAGGCTCTGCCCCTCAAACTTCGGTGAAATTACCTTGATGTTAAAATGCGTCTCATTTGCATTGTCCTTCACAGCTGCATGCCCGGCATGTTGGTAAGAAACATCTTCAATATCCAGCGTACTGGCCTCCAAAGCAGACTGCAACTTTTGCCTCATCCGAGCAGCTCTTGAGAGCACAGCACTGGTACCTCGTGAACCCATCATTTTTATAGTCTGCCTAGAAGAAAAATGATTTGGTTATGCAAAATAATCACTATTACAAGGATCACCGGAAATGTAGAGATAATAATAGCACAATGAACAGTTACACAATTCATAAACATAAGCATAGAGTGATACACCCTCTGTTCCATTATACAAGATCTTTTGGGAGTTTAATTTTAACAAACAGTCCATCAGCAACCCCGGAATTGCATAACATAGACCAAAAAAAAAAATATTGGCTTAGCCCGTCCTATTCTCAACTGTTCATTGCCTCAAGTCATGAATAAAACATGTAAGTACAACAGATATCCCTTTTCTTTTTAAACAAGGTGTAAATACCTCGCTTCCAATATTTAATTTTATAGATTCTAGTTCCTGAACAACAGATCTGAAATCAAGACACGAAAAATTGAATGGAGATTCTAGTTTCTAAACAACAGATGTGAAATCACGAAACAGAGAATTAATTGAAAGGACATAGTTTATCTTCCCTTGACCTAGTAAGTCCCTATCAGTCCGGAATAGATCGAAAATAGCTAGATGATGCAGTATCCTTCTATATAGAATAGTAGAATTATAAACAACACTGGTTCCAATTTTTAATTGAACCCAGTACCCTTGTATCTCATCAACAACCGACAGCGAAGTTGCAAGCCCCCATGTAGAGATGAAAACCTAGATGATGCAATTGGACACAAGTCGTAACCTAGATGATGAAATTAGACCGTCCTAACAAAGATAGTTTGAGCTAAAAACTGTAGGCATGTAGGGGCACCTTGAAGCGGATCTGACGAGAAGCTTAGAGGAAAACAAACAAAAAGGTTCTAGGGTTACTGTGATTTAGTTCCTTTCTAGTAATGGGCATGAAATCAACTGGCTGCGCAAATTTGACAAGGAGCGCAATGGAAGAAACAACGAAATAGGTAGAGCTTACGTCCTTGCTCGAAGATCAGAGACGGCGGCGGCTAGGGTTCGGAAGGCGAAACCAGAGGGGAACAGCGCATGTCAAATAGTACCTGTAATTTTGATGGGACAAAAAGAATATATGCGGTGAGGGTGGATCGAACACCCGACCTTCAGATCTTCAGTCTGACGCTCTCCCAACTGAGCTATCCCCGCTTGTTGTTTTGACTGATATATTAAACTACCTGAACTTTGGATCGGGCAAAAAGAAAAAATGCGGTGAGGGTGGATCGAACACCCGACCTTCAGATCTTCAGTCTGACGCTCTCCCAACTGAGCTATCCCCGCTTGTTATGCTAATTTAAATTTAAATTTTTTGTAATAATGGTTGAGACGGACTCATGTAAGTTTACTTCGTAAACCTTCAACTGATTCACAAGCATTCTCCAATGCATCTATTTTTGGAGTTCCCAGGGCAAAGGCTCTAGAGGGCATATGGGAGTTGAGCCATGTTCTCTATTCCGTTTGATTGGCTGCGCATCTTTTTGGTCGGAGAGAAAGTTGTTGCCGCCGTTTGGTTTCATCATTTGATTTGGTCCCCATATGAACAACCACATTAACCCTAGCCCAAAACACCCTACTATAGTAAAGGGATCTAAATATGTTCGTCTACATCCACCGAAACAAGAAATTTACAAGATAAGAGTTGTGTGAAACGTGAGGTCAAGCTACTTTTGAAAGTAAATTTCAAATGGACGATCATGGGCGGTGAATTTGAAGAAAATCGACTAAAAAACATGAACACAAAATTGAGATGATATAATTAACAAAACTCAGATCCAACTGTAAGAAAAAAGCATTATCAACATTTGCGGTTTTTTATGTAGAGTTTATTTGAATCGAAACACGATGTTCTAATTAGACGGAAAGAAGCAAGAGAGAAAGATAAGAACATCTCCACTCGTTAGGAGTTTTTATGTCCAAATCCGACGCTATTTAGCGCCATACGGATGAAGCATTCGGTCTGGGAACGACCGAATTCCCAGTCGCGATCGATCCCAGACCGAGTTTCCGATTTCGGCCAAAATTTGGACTAATTCGAGCGGTTGTATTAGCATATAGGTGAGTTCGTACATATTATGTCAAATTCGGACATATACCCGTATTTTAAATACTGTAGGCTAAGAAAAACTTTCAAAACATCGAAAACAGTAAATAAACTAGTCGATACCGATGGTGGTGCGCTGATCACATGCCAAAGTGAAGGTAGAAGGACGTGTAGTCGGTGTCATGGGTCCCACCGTCGCCGCTATCACGCTCGCTGGCTGGGAACTGCCCAGGCCACCGTCGTCGCGGCGCCACGACTACGATAAGGGCCTGGCCTAGTTTCCATCGTTGTCGTTGAGGACGACAAGCGGCACGCCTTGATTTCGCTTCATCTGGTGTTTCCTCGGTGCCTCGAGTTCGTTCTGAAAATCCCGGATATAATTTGCACCAAATCTAGCGAAAACTGAGTGTTTGGGAATACGACTAGACGAATTTACACCGTCGAATCCTCTTGAGAATCCTAGTGGAGATGATCTAACGTGCTACTCCCTTCTTTCTACTACGTACTCCCTTCGTTTTAAATTTGTGAAGACAATATATTTAGATATTTTTTAGTGTATAGATTCATAATGAACCTCTATAAACGTACACCTTGGAAGGCGTTAAATATACTTTCTTTGTCAAAAATAATTGATTTGAATTAGTCTATATTCAAATATATCTAGAATTATTTTAGTGTATGAATAAATACATTTAAATCTAAACATAACCAAGTCAGTTATTTCTAATCTTCACAATGCGTTTCTTCGATCCGCTTTGCGCAGAAAGAGCAGTCAACCCGCACGCACCGCTGGCAGCGGTAACAGAGGTAGCCCGGCGCCATAGCGCCCCGCGGAGCAGGCTCACGTTTTATTCAACCCGCTGCCCACACGCACGGCAGGGGTAGCTGCCCTGCCCAAGCCCAAGACCAAGACCCAAGGCGCACGGAGCATGTCCCCAGCCCGAGCCAGCTTATCCACTGCCGCACGCATGCAGTGCAGCTGCAGGCAGACGAACGAGCCCCGACCGAGACAGCTACCGACGCGAGGCTCCTCGGGTAGGCGACCCGCGCGTTACGTGCAGTCGTGCAACACGCCATCGCCGGCGCCAGTGGTACGGATCGGTCGGTCGTTTCACGACGAGCAAACCACCGGAAGCGCGGGCGCGGTGAGCTACCGATAGACGTGGGAAAAAGTCCACAACAAACCCTGAATTGGTAGATGTTGGGCGATTTAGACCCCAGCGTGAATTTCGATTGATTGCACCCCTAAAAAATGAAATCCCGTAAAATGACCCGACATTTTTAGGGGGAAATTAAATTATGGGGTGGGCAAACGCTGCGCTGCCTCTTGCCGGAACACGGCCGCAAGTGTTGCAAAGCCGCAGAGAGAAGAGAGAAATGAAATTAGGGTTCTTGACAATGAGTTGGTCTTGGTGGTTCTTGGAAGGCGCCAAGGTGGATGTCCTGAGTGCACAACCTGGCCAGGAGGTACTACGGTGGATGCGATGGTAAGCTCGAATTTTCTTGTTTTTGCAATCCATTCTTTCTAGATGAGATTGAAATTCTCTCGATTCGTTTGTTTCGAACAAATTTGAAATGGAGGTGGATGTGGATCGTTGAATGGCATGATCCTCCATTGCCCAAGTTTTGGAGTGATTTGATGAAGTGTATTTGTGCCTCGGCTGAAGAATTTGTGCCAAGAAGATGCAGGAGGTTATGCAAGTCCGATGATGGAGAAGGATGCGAGATAGTTCAATGAAGGCAAAATATGAGAATGTAGTGTTTGTTTTGATTGTATTTCTCTTTGGTTTAGTGGTAGGAAAGATGGTAATGCAAAGGACTTGTGTAATGTGCAAACTCTTTCATTTTGGTTCGGGCTGCAATAATGTAATGAACATGGCCAAACTCTTTCATTTTGGTTTGATGTAATGAAGATGGTAATGCTACATAAGTTTGCATGTGTTATACCGTCTTGCCGATACAATGGTACTTGTTTGCAATTTTTCATCAATGGTACTTGTGTTATACCGTCGACAACAATGGTAGTGAAAGAAAGGAAATGTAAACTGGTACTTGTCAATATTTCATAAAGTCAAGCATATTTCATAGCATTTTCATCACCCCTACTTTTGTCTGGTAGAACTTGTTTGCAATATTACATCAAAGCAACATCATCAAAATAACTTAGTTCTAAACATGCCCAGAACTTGTTTGCAATATTACATCAAACTGTTTGCGCATTGCAACATCATCAAAATAACTTAGTTCTAAACATGCGGTAGTAATCATGGCTAATAGTTTCCCAAGTGAAGTAGGAGTAGGTTGGATGAGAAGATCTTTGGCTTTCTTTTCTTTTTTGCTCCAGTAGATGGTCCAGCTTCTCCTGATGGTGCAGTTCTCTTCCTGGGAGGTTTGAAGGTGCTAGCATTCCTGGGAGGTTTAGGTGCTGCTGTAGATGGAGCAAAAGAAGATCTTGGAGCTTGTTTATGTGCTGTTGTAGATGGAGCAGAAGAAGATCTTGGAGCTTGTTTAGGTGCTGCTGTAGATGGAGCAGAAGCAGATATTGGACCTTGTTTAGGTGCTGTTGTAGATGGTCCAGTACTCTCTTGTTGCTGCAAAAAGGGTCAACACAAAAATGATAAATAAACAAAGGAAATTGCAGCAAGAAATGGATTTTTTCCAGCATGTACCTTATCATTCTTTTTCTTTCTTAGATGAGCATTCTTTTTCTTGCCTCTCTCAGGATTTACCTTGCACCCAGACTTGTTATGCCCTGAATTGCCACAAATAGAACACTTTATAATAGTTCCATGTTTGCTCATCTTTTTCCCTTTGGTTTCTCATGTTCTTCTTTTCCCTGCATTTTCTTAGGCCTTCCATCCTCACATACCAGAGCAACAGGATTTGAAGAAATAGGCCACATTTCCTCACCTTCCACAAAGCGGTGTGCATATATACTCTTAAACACCTCAACAGAGTAACATGGATGAATGAAATCATCAATCTCCTTCGCATTTGTAGATTGCACCGATGGCATGATGGCATGAAGTAACCACATGAGCATGTCTTCTTCTCAAGATCCACTGTGGTCTTTCTTCCTCTTCCATTGATATGCTTCACCTCAAAGCCATTTTCTCCATTCCATAGCACCTCAAGCCACCGTGTCCTTGCAATTGATTTCTTGAGCTTCTTAAATATGCGATTTTTCACCATATCTTGTCTCCTTTCTCTCTTTGTTCTTGAATTCTAACAAATATTTTCTTCCTAATTTTCTCTTGCATAGTTATAATAGGATAGAACCTTGCATCAACTATGGCATGGTTGAAAGACTCACAGAGGTTATTGTCAATGATTCACAATTTGTCCCTTGGAAAAATGCCCTAGCCCAATGTATTGGCTCTGTCTTCATCATGTCTTTAACACCATCGAGTCTCTGTGCTAGCTTGGCCTTGTAATAGTTAAAATCTTGCTTGTTACAAGCTTTAGCAACTGCAAAACTTCTTTTGCCACTCATGATCTCTATGCTTCTTCCTCCAATTTGCATAGATGTGCCTAGCACACATCCTATGCTCGAAGATAGTCCTTCATTGCATTGATTAATCCTTTCATTGATCGATATGAAAACCCAGCCTTCTCCATTGTTATTAATGTTCAGATCTTTAATAAGCAAAGCAAATGAACCACTTCAAGTTAAATTGGTCTCTTGCTCTACAACAAGCTAGTGGGTACATCTGTTGTTGGCATCTAGCTCACCTTTCACCTTTGAAGAAACATCCATCCAATCACTTTCCTACAACCAGCCTTGAAACCTTCCTTTAATGCATTGAAGCAAACATAGAAACTTTGGAAGATATGTTGTTCCCTATCTCAGGTCCAAGCACACAACAATAATCAAACACTCTTGTGTACTCATTCTTCATACCACACATCAATCACATCACAATTGCTTTTGCATGCTTGCACTTTGAGGTGGAAACATCGGCAAACATATCCTTGACAACAGTAGCCTTCATGCTTTCAATTTTCCACATAGGATTTGCTAGGATAAAGTGTTCATACATTTGTGCAATGACCTTTTATTGCATCTGCAGGCACATTGATGAACATCATTGAATGTAATGATCGAACCTAGAAGTTCTTGACCTCTTGGATAAAGAAGCCATGGACAGCCAGGCCACCCACAGTTTGCTCTAACTCTATCACTCTCTGACTTCAAGAACCTGATGCTCCTCTTTGTAACCAACCCATATCTCCTCAATGCCTTGCACAACTGATTCTTGCTTCTGAATACCATGGTCAAGGCAAAGTGTGGCACTTCACTATCAGTCTTGTATCTTGGGTATTTGCTCTTCCTCTTAACTATTTCCCCATCTGAATCCTCATCATAACTATAGTCTTCATCAGAAGAATCATAATTCCAATCCTCTTCTTCTGCACCTATTTGGTCTTCCATATTGGCAATGAGCTCAATTGGTACAGCACCTTTTGCATCTTTCCCTATCCAACTCTTAGAGTCCCTCATTCTTTTCTTGAATTTTCTAGCATGCCTTCTAAGCTCAACCACCTCTGAATCTTCACCACTGTCTTCACTGTGTGCAATGTACTCCACATCACTCTCAATCAATTGGCATTGTGCTTCCATCTTGAACCTTGGGATGGATTATGCACTTGAGACGAAATCGAGCTTGAGTGCCACAATCAATTTCATCTTCACCAAGATCAACTTGTACTAGAGTTGCACTTCTAGCATTCATATTTTGCTTTCCTTCTCGATTTCCTTCTTTTTGATAACTTGTGTGATCACACCATCTTCATCAGAACAAACACATCGATGTCGATTTTGACGGTTTTTCGTGTTGTGATAATGTGATGTTCTTCATCATCTCCATCGCATACTTCATTCTCAAAATCACTACCCCACTACTCACATCTGTCTTCCTCACCATGGTACTCGATGTAAACATCAACCCCACCAATACAAATGTAATCGCCATCTTCACACACCAACTGTCATCATGCAGAAACACTAATCCATCAGCTAGTTCCTTCCCAGGAAGAAGGAAATAGAACTTCATCGAGGCCTTCAGTGGTAAATGATCTTTCGCAAACCCTTTCAATTCCTAGAGAGAGAGTTTATCCCTCTCTATCTCCTCGACAGCATCATCTCCTCCAACATAATCTAAATTGTTACCAATTCGGACGAACTCCCCTCCATAGTGAAAACAAACATTCAGAATCTCAGTCGGATCCATGTTTGAACTGAGAAAAACAACAAAACGCAAAAGTATAAGCCAACATTCTAATCTAGAACACAATCATTACTAAAATCACACCAGAAAAAATCCTCCTTTGCAGTGCCCAAATCGACCCATCAGGAACCCTAACCCTACTAGCAGATAGATGGTAAACTGGTAGTGTAGCGGTTACCTTCTTCACGCCGTACGCCAATGTGTGGATCGTTGTAGCCCGCCGATCAACGCCATTGTCGCCGCGAGAAGGTGGAGCTGACGGAAGCGGAGACGAGGAGGATTTTTGGGCCTCACTGGCCGGCCCCCTTTTTTTTTCGCCCACGCACTCCAAGACAAACGTTCCCGGTCTCCTACGTCATCAATCCTGTTTGGCTATCCTTCCCGTGGTTCGATTAGGCCGGATTTCATAGTTTAGGGTGCAATCGACAGGTATTTCGACGTGGGGGTCTAAATCGCCCAACATCTACCAATTCAGGGTTTGTTGTGGACTTTTTCCATAGACGTGAGACTCACGGTGCACGCAGGGTGGCACGTGCTTTGCATGTAGTACCGCCTCCAATGGCAAGGGAGGGATATGCAGATGGGAAGGGGGGGCAGCTGGGCGCCACCTTGCGACCAGCTGTGGCACGGCAGAGGACGGGCACGTCACTGCGTGTCAGTCTGCTTGCTTTTCTTGCGTGTTGCTCTGAGATCTGCGCGAACAGCAGTTTTGCCCGGCGGAGAGGGGCGTCGATCGGTCACGCCGGTCGGTCTGCGCCGGCCGCGTACGTACGTCGCCGCTTCAGTTTGCTGGCAGGTTTCGCAGCAGGCGTTTTGCTTGCTCGCGGACGCGCGGTCCCGCGGAGATGCCTGCCTGCCTGCCACGAAGGACACTGCTCGGGGGTACATGCATGCATGTATGTATATATATATATATATCTCCAGTTGCCAGCTTGCATCTACCTGTACTTGTATCATACTACTACGGGCGCTACTGTACTAATTAAGACGTGAAATAAAGCACAGCGTTTTTCAGATATAAGCCAAGTAGTACAACTGTGAGATGATAAAGCAGTCCACGCGTCGCATTGGCTGCATTTTTCATACAAATATTTGCAAACCGTGTGTTCCTACGCAACCGGCTGCAAATTCATGTTAGATATATATATCTATATATTGTATTTTCCTCATATGTTAGAGGGCTTCCTGTATATTTGTCCTGATACCATGTTAGGAATAACTTTGTCTATTTCTAACAATTTATACTTCCTCCGTTTCATAATATAATATATCTTAACTTTTATAAAATGAATGTATATAGACGCATTTAGTGTGTGGTTCACTCCGAACCTACACATTAAAAGATGTTTAGATATATTTATTTCAAAAGACTAAAATATAATATATTTTGGAATAATGGAGGGAAGTACAAGTTAGTACGAATTCGTTATGGAGGAGATACATGTCTTGCCTTGCTCTTTGCAGAAACCCCTTCGTACTTTAGAATTTGCATTTCTAGGTCCTTTTATCTTTGTAGCCCCTACTTCCCAAATCCGCAACCCTAATGTGAAATTTGACTAGCGTGTGGACGGGCGACGGGCGGATGGGACATACGTATGTCGACAGCTGGGAGGAGGGAAAATTTTGTTTTTGCCACACTAGTGTTTGCCCATTTTGTTTTTGTCACTCTAAATTTTAATATTTTGCTTTTGAGTCGTGGTTCGGCCTGTCCAGACAGCCGCGCGAACCAAACAAACAAAATCGGAGAGGCCAGAGAGAGGAGAGAGAAGAATGCCCATTGCGTGGCTGCAAGTGGCGTAGTTTGCTACAAGCCAGCATCCATGTTTGGCCGAATAGACCCACTCGAACATTAGATTTGGGTTATGAATGGATCGGTCCAGACCGAGTTAGTTTGAAGAGTTGTCCCGTTGGGACGTCGCGCATCTCCCCCGTCCGCGCGGACCTATTAAGAAACACTCGGATAGATTGGGTCTCTCCGGTGAAGATGCCCTAAAAAATTAGCTCTCGTAGTATTGTTGGTGCATGCATTTTCTATGCCTGATATCTCCCTTTGAAGAAAAAAAGCCATTTGTGTTAGAAATAATGGGGCTAATCCATTTAGGCCCATGTGTATTTCAGATTTTCTCTAAATGTCAAAGCCCAAATTTGTGGCAGCACATATGTGTTTGAGTCCATGTTTGTGGCAGCTCACATGGGAGTGGAGTGGGACCTAAAGTTTAGTACCACATGGAAAGTTGAAGAAGAGTTGCACCACCTTATAAGGTGGAGTGTTGCACCACTTTGTAAGTGAGTGGCAATAAGAGCGATACACGCGCTCCTCCTCGACGACGCCACAAGACGCCCGCTTCGCTTCGCTCGTCGTCGCTGGTTGGAATCTCACGAGCTGAGCTTTATTTTGCTGCTCAGGAAAATTGACAGACGTGTCAAACGGTTAGCTTATTCGGGTCGCTCCCGAATCGTGGCCTACCGACCCGAACATGCGCAACGTGGACTCGGCCCATGTTCGCCTCTGTTAGGGTTTCCTGAGCCGCTCTATATAAAGTCCTGCGCGGCTACCTCCACAACACCACCGAAAACCAATCTAGGGTTTTGTCATCCTCTCTACTTGCGTCGTCAGCGTAGTCTACTCTATCCTGCTTGCCGGCGTGCACCGGCGAACGGGAGAGCAGGTCTCCGGAACCTCTCGCTCTTGTGATCCTGTACGGGAGAGGGCGAATAAGATTTTTAGGAAGCGCTCCGCGCGACTGCTCGAGTTCTCCATCACGGGTCGTCTTCCATCCAAGTCGGGCGGTGCTGCCTACCGTCGTCTTCGTCGCCATCTGCTTCGATCAGTCTTCCCCGAAGTTTCTGCTACGACAACCGAACGGTACGTGCTACGTGCTCCTGTTTGGTTATTCATCATGTTCTACGAGTACATGTTTAGCTGTTGTTCGTTTCCGTTCATCCTGTTGTTTAGTACATCTAGTATGTTCGAGTTACATGAGCTAGTAGCTGGTTTTGTCATGCTTAATATTCCAGAATTAATCAGGGAAATTATGCCTAATATTACAACAATCCAAAAACCTCATTGTAGGCAATTTCCTGAATTAATAATGGCTGGTTTTACCGATGCACTGAGGCCGGATAAGTTTACTGGTGTGCACTTTAAGAGGTGCCAGTATAAGGCTGAGCTTTGGCTGACCACGATGAAAGTGTTCCATATCAGTAAAGGCAAACCTGAAGGAACTATATCTGACGAGGATCAAAAGAAGTTCGAGGATGCCAATACTGTCTTTGTGGGATGTATTCTGAGCATTCTTGCTGACCGTCTGTGTGATGTGTTTATGCACATAAAAGACGGGAAGGAGCTCTGGGACGCACTGAATGCAAAGTTTGGTGCTGCAGATGCTAGCAGTGAACTGTATATCATGGAGAGATTTTATGATTTTAAGATGACAAAGGACCTTCCTGTGGTTCAACAAGCTCATGAGATACAGTGTATTGTCAAAGAGTTCGAACTCCTTAAGTGTACCTTACCCGACAAGTTTGTGGAGGGATGCATTATTGCTAAGTTGCCCCCTTCATGGAGGAACTTTGCCACAACTCTCAAACACAAGAGACAGGAGATATCAGTTGAAAATCTGATAGCGTCCCTTGATGTTGGGGAGAAGGCTCGGGCTAAGGACACTACTAAGAAAGGAGAGGGTCATGCTACTGCTAACTTTGTGCAGAAAGGCAAATCCGTAGGCAAGAACAAAGGGAACTTCAAACCCTCCTTTAACAAGCATGTAAAGACTACAACCTTCAAGAAGAAGAAGACGAACATGGAGAAGAGTGAACTGTCTTGTTACACTTGTGGAGAGCCCGACCACTTTTCCAAGGATTGTCGAGCCTTGCAGCAGAGGAAAAAGTCCAAGACTGTCAACGTCGTGACCGCTAGCAATACTGATGGGTATGGTAATTTATTTACTGTTCTTTCAGTATTTCAATCACCGTGTTGGTGACTTGATATGAGTGCTAATGTTCATGTGTGTGCTGACATCTCAATGTTCACTTCTTATCAGGTCGCTCGGGATTCATCCGTCCCAATGAGGAATGGATCACATGTTTATGTTTATGGTGTTGGCACGGTGGATCTGAAGTTTACTTCCGGAAAGATCGTGCAGCTAAGGAACGTGCATTATGTCCCTACTATGAACAACAATCTCGTTAGTGGCTCCCTTCTATGTAGAGATGGGTTTAAGGTTGTCTTAGAGTATAATAAATTCGTTGTTCGAAACATGGACAATTTATTGGTAAAGGTTATGAGTTCGGAGGCTTGTTCTGGTTTTCACTTTTAGAGTTTTGTAATAAATCCGTGAATCATATTTGTGGTGGTGTTAATGATGATACCAGTGTTTGGCATTCTCGTTTATGTCACATTAATTTTGGTTTGATGTCTCGGATGTCTAGTATGAGTATAATTCCAAATTTCAGTATTGCCAAAGGTTTTAAGTGCCATAGTTGTGTGCAATCAAAGCAACCTCGAAAGCCTCACAAGGCTGCTGAGGAGAGAAACTTGGCACCTCTAGAACTCATACATTCCGATCTATGTGAGATGAATGGTGTGTTGACAAAAGGTGAAAAGAGATATTTCATGACATTGATAGATGATGCTACTAAATTCTGCTATGTTTACTTGTTGCAAACTAAAGATGAGGCTTTAGACTACTTTAAAATCTATAAGGCCGAAGTTGAAAATCAACTAGAGAGAAAGATCAAGCATCTTAGGTTGGATCGTGGTGGTGAGTATTTTCCCAAAATATTTGACGAATTCTGTCAGGAACACGGAATTATTCATGAGAGGACGCCTCCCTACTCGCCCCAATCAAACGGGGTTGCCGAGAGGAAAAACCGCACGATGACTGACTTGGTGAATTCCATGTTAGACACTGCTGGTTTATCAAAGTCATAGTGTGGGAGGCTTTGTTGACTTCATGTCATGTGCTGAATAGAGTTCCTAACAAGAAATAAGAAAAGACCCCTTATGAGGAGTGGGTTGGGAGAAAACCATCACTTTCGTACCTGCGCACTTGGGGGTGTTTGGCGAAGGTCAACATACCGATCCCCAAGAAACGCAAGCTCGGACCCAAGACAGTGGATTGTATCTTTATAGGATATGCTCCACGGAGTGTAGGCTATAGATTTCTAGTGGTTAAATCTGAGGTACCTGGTATGCATGTTGATACTATAATGGAATCTCGTGATGCAACATTTTTTGAGAATATATTGTTGGAATTATGCCCTAGAGGCAATAATAAAGATGTTATTGTTATAATTCTTGTTCATGATAAAGTTTATATTTCATGCTAGAATTGTATTAAGCGGAAACTTTGATACTTGTGTGGTTTATGAACAACACCGTGTCCCTAGTACGCCTCTATGGACTAGCTCATTGATTAATGATGGTTAAGGTTTCCTAACTGTAGGGGTTCGTAGCATGGAAAACAAAAATTTTCTATCGCATACAAACAAACAAGCCAAGATCTATCTACTAGATTGTAGCAACGAGTCGATGGTATAACTTACCCTCGAAGATTCCAAAGCGTTTAACGAGAGCGGATTCTCGTGGGTGATGTAGTCGTACGTTCTTCCCGATCTCAAGATCGTAGACGATCCTTCAGTATGCGTTCGGCAGCTCCCTTGGTCACACGTTCGGTACTCGGCGAAGACCTTCCTCTCCCTTGTTCCAAAGCAGCGGAGGTTGTAGCACTCTCCTCGCGATTCCGGCAACGGCGTGGTACCTAAGTAGAGGGAGATCATGAGGCTTCGCCTTAAGCCGGGCTGGTATGGTGGAGCTTATGAGAGAGGCTATTAGTGGTCTAGTAATTAGACACACCAATTAGAAGGCTCTAAACCAATTAGAAGGCTCTAAACCGGCTAAAGCAATTAGAAGCTCTAAACCAAAACGGCTCTAAACCGAGATCTAGAGTAGAAAGTTATGTGTCCATGGGAGGCCGCCTCCTTATATGGGAGGGGTCCTTGGCGCAGGAGGAGGGAGTCCTCCCCAACTCGGCCTAGGTGGCGCCGGCTGGAGGAGTCCAACTCTTCTTCCGTGTTGGTTCCAACTCCTCTTGCTTTCCCACAGCTTGTTTTGGCGGTTTGACTTTCAAACTGGACATTTGACTTTTCTTTTAGGATTCAATTTAATCCTTTATTTGGGACAGCAAGAACACTTAGTACATGATGCAATCATTCAATGAGCAATGACACATTCATGTACCCTTCCCCGGAGTCTTAGGACAATCCGAACCTTCTAGAACATTCCCGATGAAAACACCTAATCATTCCCGAACTCCAACGGGACTTTCCTTATATGAATCTTATTCTCCGGACCATTCCGGATCACCTCGTGATATCCGGATCCCATCGAGACTCGAACATCATTCGGTCTCGGTCTCATAATACCATAACTACTCAAACAACGTCGAATCCTTAAGTGTGTCTCCCTACGGTTCGTGAATTATGCGGACATGATCGAGACACTTCTCCGAACAATAACCAATAGAGGAATATGGAAATTCATATGGTGGCCCACATATTTCTACGATTACTTTGCGATCGAATGAACCACTTACATACGATACCAATTTCCCTTTGTCTCACGATATGTTACTTACCCGAGGTTATGATCGGTATCTCCGCATACCTAGTTCAACCTCGTTCATCGATAAGTACTCTTTTCGTTCGTGATATGTGATCCCTTGTGACCAAGTCACATGCTTGCAAGCTAATTGGATGACATTCCACCGAGAGGGCCCAGTATATCTATCCGTCATGTGGATGGACAAATCCACTCTTGATCCATGTGTTTCAACCAACACTTTCCGAACACTTAATGCCACCTTTATAGCCACCCGATTCGGTGTGGTGTTTGATGTCATCAAAGCATCCATCCAGTAAAGGTGATATGCATGATCTCATGGTCGAAGGAATTAGGTTACTATGTATCAGAAAGCATATAGCAATTGAACTAATGAAATGACTTGATCTTTATGCTACGCTTATCTATAGGAGTATGTCCACCATATCATTCTCCTAACGATATGATCTTGTTGTTGATAACATCTCAATGTTCATGATAGAAACCACAATCATTAATCAACCAACAAGCTAGTGAAGTATAGAGGCTATACTAGGGACTTCAAATTAAGTTTACAAAACACACAAGTATCAATGTTTCCTTGTTAATACTATTATAGCATGAATGTAAACATTTATCATAAACACAAAGATATAATAATAACTACATTTATTATTGCCTCTAGGGCATATCTCCAGCCTCCCACTTGCACTAGAGTCATCTAATCTAGATTACATGGTAATATACCGAACACCCATGGCGGTTTGGTGTTGGTCATGTTTTGCCCTGGAGAGGTTTAGTCAATGGATCCGCCACATTCAGATCTGTGTACTTTGCAAATCTTTATATCCCCATCCCGGATATGTTCTCGAATAGCGTGAAAACGCAGCTTGATATGCTTCACTTCTTGTGTGACCTTGGTTCTTGCGCATTGGCTATGGCCCATGTTATCACAAGATGATAGACATTGGGTCCAGGCACTTGGAACCACACCCACTCTGTAATGAACTCTTTCATCCATATCGCTTCTTGTGAAGCCTCCGGCGACCATGTATTCCGATTCGCTTGAAGATCTCGCCACAACGCTTTGCTTTGCACTCCTCCAGCTTCACGCACCATTCAAAATAAATACGATCCGGATTGTGATTTAGAATCATCTGGATCGGTGTTCCAACTAGCATCGGTGTAACCATTAACAACGAGCTGCTCATCACCTCCATAAGAAAGAACCATATCCTTAGTTCTTCTCAAGTACTTAAGGATGTTTTTGATCACGTCCAATGATCCATCCACTCGATCACTTTGATATCTGCTAGTTAAACTAACGGCATATGCAATGTCGGGTCTAGTACATAGCATGGCATACATTAGAGATCCTATGGTCGAGGCATAGGAGTCTTACTCATCCTTTCTCTATCTTACGCGATGTCGGACTTTGAGTTTTACTCAAGGTCGTATTGAGCAACATGGGCAAGAACCCTTTCTTGCTTTCTTCCATTCCAAATCTCTTTAGAACTTTGTCCAAATATGTACTCTGTGACAATGATATTTGGCGCTTCGATCTATCTCTATAAATCTTTATGCCTAATATGTAAGCTTCGCCAAGATCCTTCATTGAAAAACTATTATTCAAATATACCTTGACACTATTAAGAAGGTCTACATCATTCCCAATCAACAATATGTCATCCACATACAAATTAAGAATGCTACAGAGCTCCCATTCACTTTCTTGTAAATACAAGCTTCTCCATAAGTTTGTATAAAACCAAAACTTTGATTACCTTATCAAACGTTGATTCCAACTTCGGGATGCTTGCTTCAATCCATAGATGGACCGTTGAAGTTTGCATACCTTGTTAGCATCTATAGGATCGACAAAACCTTTGGGTTGCATCATATACAACTCTTCATCAATGTCTCCATTGAGGAATGCTGTTTTGCCATCCATCGCCATATCTCATAATCATAATATGCAGCGATTGCTAACATAATCCTCACAGACTTTAGCTTGCTCTTGGTGAGAAAGTCTCATCGTAGTCAACTCCTTGAATTTGTCGAACCCTTTTGCGACAAGTCGAGCTTTATAGACGATAACATTACCATCAAATCTGCTTTCTTCTTGAAAATCCATTTGTTCTCGATAGCCTTCCGCCATCCCGGTAAGTCCACCAAAGTCCATACTTGGTTTTCGTACATCGATCCAATCTCGGATTTCATGGCTTCTTGCCATTTATTGGAATCTGGGCTCATCATCGCTTCCTCATATGTCTCGGGGTCATCGGTGTTGTCTACCACCATGACATTCATAACGGAATCATACCAATCTGGAGTGGTACGAGTTCTCGTTGACCTCCGAGGCTCTGTAGCAACTTCAACCAAAGTTTCATGATCATCATCATTAGCTTCCTCCCTTATTGGTGCGGACACCACAGGAACTTCTTCCGGTGCTGCGCTACTCGCAATTTCGAGAGAAGGTTCAACAACCTCATCGAGTTCTACTTTCCTTCCAGTCACTTCTTTCGAGAGAAATTCCTTCTCTAGAAAGGATCCATTCTTAGCAACGAATGTTTTGCCTTCGGATCTATGATAGAAGGTATACCCAATAGTTTCCTTCGGGTATCCTATGAAGACGCATTTTTCCGCTTTGGGTTCAAGCTTGTCATTGTAACTTCTTTACATAGGCTTCAGATCCCCAAACTTTAAGGAACGACAATTTAGGTTTCTTCCCAAACCATAATTCATACGGTGTCGTTTCAACGGATTTAGACGGTGCCCTATTTAAAGTGAATGCGGCTGTTTCTAATGCATAACCCCAAAATGATAGCGGTAAATCTGAAGTGACATCATAGAAGAACCATATCTAAGAGAGTTCGATTCGACGTTCGGACACACCATTACTGTTGTGGTGTTCCGGTGTCAATTGAAAGTATTCCACTTCTTTAAATGCTCGCCAAACTCGTAACTTAGATATTCACCTCCACGATCGAGCGTAGAAATTTAATCTTCTTGTTACGTTGATTCTCTACCTCACTTTGAAACTCCTTAAACTTCTCGAAAGTTTTGGACTTATGTTTCATGAAATAGATATATCCATATCTACTCAAGTCATCCGTGAAGGTAAGAACATAACGATAACCATCACATGACGCTACACTCATTGGACCACACACATCGGTATGTATGATTTCCAATAAGTCCGTAGCTCGCTCCATCATACCGTAAAATGGAGTCTTAGTCATTTTCCCATCGGACATGCTTTCATCTTTCAAGTGATTCAAAATCAAGTGATTCAAGAAGTCCATCGGAATGGAGTTTCTTCATACGTTTCACTCCGATGTGACCAAGACAGCGATTGCCACATATAGGTCGATTATCGCTTGATTTCAAACGTTTAGCCTCAATGTTGTTGATATGTGTATTTCCACTATCGAGATTCAATAAGAATAGACCATCTATCAAAGGTGCATGTGCATAAAACATATTACTCATATAAATAGAACAACCATTATTCTCGATTTAAACAAGTAACCGTCTCAATAAACAAGATCCCGATATAATGTTCATGCTCAACGCAGCACCAAATAACAATTATTTAAGTATAAAACTAATCCCGATGGTAGATGAAGGGGTAGCGTGTCGACGCGATCACATCAACCTTTGATCCGCTTCCCACGCGCCGTCACCTCGTTCTTCGCTAGCTTCCGTTTATTCTGCAACTTGTTTGAGTTACAAATATGAGCAACCGAACCAAGATCAAATACCGTGCACTACTACGGTACTAGTGAGATACACATCAATAACATGTATATCGGATATACCTTTCTTCTTGATGTTGCCGTTCTTGGATCCGCCAAGTACTTTGGGCAATTCCGCTTCGATGACCTTCTCCTTGCGAAAAGCACTCGGTTCGGGCTTAGGTCCAGCCTTGGTCTTCTTGGTCGGCGTGGTAGCTTTCTTACCACCCTTCTTGAAGTGTCCCTTTGCTTAGACTTGCCTTTCTTGAATTTGGTGGTCTTATTGACCAACAACACTTGGTGCTCTTTCTTGATCTCCACTGCAGATTTCAACATGGCAAAGAGTTACGAAACGTCTTGTTCATGTTACGCATGTTGTAGTTCATCACAAAGTTCTTGTAACTTGGTGGTAGTGATTGGAGGACAGTAAATCCCAAAGCATTAGGAATCACTATACCCAAGCTTTGAAGTTTGTTTGCGTGCCGGACATCTTAAGCACATGCTCACTTGTGGCTGCCCTCTTCCATCTTGCGGTTAAAGAACTTTTGAAGCCTCATAGCTTTCAATTGCCGCATGAGTCTCAAAATCAATTTGAGATCCTCGACAATATCATATGGGTCGACTCTTCAAACCTTTTTCGATGCTCGATTCTAAACCATACAAGATAGCACATGAACTATGGAGATCTTGATTCTTCCGAGCGAGGTAAATATTCTTTACTTCATCGGAAGCATCACCGCAGTGGGTCACCAATGTGCATCCAAGACATAGGTCAAATTACCATTGTGAGGACAATCCTCAAATTGCGGAACCAATCCGAAGTTGCTTCCATTGTTTTTCAACTTTTCTTTCTCTAGGAGCATTAAAATTGATTGTAGGGGCTGCCATTGATCTACAACATATTTGCAATAGTTTAGACTAAGTTTATGACAAATTGAGTTCAAATTAATTAATGAAATTAAACTAGGTGAACTCCACTCAAAACAACATCCCTCACATTGTTTTAGTGATCACAGAACCAAATCCACTACATCAACACCGATCATCATCATGAGAGTTGATATAGTTTCAATGGCGAACAATCATCATGTTCATCATATCTACTATACGATTCATGCTTTACCTTTCGGTAATCCGTGTTCGAGACCATGTCTACATGCTAGGCTCGTCAAGATCAAACCTTAGTTTCGCATGAGCAAATCTGGCTTGCTCACGTTGTATACACTTGCGTAATCTATCACACCCGATCATCACGTGGTGCTTCAAACAACAAGCTTTAGCAACGGTGCTAACTAAGGGTGAACACTTTATGATTTGAAATTGATGTGCATGAGGGATCATCTTATAATGCTATCGTCGCGAACTAAGCAATACAAGATGCATAAAAGGATTAACATCACATGTAATTCATAATATGTGATATGATATGGCCTTTCTTATTGTGCTTCCGATCTCCATCTTGAATCACGAACATGATCTCCATCATCACCGGCATTGCATCAAGGTCAATGGCGCTGTTCCATGGTTGTCGGCCACCAGCATCAACTATTACAACTACTTTGAATAGACACGCGGGTCTTAACATAAATTAAAGACAACCATATGGCTCCTGCCGGTTGCCAACTTACAATAAGGAACATTGCATACATCATATATAATCACAATCATGGCCATATCACATCATCGCACACCGCAAAACAAAGTTAGACGCTTCTACTTTCTTTGCATATTTTACGTGGTTTGGGGCTTTCAATAAGTGTCGTTCTAACTTACGAACAAGAACCACAACATTGATACTAGCATTGTTGCTTACCCGGTGGAAATTGGATCTTAACTATGCTAGGAGAAACATGCACCATAAAGCCACTTATGCAATACAAGTTACATGTCAAGCGTGGAGCAAGTCTCATGAACGATGTCATGTAAGGTTAGCGGCGCTTCATCCCAACATACCGCAAGATGCAAAGTACACAAAAGCAATCTACAATAAAAGCATCAACGCCCAATGACCATTGTGTTCTACTCAGGCAATGATCTACATATAGACACGGCTCGATACCCTTGTAGGGGTTCGTAGCATGGAAAACAAAATTTTCTATCGCATACAAACAAACAAGCCAAGATCTATCTACTAGATTGTAGCAACGAGTCGATGGTATAACTTACCCTCGAAGATTCCAAAGCGTTTAACGAGAGGATTCTCGTGGGTGATGTAGTCGTACTCTTCCCGATCTCAAGATCGTGTGACGATCCTTCCAGCCATCGTTCGGCAGCGCTCCGCAATCGGTCACGTTCGGTTTCGACGAAGACCTTCCTCTCCCTTGTTCCAGCGTGAGCGGAGGTTGTAGCACTCTCCTCGCAATTTCGGCAAAGTGGTACAGGAAGTAGAGGGAGATCGCAGGCTTCGCCTTAAGCCGGGCGGTATGGTGGAGCTTATGAGAGGCTATTAGTGGTCTAGTAATTAGACACACCAATTAGAAGGCTCTAAACCAATTAGAAGGCTCTAAACTGGCTAAAGCAATTAGAAGCTCTAAACCAAAACGGCTCTAACCGAGATCTAGAGTAGAAAGTTATGTGTCCATGGAGGAGCCCTGCCTCCTTATATGGGAGGGGTCCTTGGCCAGGAGGAGGGAGTCCTCCCCACTCAACTGCCTAGGGCTGGCGCCCGCTGGAGGAGTCCAACTCTTCTTCAGTTGGTTCCAACTCCTCTTGTTTCCCACAGTTTCTTGTTTTGGCGTTTGACTTTCAAAGCTGGACATTTGACTTTCTGTTTTAGGATTCAATTTAATCCTTTATTTGGGACAGCAAGAACACTTAGTACATGATGCAATCATTCAATGAGCAATGACACATTCATGTACCCTTCCCCGGAGTCTTGGGACAATCCGAACCTTCTAGAACATTCCCGATGAAAACACGGAATCATTCCCGAACTCAAAGCAGGACTTTCCTTATATGAATCTTATTCTCCGGACCATTCCGGATCACCTCGTGATATCTCGGATCCCATCCGAGACTCAACAACATTCGGTCTCTCTCATAATACCATAACTACTCAAACAACGTTAATCCTTAAGTGTGTCTCCCTACGGTTCGTGAATTATGCGGACATGATCGAGACACTTCTCTAACAATAACCAATAGAGGAATATGGAAATTCATATGGCTCCACATATTTCTCGATTACTTTGCGATCGAATGAACCACTTACATACGATACCAATTTCCCTTTGTCTCACGATATGTTACTTACCCGAGGTTATGATCGTCGGTATCTCTGCATACCTAGTTCAACCTCGTTCGATAAGTACTCTTTTCGTTCGTGATATGTGATCCCTTGTGACCAAGTCACATGCTTGCAAGCTAATTGGATGACATTCCACCGAGAGGGCCCAGAGTATATCTATCCGTCATGTGGATGGACAAATCCCACTCTTGATCCATGTGTTTCAACCAACACTTTCCGAACACTTAATGCCACCTTTATAGCCACCCAGTTACGGTGTGGTGTTTGATGTCATCAAAGCATCCATCCGGTAAAGGTGATATGCATGATCTCATGGTCGAAGGAATTAGGTTACTATGCATCAGAAAGCATATAGCTATTGAACTAATGAAATGACTTGATCTTTATGCTACGCTTATCTATAGGAGTATGTCCACCATATCATTCTCCTAACGATATGATCTTGTTGTTGATAACATCTCAATGTTCATGATAGGGAAACCACAATCATTAATCAACCAACAAGCTAGTGAAGTATAGAGGCTATACTAGGGACTTCAAATTAAGTTTACAAAACACACAAGTATCAATGTTTCCTTGTTAATACTATTATAGCATGAATGTAAACATTTATCATAAACACAAAGATATAATAATAACTACATTTATTATTGCCTCTAGGGCATATCTCCAACACTAACCATAGACATGAGTTGTTGATTAATAATATGATCATGTCATTAGGAGAATGATATGATGGACAGACCCAGATCAAGCAGAGCAATTAGATCGTGTCATCGTGTTCATCTTTGCGAAGCTTTTTCTATGTCAAATATTTTATTCCTTAGACCATGAGATAATGCAACTCCTTGGTATCGGAAGAAAGCTTTGAGGTCATCAAACGTCATCCTATGAGAGGGTGATCATAAAGGTGTCTCTCAGGTGATCGGAAAGTACTTGTTGGATTGTATGTATCGAGATGAGATTTGTCCCTCCCGAGTCGGAGAGATATACTTCGGGCCCACTCGGTAATCGATATCAACACCGCTTGCAAGCATGTGGTTAAAGAATTAATCACAAAGTGATATCGGATTACGGAACGAGTAAAGTACTTGGTGTGAACGAGATTGAACAAGGTATGCCGATACCAACGATCGAATCTCGGGCAAGTAAAATATCGCGTGACGAAGGGAATATATATGGGATTAATTTAATCGTGGCATCGTGGTTCATCCGATATGATCATCGATGAATATGTGGGAGTCAATATGGGTTTCCAGATCCCGTTGTTGATTATTGATACAAGATCATGTCTGCATATTCTCGAACCCGTAGGGTCACACACTTAACATGCCTCGACGCTAGGATAGTATGGATAATTGGTTTATGAGTTTTTTTAGGAGTCTCGGATGAGATCCAGGACATCACGAGAGGTTCTGGAATGGTTCGGAGAACAAGATTCATATAAAGGAAAGCAGTTTTTGGATTTCGAAATTGTTTCAGAGTATTCAGTATTGTACCGGAAGGTTCTAGAAGCTTCCGGAGTGGGACCAACGTGGCCCCACTTGTCGGAGAATGCGTGGGCCTCACGAGAGTGCCCTGCCGCTTTGGGCAGGGAACAAGGCCCCATAGGCCCAGCCGGCCAAAACCCTAGGGAAACCCTAGGAACCCTTAGAAGGAAACTTGCCCCACTCAACCCTTGGGGCCGCGCCCTAGGGCTTGGAGGAGGGGCCAAGAAGGCTAGCCCCTATATAAATAGGCAGGCGCACCTCCTCCCCCACTCCTCCAACCCTAGCCAGATCCTGCCGCCTCCACCTCTCTCTCTGCAGCGTGGGCGAAGCCTGCCCGCAAACTCCACCATTGCACCACGCCGTCGTGCTGTAGATCCAATCTATCTCTCCACCCTACTTGCTGGACCAAGGAAGGAGGAGACGTCGCGGCACCATACGTGTGCATCTCTCGGAGGCGTCGCCACTTGCGGCGTTGGATCGGATCGCGAGGAGGAGAAGGCTAGTTCGACTACATCACCCACGTTCTGTTGAACGTTTTTGCTGCGCGATTTCTTCAAGGGTATGAAGATTTCATCTATCCCTCTCGTTGATTGCATCTCCTAGATTAGATCTTGGCTTTCTTGTTCGCATCCGTAGATTTTTTTTTGATTTACTATGTTGCGAAACCCTTCATATATTTCCTATGAAAGATATGCATAGCATTGGTAGGATTTATTCTGAAATACTTCCTGAATCTAGTGCATCTATTGAGAATTCTGAACAACCACATGAGGAATTCCTTGAGAAGGATGACGATGAACCTCTCATGAGGAGTAAGAGACAGAGGGTTGCAAAATCCTTTGGTAATGACTTCATCGTGTACCTTGTGGATGATACTCCCAGATCCATTACTGAGGCATATGCATCCCCTGATGCAGATGATTGGAAAGAAGTTGTCCAAAATGAGATGGACTCGATTCATTCTAATGGAACTTGGAAATTATCAGAACGACCCTATGGTTGTAAACCTTTGAGATGTAAGTGGGTGTTCAAGAAGAAGCTAAGGCCTGATGGTACTATTTAGAAGTACAAGGCGCATCTTGTAGCTAAGGATACACACAGAAAGAAGGCGAAGATTACTTTGACACCTATTCACCTGTCGCTAGACTGACCACCATTCGAGTACTACTATCCCTGGCTGCCTCTTATGGTCTTCTCGTTCATCAAATGGACGTGAAGATAGCTTTCCTTAATGGAGAGTTGGAAGAGGAGATCTATATGGATCAGCCAGATGGGTTTGTGGTAAAAGGTGAAGATACAAAGGTGTGTAAGTTATTAAAATCTTTATATGGCCTAAAACAAGCACCTAAAAAATGGCATGAGAATTTTGACAGAACTCTACTTTCTGCTGGCTTTGCCATTAACGAGGCTGATACGTGTGTTTACTATCGCCATGGTGGGGGCGATAGTGTTATATTATGTTTGTACGTGGATGACATTCTGATCTTTGGTACAAACATGAAAGTGATAAATGAAGTCAAGTCTTTCCTGTCAAAGAGTTTTGATATGAAAGATCTGGGAGAGGCTGATGTCATTTTGAACATCAAGCTTATTAAAAACGAGAATGAGATTACTTTAACACAATCTCATTATGTTGAGGAGGTCTTGATACGATTTGGCTTTAATGATGGCAAGACTTCTCCAACACCTTATGATCCCAGTTTGACATTACGAAAGAATAAGAAGGAACCAACAGATCAGCTAAAATATTCACAAGTTGTTGGTTCACTCATGTACTTAGCAAGCGCTACAAGACCCGATATCTCTTTTGCTGTGAGCAAGTTGAGTAGGTTTATGTTTAACCCGGGTATTGATCATTGGCATGCACTTGAAAGGGCCATGCGCTATCTATGTGGTACGATGAGCTATGGGATTCACTATTCAGGAAACCCTGCTGTGCTTGAAGGATATAGTGATTCGAATTGGATCTCTGACGTTGATGAACTCTACGCCACGAGAGGGTATGTGTTTACCCTTGGAGGTGGCGTAGTGTCATGAAGGTCTCGTAGACAAACCATATTGACGAGGTAAACTATGGAAGCAAAACTTACTGCTTTAGACACATCCATTGTTGAGTCAGAATGGCTGCGTGAGCTCTTGATGGACTTGCCTGTGGTTGAGAAACCTGTGTCGGCAATCCTTTTGAATTGTGACAACAAAACTGTTATTGTCAAAGTGAACAATTCTAAGGATAACGCGAAGTCATCAAGACATGTGAAAAGACGTCTGAAATATGTCAGGAAATTGAGAAACTCCGGAGTAATAATTGATACGTATATTCAAACAGACAAAAACCTAGCAGATCCCTTTATAAAGGGACTATCACGAAATGTGATAGATAGTGCTCGAGGGAGATGGGGTTGAGACCCATGAATGTCACACCTAGTGGTAACCCAACCTATGTGATCGGAAATCCCATGAATTAAGACCTGGGAAGAACAAGCTAGTGGGTGGACTGAGGAGAGTATTTTGTAACCCTCTCTATATGAAGATGCATAACTCTCATAATCTGTAAGGCAGGTTGACAACATGTCTTAATGTGTTTCTGTTGGCTTTAATTAGCAAAGATGTCGTCCTACGGGGCATTCTTGAAATAACACACCTATATGAGCTCGACTGTAAACGTCGCGGTCTATGAGACTTGGGTGATCTCTAGTAAACTCATGAAGTGACCAGGGAGTATGACGCATATGCTCCAACCCGCGGGGTAGGCTACTGGCAGCCAGATACTAGTTATGATTTTGAGTGAAATCTATTGGCACCAAACTTGCAATTCAAGGTTCATCCATTGTTCAAGTTGTTGATAGACGTAGTTCAAGATTCTAGGCGGAAGTTCAACTTAATAGTCTTTGCTGAAACACTGGTATATAAACAAGTAGTAAGGATAGACAAATCTTCAAATGGGCATTTGAGATCTGGTGGGAGATTGTTAGAAATAATGGGGCTAATCTATTTAGGCCCATGTGTATTTCAGATTTTCCCTAAATCTCAAAGCCCAAATTTGTGACTGCCTATATGTGTTTGGGCCCATGTTTGTGGCAACTCACATGGGAGTGGAGTGGGAGCTAAAGTTTAGTCTCACATGAAAAGTTGGAGGAGAGTTGCACCACCTTATAAGGTGGAGTGTTGCACCACTTTGTAAGTGAGTGGCAATAAGAGAGATACACGCGTGCGCTCCTCCTCCGACGCCGCCGCCGCACGCACGCACGTCCGCTCGTCTCGTCTCGCCACGACGCGCGCGAGCCGCAGGTTGCGGGAATCTCGCCGCTTATTCGGGTCGCTCCCGGATCGTGGGCTACCGTAACCGACCCGAACGTGCGCAACGTGGACTCGCCCACATTCGCCTCTGTTAGGGTTTTCTGAACCGCTCTATATAAAGTCCTGCGCGGCTACCGTCCCAACACCACCGAAAACCAATCTAGGGTTTTGCCATCCTCTCTACTTGCGCCGTCACTGTAGTCTACTCCATCCCGCTTCCCGGCGTGCCGTGACGGAAGAGCAGTCTCAAACCACTCGCCCTTGTGATCCTGCACGAGAGGGCGAATAAGGTTTTGGGAAGCGCTCATGTGCTCGAGTTCTCCATCACGTCGTCTTCCATCCATATCGGTGTCGCCGCCACCGTCTTCGCCGCCATCTGCTTTGATCGGTCTTCCCTAAAGTTTACCTACGACAATGAGCAGTACATACGTGCTCGCCTGTTTGGTTATTAAATCGTATTCTGCGTACATGTTTAGTTGATGTTCGTTTTCGTTCATCCTGTTGTTTAGTACATCTAATATGTTCGAGTTACATGAGCTAGTAGCTGGTTTTGTCTTGCTTAATATTTTGAAATTAATCATGAAAATTATGCCTAATATTTCCACAATTTGCACCCGATTAAGTTTTTTTTACCGCGTGGACACCTTCGGCAATTATTCGTATGATGAAAATGCACCTAAATAAAGGAGAAAATATTTGCACGCCTGGTGCAATTAACTCTCGCGTGGAGCACGCAGCGTGCGTCTAGCTAGCGCGCGGTACATATAGCCTTCTCTATAGGCTCTCGCCACTGGTCACCCGCTGCGCGCCGTATCCTGACACAATGTGTAGTACGTACGTTGGGCTGCGACCACCAACCGACATGTACGCGCGTCTCTCTTTGCTGGGGACCCTTCTGACATTTGACTCGATTGTCCACTCTACGTGCATGCATTGACGCTGCGTATCAGCATTTCATCTTGTAACACCTTGTTATTTAACTCACGGTAAAAACTATACTATACTACCAATTCATGGTGATCGAACAGCGAACAGTGTATACCTCTCTCTCTTTTTTTACCGTGGAGCCTGCAATGCGGCAGCCAAGTCAACCTTGCGTGCTGCTGCAAGCCAAGCCTGCAGGGCCGTAGGTCGTAGGAGCAAGTAAGGTGGTAGCACCAGTGTTTCCCCAGTGCAGTACGTGGTAGTACGAACGGCCATCAGAGCGCGAGAAGTAAGTTGGCTCCAGCTTTGACACGAATCCGGTCTACATGCACAACGCCACCAGCCTTTCCCAGAGCAGAGCGCCACTGTGCAGCTGCAGAGCCGCACGCAGCCTTTCCCCCTTTGCTTTGTCCCCTCGCCGCTCTCGGAGGAGACGACGGAATTCTTGGGAGAAAAGTAAAGAAAACCAAAGGGGAGGATAAACTACTCTGGACCTGGTATCGGCCGAGCTGCAGCGTTATCATGCATCATTACCGTAATCTGCATCCATGGATGATGGCCTCTTGGATGGGTGCACGTATGGCTAGCTTGGAAATTTGTAATTGCGCCGCAGCTGGTGAATGCAACATCGTGTTGCGACTGCTGAACAGTAGATTGACACTGATACAGACGAGGATATCACTAACTGATCGAAGCAGCAGGTTCAACAGGGCCGGAGTCGTATTACCTGATCTACTAGTTCGAGCAAGATCACAGCAAGAACTAACACGTGCAGCAGGAGTGTAATACTACTAAGATCAAATGAACTGTATTTACAGTAGTACTCTGATTAAGCGCTTAGTACCACGGCGATTCTTCTTCACCAATTAAACTTCAGAAAGAACAAATGATCTACCATGATCGACAGGGCACAGAAGCACACTCCTCCTAGTAGCAACTAATCTCCGATTCATCAAGGTCCAAACTCCCAAAAAGAAATCACAGACACCGACGCAACATGGGTAATAAGAAGCTCGATCGATCTTTGAGTCACCGGGTCTCCTCCTCGGCGCCCTTGTAGGCGCCGGCCGAGAGCGCGGAGAGGAGGTTCAGGTTGAGGTGGTGGTGGTGGTGCGCCATCGGCACGTACGCGGCCTGCGCCTCCAGCGGCGAGAAGCCCCACGCGTCCTGCCGCGGCGGCGCCGCCGCCCAGTACGCCGCCACAGCCGCCGCCGCGTCGCTCTCCTCCTGCTCGCGCGGGCGCTTGCCGAGGAGGCTGTGCTGCTGGTGCTGGTAGTAGGAGGAGGAGGTGGACGGCGCGGAGGAGGACACGAAGGTCGCGGGGGTGGTGCCGGTGCCCGTGGCGGCGACGATGGACGGCTCCGCCTGCCGGAGCAGCCACTCGATGGTCTGCCCGTCGGACTTGAGCCCCAGCTCGCGGGTGAGCTGGAACACGCGCGCCGCGCACACGATCGGCATGCGCACGCGACGCCCGCGCCCGTTCACCTTGCTGTGCCGGTCCTTGACGACGCCGCCGGCGGCCTTCTTGCTCCGCGCGGGAACGATTGCGGCGGCGTCGGATGCCGCGCCCGCGGGCGCCGACACCGTGGAAGTCGTCATCGGCAACTGCTGGTAGATGTGGAAAGGTCCGGAGGCGGCGGCTATGTCGTGGGAGGTCATGGCTGTAGGTCAGGGAGAAAGGAGGAGGCGGAGGTGATCCGGTGGGGTTTGTGAGGCTTTGAGGTGACGGGAGGAGAGGGACAGACGGCGGAGAGATTTTATAAGGGACTCGATGTAGCATCCGTTTGCTATTTGCGGGAGCTCTTTGCCGAGGGGTAGTTTGCACGCTTTGGGCTGCAGCAGTGCCGCGGTGGTAAAAATGTTTGTAGCTATTTGCTTTTAATTACTAACAAATTTTGCCTTATATATTTTGAGTTTGATTTTTCCGTAAAATTGATTTATGTTCAATGATGTTTCAGCTGCATTGTAGTTTTTTATATTTTTTATTTAGTTTAGTTTCATTTTTTGTTTATTTGCAACTCTTGCAATTGTTAGAATTGCGTTTTCTTGAAGCGAGCCCATTCACTAGGGCGAGCGATCTAGTTCATGGTGCTCGAAGCCTTTGGGCCTAGCACGTGGACACCTCAAGAAGGGGATGATTTCGTTAGTTGGCGGAGCTCGCTCAACCCGCTAACTTGAGAAAGGACAAGAATACTCTAGTAATTCTAGCCATCTGGGAGACGTAGAAGCATATGAATGCGGTGGTATTTGATGGAGAGAGCCCGCAATGTAGCGAGTAGTTGTTTTTTCTGGTTTGTAACATGGACTGTCACGTCTGAAGAGCTGAGTGATATTGTATATGAGTGTCTCACCGTTTCTCTCTTTAATATATAATACACATGCTATGCGTATTCTAGAAAAAAAATTGTGTTTTGTTGTACAACAATGTTGATTTTGTGCAACGGTACCTGATAGGCTACCCTAAAAGTGATTAAAATTTCAGTTTTCTTTCTAACACCAAAGGAAGACCTAGCGTACAACATATCGACATGTTACACGCTCGGATAACATATCTAGTACATTGAGTCTTGCGGTGAACTCGGTGCACTCAATGATACAAACTGGCACCTCATCCGGAAAAACATTCATCCACTTCATCTAAAACTACTCGTTGGATCCTATGTTGTTCTTGGTATAGTTAAAAACATTGACGAGTACTTTGATTACATCTACGTATAAAGCACCAGTAGGAACAACCACATATATCGCCGCCAGTAAAAAGTAGCGATTCTAGATCATGATGGCGTGCATTGCCCGTCCATTTCTAGAATTGAACCGTATGAATTTATGTCTTGAGTCACGGAATATGGAAGTCAAATAGAGTACATTTCTTTATTCATATACTCCTTCCGTCTACAATTGTGTACTTCGAGATTTTTTTGGAGAGTCATTTTCTTAAGTTTAGCCGTATTTATATAAATGAGCACAAGTATTTATTCCATAAAATTAATACTATTAGTTTCATGATAAAACATATTTTCATCTTATAGTTATTTTCTTTTTAAAATGTTGTTATATTTTGTGCAAACTCATTCAAAGTCAAAATAATTTGATTCTCCAAAGAAGTTAGAAGTACACTCTGCGGCGGGGGGTATTAGTCAGTGAGGTTAGAGCATCTCTACTCGGCTTTCCGGGTCGCCTTTGGTCCGGACGCCAAAAATTGGACAGTCGCGTTTCGAGGACCCCGGTTTCGTTTGGATTTGGGCCAACTTTGGTCCGGACTTTTCAGGTCATTCCCAGCATCCTGGGAACGTCCTGGAAACGCCGAACAAAGCAAAAACAGTGGTGGGCCAGCTCTGTCGGCAAGACAGTCTCATTTCCCCTCACCCACTCGCTCAGACTGCGGCGAAGAGCTCCCCAACTGCCTCTGTCGCCATGACTTCGTCGGCGAAGCTCCACCATGCGAAGCCGTATCCATGCCTCTAGATAGAGTCGCCGTAGACGATGCCCCAATCGCCGCCGCTTTCGTCGCCCAAACTTTGTCGTAGCTTGGCTTCGCTGGGAGCTCCCACCACCTCGCCCGCAAAGTGTTCGGCATTTTGCCGGTTCGGCCATGGACTCTGACGACGAGGAGATGTTCGCCGTGTTGTTGGAGGAGGAGAACGACGATGCCGCCGAAGATGCAGAGCACATGCATATCCTCGCCTCCCTCGCCTAGCTGTACGTGCAGACGGCAACACCGAAGCGTGGAGGTTCGGCAAAGGGTCGCCGGAAGTGCAAGGCAAGGTAGAGGATGGAGGGCTACTGCATGTTGTACGCCGACTACTTTGCCGACAAGCCGCTGCATGAAGAGGCCCTGTTTCGGCGCCATTTCAGGATGAGCCGGAAACTCTTCCTCAAGATCGTGCATGCCATCCGTGAATTCGACCCCTATTTCGTGTGCAAGAATGACTGCACCAGCATGGTTGGGTTTTCCTCACTGCAGAAGTGCACAGTGTCAATGGGATTGCTTGTATATGGAGCACCGGGTGACAGTGCCGATGACTATCTCCGCATGGCCGAGTCCACCGTCATCGATTGCTTGTACAAGTTCTGCAGGGCAGTGATTGCAGGGTTTGGGAAACAATACTTGAGAACACCCATTGCTGAAGACACTGCTCGGATCATGGTAGTCAATGAAAGTAGAGAACATGGAGCGGGCGTTTGGTGTACTCCAACAGAGGTTTGCAGTTGTCCGGTTCCCTACTATGACCTGGTCGAAAGATCAGATGTGAAAAGTGATGAACTGTTGTGTGATCTTTCACAACATGATCATTGAGGATGAGAGGAAGGACCCAGTGAGTTTGGTCGAGCAGAACAAGCCATACTACAGACAGGGACCTCTTGCCGAGCTTGATCACCATCTGCCTCCAACCTAGGCTGCCTTTATCGCCATGCGTCAGGAGATCCGAGATCCGGTAGTGCATCAATAGCTGCAGGATGATCTGGTTGAGCATCTATGGATACACAGGGACAACACGTAGATGCCGAGCATGAACGAGCCGAACTAGGCCAAAATATGTTAAATTTTTATTGTATGTCAAACTATGTTTAATTTTACGTCGAACTGTGGTCAATTTTATGCTGAACTAGGACGAATAATGCTCTGTATTCATATTATGCTGAAACTATGCGAAAACTGGACGAATTTAA
This sequence comes from Avena longiglumis, assembly GCA_030063025.1. NCBI lineage: Eukaryota > Viridiplantae > Streptophyta > Magnoliopsida > Poales > Poaceae > Avena > Avena longiglumis. The sequence continues at coordinate 410,080,677 of CP125978.1, read as the reverse complement.
GCGGAATTTTGGCGGAGAAAGACATCCCGGAAACCCGGCCTGGGAACACTCGGCTTTCCCAGACCAAAAACGTGTTTCGTCTGACTATATTTTGGTCCGGATTTCGGCTAAGAACGAACAAGGAAATGGGGATGCTCTTAGGTCTAATGGCCTAAACAATATACTCTGTATGCACACGTACGTCTTCATGGAAGACTACATAAATGCTCATCCATGTTTGAAGATTTCTTCTCATTATTACATAGTACATAGGGAAACATTCGAACACATGAATTAATCATCCTTCAATGCTTTTCAGAGTCAAAGTTTGAGGATTAGACTTGTACAAAAGCATTTTCCCTCCCCGTTTCTAGTTAAGGTAAATTTTGGGGTATAAACCCGAGTTGAATGGAGGGTTTGCAGCTTTATGTGTCCACTGCTATTGTGCACTGCAAAAGATCGAGTCCTTTTTTTTTTACTTTTTTAGGGGATTCTTCTACTTCCTCCGATCCATATTAATTGATTTTAATTTATTAAAATTTAGATAAACATATACTAGTGTCTAGATTTATTTAAATCTAGATAAATTTGAGTCAATTAATATGAGCCAAAAGAGGAAATATTTGCTTTGACATCGGTGTAACCTTTATAACTTGCACAACGTGAATCTGAAACATAGAACCAATCTCGATCGTGTAAGACAATGATCACGGTTTAGACTTGCGAGCACGAGAAAAAGGCGGGGGAGGGGGTAGAAAACGAAACCGAATCCATCGAGCAAGCTAAGCTAAGCTAGGCAGAGCGCGCGGGGAGCAAGGGCGCCGTAGCAGTGTACCCACTCGGGGGGAGCATGGCACGTGGGAATCTGGGTCCAGTCCAGTAGCTCTCACTTTGCTGGAATCTGCAGGTCTTTTACAAATAGTGGCAAGCCTACACCAACGTATCACATCATCGCAGAGTGAACATGACCAATTAGCTAGCTAGACGGCGAGGAGAGCTTAAAAGATATGTTATCTGCAACAGATTGATCAACTGTCGAGGCACAGTGGCGATAGATCTTGATCTTTACTTTCTCCCGCTCGCTCGATCGACCTTCCCCCCATTCTTCATGCTCGACAACAAAAGTTGATGGCAAATTAATTCAGCACATCGTAGCTTCAGGAATCGTTTTTCATTCAGAAAGGCCACGAGTGATAGACATCTGATGATGGGGGGCTACAGAAAAAGATTCAGACGATTTGTTCTTGGCCTAGTACTAGTAGTACTACTAAAAATTGTTATCATGCATCTCGTCGCCAAAATCGTTATCATCATGCACCATGCATTGGCGCCGTCAGTGCAGCAGATGCTCCAACAACTTGCATGCGCTCGTAGTATGGACGTGGACATGTACATGGTACAAAAGCCGTACTATGCGCTGGTCGGCTTGGGGTCGGACGACGTTGGTTGGTGGTGCAGTAGTGTACGTGATCAGGCGCCGGCGGATCGTCGCCGGGACAAGGCACAGTGGGATGACAGAGGTAGTAAAGGGATTGACGGTTCTCGATGGACTTGACGCACCAGCTGGTGCCTGGAGCCTAGAGGTAGTTTCGGGTTAGTTTTCTGTCAACTCCCAGTCCCAGCGGTTAGCGCACGCCGAGAAAGGTTAGATCCAAGGTAATTTCATTCGCAGGGGGTGACAAAGAATTTCACGTGAGATGACTTGAGAATGGCATGTTGTTGGGAGAGGATAGGAGGTCCAGCAGCGTGCATGGTGATGATGATCTGTGCTGAAAGGGAAGGCCGGGGATGGACACGGGCCACCAGCCTTTCCTAGTTTTGGATAGGCATGCATGCACTGCCTGTGTCTCCACCTACCCGCTCTCCCTTTCGCTCTCTCGGCTGTAGTATGATTGGAGCCACGGCCGGCAAAGTCTCCATGGCTTCGTTGGCTAACAAGGGCATGTCGGCGACCTCTTCTGCCTGCCACCTGGTTTTTAACCCACCTAGATTCTTCCTACTAAGGCTGACCTAGGACATAATGAACTTGTGTGTTTTTTAGCCAGTGTCAAGGTGCAAAGCATCCTGCAAAGCCACCTGCATTCCTTGTGTTCAATCAGACCATGTCAGACTATTGGTATGAGTAACTTCATATATTCCCGAGTTCTACGATAAAATCACAAACTAAAAGAACTGCTGTGACAAGTAGGGTGTCCGATTCAAAATTTCACAGCTTCCGATATACATACAAAAAACTAGAGCAAACGTCATCATACCCATAACACCCGAGTTACTTGACCGATTACATCACCGGGTTCAGAAGTAAAGGAAACAGAATCCCCAGACTGCTACTACAGCCGCTCAGGATCAAAACAACTACTACGCTACATGGACAGTAGACTGCTACTACAGCCGCTCAGGATCAAAACAACTACTACGCTACATGGACAGTTCTTGGAGCATCACAAGGTTCAGGAGTTACTAGGAATGACGTTGAAGAAGTGGTAGACTTCGTCTTCATCAAACACTGCGACCTCGGTTGAGCAGACCTCGCAACAGACAGGGTGGAAAACTGGCCCCTTGTTTTCAGCTTCTGGTGCGGTAGAATCGACAGCCGTTACCTTGCGGTTCTTCCGCTTTCCTTTCCCCTCCCGGAGAATCTGATCAGTCTTCACCTTGCAGTTGGACACAAACATTGCACGGTACTGGTTTACATACTTTTCATGCCTGCAAAATCCATTCATCATAATTTAAGTGTTGGAATTCTAACAGAAAACCAGTTTAAGCGTTGCAAAATATACTAATCAGCAGTGCTAGTATGAAAGTGGAGTGAATAGTCAGAAAGAAAATAACAGGAGAAGATTTGAAGCATTCAGAGTTACAAAGTGAAAGCTTTGATTGATCCCTCGCAGGGCTACCACCATAACGGTGAGTGCGCAAAGAAACACCACTAGTAAAAGATGTAGCTTGGCTCGCTCATGCACACAAATATACCAATCGATTCATGGAGATGAATAGTCGATGTTTTATTTGCTACGGCATGACTTCTTCTCCACAAAGTCAGACAGCAAATATCTACCAGATAGTGGTAGTACCCTGGTTTGATCCGGTTTCTCAACTTGCTTCTATCCGATCTTAGCTTCTTTCTCTCGGGTATAACCTGTTAGTTATTGACCAAACTAATCTAGAGTACTAATAGTGTCCGCTATCTTGCTTCTGTCTTGGTGAACGTCATGAGGAAATGTGAAGATGGAAGGTCAGGTTTTCCTGGTACTCTACTTTTCAGTATCTGATCAAACGCATGGCGAGCACCCTTTCTAATTCCTCTACTTCCGATGGACTGTCAGATCTGTTTATTCTTCCTTGACTCCAGCAGTCAATACAGTGCCATATCGGTAAGATCTGGTCAAGCATGTACTGAAACACACTCAAAACACTCATGCCTTTGCAACCATGAATAACACTGCAATCAAGAGTCAACAGTGAAATGCTGTCATCTACATTGGAACAGACACTGGCACGTCGACCGACAAAGGAGCTGGCTGGCCAGCTTGACAAGTGATTTTAGTGCCATAGGGCCTGTTGCTGACCTCGCATGTTCAGCACAAGGACTACTGGCGCTAAACAAAAAGGTCACATTTGATTAAAATGTCAGACTAGGCTCATCTTTTGCCGTATGTTCTGAAAAAGGGTCAATTCTGTGAAAATTTAGGTGCAATATAATGACAGCATCGTGTAGTCGACAAGTCTTGGGAAATAAGAAATTACAGGATGAGTGCTAAGAGGACTTGCTATAACAACGTAATCGTACAAGACTCAGTAACAGGGACAGAGCCAGGAATATTACTAGGAGAGGGCCAATTGAACATTAGATTGCTTAAAGGGGGTCACATAGGAAATTTCTGGAAATTTGAGGGGTCAATCCACATGCTTTTTAGGGGGGCTTTCAGAAAAAGAAATCTAGCATAAGGGAGGGGGGCATGGCCCCAGCACGACCCCCTAGCTCCGTCCCTGCTCGGAAAGACACAACATGTATCCAAGCCGGGAGACAAACGCGCCTAAACACGATTGGTTGTGTTTTCTTATACAAACTAAAGTATTTCCGAGCATTGTGCAAAGCAGAACAATATCGTCATATTTAAGGAGATATTCAACTTTCAGACTTCACAACATAATTAATCAAAGTTATTCATGTTTTCAGACTACAACAAACAAATTGTACTAAATTATTCCTCCATATTATAGGACATATGAGGTTCATTCTTGTTCAAACAAATCAGGTTACAGGTTTAGTAGAAAACGATTTTTATAGTAGCAGACGAGGAAATGAACAGGCAGAGTTAAGAATGATACATTTCTGACAGAATAAGCTTAAGAAGGTAGGCTTGAGAAACAAGCAATTACAGGATGAGTGCTAAGATGACTTGCTATAAGAACATAACCGTACTAGACTCGGTACAACACAGCACGTATCAAAGCCATGATACCAAACGCCTATCACGGTTGGTTGTGTTATCTTACACAAGCTGAAGTATTCGTGAGCATCGTGCAAAGAGGAACAACATCATCGTGTTTACAGAGATATTCATTTTTCTGACTTCAGACATACAGCAATTAATCAGAGCTGTTCATGTTTCAGACTACAACAAACAAACTGTAGTAAATTAGACCTCCAGATTTTCGGACATATGGAGTTCTCATTCTTGTTCAATCAAATCAGATTACAAATTTAGCAGAAATAAATTTTATAGTTGCAGATGAGGAAATGAACAGGCACAGTTAAGAATGATACATTTCTCACATAATAAGCTTGAAGGCAGATGCCCCTTGCTAGTTCAAAACAGTGGCTTCCACTTCCAGAATTGTTTCTCTCACATAAGCAAAACCAAATATATAAATGAAAATCCCAGCAATACAGCGATCCTATAGAAAGATCCCATACAGTAAGAAGCCCCATTATCTCTTTCAGCCACTTAAGCAAAGCAATTTACTCGCATAATCCTCACGGTATGATGTATGTATGTACATGAACTTTTCTAAACATGATTATAATCCAGTAGCCCCTAAATTCTCTGTCAGTTCAACAAATGATGTAAATCTTTCTATACGCATTCCACAATGGCAGTAACAGCACAACCACAATCCAAGTACTTGTAACAGATATAATTTCTTCAGTGTTCACCATTATGGAAAAGTAAACTATTGGTAAGAACATGCGAAATCGAGTAATCTCAGATTGGTCTGATTGACGCGCCTCTTATAGTCCAAGAGGCCCCCCTCTCTGAGACGAACCCTATGTGAAGCATCGATGGATTTACCTCTGGGAATCCAGGCACAAGGTAGTGAAACACGCGGGGCAGCTGAGCACGGCGTCAGAAGTCCGGCCTTTCCTCTGCTTGTGCGCCCATCGCTCGTCAACATCGTCGATGGCGGGGTCGTAGAACTCGGGCTCGACGGAGTAGTCTATCTCGTCGTCACTGGACACTGTACCAAATAAGAGACCACCAAAAATAAAAGGTGGATCAGATGCAGTATTGCTGAAGCGCACCAGTTGGAACAGAATAAGCATGTGCTGCTGTTTGCCCAGATTGCGGGAGCCCGGTTCTTTTGAGGAAGAAAATTACCGATAAAGTTTTACAAGTAAGATAGGGCATTTACAGCGGAGAAAAGGAGGGGATTGAGCAAGTTACTACCTAGGTCGCGAAGATCTTCTGGATCTCCGGCCTCCGCCTCCATCGGCTGCTTCGCCTCCTCCTTGGAGCTCTCGGGCTCCATGATTCCTCCTCGGCGCAGTATCGCTACTTCTTTCCAGCCTTCTCCTGCTTCCCCGCTTGGTTCTCCTCTTCTCCCAGAGGCTGCGGCGAGGGGGCACAGAACGGAGCAGAATTAAAGCCTTGAGGCTTTGTTCGGTTGGTCCCGCCCCGGCCGGGTTTTGGACCGAAACCCAAGGTTTAGCCGGGATCGGGATGGCCGGGAATCAATCACAGCCCCTTCTAGAAAACCTGTTCGGTTAACCCCGGTTGGAATCTTATCCTGGACTAAACCACCCCGATCCCCTCCAAATAGCCGGGTTTTAAAAACTCTAGTCTCGCCGCGTGAAAACATTCCCCGCGTGCTTGTCACGAATCGGTACTTCAGTAAAAACAAAAGCACCATCGCCCCTCTCTCTCCCACGAACAGGGACGAAGGTCGGCGGCTCCGGCAGGGAAAGAGAGTCCATGGCTGAGGTGGGAACGGAAGGATGGCGGCTCCGGCAGGGAAGGAGGGTCGGCGGCTCGGGCGACAGCGCACCTATCTCTCTCCCTCACCCCGACCTCTCTCTCTGCGCGTGACATGGAGGGGCTGGTGGCGGCGCGGGCGAAGGGACGGCGGCGGCGCATCCAATCCAGAAGATCAAGGACCCATCCTTCTCCCTCCTCCCTCCTCCCTCCCCTGTTTCCATCGGCGGCTGAGCGAGATAGACCCAAGGCCCCACCTCCGTTCGTGCTCAGCGACGACCGGAGATGCCACCTCTGACGCCCTCTCCATCTCAGGCGGATGGTGCTTCCGGTTGCTATCTAGAACTCGTTGTTCTTGCTGGTTCTCACCGGATGTTCTGCCTGTTTTTGCTTGTGAGGGTGGGGATTAACCGAATGGCAATCAACATCAGAGATAAACAAAGGATATGGGAGAGGGATTAGTGAGGATTGTGGTGACAAGTGGGGTTCACCCAATACCTGCAGGGGTTAGATCCACTAGATGATTTAATCCGCTGTAACCGAACAAGGCCTGAATTGGCCCAATGGTCTAGGTCATAGGGCGGTTTCTGCCTCGAAGCCGCTAGCAGGGGAGCTCTGACTAGGGAGGCTTCGGCCCAGTTCTAATCCCATGAAAATTATATTTATTTTGTATCAAAATTCTATTTATTTCATAAGTAAGTTAGGCCTAGTTTGGCAACAAACCTTTTCTAAAACTTAAGTATATCAATACCGTGATATTTTAGTGCCTAGTAAATTAATATTTCAGTTCTTTTCTAGTTTTAGAAAAAAAAGGCATGATCTCTTTCTCAAATACTTCAAAAAAATTGGTTATAAAAAAAAGAGACATTTAAAGTTAAAGAAGTTGGACCCCGTCCCTCGCGGGCGACTCGGAGCCACCACTGACGCCAGCCTCCCACCGTCTCCTCCTCCGCCACTGCCTGGCGTGGCCATGATGGCCAGCCCCAAAGGTGGCTGGGGCCAGCGGTGAGCCTTAGCTGTAGGCGTCCTGTAACTTCTCGGAATTACGCTCCTAGTTACAAGCACAGACGGCGGAAATGGTTGAAATAGTATGGTGGGGCCCAAATACCACTCACAGGTAGACCTTTCGGCCGTCCCAACTATTTCCAAACATCGGGACAAGAACGGGCGGCGTAATCGGCAGGCGAAGGGATCAACTACATACACAAATGGGTATGTATGCAAGCCACCATACAACAGTACATCAGAGCCATTCCATCTAAAAGAAATAGAAATATTGCAACGCCATACGGCAAGATCCAAATATCCTGGATAGATATAATAGATTAGGATATCTCCTCATACATCAAACATCAGAGTATCAGGCGGAAGCGGCAAACAAGATCCGAGTACGGATAAGAAGCAAATCGGCATAAGATGCTCCATAATAAACACATCACGCCCACATATCTCACGGACCCCCGTTCCCGGAATCTCTACACCGAATGATCGTTGCCCACATCGTCCGTATCCTCCACCCAGTATCCATCTTGTGAGTGTACCTGTTCATCTGAATCAAATAATTTACCGTGTGAGACCCTAGAAATTTTCGGCAAGTCTTTATGCCTCTAAAGGGACACAACAACACTGGGTGACGAATTCTGACAAAAGATAATACCTAGCAATTCTATAGATACTCGCTAACCATCCGCCTAACCAAAGATAGACGGATGTCCGTGAATTAATAACAACAGTTATAACAGTAATATCAACAGATCCATCCTCCTCCTCGCTTACCAACGAGGAAGCGGACGAACACCCCACATCCGTTGGCAGTTTTATTAACCATTCCATGAGTGTTTCACTATTTACTAGTTAGTTACTTAGTCAAATTAAAAGCGGTACTTTAGTTATACTTGTCTATGATCGAGAAACTGTGCTCCAAGTCGTCCATAACTGCGGACACGGCTTTCAGAAAGTTTTACCTGCGAGGTGCACAAATAACACACACTCGATCAACCTCGGAAAAACCAAATCAAAACCCAACAAGGCTTTCACGACAAAGGAATCACAAGATTCGAAATATTTCAGGCCACCCATTAAGTATACCATAGCGAAGTTAGTTGACTTGACGGACTCAAGGTTTGTGGGGACGGTATGGCATGGGAACCCGAAAATGTGGGCTTGTCGTCGATGTAACGTGTCACGATCCTAAATGCAGTGCTCCTCGCACAATCGTAAATAAAGCGATAAAGCATGGTATAAGTACATGATAGTAAATAAAACCTCAAACTAGTTTGTGGCCCCAAGAAATAAGAATGAATCAAGCTACGGCTCAGGGGTCCCATAAGCCTCCGGATATGGATAGCCGAATATTCAAGGAACATAAATCAAGTACTCGGGGTCCTCGGGACACAAGTGAGCATGAAAACCAAATAGCGATATTGCTCACCGGTGCCACTTTCATTAGTTATCCCATACTACTCAGGTTAAGTTGTTTAGGTACCTCGTTATCCATCAGACACTCACATACCCTACACATGCTGTTCTACGACTCGCATGGCTCAAACAACTCCTGTAGTAATGGCTCATGGGACGGAGGGATTCAGATTTAAACAGATTATAAACATTTGAATTTGAATTCACAAAAGGGTTCTGGACTTTTGTTACTCAGACCTAGCCTGATCGATGTGATTGGGGTCGATCTTGACTCGACAACTTCGTGGCAGCAATTCTATTTACACCACGGTTCACCTAGCGTAGTGGATGACATGTGGGCGAGATGAGCAGGGGGCCACACGCGCACGGCTATCGGCGGCGACACGTGGTGGATCCAGTGCTGCGGGTTGGCGGTGAAGATCCGGGGCTTTACGCAAAGTGGATCGGGTGGTGGTGGGGTCGTGGGGCTGCGGGTTCAAAGGAAAAAGGAGGTGTTTTTGCAAAAAGCAGCGGCAGTACTTCTTCTTGTGACAACGACAGTGATCTTGGCGCGACTTCGGCTGACGATGGCGGCGTGTATCTTTGGGCAAGCAGCGACCCAAAAAGTAAAAAGCGAAGATGGATCCTCGAGCTCGACTTTTGTTCGAGAGCAACTACAGGGTGGTCTGTCTGGCCGGGCCGTCGAGAACGAGGGACAGGGGAACACAGGGCTGTTGCCGCATTGCGCTGCAAGGCAGAAGCGCCGGCAGACGGCCGGAGCTACTGCTTGAGATAGGGTAGGGGCATGTCTGTGGGGTTGAGACTCACCAGAGCCTCGGCGTGGTCGTCGGCCGAGGTGGAGGGATCTGGCGCGGCTCGCGAGTGGAGCTCGACTGCGGCGGTACACGGCGGCGCTAGGCTGCTCCGGCGAGGCACGGTCGTCCTGTGGCTACTGGGAGGAAGTAGAGGTCGGCGATCAAGCTTCCCCGACCCCAAGACTCCCTCATGCTCGACTCCAAACGCCTCCTCTTGTGATGGCCGAAGCTAGGTTTTAGGAGAGCATGGCCATGGCAAGGATGGTGGGGGAGGAAGAAGAAGGGAGGATGGTGCCTGGGGAGCCTCCTGGATAGGATCTGAGGTGGTTGAGGTGATAAGAGGGAGAGGGGAGAGGCACATGGGGTGGTGGTGGCTTGCATAAAGTGAGGAGGAGGGATCGGGCTAGGGCTCTTTCTTGCCTCCTTCTTGTCCTGTAGTAGAGAGGGAAGAGAGGGACCCAGGGAGGAGGGGAGTTCGTGGGTTGGTCCAGGGAGAGAGAAAGAGAGAGAGGAGAGGAGGCTCGGGTTAGAGCTAGGGTTAGCTAGGGAGGGACTCGGGTTAGGGTTAGAAGGGGGGGGTTAGGTTTAGGGTTTTTAGCTAGGTTAGAGAGAGGAGAGATGAGAGAGGAGAGGGGGCTTAGGGTTTTAGATAACCTACAAGATCAAGCATGATGGTGAAAAGAGATGGAGAGGGGAGTGTTTGTTGGACACATGGTGATGGATAAGGAGAGATAAGATGGGAGGGTTTTAAGGATATGACCTCACATGATCATGCATGAGTGAAGGAGATAAGGTGAGGGTGAGGTTCTTGATGCACATGGCAAGGAAGCATAGCAAGATGGATAAGATTGAGAGAAGGAGAGAGAAGAGAAGATGATGCACTCAATTACAAAGAAAACCAAAAGAGGACAAAAGATGGTGATGGTTGCATGGCCCATGCAAAATAATTAATGCCATGTTTATTCTTGTGAAAACAATAATATTTAACATGGCATTATTCATATGCACTCCCAAAAATGGATTAAAGCCAAGCAAAAGAATTTGTGGAAGTAGATCCATCCTATCTCCCATGAGCTAGATTAAATACCAAAAGAAAATAAAATACAAGCTCATGGATAATGGAATGGTGGAATTATAAGGTGGTGAAAAGAAAGGGTGGTGGAGTAGATTAAAAGATATGCCCCCAACTCAACTTGGGCATTTAAACAATATATCAAGAACCAAATACAATATCAAGAGGCAAATACAATTGACAATGCATATGAGAGAAGATCCAAAACAAAAAGAGTTTTATATGATGCTCAAATGCAAGGTGGCATGATGACATGAGCATGATATAATTATGATGCAACAATTATATATATGAAGTAGCCATTATATTACTAGACCAAGTAGCATTACAATTGTTAGACAAATGGGATGCTACACCTGCCTTCTTTTCCGAAGCGTACAACGGCTAGGTGGTGTTGTGGGCCGCGAGGTGGGGCGAAGGCCGACGTGCTCGGCGTCTGGTGGTGGAGGTGACGGCCTCTGGCGGGGTGGGAGATGCTGATGGCCGTGGCGGCGGGCAGGGCTAGATCTGGGCCCAGATGGGCTTCGAGGGCTGGTGGCGCTGGAGCTTCTCGGCGGCGACTACATGCTGTGGAAGCTGGGGTGGCGGCCCCGGATCACGTCGGCGCTTCACCGGCCTTGGCTTGCTGCTCCCTGGATGTGTGGGCAGCAGGGACGACGACCCGGGGGCACGGTGGTGGGTGGTTTGGCCGGCGGCCGGGGCTTGCCTCGACGCGGTGGTTGCGTGGAGGACGGCGGGGCTAGGACGTCTCGACGTGGTGGTCTCGTGGAGGCGACCCCCGGCTCCGTTGGTGTCTTGCCGGCTATGGTGGGTTGGCGGTGGCGGTGGTTGGTGGCTACGGAGTGGACGCCGGGCGGCAACCGGGGCGCGATCCTGGCGAGGGCACCATGAGGCGGTACCCAGGTGGTTTCCCTGCGGCATGTGGTGGCGGTGGCGGCGTGTGGCGAGGCGGCACGACTTCCTCGCCTTGGTGGATCGGCTTGTTCGGCTCGGGTACGGTGTTCTCCGCGCGAAATCACTGCATCACCTAGGTTGATGTCGGCGATGTCGGCGTCCGCGGATGTCGTTCTCCTCATTGGAGGCATCGTTGAGGAGCTCCTTCACCTCTCTCGTTTGTTTCGGGTCACATACTCTTCGGGTGAAAACCTATGCCCTGATTTCTGCCAGAGCGGGCATCGACGGCGCTACCATCATTTCTATTCGCTTTTGTACATTGAAGTGGATGAGAATGCATCGGTTCCCTCTTTCCATCGAAGCTAGAGGTGGCTTTATTTGTTGATACCTCTACCTTCGACCTTTTGTTCCCGGAGTGTTCTCTCGACGATCACGGACAACGACCTCTTGTTAGTGGTGTCGCGAGGATCTACACGAAGAAGGATCGCATCACGCCTTCTTCCGGTACCATGAGGCGGATCTCGAGGGCGAGATCCATTGTTAGTGGTGTCGAATTGTGGCATCCCGCAAAACCACTACTAGAAAATCGCGTTGTTTTTGTGCATTGCATCACCATCATCTTGCATTGTTTGTTTGAACTATTTCGAAAAACCTAGTTTTGCTTGGTACAAATACCCCTCTTTATTTCAAAGGCAAAACCCCGAGCGTATCGGATATTTTATTTCCCTAAAAACTAATTGCAAAGTGGCCTTGTTTTAAAAGAAACAAAACCAAACAAACACACCTTCTAAACCAGCCAGCTCTAAATCCTAGTCCCACCAAATCCTATCCTACCCACCTCTCACAGCCCGCCACCTCACCCCCTGGACCCTTTTCCTACCCACCTGCCACCTCACCGATCCACCACCCCTTTCTCCCTCTTTCACCCAGCCCCCTCCTACCCACTCTCTCTCCTCACAGCCCGACCCTTTGCACTGGCCTGGCCTAGTGACCACTCCCCTATGACGCTGGACCCACTCCTCCACCCAACCGCGTCCACCCAACACACCCACTCTCTGACCCACCCAGGCCCACCGGGACCCACCTGTCACGGCCAGCCCTGACGCCCACCTTGGACGGACCGCCTCCATGCCCCGCGCCCTTCTCTCCCCACTCTCCTTCCACTCGCCCGCCTCCGCTTCCTCGGCCCGGCTGTATCTCGGCCACCCCGCCTCATGGCGCCCAGTCGGTCTCCACCCAGCTCATGAGCCGCCTCCTTGGTCCTCCCACCTCCGCCATCCCACCCCGCCTTCTTCCTCGCTCCGCCCGGCGCCCTCAACCTCCGCCTCGCGCCGCCTTCTCCTCGCGGCCTCATGCCACTCGTCCTCGCCCGCCTCCGGCGCCTCAACTCACCACGCGCCTGCCGTCCCGAAGCTCACTGTCCCGAGCCACCGTCGCCAGCGCCCCGACCTCCGCTGAGCGGGCGACCAACCGCCCTCCCTCTCGTCCCGCGTTTCGCCGGCCTCGCTCGCTCGCCTTCGACCTCGGTCCTCCAGCTGCCTGCAGCCGCCTCCGGCGCAGCCGCCGTCATCTGCCCGACCCCTCGTCGTTTGCGGCGAAGCGCCGCCGCCCTCACCGCCCTGCCCTCTCTGCTCGCTGGCCGCCCCGTCGCCACCTTCGCCGCCGCCGCCGATGTCTCGCCGTCTCGGTGGCGCCGAGCCCCACGCCGCCTTTGCCCTCCGTGCGTCGCCGTCGCCTCCCAGCGAGCATGTGCCGCCGCCGGCAAGTTCCTCGCCCAGCGTCCACGGGCCCTCCTTCTCGATCTGCGCATCCCGTGGACTCGAGTACCCCGACGCCCCGAGACCCCGAAGACCGCACAAGACCACGTGCGCGAGACCCCAAGACCGCACCGAGCCGTAGGTGTCCGCAAGAATCTCCGACAAGAACTCCATCACGGAACATCAAATACTCCGACAGGGAACCCTGAAGACCTCGGTGACGAGCCCAAGTTCGCCTCCGATAATCAAGATGGTACCCCAAGATCTCCGCCGTGAGACGACAAGACCGCCGGCACGAACCGACGACCGCGGATGCGACAGGAGCGCCCCCGGAACGCCTAGTACTTCCTCTCGGACGCCAAGGCCCGAACCCGAAGGCCGCCAAGATCGCCGTGGAACAACAAGTAATTCACCCCGGACACCGTGCGACAAGATCTACTTCACGGATCCGAAGACCCCGGTACCCGATCCACTCAAGTTCGCCATCGACGGCAAGATCGACACCGTCCAGGGCGAGCCCGATGTGCCCCGACGCCGACCAAGTCCTGCTCCCCAGATGCGACAAGACCTACCTCTGTTATCCGAAGACCGAACCCCGAACCCCGGAACCCCAAGTTCGTCGAGACCCCCTAATGTGTGACCCTTATCCGAACCCCTATTTTTATAAATGCTAAACATAAAACCTGTTGCATATTAAATTGTCATCTCGCATGCATATCATTGGTTTGGGGGCCTTATGCCGATTCACCTGATAATTAAATATGGGGCCCATATGCGGGCAAATCTAGTCTCATATTGGCCTCATTTAAATTGATGTAGCGAACCGGTGCTATATTATGGCCATGTTAATACAACATTTAAATTGCGGGGTATCTAAATAACTTGAACCGTTTAATTAATTGTCGGGACCCGGTTCCGCTTAATCTTGCCTAATTGCACCGCACTTTTGCCATGCCATGCATCATATCATAAGCATGCTCGATCTTTGCCGTAGTATTAAAATGTTGCATCCGATGTTTATTCTAGTGTTTTGCTTCTTCGCGGATAAGGCCGTTGAGTTGATGCGAGTATCGACCCGATCTTCGGATGAACCTTCGGCAATGTTTTTCAGGCGAGCATCTCCCCCTTTCTACCTATCTTACTTTTCTAGTATTTATTCCCTCCTGTTGATCTATTGCTATCTGTGTTGCGATGCTCTAGTTTTCGTACCCGTGATATCCCTTGCAGCCTTATATTGCCTTGGACACACCCTATTACCTGTTGTTTGGTAGATAGTTGGACTTGCGCGTCGTAGTCGCTTGCTCAAGTGCTGTTGCGTGTCGCCAAGTGCCACAGTTGTTGGAGTAATGCCGCATGTTTGATGTTGGAGATGATCGTGGCTTTACTTATCGTTCACTTTAATTCCTGTTTAACAACTAAAATTGAAGTAAGTAAGCAGGCATCGTGGGTGATAGATAATATTTGGTTTCCGATCACCACTTGTGTCCCGTAGGACCCAGTACTTGATACATTCCTTGATTTATCGCGCTATCCACATCCGGAGGATTATGGGACCCCCCCGAGCGAGCTTGATTCGGTCTTATTTCTTGGGGCCACAAACTAGTTCGAGGATTTATTTACTATCCACTTATGCCATGCTAGCTTTATTTACGATTGTGCGAGGAGCACACTGCATTTAGGATCGGGACACGTTTTGGGTGTCGACAAGCCCGCTTTGGGTTCCCGATGCGTTCTGACCGTCCACCCAAACCTCGGTCCGTCTCGGAGTTAGCTAACCGTTGGGTGTACTCAAGGGTGGCCCCCTGAAATATTTCTGAATCCTGTGATTGCTTTGTCGTGAAGGCCTCGTTGGGTTTTGATTTGGTTTTTCCGAGGTTGATCGAGTGTGTGTTGCTATTTGTGCACCCCGGCCGGGTAAAACTTTCTGAAAGCTGTGTCCACGGTTATGGATGACTTGGAGCACAGTATCTCGATCATAGATAAGCATAACTAAAGTAGTGCTATAAATTTGACTTTATAATGACTAGTAATCAGCTCCACTATAATGGAATGGCCAAATAAAACTGCCAACAATTGCTTGTTTGGGTTGTCGCCAGCGACCATTGTACCTGACTAGTAAGTATTGCAACTACAACGGGATGGCTGAATAAAAGTACCAACAACTGCTGGGTTTTGGGATATCTCATACTAATTGTATTTGACTAGTAATTATTGCAACTACAATGGAACGGTTAACTAAAATGGCCCACTGCTTATTTTATCCGGATGATTATCTATACCTGACTAGTAATTAATGCAACGATAACTGAATAAATAAAACTGCCAACTGTGTGAGTTCCTCGGTTGACTTCCTCGTTGGTCTCGAGGGGGAAACACCAGGACGGGTTTGTCTGATGGTAGAATCAGGTTGGTTCCGAATAGGTCTATCTTACCCCTCCGATAGTCGCCATTGTATCGAGTCTCTATAGGTTGTTTAGTGCATGCTTTTGCCGCTTGATCCACCATACCTATGTAGGCGAGGACCGAATTCTAGCCTCATGTCTGCCTCGCCTCAAGATCGACGCTCCTCTTTTCCTTTGCCCGTTAAGCACCCCTTTTGTTTAAGCAGTTTTGAGATCGGCGTTAGCGAGGTTACCCTTCCCGCTTGGCAGGGTTATGGGCGCCATTGGTTATTCTTGAGCTCTTAGCCCCATTTGCATCTTGTCCGTAGTCGGACGCCTATCATTTTCAAGGTGATTTGTATCTTTGTTCAGATATCTATTCTTGACTCTTTGAGTCAGTTGTATATATATATATCTCGTGGGTCCCATCGAGGACTGTTGTGCAATGTTATTACTTCGTTTTCCACCCGCACGAAAGTGCCTGGTGGGCACCTTTGAATCGTTTCTATGCGGGTTTGGCGGGTTTCGCTAAAACTTGCATAGGGCCGATTCTGAGGGTGTTACAAAGTAGCATTACAATTGTTAGACAAATGGGATGCTACAACTCTCCCCCACTAAACAGGAATCTCGCCCCAAGATTCTAGGAAGAAGAAGAAGACTCAAAGAGGGTAGGATAGCTTGCACGGAGCTCATCTTCACGTTCCCAGGTGGCTTCGTCAACAGAATGGTGCGACCGTTGCACCTTGCAGAACTTGATGGACTTGTTGCGAGTCCTTCTTTCTGCGATCTCAAGGATTTTTGTGGGGTGTTCTTGATAAGACAGGTCTTCTTGGAGATTAATTAGCTCATGATCCACGGTCCTATCGGGATCCTTGAAGCACTTCTTGAGTTGAGAGATGTGGAGCCAGCTTTCCTTTGATACCAAAATGGTACGTGCCTTTCATGGGAATGACACGAAGGTAAACGAGATCACCAGGGACATACTCCATGTCCGTGTGCTTTCTGTCATAATTGCTCTTCTGGCGACTTTGAGCAATCCTCAGATTTTCAAGAATGGTGTGCACCTTCTCCTCCGCTTGAGTTACAATGTCAGGGCCAAACCATATTCTTTCTCCTACACCCGACCAACCAATCGGAGTTCTGCATTTGCGGCCATAGAGAGCCTCAAATGGTGCCATCTTCAGACTTTTCTGGAAGCTGTTGTTGTAAGAGAATTCAGCATAAGGAAGACATTCTTCCCACTTCATGCCAAAAGAGATGACGCAAGCACGAAGCATATCCTCCGAATCGATTGATCCTTTCAACTTGTCCTTCGATCGAGGGTGGTAAGCTGTCTTTGAAGTTCAACTTTGTTCCCAAAGCATTTTGGAAACTTTCCCGAACTTGGAAGTGAAGATGCTCCCACAGTGAACGATCTCAAGCGGAACCCCATCTGAGAGAGACTATTACTGATATAGAGCTCATAGCGAATTCCGTAAATTGTTTCCTTGACGGGAAGAAGTGAGCCACTTTAGAAAGCTGTCAATGACAACAAAGATTGCATTGTTGCCCTCTGCGACCTTGAAACCAGTGATGAAGTCCATCTCTACTTTCTCCCATTTCCATTCCGGGGTTTCAATGGTCTGTAGAAGACCGTAAGGTTTCGATGGATGTTTCACTCTGCGGCAGACATCACACTCCGAGACATACTTGGCACAATATCGTTTCAATCCCGGCCACCAATGTTGTGTTTTCAAGTCCATGTACATCTTTGTGCTGCCAGGGTGGATAGAAAGAATAGAATCATGCGCCTCCTTGAGAACTTGCTCTCTCAAACCCGGGTAGTTCGGAACAAACATCCGGTGTTCAAAGAAAAGCGTGCCTTGATCATCGACATGGAAGGACTCATACTTCGGAAGCCTTGATCATCGCCTTGAAGAACATCCTAAAGTACCTAAATAGAACTAAAGAAATGTTCCTAGTCTATGGGGGTGATGAACAGCTTGTCGTAAAAGGTTACGTCGATGCTAGTTTCGACACCGACAAGGATGATTCTAAATCTCGAATGTGATACGTGTATATTTTGAATGGAGGAGTGAGTCGAGAAGTCGCAAGCAAAGCGTGATCGCAGGATCTGATGAAAGCGGAATACATGGCTGCTTTAGAAGCGTCAAGTGAAGGAGTTTGGATCGAAACTTCATCATCGATCTTGGCGTGGTTCAAGTGCATTGGACCCACCTTGGAGATATTGTGACAACACCGCGCCATAGCACTCGCTAAGGAACCAAGATATCATCCAAAGACCAAGCATATCAACGCAAGTTTCATATAATCCGAGATTATATAGAAGATGGAGATCCGAAGATTAGCAAAGTACATACGGATCAATGTCGCATATCCATTGACTAAACCTCTTCCACGTGTAAAACATGATCAACACCTCGATTGCCATGGGTGTGAGATTGTTGCGATGTAAACTAGATTATTGACTCTAGTGCAAGTGGGATCTTGTTGGAATTATGCCCTAGAGGCAATAATAAAGATGTTATTATTATAATTCTTGTTCATGATAAAGTTTATATTCCATGCTAGAATTGTATTAGCGGAAACTTTAATACTTGTGTGGTTTGTGAACAACCGTGTCCCTAATGCGCCTCTATGGACTAGCTCATTGATCAATGATGGTTAAGGTTTCCTAACCATAGACATGAGTTGTCAATTGATAATGAGATCATATCATTGGGAGAATGATATGGTGGATAGACCAAACAAAGCGAAGCAATTAGATCGTGTCATCGTGTTCGTCTTTGCGAAGCTTTTCCTATGTCAAATATTGTATTCCTTAGACCATGAGATAATGCAACTCACGGTATCGGAAGAAAGCTTTGAGGTCATCAAACGTCATCCTATGAGAGGGTGATCATAAAGGTGTCTCTCGGTGACCGAAAGTATCTGTTGGGTTGTATGTATCGAGATGGAATTTGTCCCTCCCAAGTCGGAGAGATATACTTGGGCCCACTCGGTGTCGATATCAACACCGCTTGCAAGCATGTGGTTAAGGAGTTAATCACAAAGTGATATCGGATTACGGAACGAGTAAAGTACTTGTTGTGAACGAGATTGAACTAGGTATGATGATACCGACGATCGAATCTCGAGCAAGTAAAATATCGCGAGACGAAGGGAATATATATATGGGATTGATTGAATCCTAGCATCGTGATTCATCCGATATGATCATCGATGAATGTGTGGGAGTCAATATGGGTGCCTGCACCCAGCTGATTATTGATAGAAGATCATGTCTGCATATTCTCGAACCCGCAGGTCACACACTTAACGTGTCTTGGCGCTAGGATAGATTGGATAATTGGTTTATGAATTTTTGTTGAGTCTCGGATGGGATCCGGATATCACGAGAGGTTCGAATGGTCCGAGAATAAGATTCATATAAGGAAGTGCAGTTTTGGAGTTCGAATTGTTCGGGTTAATCGGTATTGTCTGAAGCTTTAGAACCTTCCGAAGGGGACCAACGTGGCCCCACCTTCCCGGGAGGGGCATGGGACTATGAGGGTGTCCTGGCCGCATTGGGCCAGGGCACAAGGCCCATAGGGCCCAGCCGATCCTAGATAAGTTTAAACTCGTTTAAACTAGAGACAGGATTTCTAGATAAGGAGAGTTTAAATCGTTTAAATCTAGAGATAGGATTTCTAGATAAGGGAGAGTTTAAATTGTTTAAACTAGAGATAGGCTTGGAGGAGGGCAGGGCTGGCCCCCCTCTATATATAGAGGGGTGGTGCGCCTCCCACAACACACCTTCCTCCAAGCCCTAGCGCCTTGCCTTCCTCTCTCCCTCCCGATCGCTTGTGGCGAAGCCCTCCAGTGAAATTCTCCACCATATACACCACGCCGTGTTGTAGACCCAATCTATCTCTCCACCATACTCTGGTCCGAGGAAGGAGGAGACGTCGAGTCTTTGCATGTGTGCATCTCACGGAGGCACCGCCACTTGTGGTGCTAGATCGGATCGGATCGCGAGGAGAAGCGAGTATGACTACATCACCCACGCCCGGACGAACGTTCACTGTCTTGAATCTTCAAGGGTATGAAGATCTAATCCAATCTCTCGTTGATTGCATCTCCTAGATTAGGTCTTGGCTTTCCTCCTCGCATCCGTAGAAAATTTTGATTTACTATGCGCCAAACCCTTCAGATGGTATCGAGCTAGATCTATGCGTAGATGTGTTTCACGAGTAGAACAACATGGTTGTTGCGGGCGTTGATGTTTTCTGTTGCAAGCCTCTTGTTTGTGTTCTTCTTATGACGGGATAGTGAGATTGAAGCGGTCGAGGCCAACCTTACGCGACGCCGTTCGGAGACCGGCTCACTTGACGTGTGGCTTCCACACATGCGGCTAGTGGATGTCGTTCTCTCACTATAGTTGTCATGGGATTAACACGAGTTTGGCAACCATAATATCACCGTTGTGGCTTTTCCGTAGTAAGAATCGTTCTTAGCATCTATTCCCATAAGCCACGTAAAACATGCAACAACAAAGTAGAGGCGTCTAACTTGTTTTTGCAGGGAGTGTTTTCTGTGATATGGTATGGCCCAAGATGTGATGTGTATATTGTATGCGATGATCATGTTTTGTAATGTTTCACGACTTGCATGTCGATGAGTACACAACCGGCAAGATCCATATGGTTGTCTTTATAATTGTGTATGACCTGCGAGTCAACTTCTTATACGCCATGTAATAGCTTTACTTTATCGCTAAGTAGTTAGCAATAGTTGTAGTTGCTATTCGTGGTGGAGGAAATCATGGTGGAGTGATGGAGATCATGCTTAACGCACAAGATGGAGATCATTCTTGCGAAGATTGGCTATACCATGTCACATAAAGTTATATGCATGTGATGTTTATCCTTTTATGTATCTTATTATGCTTAGATCATGACGGTAGCATTATAAGATGATTCCTCACTTAAAGATCAAGATAAAAACTGTGTTCTCTCCAAGTATGCACCGTTGCGAAAGTTCGTCGTGTCCAAGCATCACGTGATGATCGGGTGCTATAGACTCTACGCTCACATACAACGGGTGCAAGCCAGTTTTTGCACACGCGGAAATACTTGGGTCTAAATTGACGAGCCTAGCATGTACAGACATGGCCTCGGAACACAAGAACCGAAAGGTTAAGCATGAGTCATATGAATGATATGATCGACACTTCGTTGTCCACCATTGAAACCACATCTCTTCTCGTGATGATTGGATTAGGTGTGGTGAATTTGGATCGTGTTCACTAAACAACTTGAGGGATGTTGAATTTAGTGGGAGTTCATCTAGTAATTTGATTAAGTTGAACTATTTATCATGAACTTAGTCTAAATTGTACTTGCAAATACTGTAGATCACATGGACAAATCCAACTTTAACTTCAACGTTTTTGCTGAGAAAGAAAAGCTTAGGAACAATGGGTCTAACTTCACCAATTGGTTCTGCAATCTAAGAATCATTCTGTCTGGCGGACAAAAGGACTATGTCCTTGGTAAAGCGTTAGGTGACCCCCTGTCGCAATCGCTAGGTGATGAGAAAGTCATCTGTCGATCAAGCGTAAAGATGATTATGGTGTGATTAAGAGCACCATGTTGTTTGCTATGGAACCGAGCTTCAAAATCGTTTTGAAACCTATCCGGGCCCTTTGAGATTCTCGAGGAGCCGAAACCATGTTTCGCACTCAAGCCCGCTCGAGAGATATGAGATCTCCGAGAAGTTCTTTAACCGCAAGATGGAGGAAGGGAGTTCCGTTAGTGAGCACGCCATAAAGATGTCGGGCTACACTCAACGCTGAGCAACCGGAATGCACGATTCCGAGGAGCTCAAGATTGACAAGGTTCTGCAATCACTCCTCCCGCCTACAAAAGTTTTGTAGTGACTCATAATCGATTGGTTCCATCGATACGATCACCGAGCTCTTCGCAAAGTCAAGGCTGCGAAGTGGACATCAAGAAGGATAATCATGTGTTGATGGTCAACAAGCCTCCTTTAAGAAAGGTAAGGAGCAAAGAAGCCCTTCAAGAAGGGCGGCAAGCGCAATGCCCTCGCCGAGAAGAAGCTCAGTGCGGTCCTAAGCCGGACATCGAGTGCTTCTATTGCAAGGCCGCTGGTCATTGGAAGCGCAATCGTCCAAGTACTTAGCGGACAAGAAGGCTGGCACCATCAAAGGTATATTTGATATACATGTTATTGATGTTTTCCTTACTAGCCCTCGTTGTAGTGCCCGGGTATTTGATACCGTTCGGTTGCTAATATTTGTAACTCGAAACAGAGCTACGGAATGACGGTGCTATGAGGGATGAGGTGACGATGCACGCTGGCAACGGATCAAGAGTTGATGTGATGGCCATCGACGCCTCTCTCTTAGTTTTACCTTCGGGATTAGTTTTAAACCTTAATAAGTGTTATTATGTGCCTGCGTTGAGCATGAACATTATTTCTGGATCGTGTTTATTGCAAGACGGTTATTCATTTAAATCGGAGAATAATGGTTGTTCTATTTATATGAGTAACATCTTTTATGGTCATGCACCTCTTATAAATGGTTTATTTCTTCTAAATCTCGAAAGGGATGAAACACACATCCATAACATTGAGTCTAAGAGATGCAAAGTAGATAGTGATAATACTACTTATTTGTGGCACTGTCGTCTAGGTCATATTGGTGTAAAGCGCATGAAGAAACTCCATTCTGATAGTCTTTTGGAGTCTCTTGATTTTGAATCATTTGACACATGCGAACCATGCCTCATGGGCAATATGATCAAAACCCCGTTCTCCGGTATGATGGAGCGAGCAACGGACTTGTTGGAAATCATACATACCGATGTATGCGACCGATGAGTGTTTCACGCCGGTGGATATCGCTATTTTCTCACTTTACCAATGACTTAAGTAGATATGGGTATATCTATTTAATGAAACATAAATCAAACGTTTGAAAAGTTCAAAGAATTTCAATGAAGTGGAGAACCATCGTAATGTAAAGATTAAGTTTCTACGATCCGATCGTGGAGGTGAATATTTGAGTTATGATTTTCACGCATCTTAAAGCAAGTGGAATCGTTTCACAACTCACGCCACGAACACCACAAGCAATGGTGTGTCTGAACGCCGGAATCGAACCCTATTAGATATGGTCCGATCAATGATGTCTCTTACTGATTTGCCGTTATCATTTTGGGGTTATGCATTAGAAACCGCTGCATTCATTTTAAATAGGGCTCCATCTAAATCCATTGAGACGACACCGTATGAACTGTGGTTTGGTGCTAAACCTAAGTTTTCGTTTCTTAAAGTTTGGGGATGCGAAGATTACATCAAGAAGTTGATGCCGGACAAGCTCGAACCCAAAGCGGAGAAATGCGTCTTCATAGGATACCCTAAGGAAACTATTGGGTATACCTTCTATCACAGAACCGAAGGCAAAGTGTTTGTCGCAAAGAACGGTTCCTTTCTTGAGAAGGAGTTTCTCTCGAAAGAAGTGAGTGGGAGGAAAGTAGAGCTAGACGAGGTTATTGAACCTTCTCTTGAATGTTCCAGTGCCGCCTGCACCAACAATAGAGGAAGCTAATGACAAGGATCATGAAGCTTCGGACGATGCTGCTACTGAACGTCGCAGGTCGACAAGGTCGCGTGCCCCTCCTGAGTGGTACGGCAACCATGTCTTGACTGTCTTGTTGGTAGAAGACAGTGAACCTACGAACTATGAGGAAGCGATGATGAGCCCAGACTCTGAGAAATGGCTGGAAGCCATGAAATACAAATTGGGATCCATGAGCGAAAACCAAGTATGGACTTTGGTGGACCCTCCTAGCGACCGAAAGGCCGTTGAGTGCAAATGGATATTCAAGAAGAAAACGGACGCGGATGGTAATGTTACCGTCTATAAAGCACGGCTTGTCACAAAAGGTTTTCGACAAGTTCAAGGTGTTGACTACGATGAGACTTTCTCTCCCGTAGCGATGTTTAAGTCCATTCGGATTTTATTAGCAATTGCTGCGTTTCATAATTATGAAATATGGCAGATGGATGTCAAGACTGCTTTCCTCAATGGCAACATTGATGAAGAGTTGTATATGATGCAACCCGAAGGTTTTGTCGATCCTAAGGATGCTAGTAAAGTATGCAAACTTCAGCGTTCCATTTATGGACTGAAGCAAACATCTCGGAGTTGGAACCTTCGTTTTGATCAAGTGATCAAGAGCTTTGGATTTGTTCCAAATTGCTACGAAGCTTGTATCTACAAGAAAGTGAGTGGGAGCTCGGTGACGTTTCTCGTACTATATGTGGATGACATATTGATTATTGGAAATGACATCAACATGCTTAACGATGTGAAGAGTTATTTGAACAAGTGTTTTTCAATGAAAGACCTAGGTGAAGCTGCTTATATATTGGGAATCAAGATCTATAGAGAGATGACAAAGACGCTCGATAGCTTTAAGCGAGTACATACCTAGACAAAGTTCGAAAAGGTTCGAGAATGGATAAGGCAAAGAAAGGTTCGGTGCCTATGTTGTCGGGTAAGATATTGAGCAAGGCTCGGTGTCCACCTGGTAAATGATAGGAAGCTATGAGCAAAGTGCCTTATGCCTCGGCCATAGGTTCCATCATGTACGCCATCTTGTGTACTAGACCGGATGTGTCCAATGCTCTTAGTTTGACGAGATATCAAAGTGATCCAGAGTGGAACATCGACAGCCGTGAAGAACATCCTAAAGTACCTAAATAGAACTAAAGAAATGTTCTTAGTCTATGGGGTGATGAACGACTTGCCGTAAAGGTTACATCGATGCTAGTTTCGACAGACAAGGATGATTCTAAATCTTAGACAGGATACGTGTATATTTTGAATGGAGGAGCCGTGGAGAAGCTGCAAGCAAAGCGTGATCGCAGGATCTATGAGAAGCGGAATACATGGCTGCCGCAGGCGTCAAGTGAAGGAGTTTGGATCGAAACTTCATCATCGAGCTTGGCGTGGTTCAAGTGCATTGGACCCACTGGAGATATTGTGTGACAACACTGGCGCAATAGCACTCGCTAAGGAACCAAGATATCATCCAAAGACCAAGCATATCAACCGCAAGTTTCATATAATCCGAGATTATATAGCAGATGGAGATCTGAAGATTAGCAAAGTACATACGGATCTGAATGTCACAGATCCATTCACTAAACCTCTTCCACGTGTAAAACATGATCAACACCTCAGTGCCATGGGTGTGAGATTTTTGCCAGATGTAAACTAGATTATTGACTCTAGTGCAAGTGGGAGACTGTTGGAATTATGCCCTAGAGGCAATAATAAAGATGTTATTATTATAATTCTTGTTCATGATAAAGTTTATATTCCATGCTAGAATTGTATTAAGCGGAAACTTTAATACTTGTGTGGTTTGTGAACAACACTGTGTCCCTAGTACGCCTCTATGGACTAGCTCATTGATCAATGATGGTTAAGGTTTCCTAACCATAGACATGAGTTGTCAATTGATAATGAGATCATATCATTGGGAGAATGATATGGTGGATAGACCCAAACAAAGCATAGCAATTAGATCGTGTCATCGTTTTCGTCTTTGCGAAGCTTTTCCTATGTCAAATATTGTATTCCTTAGACCATGAGATAATGCAACTCCCGGTATCGAAGAAAGCTTTGAGGTCATCAAACGTCATCCTATGAGAGGGTGATCATAAAGGTGTCTCTCGTGTGATCGGAAAGTATCATTGGGTTGTATGTATCGAGATGGAATTTGTCCCTCCCAAGTCGGAGAGATATACTTGGGCCCACTCGTGTCGATATCAACACCGCTTGCAAGCATGTGGTTAAGGAGTTAATCACAAAGTGATATCGGATTATGGAACGAGTAAAGTACTTGCTGTGAACGAGATTGAACTAGGTATGACGATACCGACGATCGAATCTCGAGCAAGTAAAATATCGCGAGACGAAGGGAATATATATATGGGATTGATTGAATCCTAGCATCGTGGTTCATCCGATATGATCATCGATGAATGTGTGGGAGTCAATATGGGTGCCCAGACCCCGCTGTTGATTATTGATAGAAGATCATGTCTGCATATTCTCGAACCCGCAGGGTCACACACTTAACGTGTCTTGACGCTAGGATAGATTGGATAATTGGTTTATGAATTTTGTTCGGAGTCTCGGATGGGATCCGGATATCACGAGAGGTTCGAATGGTCGGAGAATAAGATTCATATAAAGGCAGTTTTGGAGTTCGAATTGTTCCGGGTTAATCGGTATTGTACCTAAGCTTCTAGAACCTTCGGAAGGGACCAACGTGGCCCCACCTTCGGGAGGGGCATGGGCCTATGAGGGAGTGTCCTGGCGCATTGGGCCAGGGGCACAAGGCCCCATAGGGCCCAAATGATCCTAGATAAGTTTAAACTCGTTTAAACTAGAGATAGGATTTCTAGATAAGGAGAGTTTAAATCGTTTAAATCTAGAGATAGGATTTCTAGATAAGGAGAGTTTAAATTGTTTAAACTAGAGATAGGCTTGGAGGAGGGCAGGGCTGGCCGCCCCTCTATATATAGAGGGGTGGTGCGCCCCCACAACACACCTTCCTCCAAGCCCTAGCAGCCTTGCTACCTTCCTCTCTCCCTCCCAGGCTGGTGGCGAAGCCTGCACAGAAATTCTCCACCATATACACCACGTCGTGTTGTAGATCCAATCTATCTCTCCACCATACTGCTGGTCCGAGGAAGGAGGAGACCGAGGTGCTTTGCGTGTGCATCTCACGGAGGCACCGCCACTTGTGGTGCTAGATAGGATCGGATCGCGAGAGGAGAAGCGAGTACGACTACATCACCCACGTTCCGAACGTTCATGTCGAATCTTCAAGGGTATGAAGATCTAATCCAATCTCTCTCATTGATTGCATCTCCTAGATTAGATCTTGGCTTTCCTGCTCGCATCCGTAGAAAATTTTGATTTACTATGTTGCTTGAAACCCTTCACTTGTCGCCTCATGTTGTGTTTCTTTGACTCCTCAAACACTTGCCTACTTGCTTCTTCCTGCAGAGTATGCTGAAGTTCGAGAAAAGACGGCCTTGCATGTGTGATTGCATATTTAATCGATGCATTGAGCCCTTGCGGAACCTCTTTGCTTCTTCTTGTCATCGAGATCTCATCGCCACCATAACGAGAAAGGTTCATGAAGTTCGATGTAGGTATTGACATTATCATTGCCCCGCTTGAGGTTGAGAAACACTTCCTTCATCCTCTCCATGACAATTTTCGACAGATCGCTCTTTGAAGGCTCCAGTGAACTGTTCCCAAGTAGGAAAACCAATGCGGTTGCCTTGTAATTCTCCCACCAGAGCTGCATCTCCCTTCGAAGGTGAGTAGCACATTTTACCCATTCTTGCTCAGAACATCAGCAGTCTCCAAAGAGCCTTGACATCTCACGCAACCAATCATCAAGATCAAGTGGTTGATCGGACACATCAAATTGGCGTGGGTTGAACTTGAAGCTTTTGATGTCTCCTCGCTTGGGAGGTGGAGGTAGCGAGCAAACTCATTCCTCCGAACACTCTCTTCAAAACGCCGTTGGTTCTCACGCATTGCTGCCAAGGCATTGGCGATGTTTGACAACGCGGACCCCAGTTCAGGTGGTATGTCCTCATCAGAACGGCGTGGTGGTGCCATCCTGTGATTGATATAAAACACAAGTCATTAATATAATGGAGAATAATAATAATCCAAAATAGTACCAAGATGGAATTAACCAAGATTAAAGGATACAATTTACTAAGATGAAATTAAAATATCAACAAAGTTCAAAGCACCTAGAAGATATTAAGCATATCGCACACGACTGAAAAGGAGTGTGGTACACAGATATATCAAAGAAATTTTTTCCGCAAATTTCGGCATTAAAATACCAATAGATGCGCAAAATCACTTAATGAATCAAGATTAGTGACTTTACCAATTCAATATACAAAAGTGAATGATAAGAGTAGTGGTATGGTCGCGACTCCATCCCGTACTCAAAGCATTACTCCGCACATGAATAAGTAGAACACATATCCTAACCCCTTCTTCTCACGATGAACCTAAAGATTGGTAACTACGGAAACGAACACCCCAAACAAGATAACGTCGGATAACAAAGAGTAAGACAAATCGCGGCGGTATACAACGAATCAGATAGATCGCGTCGGTTTGCAAAAGCACATCGGTATGGAATGTACCAATTGATAACCAAAAGGCCGATTGTGACAACAACTTGGATGCAACAGATAGACAAGGAATTACATACACACACACACACATGCACACACAACCTATGG
Organism: Avena longiglumis; assembly: GCA_030063025.1. NCBI lineage: Eukaryota > Viridiplantae > Streptophyta > Magnoliopsida > Poales > Poaceae > Avena > Avena longiglumis. Next base: position 410,052,816 of record CP125978.1, on the reverse strand, counting down.
TACTACTAAACCCGTAACACGTGAATCCTAGTTTGAACTTTTAAGAAGAGGATTGAAAATGTTACACTTCCTTACCGTAAAGGGTGGGTGGGTGGGTAAGAAGAAAAGTGGAAGCTCCTACTCTCACGCTTTGTTTTTCCTAGTATACATAGCTACCAAAAATATTTGCTAGATCGACAACGACCATTTGGCCGAGACCACGAAGGCGGGATGGCTCGATACCAATTGTAACTACCTCGGTGAATTACGCCCTAGTTACAAGCCCGGACGAGCGGAAATGGTTGAAATAGTGCTGGGCCCAAATGCCACTCCAGTGTAGACCTTTCGGCCGTCCCAACCATTTCCAAACATCGGGACAAGAACGGGCAGGCGTGTCGGCAGCGGGGATCAACTACATACACAAATGGGTATGTATGCAAGCCACCATACAACAAAGACATCGAGCCATTCCATCTAAAAAGAAATAGAAATATTGCAACGCCATACGGCAAGATCCAAATATCCGGATAGATATAATAGATTAGGATATCTCCTCATACATCAAACATCGAGTATCGGTGAAGCGGCAAACAAGATCCGAGTACGGATAAGAAGCAAATCGGCATAAGATGCCCCATAATAAACACATCCCGCCCACAGATCTCACGGATCCCCGTTCCCGGAATCTCTACACCGAATGATCGTTGCCCACATCGTCCGTCTCCTCCACCCAGTATCCATCTTGTGAGTGTACCTGTTCATCTGAATCAAATAATTTATCGTGTGAGACCCTAGGGGTACTCAGCAAGTCTTTATGCCTCTAAAGGGGACACAACCTGGGGTGACGCAATTGCAGCAAAAGATAATACCTAGCAATTCTATAGATACTCGCTAACCATCCGCCTAACCAAAGATAGACGGATGTCCGTGAATTAATAACAACAGTTATAACAGTAATATCAACAGATCCATCCTCCTCCTCGCTTACCAACGAGGAAGCGGACGAACACCCCACATCCGTTGGCAGTTTTATTAACCATTCCATGAGTGTTGCTGTTGGAGATATGCCCAAGAGGCAATAATAAAGTGGTTATTATCATATCTTCACACTTATGATAAATGTTTACATACCATGCTACAATTGTATTAACCGGAAACATTAATACTTGTGTGATTTGTAAACTAAAATAAGAGTCCCTAGTAAAGCCTCTTGTTAAACTAGCTTGTTGGTTAATATATGATCATGGTTTCGATCATGAACACGAAGATGTTATTAACAACAGGATCATATCATTAGGAGAATGATGTGATGGACATACTCCTATAGATAAGCGTAGCATAAAGATCAAGTCATTTAAATAGTTCAATTGCTATATGCTTTCTGATACATAGTAACCTAATTCCTTCAACCATGAGATCATGCATATCACCTTTACCGGATGGATGCTTTGATGACATCAAACACCACACCGTAACTGGGTGGTTATAAAGGTGGCATTGAGTGTTCGGAAAGTATTGGTTGAAACACATGGATCAAGAGTGGGATTTGTCCGTCCATATGACAGATAGATATACGCTGGGCCCTCTCGGTGGAATGTCATCCAATTAGCTTGCAAGCATGTGACTGGCTCACAAGGGATCACATATCACGGGAACGAGAAAAGAGTACTTATCGGTAACGAGGTTGAACTAGGTATGCAGAGATACCGACGATCAAAACCTCCGATAAGTAAACTATCGTGAGACAAAGGGAAATTGGTATCGTATGTAAGTGGTTCATTCGATCGCAAAGTAATCGTAGAAGTATGTGGGAGCCATATGAATTTCCATATTATTCTATTGGTTATTGTTCGGAGAAGTGTCTCGATCATGTCCGCATAATTCACGAACCGTTGGGAGACACACTTAAGGATTAGATGTTGTTGTGTAGTTATGGAATGATGAGAAAGAGACCGAATGTTGTTCGGAGTCTCGGATGGGATCCGGGATATCACGAGGAGATTCGGAATGGTTCGGAGAATAAGATTCATATAAGGAAAGTCCCGTTTTGGAGTTCGGGAATGATTCCGGTGTTTTCATCGGGAATGTTCTAGAAGGTTCCGGATTGTCCAAGCACTCCGGGGAGGGTACATGAATGTGTCATTACATATTGAATGATTGCATCATGTACTAAGTGTTCTTGCTGTTCCAAAACTGAAAGTCAAACCGGCTTGAAAGTCAAACAGCTAAAACAGAACTGTGGAAAAGCAAACTGTGGGAAACAGGAAACTGTGGGAAACAAGCAAGAGGTGTTTGGAACCGACTTGGGGGAGGAGTCCCTCCAAGCTGGCGCGCCAACCAAGGCCTACTTGTGGAGGGAATCCCCTCCCCTTGGCTGCCCCTCCCACCTATAAAAGGAGGGGCAGGGCCTCCTCCTCTATACACACAAGTTCCTATCCTCTAATCTCCGGTTTAGAGCCGTTTTGGTTTAGAGCTTCTAATTGCTCTAGCCTTCGGTTTAGAGCCTTATAATTGGTGTGTCTAAACCCTAGACCACTAATATCTCTCTCTCATACTCCACCATACTCGCTCCGTCTTAAGGCGAAGCCCTGCGGGATCTCCCCTCTACTTCCGGTACCACGCCGTTGTCTTGGGAATAGCGAGAGTGCTACAACCTCCATTTTCTTTGGAACAAGGGAGAGGAAGGTCTTCGTCGAGTCGAACGTGTGACCGATCAAGGCTGAGCGCTGAGCAGCCTTGGAAGGATCGTCTACGATCTTGAGATCGGAAGAGTACGACTACATCACCCACGAGAATCGCTCTCGTTAAACACTTTGGAATCTTCGAGGGTAAGTTATTCCATCGACTCGTTGCTACAATCTAGTAGATAGATCTTGGCTTGTTTGTTTGTATGCGATAGAAATTTTTGTTTTCCATGCTACGAACCCCTAAAGGGTATCGAGCCGTGTCTATATGTAGATCATTGCAGAGTAGAACACAATGGTCATTGTGGGCGTTGATGCTTTTATTTTCGATTGCTTCTTGTGTACTTTGCATCTTGCGGTATGTTTGGATGAAGAGGCACGGGCTAACCTTCCATGACATCGTTACTGAGACTTGCTCCGCTTGACATGCAACTTGTATTGCATAAGTGGCTTTATTGGTGCTGTTTCTCCTAGCATAGTTAAGATCCAATTTACAACGGGTGATCAACAATGCTAGTATCAATGTTGTGGTTCTTGTTCGTAAGTTAGAACGACACTTATTGAAAGCCCCAAACCACGTAAAATATGCAAAGAAAGTAGAGGCGTCTAACTTTGTTTTGCAGGGGTGTGCAGTGATGTGATATGGCCATGATTGTGATTATATTTGATGTATGCAATGTTCCTTATTGTAAGTTGGCAACCGGAAGGAGCCATATGGTTGTTTTTAATTTATGTTAAGACCCGCGTGTCTATTCAAAGTAGTTGTAATAGTTGAAGCCGGTGGACGACAACCATGGAGAAGCATCATTGACCTTGATGCAATGTCGGTGATGATGGAGATCATGTTCGTGCTTGAAGATGGAGATCGGAAGCACAAAGAAGAAAAGCATATCATATCACATATTATTGAATTGCATGTGATGTTAATCCTTTATGCATCTTGTATTGCTTAGTAGACGGTGGCATTATAAGATGATCCCTCATGCACATGAATTTCAAGTCATAAAGTGTTCACCCTTAGTTAGCACCGTTGCTAAAGCTTGTTGTTTCGAAGCACCACGTGATGATCGAGTGTGTTAGATTCTGCAAGTGTATACAACGTGAGCAAGCGATTTGCTCATGCGGAAACTAAGGTTTGATCTTGACGAGCCTAGCATGTACGACATGGCCTCGTGAACACGGATTCGAAAGTTAGAGCATGAGTCATATAGTAGATATGATGAACATGTTGATTGTTCGCCATTGAAGCTATATCAACTCTCGTGATGATCGGTTTTGATGTGGTGGATTTAGTTCGTGTGATCACTAAAACAATGTGAGGGATATTGTTTTGAGTGGGAGTTCACCTAGATTAATTTAATTATTAATTAGAACTCAATTTATCATAAACTAAATCAAAGTGAATTTGCATAGTTGTTGTAGTCATTGGCATCCGTTTACCACCTTCGCTTAGTTATAATTGAGATGATAGAACTATAGAATTACGGTTAGTTACTTTCTGTGGTATCGTATTGTTTTGAAGTGTTAATCTAAAGTTTAAAAGTCCCATTGCAAACTTTCAGTAAGTTCCGGTTACTCCATGAAGTTTAATAATTAGTATTAAATCAAGAGTAACAATTCTAAGTGTTAGTATATAAGTATCATGTTTGTCTCCATGATTCTTGATATTCAAAGGATTCTCCTAATATCAAGGTTATATAAGGATCTGAAAGAGTTGTTTCAGAAACCATGATTTGTGGAAGATATTGTGATATCTGAAACGAAGTTTTGGTTGCAACATGATAGAGTATAATATGGCTAAAGTCATGTTCTCATATTTGATGAGAATTTGTAAAAGGTTGGAGACACTAGTTGTCCTAAACCTCCAAAAGTTTTTGGGAAAGCAACATTATACTCACGATTCACCGTTACAAGCTAATAGTAGCTTGATCATGGATAATTCCATGATAAGGGTGAATATTTGATGTAGGTAAAATATTTACTACACCAAGAGATTACTAAAGAAAGGAATTTGAAAGAACACCAAACATTTGATGATGGTGATCTACTTCAAAGTGCAAGTCCAAAGACATTGGTATTTAACTGTACACGCTTTGGACTATATGTCATATGTATGACTCCACTATTGATGTTGATAGATTCTTTCAAACAGAAAAGGAAATATTGAAATAAAATCTCATAAGTATATGGCAGAAAAGAAAAGACTAGAATTGTTCAGCTTGAAGTATATAGATGATATACGGGTTATGGCTATATTCTTTGCTTATTAAATAATGTGGTTTCTAAGTATTTGATACTGAATTTGTTGGTATGAATCGTCATACGAAACAACACAATTCATGAACTACAATGGCCTAAGTAACTGGCAAAAGAATATGTGATGATGTTTATCGAGAACAAATAAAGGGTTATTGTGTTGCTCGTTAAACATCAAAGCTTGCCTTCAGGATTTGTTTTATCAGGTATTATGAGAACAAAAGGGTTGTTCGAATAATTTCCGTAATCCATAAAAGATGGATGATTCACAAATCTCGTTGGAGAAATCACATCCATAAAACTAGTGCTAAAAATGTCGAAAGACAAATTGATTGAAAGATCACTTAGGAAGTGACATCGCCGTTTAAATTATAATGGAAAGAAAACATGAAGAAACTCCATGTGGATGGAATTTTGGAGTCTTCTGATTTTTGATCAAATGACGCTTGTGAAACTTTCCTAGAGATAATTAAAACTTCGTTCATAGGCCAAAAGGGAACGAATGACTATCTTGTTGGAACTTGTACATATTGTTGTACGAAATCCATTATGTGTAGTCAAGAGCGATGGATTTAAACTTCATATGCTTTCTCCGAAAATTTGAGTGAATATATGAATATTTACTTAATAAGGATGAAATGTGAAATATTTGAAAAAGTTCAAAGATTTTCAAGATGAAGTGAAAAATCATTGTAACAAGAATATAAATAGTTTATGATAGGATCATAAAGGAAGATATTTGAGTTACAAGTTTAGCATAATACCTAAGATTTAAGGAATCGTTCCGTGGATTTGCATTTCCCGAAACACCATAACAGTATGGAGCGTTCGAGATATGGAATTAAACCTTGTTTGACATGGTAAGATCAAAGGTATAATTCATAAAACTGCCATTATATTTTAAAGATTAAAAGCTTTAGAGATTACCGTTTTTCCACTGAAAAGAGCTCCATCATAATCCGTTGAAATGACACCATATAAAGTTATGGTTTGGGATAAAACCCAAGTTGTCCTTTCTTAAACATTGGTATGCTATGCATAAGAAAGATGTTTGCAACCAAAGTCGGATGAACCTGTCTTTGTATGTTATTTCGAATAACTGTTAAGTAATCCTCCATAACATCGGAGACAAAAGTGTTTGTCACTTAAAACGTCAAGTTTCTTTGAGAAGGAATTTTTCGTGAAAAGTTAAGTGGGAGGACAATAGAACTTTGATAAGGTTAAAAGAACCTTAGCTGTATGTGTAGAGTTGCTTGTCGAAAAGTGTTCAAGGCAAGAACAATGCTCATGGCTCACGTGCCTCAAAGGTTGTGGTCACAGAGATCTAAGTTCCTATTGAAACAAGTAGATCGGGTAAACAATCAAATACCAAGATTTGAGGGTTGAATCATTATTTGAGAATAATGAACCGACTACATGCAAAGAAGCGATGATGGGCCCTGACTCCGTCAAATGGCTTGAAGCCATAAAATCCGTGATAGTTCCATACATGAGAAATCAAGTTTTGAACTTGAAGGACCCTCGAGAAAGGTGTAAGACCTTACAGTTGTGTTTGGATCTATAAAGAAATAGACATGGATGTTTTACATCTATGAAATAGTCGACATGTTGGGAAAGAGTTCACAAAATGTTCAAAGGTTGACTATGACAAGATTTGATCTTTCATAGTGATATTTAGTCTAGACGGATTAATGTAGCAACCACTACATATAATTTGTTATATGGTAGTTGAATAAACAAAACAAGTTCTTCTAATAGAATCGTTACCTAGGACATGTGCATAACACGGTCCATAGGGTTTTGTTAATTCAAAGGATGCTAAAAGCATATGCAAACTTCAATGGTTGAAGTGAGCATCGCGGAGTTGGAATCTTCACTATGATGAAACTGAAGGAGTTTAAAAGTTCATTAGAGACAATGAAGATGCTTGCATTTGCAAGAAATTAAGTGGGAGCGCTAAGACATGTTTCTAATACATTATGTGGAAAACATATTGTTGATTGGAAATAATGTATCTTTTATTAACACATATTAACAATTTCATCCCGATGAAAGACTTAGGCAAAACCCAAATATTTGGCATCAATAGACGATATGGTTGTGCCGTGTACATAGACGAGATATTGAATGAGTTCAATATAGAAACTACAAGAAAAGGTTCTTGTCGCACAGAAAGGATTGAAAGAGTTCAATGTTGATGATATATTCAAGTGTATTGACATTTGGTAAAGTGAAACAAATAATCAAGTATAGATTGATACTTGATGTATGAAATCACAAAGAGTAATTATATCAATCATACTGTGATATGTACAAATCCAGATATGTCCTATGCTCTAAATGTTGTGAGCAAATACCAGAATGATTCGTAAGATGATCATTGGACAATAGTAAAGATATTCTTATGATCTTTTGGAAGAACTAGGAGTATATTATTTGTAGAAGTGACAAATAGATGGTTAGTTCATTGTAAAAGTACTACATTGATACTAGTTTTGTCACAAAGTACAAATTAAGTTTATCTCAATCTAAAACTAAGGATGGCACAATATAATGGAAAGTGAGTTCCATAATGGATTTGGATGAGTTCCAAAGTTAAGACATTGTGACAGATACTACAACAAAAGGCTAAGTATATGACTGCTATTATAACAGCAAAAGAGGGCATTTGTGTCAAGTAGTTTGTTATCAAACTAGGTGTAGTTCACAGAGGGATAATACTATGAAGATATATTGTGCGACAATATTATCAACATGTTTTAACCCCAAAGAACTAAAGGTCACACCGAAAGACCAAATTTATACAAAGCCATCTCATTAGAGAATGAGTGATGCGTAGAGACGCAAAGACATGCAATTACACACGGACCTGGAAGTGTCAAGATCCGGAGATCAGTTGACCACTAGTAATCGTGTACATACAACACCGGAAAGCCATAGGTGTTATATACACAAAGGTTTGAAACTAGATTATTGACTCTAGTACAAGTGGGAGACTGTTGGAGATATGCCCAAGAGGCAATAATAAAGTGGTTATTATCATATCTTCACACTTATGATAAATGTTTACATACCATGCTATAATTGTATTAACCTAAACATTAATACTTGTGTGATTTGTAAACTAAAATAAGAGTCCCTAGTAAAGCCTCTTGTTAAACTAGCTTGTTGGTTAATATATGATCATGGTTTCCGATCATGAACACGAAGATGTTATTAACAAGGATCATATCATTAGGAGAATGATGTGATGGACATACTCCTATAGATAAGCGTAGCATAAAGATCAAGTCATTTAAATAGTTCAATTGCTATATGCTTTACGATACATAGTAACCTAATTCCTTCGACCATGAGATCATGCATATCACCTTTACGGATGGATGCTTTGATGACATCAAACACCACACCGTAATCGGGTGGTTATAAAGGTGGCATTGAGTGTTCGGAAAGTATTGGTTGAAACACATGGATCAAGAGTGGGATTTGTCCATCCATATGACGGATAGATATACTCTGGGCCCTCTCGGTGGAATGTCATCCAATTAGCTTGCAAGCATGTGACTGGCTCACAAGGGATCACATATCACGGGAACGAGAAAAGAGTACTTATCGGTAAAGAGGTTGAACTAGGTATGCAGAGATACCGACGATCATAACCTCGGATAAGTAAACTATCGTGAGACAAAGGGAAATTGGTATCGTATGTAAGTGGTTCATTCGATCGCAAAGTAATCGTAGAAATATGTGGGAGCCATATGAATTTCTAGATTCCTCTATTGGTTATTGTTCGGAGAAGTGTCTCGATCATGTCCGCATAATTCACGAACCGTAGGGAGACACACTTAAGGATTCGACGTTGTTGAGTAGTTATGGTATTATGAGAAAGAGACCGAATGTTGTTCGGAGTCTCGGATGGGATCCGGGATATCACGAGGTGATCCGGAATGGTCCGGAGAATAAGATTCATATAAGGAAAGTCGTTTGAAGTTCGGGAATGATTAGGTGTTTTCATCGAATGTTCTAGAAGGTTCGGATTGTCCCAAGCACTCGGGGAGGGTACATGAATGTGTCATTACATATTGAATGATTGCATCATGCTAAGTGTTCTTGCTGTTCCAAAACTGAAAAGTCAAATTGCCAGTTTGAAAGTCAAACGGCTAAAACAGGAAACTGTCGAAAACAGGAAACTGTGGGAAACAGGAAACTGTCGGAAACAAGCAAGAGGTGTTTGGAACCGACTTGGTGGAGGAGTCCCTCCAAGCTGGCGCGCCAACCAAGGCCGACTTGGGGAGGGACTCCCCTCCCCTTGGCCGCCCCTCCCACCTATAAAAGGAGGGGCAGGGCCTCCTCCTCTATACACACAAGTTCCTATCCTCTAATCACCGGTTTAGAGCTGTTTTGGTTTAGAGCTTCTAATTGCTCTAGCCTTCGGTTTAGAGCCTTCTAGTTGGTGTGTCTAAACCCTAGACCACTAATAGCTCTCTCTCATACTCCACCATACTCGCTCCGGCTTAAGGCGAAGCCTGGGATCTCCCTCTACTTAGGTACCACGCGTTATGCTACCTGGAATCGCGAGGAGAGTGCTACAACCTTCATTTTCTTTGGAACAAGGGAGAGGAAGGTCTTCATAGAGTACCGAATGTGTGACCGACTGCGGAAGCGCTGTCGGAACGCAGCGCCGGAAGGATCGTCTACGCGATCTTGAGATCGGAAGAGTACGACTACATCACCCACGAGAATATGCTCTCGTTAAACACTTTGGAATCTTCGAGGGTAAGTTATTCCATCGACTCGTTGCTACAATCTAGTAGATAGATCTTGGCTTGTTTGTTTGTATGCGATAGAAATTTTTTGTTTTCCATGCTACGAACCCCTACAGTTGCACTATTTACTAGTCAGTTACTTAGTCAAATTAAAAGCGGTACTTTAGTTATACTTGTCTATGATCGAGAAACTGTGCTCCAAGTCGTCCATAACCGTGGACACGGCTTCGAAAGTTTTACCTGCGAGGTGCACAAATAGCAACACACACTCGATCAACCTCGGAAAAACCAAATCAAAACCCAACGAGGCTTTCACGACAAAGCAATCACAAGATTCGAAATATTTGAGGCCACCCATTAAGTATACCCGCAACGAAGTTAGTGACTTGAGACGGTCTCAAGGTTTGTGGGGACGGTATGCGATTGGGAACCCAAATGTGGTGGGCTTGTCGACACAAATAAAACGTGTCACGATCCTAAGCAGTACATGTGCTCCTCGCAATCGTAAATAAAGCAAAAGCATGGCATAAGTACAGATAGTAAATAAAACCTCAAACTAGTTTGTGGCCCCAAGAAATAAGAATGAATCAAGCTCGCTCGGGGGTACCATAAGCCTCCGGATGTGGATAGCGAATATTCAAGGAACAGGAATCAAGTACTCGGGGTCCTCGTGACACAAGTGAGCATGAAAACCAAATAGCAGATATTGCTCACGGTGCCACTTTCATTAGTTATCCCATACTACTCGTTAAGTTGTTTAGGTACCTCGTTATCCATCGACACTCACATACCCTACACATGTTGTTCTCGACTCGCATGGCTCAAACAACTCCGTAGTAATGGCTCATGGGATGGAGGACAAGCTTCGTGGAGTTTAAAGTAAAAGCTATGCAAGACTGGGATTCATTTAATGTGATCGCGACTCAATGATGCAAGAATAAGATAGAGGCAATAGGTACTATATGTATGCAAACATGTGGTAGTGCTTGCTGGCGGCTCGATTGAAGCGAGAGAAGGATCAGGTAGTGCTCACTGGTTTCTTGATATATCCCCGCCAAAGTCTATTCGAAGAAGAACCAAACAAACAAGGGCCAATATAAATAAAGTGCATAAGCATAGGAATTAAATGCGACAAGCAAACAATCATGCCATGATGAATGATGCACAATTTGCATGGCAATAGAGTAGCATGGCATGGGTGAGGTGTAGAATACAAGAAATAAATATTTTATTGAGTCTTAATCATATTTTATACTCAATTAAGTTGTTGTTTACATTATATTTATATGATGCATGCTGCAATTCAGAACATGGAATGCATAAACAGAAAGGTCTCGTCGAGCTGATCATTTTAGACATATTATTTGTCAAATTTGGAGTTATAAAACAAAAGTTATTAATTTATTAAGGAAAAAGGGTATTTTGTTGTAATTTTAGCCAACTTGAAATTTAAAGTGTTCAAAATATATTTTGGATAGCATATTTGAATCCCTCACATTTTTCTGATTTGAAAACATATATTATTTGTATTATTTGGAATTATGAATTTAAATTTATTTTAAAGTCAAAATTAGTCAAATGGAGTCAAAGTCAAAGGTCTGACTAGTTTGAATTAGTTCTGAAAATATTTGACTAAAGATTTGAATTAACATTCAAAAACAAAACATATTTCATATAGAGTTTGAATTCAAATTCCAAACCATTTGAAAGTTATGAATTAATTCATATTTAAACAGTTATAAACATTTGAATTTGAATTCGAAAAGGGTTCGACTTTGTTACTCATTAAACCTAGCCACGATCGATGTGGGGTCGATCTTGACTTCGAGAACTCAAGGCGGCAATTCTATTTACACCGCTGGTTCACTAATAGTGGATGACACATGGGCAGGACGTAGCAGGGCCACGCCGCAGCGCCACGGCTATCGGTGACGACACGTGGTGGATCCAGGTACGGGTTGAGGCGGTGAAGATCGGGGCTTCGCAAAGTGGATCGGTGTTGCGGTGGGTCGTGGGGGCTGCGGGTTCAGGCGGGAAAAAGGGGAGTGTGTTTTGCGCAAAACGAGCGTGGCTACCGACAGACGCGGTCTTTGCCGGTGGCTGGCGACTTCGGCGACGATGGCGGCGTGTATCTTTGGGCAACGCGACGACCCAAAAAGTAATAACGAAGATGGAGCCTCGGCTCGACTTTTGTTCGAGAGCAAGCAACTCTGAGGGTGGGCTTTGGCGAACCGTCGAGAACAGACATGGGGAACACAGGGTTGCCGCTTGCTGCGCAGCGGCATGAGCGCTTCGCAGATGGCGCGAGCTACTGGCGCAGATAGGGTAGGGGCATGTCCAGGGGTTGAGAGACTCACCAGAGCTCGGCGTGGTCGCTTCGGCTGAGGTGGAGGGATCTGGCGGGCTCGGCCGTGGAGCTCGCTGCTTGCGGTACACGGCGCTTAGGCTGCTCTGGCGAGGCACGGTCGTCCTGTGGCTCTTGGGAGGAAGTAGAGGTCGGCGATCAAGCTTCCCGACCCAAGACTCCCTCCGCCGACTCAACGCCTCCTCTTGTGATGGCGGGCTAGGTTTTAGGAGAGCATGGCCATGGCAAGGATGGTGGGGGAGGAAGAAGAAGGGAGGATGGTGCCTGGGGAGCCTCCTGGATAGGATCTGAGGTGGTTGAGATGATAAGAGGGAGAGGGGAGAGGCACATGGGGTGGTGGTGGCTTGCATAAAGTGAGGAGGAGGGATCGGGCTAGGGCTCTTTCTTGCCTCCTTCTTGTCCTGTAGTAGAGAGGGAAGAGAGGGACCCAGGGAGGAGGGGAGTTCGTGGGTTGGTCCAGGGAGAGAGAAAGAGAGAGAGGAGAGGAGGCTCGGGTTAGATCTAGGGTTAGCTAGGGAGGGACTCGGGTTAGGGTTAGAAGGGGGGTTAGGTTTAGGGTTTTTAGCTAGGTTAGAGAGAGGAGAGGTGAGAGAGGAGAGGGGGCTTAGGGTTTTAGATAACCTACAAGATCAAGCATGATGGTGAAAAGAGATGGAGAGGGGAGTGTTTGTTGGACACATGGTGATGGATAAGGAGAGATAAGATGGGAGGGTTTTAAGGATATGACCTCACATGATCATGCATGAGTGAAGGAGATAAGGTGAGGGTGAGGTTCTTGATGCACATGGCAAGGAAGCATAGCAAGATGGATAAGATTGAGAGAAGGAGAGAGAAGAGAAGATGATTCACTCAAGTACAAATAAAACCAAAAGAGGACAAAAGATGGTGATGGTTGCATGGCCCATGCAAAATAATTAATGCCATGTTTATTCTTGTGAAAACAATAATATTTAACATGGCATTATTCATATGCACTCCCAAAAATGGATTAAAGCCAAGCAAAAGAATTTGTGGAAGTAGATCCATCCTATCTCCCATGAGCTAGATTAAATACCAAAAGAAAATAAAATACAAGCTCATGGATAATGGAATGGTGGAATTATAAGGTGGTGAAAAGAAAGGGTGGTGGAGTAGATTAAAAGATATGCCCCCAACTCAACTTGGGCATTTAAACAATATATCAAGAACCAAATACAATATCAAGAGGCAAATACAATTGACAATGCATATGAGAGAAGATCCAAAACAAAAAGAGTTTTATATGATGCTCAAATGCAAGGTGGCATGATGACATGAGCATGATATAATTATGATGCAACAATTATATATATGAAGTAGCCATTATATTACTAGACCAAGTAGCATTACAATTGTTAGACAAATGGGATGCTACACGTGCCTTCTTTTCCGAAGCGTACAGCGGCTAGGTGGTGTTGTGGGCCGCGAGGTGGGGCGACGGCCGACGTGCTCGGCGTCTGGTGGTGGAGGTGCCGGCCTCTGGCGGTGTGGGAGATGCTGATGGCCGTGGCGGCGGACAGGGCTAGATCTGGGCCCAGATGGGCTTCGAGGGCTGGTGGCGCTGGAGCTTCTCGGCGGCGACTACAGGCTGTGGAAGCTGGGGTGGCGGCCCCGGATCACGTCGGCGCTTCACCGGCCTTGGCTTGCTGCTCCCTGGATGTGTGGGCAGCAGGGACGACGACCCGGGGGCACGGTGGTGGGTGGTTTGGCCGGCGGCCGGGGCTTGCCTCGACGCGGTGGTTGCGTGGAGGACGGCGGGGCTAGGACGTCTCGACGTGGTGGTCTCGTGGAGGCGACCCCCGGCTCCGTTGGTGTCTTGCCGGCTATGGTGGGTTGGCGGTGGCGGTGGTTGGTGGCTACGGAGTGGACGCCGGGGCGGCAGCCCCGGGACGGCAGTCGCGGCAGGGGGCACCGCGGGAGGCGGTACCCAGGTGGTTTCCCTGCGGCATGTGGTGGCGGTGGCGGCGTGTGGCGAGGCGGCACAGCTTCCTCGCGTTGGTGGATCGGCTTGTTCGGCTCGGGTACGGTGTTCTCCGCGCGAAAGCACTGCATCACCTAGGTTGATGTCGGCGATGTCGGCGTCCGCGGATGTCGTTCTCCTCATTGGAGGCATCGTTGAGGAGCTCCTTCACCTCTCTCGTTTGTTTCGGGTCACGTACTCTTCGGGTGAAAACCTATGCCCTGATTTCTGCCAGAGCGGGCATCGACGGCGCTACCGTCATTTCCCCTCTTGGGGGCGATGTCTTAGAAGGTTTGGTGCTCCGCTGGACGTTTTGAGCTTGTGTTGTCTGGTTGCTGCTTGCTAGGAGTGCGCGCGGTCTCGGGACCGGTGTGGTTGTCTGCGTGCGGCGCTGTTGCCGTTGTGCGGGTGTTGGTGCTTCGGACCTAGTCGAGCTAGGTGCATGGTTTTTGCCAGTTTTTCCTGAAAACTGTGTTGTTTGGGGTATTTTTGGTCCGGTTCCTCTTTTAACCGGACCCGTGTGTTTTTACGTCTGTATCGGGTTTTGGCTGGTTTCTCTCCAAACAGGTCAATTCTCTTCTTCTAATAGAATAGGCAGTGCTCCTAACGGTTGCTCTAAAAAAATACTTCAAAAAAATCATTGTTTTAGAGAATATTTTTTGAAAACCATATTATTTGTTAGATCCAAACACCTCAAAGTATTTAATACTTCAGTTTTTTAAGAAACCAAAGTATTCCTTCAATACTTTAAAGATATTTTGATGTCAAATCGGGACCTTAACTATGAAACTTACCAAAGAATAAATATTCATGCACGTCAAACCCATGAACATTTCTTTAACCTGTGATTCTTTTGAATCCGGGAATGTACTTGTTTTGAACCTGTAAACATTCTTTAACCTCGTGTTTTTTAACCTATGAACATTATTTGTAAAATATAAACACTGTTTTGAGATGTATGCACATTTTTCAAATGCAACAAGGAGCACTAGTATGTAATAGTTGGTGTCCTGCACATTGCAAGAAGAATTTCAAAATATTAATCGTATATCAGTAAACATAGCAGAATCACATCATTTTGATGTTCACCAATAATTATTATAAGTGATGTCATTTAACACCAAGTACAAAATCACACACGCGTGCTAGGTGATTGCTGAAGCCACAAGTAAATTGAAGAGCTTTTTGCACCGAAAACCGTAGAGAGCGTGTGAACCATTGGGTGATACTACACATTCTACAATGCTTTGTTTCTTTATACGCAATCATACACTAAAAATCTTTTGACAATACACTAGAAAACCAAAGCCAGCAAAGAAGAATCACGAATTATTAAAAAAAGAAATAATTTTGAGTGAATTGAAGAACTAAATACATAAAAGAGTAGGAGAAAATCACTAGTATTCCCCGTTCTCTAATTATTTAGACAAATTTACCTATTTCTTAGTCCTATTTGGATTTATGTTGTGGCAATCTAATATAAGCCCTTGTTTTATTTAATTTTTTCTATCCAATTTGTTTTCTTATTATTATATTTCCATTGACAAAGGTCTATCGAACAAATAGAATTTGTAGATAGATATGTCTCTTTAATCGTCACTCCATATTTGATTTTTCTGCCTACACTTCGCTCAAATGATAAGGGTGTCTCTGTTGCATGTATTTCATACAATGTTTTTATTTATTTAAACTAAAAATTGCTAAAAGAAGGAGCATTTGTCATCATGATTGGAGTCACTCTAACCTTAGTGGAATTAATTGAGACCTGTTCATTTTGCTATTTGAGTGTTCTTCATGGTCGATAAAATCTTTCTTTTGATATCTTGCTAGTTCAATGTTTTGACAGAAGTTCCATTGTTTTTTATCTTATCTAAGATCCTTTTTTTATCTAGGTTGCTAACTCAATGGTAGAGTACTCAGCTTTTAAGTGCGACTAGGACTTTTTACACATTTGTATGGAGCAACAAATTCGTCCAAAGTCTTGGTAGAGTCTGTAAAACCACGACTAATCCTGAAGGGCAATGAATGGAAAAAATATCATGTCATAATAAAATCAATTTATTTGTTTGAATCGAATAAAAATATGAATTTTCTGGCTCTAGTGTATAATTCTAGTAAAATCAAAAGCAATGAGCTTAACTTGGTAATAATATCAATTTATTTGTTTGAATCGAATAAATCAACGGATAGAGCCTAGCTCCAATTCTAGTAAAATAAAAAGCAATGAGCTTAACGTCCTAATTGGAATAATTCCCTGCTCTAATTAGACGTTACAAATAGATTAGTGGCGAATGCGGGAGAATGTTGGGTTTTCCTACGAGTGGACTTTTTTTGATAGAAATCCTAATTATTCTTAATTATGGATTGAATGAGTAGAAGAAGCGGTATATTGATAAAAGAGCTCCATTTCAAAGTCAAAAGAGCGATTGACCTGCAAAAATAAAGTGCGAAACCACGCATCAGAACAGAAGTGCATAAATCGATTCCGCACCGGAGAAAACCAACAAAAAGAGGGGAAACAAAATGCTTGAACACATATGACGTTGACGGGAAGCAAAGTTTCATGTAGGATAGTAGCATCCATCTCGCATGTCGCGGAAGAAAGGTGGACTCTGACGACCCTGCGACGCTGGCATGGGCTGTTGACGATCGAGGCAGTCATGCGAAACAAGGTTTTCTTTAAACATGTGCGGCAGGGCGACAGCCCGATGGTGCTCAGGCTGGTGATGCTTCTGCACTCTCCCCATGGAGTCGCACTGCAACAAGCAGTGCTCATCGCACTGGATCAGCATGTCTCCCTCCTGCGACACGATGGCCACTCCACCCAGGCGTGCGGCGTCGCCAAGGCGGTCAATGTGGTCCAGTACTGGTAGCGGCACTTGGAGCTTGCAGAACCAGGCCTGTTGTTGGTAGTCCCGCATGACCCAGAGCTGCGCCAGGTCCCCGCGCGTGACGGTCATGGTGAGCATGCCGTCGAGCTCGAGCAGCGCCTGCCCGTGTCCGTGTCCGTCCACGTCTGGGTCTAGAGCGGGAGGAGGACGCATCCACCGGAACGTCTCGGAGACGGTGTCGAACACCAGCAAGTCTCTGTTGCTCTGGAAGCTCTGCGGCAGCCAGTGGAGGCAGCCGGAGACGAGCGCCGGTGGGGATTCGCAGGCGGGCCGGAGCCTGTTCTGGTCGGACAGGAACTCGTGGGCGGCAATGCGCCTCTGGTTCATCCGGGGGCCTATGGTGAGGATCCCGTGTTCGGCACGACGGCACTCGTGGGACAGCAGCACGCGGAGCTCGCCCGTAGGGCGATGCGCGTAGAAGCCGAGGATGGGGCTGCTGTTATCGGGGAGGCGGGCCCAGCGGCGCGTGGCGGGGTTATAGGCGAACAGGGCCCATCCGTGGGAGACGAGGAGGACGCCGTCGCAGGAGCCGTGGATATCGAACGCGCTGGGCTCATTATTGATCGCCGTTCCGACGGCGGGGACCGCGAAGCCGTGGCGCCGCTGCGCCCGCCGGGCCGTCACCTCGGAGATGAGGATGTGCTTGTGCTCCTGGGCGACGGCGAAGCGGATGAGCGTCTGGGAGGCGCGGGCGCGGAGGTCAACTGCTTCGAGGCGGACGCGGAGGTTGGGCGGGTTCAGCTCCGGGGGCGCCGTGCTGTCGTCGCGGTGGACGTAGAAGAGGGGCATGGACGGGCGATGTCGGCGGTGGGCATGCAGGAAGCGGGAGTCGTCGATGAGGCTGCGCCACAGCTTGCAGACGGCGCGGGAACGGAGGACGGCTGGGGCGGGCAAGCCGAGCAGGATCCCGGGGATCAGGTCATCCGGGATGCTGCCGAGAGCTGCAGGGGATTCTTCGTTATGCGCCATAGCAGCCAAGGATACCATACGATGCAGCCGATATGTAAAGATTCGATTAGTCCTAGCCAGCACGGTACAACAATCAATGCCGTACGTGCTGGTCGAATATAATCAGGGTCGGACATGAATCAGCAAACCGTATCCGTCCTGATCCCGAGTTCCCGACCCAAACGGCGTAGAGTAGGTTCTGCGACTAACGCTCGTTGACCTAGATGGGCCGGGCGATGCGGTCTCCGATCTAACTGCGGAGATATGCAAACAACCTAATAATCTGGGGACGATCCGATCGAGTCCTTAGGGCAGAGCCATGGCGCCGCCGGACAGGCTGAGCGAGTTGCCGGACTGCCTGCTCCAGAGCATCCTCTCCTCGCTGCGCGCCAGGCAGGTCGTGCAGACGACGGCCCTGTCGCGGCGGTGGCGCGACGTCTGGCGTGGCGTGCTGCGCCTCGACATCGACCAGCGGGAGTTCCAGGCCGCCGAAGTAGTGGCCGACCGCGACGGCAGGCGTGACAAGTCCGTCGAGTTAGACGAGTGGGCTCGGTTCGACGATTTCGCGGACAACCTCCTCCTGCACCACGGCGTCGGTGACGGCGGCGACGACGACGACAACCTGCCCCTGGACGCGCTCCGCCTGCACGTCGTCGACAAACGGGATTCCAGCCGGCGGAGGCTGCCGCGCTACACCCGGTGGCTAGAGTGGGTCCACGGCTGCCTCGACCGCTACCGTCCCACGACGCTCGAGATCCACAGCGACTTCGACATGACCGTCGACCTGCGTCTCATGGGCCTCCGTTCCGATCTCACCCGCCTCAGCACCCTGCGCCTCCACGGGGTCCTACACGCCGGCGGCTTCGGCGACTCCGAATCCGACGACTCCTCCGTGTGCCCTGCGCTGGAGCACGTCGAGTTCAGCAGCTGCGCCATCGGTTTCGAGGGGGTGGTCACCGCTCGCACGCTCAAGAAGCTCGTCATCGACCGTTGCTGGAGGAGAAACGATACCAAGAAGGAAGGTGCTCCGCGCCCGCGCGTCCAAGCTCCTGCCCTAACTTCTCTGCGTCTGGTCATGACTTTCCAGGATGACATATGGGTGTTCGAGACGCCGTCCCTTGTCGAGGCATCCATCCGTACCACGAGGCACTTTGTCAACAGGGACGACGAGTACGAGCTTCTCTGCAACCTCTATAATGTGACGAGATTAGAGCTGTCCGGCTTCCTGGCGATAGAGAAGGTTTGTTCTATGCTGATCTTTTTCTGCTGACCTATACATATACATGGATTTTTTGTTGTTGAGAAATCTACATACATGGATATTTTGTGTGAGCTAGACACATAGGATAGGGCGAGCAATGTTGTGACACTGCATTCTTCTTTGTCTCAGATTAGGCCAAAAAGTGGAGGACATCAAGATTTGCCAAAATTTCATAACCTGACTACATTGCTCCTGGAAGACAGTGACTTGACTGGTGAAGTTTACAACATGTTGGACTTGTTTCTGTACAATGCTCCCAAACTTGAGGAACTTACTCTTCAGAACTGCAAGGTACTTATATATCTTCTCTTAATATATACTAATGTTTGCCTCAAGCTTGCATGGATCACTAATGTTGCCGATTTAAATTAAAGCTTCCGCAAGAATGGTCCGAGTCAAAGAGGATGTGTCTGAACCTCAAGTTCACGGAGATCAACTGTCATAAGGATGATGTTCGCCAAGTCGATCGTTGAGCTTCGGCTGAGAATTTCGATGAAACACCAGAAGACCGACATCATACTATCAAGTGCACTTTTTTTTTCATATTAATCATATATCAGATAACCAGGCTGTAGGCCGTCAAAATAAAGCAGCTCGACACTAGTATATATAAAGTTATGAACCAGCTATTATTAATAACAGACACTATCTGTCCTTATTCCTTGATGTCTGTTTCAAATATGTACTGGAGAATTTGGGATGCTGTCGGTGCATCTTTTGCGAATGTTGTAGAAAAGGAGGAATATATGTGGCATTTCTGACAACATCTGAAGGTTCAGTACTTACTGAAAATACTCCAACCTCAGTACCTGACAGCAAACAGGGCGATAAAGGGCCCCTTTGTTTTCAAATTCTGATGTTGTAGAAAAAACAACCATTAATTTACGATTCTTCGTTTTCCTTTCCTCTCCCAAAGGATCTGATCAGTCCGGCTGTTATGCAAAAACATTGCATGGTACTTGTTTACATACTTTTCATGCATGAACATGAACAGAAACCACTCCACAATTTGAATTTGGGAAATCTACTGATCAGCAGCACATTTAAAATACTGTATAGTGTACAAGGCTTGAGAAACAAGAACTACAGGATGGTTTTGTATTTGTATTTTCAGTGGTTTAGATTAGTTGTTTAACCGTGTTCCATACCTAAGCTAGGTAGAGTGCTCGGTGTGTCATGGTATTCACCTTGCTTTCCTCTGACTATTCGTACTTTAAGGTTTTCAACCCAGTGTTCTTTATAAGCAAGATTGTTACCCTTCTTAATGGTATTGTCTCCTCGGATAAAAAATGTGGTATAGGATGAAATCAATCCCTCTTTTCTGAGAAGAGATTTTTTTAGTCACACTAGAATAGTCACCTTTATGAAGAGAATTACTTGTCAATATTACATTGCTTGTTCTTAAAAGTTTAAAGCTACAATGTTTTCGAAGAAACTAGCAGATGTATGAAAATGTAGACACAAGTGCTACTACACAAAGAACAGTTCTCAATTTTTTTATAGCAGTACGTACACCGGGCTCTGGGCACGCCTATATCCCTGCATCAACAAATCCTTCCTCTACTCGAGGAAAACTTTGATAGCATGCAACTCTTTGATGGTAGCTTTGATCAGCATTCTACTCACGGGAATTTGCTCACTGCAACATACTCATTCCGAGTCTGAGAAGTGAGGCGAGGCAGTTGACGTCAGAAGGATATCATACATTCTTGAAAAAGCGGGAGTCATCTGCGTCTCGCGGCCCCCTCTCGAGGCCGAAAAAGAGCCCCATCTCATCAACGTCCATTATGGCCATGCTATTAGTGGGTCTCTTCCCAGTTACCATTTCGCTCTACACGCCATATTATGTTGCTATGCCGCAAGTATCAGGTCGTGAAATCGCTGAGCCATATCTGAGACAACCTAAAATGATCAACTCGCAAGCGCCAAACGTGGAGCTCGAGGCTCGGGCGGAGCTTATACATGCCTGACAAATACTCATTGTACAGGGCGTTGTCGCATGTCCCTGGCATCTCACAATTCGAAATAACAGTCCATATTTCAGTTTGCATAGATTCAGTGGCAACAGAATAACTCTGACAACACTAAGATATCAGATGAACCACACACGTCGGATGCGATTGTTCTGCAAGCCAATTTACAAGCAGCGGGGGTTACACGGGACATTTGATCGGTTTATTGACCTACCGATAGAAATTACTAGATGCTTGTGGCTGAGTTGATGGAAATTATGGCTTCGCAGCTGAAGTCTTCTCAGCAGTAGAAGTGAAAGACACCGGGAGGTGAGGTTTGTCATTCACTACCAAGCTCAGTACCTCAGGTCGAGCGTAGTGGCCCACCACGTCAAAATCGAACTTGGCTCTAACAATTTCTCCGAGGTCTGCACAATACATTTCGTTAGAATCTTCTGAGACGAAACGTGGTATGGTATCCAACGCCTAGCAACTCGAAAGATTGTATGACAACAACTGCAGGAGCACTATAGTAGAATCGGAAACGAATGGCCTGCACATTATCATAATTTAGGAAGAACGTATATATCTTGTTAATGTCTTACCAAGGTCGGCTGTAATCAGCGCCTCTCCGTCATAGTTGGGACCTGCCAAGACTTCTCCAGTTGGCGAAATGATGACGCTGCCTCCAGGGCAAACAATGGTGTCTGGAGAAGGCTCTTCTCCTAAACCGGCAAATACGTACTCTGATGGCGGCGGATAGTCCTTTCTGCGGCAGAACTGGTTTGCTGACAAGACAAAGCATCCCCCTTCCAAGGCAATATGTGTCATGGAAGCTTGCCAAACTGGCCTTGAATCAGCCGTGGGAGCACAGTATATTTCAATACCTGCACACAACAGACGATGTTTTAAGACACGCAAGTACTACATAAGATGCCATTGAATTTTTCATAACCCATCTGAGATGTAGTACTACAATTATTTTATATTCAAAGGTTATCTTCTCATCTCGTGAGGTCATGACACTTGCTGGTATATTGGTTGTATACTTTTATTAGCGCACAACATGACAACATATGTTCCAAGAAAGGGCATACCTTTACCATACAGGGCTGTCCTTAAAAGTGGCATCTTATTTTCCCAGCAAATAAGAGCTCCGATCTTGCCAAGTGGAGTATCATAAACAGGAATTGTCGATCCATCTCCAAATCCCCATATTATTCGCTCTAATGCCGTTGGCATGAGCTTGCGGTGCTTACCCAGGTATCGACCTAGAGGATCAAAGAATAGCACTGAACAATATAGTGTGTAACCTTCCCTCTCAATCACCCCCATCACCAAAAAAACCTTATATTTCCCAGCCATAGCAGCCAAACGTGTCACCTCTGGACCTGCAGGTTTTTTCTGTCAGTAAGATGATACATATTGCTAGTTGAAACAAATCATATGTCGAATAGCCGGAGAACCTGTTAGCTACAACTATAAAAATATAACATAAATGGAGTTAAAAAAATGTAACCCCCCCCTCTTAGAACATCTTCTAGTACTAGTTCATAATTAGCATAATTTTACATCATAGAAGCATAATACTTCATATTAAACCCCTCAACTATGTTTTGCCCCCTCTCAATTCACATTCAAGCTCAGCCACTGTTGTCACGTACCAGGTACATCTATCGCAGCTGCATGATACTTCTGGAATTCACCCTTTCCCTTGTCTTTTGGATTAGTGATACTAATACTAATCCCAAAGCCAAAGGTGGACCCACGAGGATAACCACCAATAAAAGCTTCTGGGAACACGACCAACTGCGAACCATACCCAGCAGCCTCTGCTATTAATCTCTCTGCTTTATCTGCAACAGAAATAGCGGTATTAGCTAAAGATTCACATACAGATAGCCCATGTTTATAAATAAGTATCTAAACTGCATCCTCCAAAATATTAGTACTGTACATGTATCCCCCCAAAAAATCTTCGAATTATGTCCCCATGCCAGACAATCGCAAAGTTCATGGACATGGATGGGCACTTGGACGTTAGACCATGATAGGGTGTACTACAATTGCAACTAGCAAGTAGAATGGTTTCATCTTCTTATTTTGTCTTGGCACGATAAATCTCTGATCGGTTTATATCATTAGTGGTTTCAACCAACTGAATAAGTAAACAATACACTAGCTCTGTTGCATATCATTGGCGGAGCTAGCCTAAATTTTGCATACGGCCTACTAGATATGTTTAACATCAAAAGGTACAAAAGACAAAGCATAAAAAAAGTCTTCAAACAAACTCTTAGTTTGAATGATGACTGCTTCCTAAATGTTCTTTAGTGGTATGAATCGAACAGAACGAATTGCTCTAATTTCCCTAAAACCAAGAAAGCATCAGCAAGCTTGCCATCGCTTTGTGGGAGCAAGGCTAAGACAAGCCTTCTGTACTATAATCAAGGGATACAAGACACAATCTTTAATTACAAGAGCAAGCAGGCAGCTTCTCTACCACTGCGTTACTATCTTTTGTGCTATCCCATGATTGATGTTGACGAGTATAAGAGAATGTAACCTGCTCTACCAGTGTACATGCCATAAGATGCAGTAAGAAGACACGCCAATTATTGCAAAGCAGCATCATATGAAAAATTAGGTGCGGGATTGTTCCTAGTTGACAGGTAACAATGAAGTCAGAACTCCTGTGGATTCAGAAATAAACTGCACAAGGAAAAACTGTTCACATGTCAGGGCGGAGGCAAAGGGGGGCGAGCAGGGGCTAGACACCCCCCAATGCGTCGCCCCCCTCAACGTTTTAGGTAGTTTCTGGTACTACTATAAGCTATTGTCCGGGGAACATACAAGATTGATTAGCCCATGCTTGATTAATTCCAATACTTTCTAGCGAACTAAAGCCCACTAGCCCATCTACATGCATGTCCTCGTGTTTTCCTTGATGAAACTCGCTCTTTAGTTGCCCGTACAGATTTAGCAGATCGAACGATCCTTGTTGATCAACCGTACTTCTTTGTCCCTACGTCTCGCTACTATACCTGTTAAGGCGCCACCGCAGTCCGTCGCCTACATGGACAATCGCGACCGGAGATCAGACCAGGATGTGGCATGGGCGCTTGGCGTGCTAGCTGCTCCGGCGCTTCACGCATCGTGTCTGCTGTGCCGACTCCAGTCCGTGTGCAATTTATACTAGTACCTCGCCTAAGGCAATGTCGTGTACTAGAATTGCTATTCGGTATGTGCATACCATTGGTTAGTTAGTTTTTTATTACATGAATATAAATTATAGATGGAATTGTATACTTCCATATAGTTGAAACAAGGATGGAAAGAAGAATTTAAAAATCTTCGAAAATGAAAAATGACAATTGATTTGTCACATTGTCATATTTTGATAATGATGCTATAATTTATATAGCATAGATTGTGGTATAGTATCTTATGTGCCATTAAGTCCCGTAAAAAAAATTCTTCTATGACATTCAATGGCAGTCGTCTCCCTATGATCAAATCCTGGCTCCGCCCCTGAATTGTCATCTTCATGACTTCATTTCAGCTGATGACAAGTATAACTAATCCAGCACAAGGGTAATTCATTACCAAGAAGTCAAGAACAGATGACAGCTTATAACTATTCTTTTTTCTTGAACCAGCTATAACTATTCTGACACTGTCACCAACCCGTTCCAGTAAATAGGTGGTTTACTGCCCATCGATAAAAGTTATTACAAATATAAGGTTTGTATATTCTGATCCCCAAACACCTAGAAAAAATATGCCACCAAATATATTAGGCACACACTTTATTCAGTTCACTACGCACATTTGCATCAGCAGCTGCATCCTATGTTTGCTTATCACAAAAAAAAAACAGCATGCAGATTTAGGAGCACACCACAGGCAGTTAAATCGAACACCTCTTACACAAGACCAGTCCAAAGCAAGGGCGTACTGACGAGCTAGCCAAAGGTAACCGAGCAGCAGCAGGGCTAGAACAAGAATTAGCTAACCCATTCATTTTCCAACGCAGGGGAGACGCCAAGTGAGCGCTTACCAAGAGTGGCGGGGGTGTCGTAGAAGACGGTGGAGGCCTGCACGACGGTGGCTCGTACTGTGGTGGCGCTCTGGTCGGCGCCGCCGTTCATCTCCACCTCGGCAATCACCGGCGCGCTGCCCAGGCCAGAGGGAACCAGAGCCATCAGTACGGGCCGGGGAACTCACTCGATCGCGGCGCGGAGGCTAGCTGCCGACGAACTGGAGCTCGATGCAGAGGTAGTAGAGGCGAGCGCCCGGCGGCGAAGCGGGGATGGTGGGGAGTGGGTCAGTGCACTACTGGACAAACGAACGCAAATCCGCGCTGGTGTGGGGTGGTGGTTCGATGGTCGGGGGACGACAAAACTGAGGAGGGAGTACTGCGCACGGATGCTTCTAGGCCTCGCGCGGTCAAGCCTGCCTTCTCCAGATTTTTCCTACGCGCTTTTTTTTTATTTGCATGAAAACTAGTCTCCGGATTCCGCTATTTTTCGATAATGGGACATGTACTCGTTTTTACAGTACTTTTATCTATATTACTGTAGTTGATTTAAATTTGTCTAAATTCAGATATATCTAGCATTAAAACTTAATTATATTTTAGATATATTTGTTTTTAGATTAATCAACTAATATGGGTTGGAGAAAGTACATGTATTTCTTTTTTACTCCCTTCGTTTTAAAATAGACGTCGAAAATTTATTTAAATTTAGATATACTTAGACACTATTTAGTGTATAGATTCGACCATAGCAAAGTTGTGATATCTTTTTTAAGAAGGGAAAAGTACAAAATTACATCGACTTATTAACAATTAGCAAATAAAAAAAAGATCAAAAACAGACTACCGGAACAAACAAACCATCTCCACCCATAGTACCAACTAAACCGATAAGTTTCTACGTGCATCTAACGAGAGAGAAACCCAACATAGATTTTAACAGAAATACTCCCTTTGTCTCGAAATAGATATCGTAATTTTTTTTAAATTTGGATTTATTTATATCTATATGATGTCTAGATACACTTAAATTTGCACAAATCTAAAAAAAAATCTATTTTGAGATAAAGTTAATATTACAAAAGTAGTTCTCAAATCTTAGGTTGTTCACCACATCGTAAGTCCACCAGATATTCTACAAGCCTCCCAAGATTCGGGGTAGGAGTCGCCTCCAAACTTCTTTCATTCCTCCTCATCAGAGGCCACTTCAATCGGCTCAATGCTTGATGTCTTTATAGACGTTGAGGTTGTAGCATGAAGACGTAGATCGTTCCTTTGTAACATTGTCATCCCTTTTACTAGAGCTTTTTTATCCCCTCTTACCTCTTTTTTAGTTTTGCCCAGTATTTTATGAAGGAGAAAGCATAAAAAGTTATTTCCACACGCGATCTTATAAGCTTTTTCCTAGGTAAATTACAAAAAGAGGCAAGAGGCGAAAGCCATATGTAAATTTACTAAACCACAAACAAAATAAGCAATACAATGAAAATATTGTGAAAATTTTCCAGGTCAATTCTTGGCACCAAAAGAACCCACACCACACTCCAAATGTACTTAGGAGCTGGACAGAAGAAACAAATGATTATAGTTTTTATTTCATCACAAAACTTACATATGAGATCTCCCACCCAACCTCTTATACTCATGTTATCCTTAGATGTAATAGAATTATGCCAAATTAACCAAATACATATTTTAATGTTTGGTGGAACCTTTGCATTCTAAAGATGTTTAAAAGGCTACTTATATTATGTGCACACATTTTTTATATAAGGATTCCACTATAAAAGAACATGATTTAGTAAGTACCCAAATTTGTACATCTCTCCCCTCTTTCAGAGGGCAAGTAGCTAAAATGTCACTCATTTTCCTCAAGTGACACTGCTGAGATTCATCCAGCCACCTTATAAAAGTAAAAGCCCATCTTCTAGTCTAACTTTAGCTATTGATAGTTGTTGTTCATTGCACAAATCAAAAAGTTAAGGGGAAGTTTTCTTAAGACATTGGTATGTGCACCAAGCATCATCCTAGAAATTTGTTTGTTTCCCTGCTCCTATCTTCATTTTCCTATTTTCTAGATAAAGATCTTTTACCTTAAGAATATCACCCCAGCAAGCAGAATCATTTTGTCTGTGCACAATAAAATCTAAATGTCTATTAAGAACATACTTAGCATTAATTATAGTCTACCATAAACCTTCTCTAGTTTGTAGTTTCCACCGCCACTTACAAAGGAGGCCGAAATTCATTTTATTCATTTTTTGTCCCCAGGCCTCCTTTGCTTTTAGGCTTACTGATAAAGTCCCACTTTATAAGATTGTATTTTCTCACAAAACCCCCCCCCCCCCCGCTAGAAAAATCTTCTCTAGATAGAGGTTAATTTCTCAGTTGTTGTCTTATGTAACCTATAAAAGGCAAGGGGTAAATTGCAATACTCTTTAGGTAAGCATCAATCAACACTTTCCTTTCTGTCAAAACCATAGACCATCTTTTCCACCCATATAAACTTTTGGCAAATCTATCTTGAATGAAGTTCATATGTTTCACCCTTAACCTTGAAACACAAACTGGTACATGCAGATATTTAATAGGACAACTCCCAAATTGACAATTAAAATTTTCAGTATAAACTTTTAAATTCAAATTATCTTCATAAATTAACATCAAATCACTTTTGTCAAAATTAACTTTTAATCCAACCATGTTTTCAAAGAAATATAGTAGTATCCTAAAACGGAACAATGGTGTCATCTGCATATTGTAGCACCACCAGCCCATGTCATATATATGAGGAACTAATCCACATATCGAACCTCATATCTGAGCTTTTCTGAACATCCTAGACAAACACTCAGTAGCAGCATTAAAGATTAATGGATACATGTGATCTCCCTGTCTCACCCCTTTACAAGTTTCAGAATTCTTCATTGTTGAATTGTTAATTCTCACATATAAGGTATCCCCACTACTATACAAGTCTACTAAACCGGATGAGCCCTCTTGTTTCGCCTAGAGGGCGTCTCGGGGTATGCAATATGTTCCCGGTTCATATTTTATGGTGGCATAGGCCCTTTTGACCTGATATTCGGACAGGGGTTACCCTCAAGGGTGGCCCGATCTTCACGGATCTCGTGGTCAAATTAATGGGAAAAGCAAGGGAAATGAAGAAGGTAGCGGAAGCGAACACACACCTCGCGAAGAACACGATGAACCTATGCAAGCACAAACATGATACAAGGCCTATTGCTTCTTTTAGCGACCACCGGTCCGATAGAATCCTTGCAAGGAAAGATCGCTCAATGTGCTCCCGTCAATCCACGTCGGAGAGGGAAGAACACCTTGGAGAGAATCTTGGTAAGTTTACTATATCCAAATCAAAGTAAAGACCTTGTACAACTAAGGATTCTCAAAGGCATAATTCATAGAGGTTGGTGATAATAGTCGGTCCCCTTATAAGGGGAGGTGGCAAAACTAGAGAGATTCCACAAGGGGGGTGTCTTCTAGTCTATCATCTATGCCTAAGGGGTACATGAGGGGGTGGGGGCTCTATATATAGGCCTTCCACTAAACAAGAGGTAGTTTGGGGATACAATAAGCAAAAGGGTATGTAAAGAGAATATTCCAGAGAATCAAACCTAGTATTTTTAGCCAGATCTGGAGCTGGATCGTTCCAGCAGTCTCCGGTTTATTCCGGTCTTCATCGGGATGGTATGTTGAGGATGTTTTCTGGCGGGCGCCAGGGACCGTCGGTCTGGCGCCAGAATGAGCGTGGTGATTTTGGCGGTTCGGCAGCGCCGGATTGTCCGCTGAAATGGCCTTCTTCTTTCGTCTCCTCTTCCAAGCCTCTGTCTTGTCTGTCTTGAGGTTTTAGGCTTCCTCCTTGTCTCCATACTTGTCGATGTGAACCTATAATGGTCACAGGATGAAGTATGAAGCAGTATACCATTAAATAGGGTAGGAAGTGAAATCGTGTAGAGGCTAGTATTCACCTTTGTAGTCCATGACGACTTGGCATAAGTTGGATACCTTGATATGGTAACGACCATAGGTCAGGCCATATCATCTCCTCCGCCCCCTTCAAAAAGAGTCGTCTTCGACTATAATGCAGAGGAGGTCAAGAGACATTCTTGATCCTAGGGTTCACCATATACCCGTCCTTGATAAGATTGATGTGGAAACTCTTCAATGTTCCTTCACTTTCCATGAAGCCTAAAAGATCACAACAAAAACGAAGCAACACTCAAAGAGTAGCCAATTTATGAAGATTATAGCATGAGTCCTCAAGTAGAAGTAAGTCACCTTAGGATGCGGAGATAGCACGTAGAAGATCATCCATAGGTAACCCTCTATATTTTTTCATGTCAAGTCATGGTTGGTAGGGGTTAACATGTATGCATTTGTACCTTCACACAACAAATACCAAACAAAATATTTTTGTTCATGATAGAGGAGCATGTCATTTGTGCCATGTCCATTCTTGTTCACAACACTATTAGAAGAATACATGTATAGCAAATGGAATGCATATGCAAGGTTAATGTGTATGGAAATCGTTTCAATATCATCCAAATGTAGGAACTCAAAAACTCCATAAAGATATTTGTATGGCATTCAAAGCATTGGACTAAATTTTTGATTAACATCTTTGATACAAGAATAGGAGAAATCGACAAAAACATATGAGAAAGGATATCCAAAACAACATCATTTGTGCCAACAAACCATTTTAAAGAGCAAGTTTTCGTTATGTTTGTTATAACAACAAGATGAGATACTTGGAAGATATCATGACAATACATGCTCATAATGGCATCATGGTTGCATACAAAACATCAAAAAGAGAGATTGTTCAACATTTTTGTTGCAACACACAAAGTATCAATATTCCATAGCAAAGAAACACAATTGTCACAAGGTGAAAGAATACCATCAACATGCTTGCAAGCAAACCATAGGAAAGAGCAATTGTTCAACATGATTGATGCCAAGAATGGTAAAGGTATTAGAGTCAGATTCGGTCTTGAACTCACATGGGGAATGATCTCAAGAGCTCTTTTTACTAACTCGTGCTCAACCGAGGTTGACATTATAGTTCGTGTATCTATACACATCATACATGTGAAGGGATTCGCGGCATAGTAAATCAAAATTTTCTACGGATGCGAACAGAGGGAAGCCAAGATCTAATCTAGGAGATGCAAACAACGAGAGAGATTGGATTAGATCTTCATACCCTTGAAGATTCGCACAATGAACGTTCGTAACATGGGTGATGTAGTCGTACTCGCTTCTCCTCCTCGCGATCCGATCCGATCTAGCACCACAAGTGGCGATGCCTCCGTGAGATGCACACGTGCAGCACCTCGACGTCTCCTCCTTCCTTGGTCCAGCAAGTATGGTGGAGAGATGGATTGGATCTACAACACGACGGCGCGGTGCAATTGGTGGAGAGTTTCTGCAGCAGGGCTTCGCCTACAGCATCGGGAGGAGAGAGAGGAGGCAGCAGGCGACTAGGCTTGAGGAAGGTGTGGAGGGGGTGGTGCCCAGCCCTCTATATATAGAGGGTGGGCGCCCAACCCTCCCAAGCCCTAGGCCGGCGGCCAAAGGAGGGAGGAGTGGGGGCAAGGCAACCCCCCCTTCTAGAAGCTCCAAACTAGGGTTTCCCCTTGTTTGGCCGGCTGGGCCCTATGGGGCCTTGTGTCCCTGGCCCAATGCGGCCAGGGCACTCCCTCATAGGCCCATGCCCCCTCCCGACAGGTGGGACCACGTTGGCCCCCTTCCGGAAGGTTCTAGAAGCTTCCGGTATAATACCGATTAACCCGGAACAATTCCGAACTCCAAAAACTGCCGCCTTATATGAATCTTATTCTCCGCACCATTCTGGAACCTCTCGTGATGTCCCGGATCCCATCCGAGACTCCGAACAAAAACTCATAAACCAATTATCCAATCTATCCTAGCGTCGAGACACGTTAAGTGTGTGACCCTTCGGGTTCGAGAATATGCGGACATGATCTTCTATCAATAATCAACAGCGGGGTCTGGAAACCCATATTGACTCCCACACATTTATCGATGACCATATCGGATGAACCACGATGCCAGGATTCAATCAATCCCATATATATATTCCCTTCGTCTCGCGATATTTTACTTGCCCGAGATTTGATCGTCTGTACCGTCATACCTAGTTCAATCTCGTTCACACCAAGTACTTTACTCGATCCGTAATCCGATATCACTTTGTGATTAATTCTTTAACCTCGTGCTTGCAAGCGGTGTTGATATCGATTACCGAGTGGGCCCGAAGTATATCTCTCCGACTCGGGAGGGACAAATCCCATCTCGATACATACAATCCAACAAGTACTTTCCGATCACCTGAGAGACACCTTTATAATCACCCTCTCATAGGATGACGTTTGATGACCTCAAAGCTTTCTTCCGATACCAGGGAGTTGTATTCTCTCATGGTCTAAGGAATACAATATTTTACATAAGAAAAGCTTTGCAAAGATGAACACGATGACACGATCTAATTGCTTCGCTTAGTTTGGGTCTATCCATCACATCATTCTCCCAATGATATGATCTCATTATTAATCGACAACTCATGTCCATGGTTAGGAAACCTTAACCATCATTAATCAATGAGCTAGTCCATAGAGGCGTACTAGGGACACGGTGTTGTTCACAAACCACACAAGTATTAAAGTTTTCGCTTAATACAATTCTAGCATGGAATATAAACATTATCATGAACAAGAATTATAATAATAACATCTTTATTATTGCCTCTAGGGCATAATTCCAACAGTCTCCCACTTGCACTAGAGTCAATAATCTAGTTTACATTTGGCAACAATCTCACACCCATGGCACTAAGGTGTTGATCATGTTTTACACGTGGAAGAGGTTTAGTCAATGGATCTGCAACATTCAGATATGTATGTACTTTGCTAATCTTCAGATCTCTATCTGCTATATAATCTCGGATTATATGAAACTTGCGGTTGATATGCTTGGTCTTTGGATGATATCTTGGTTCCTTAGCGAGTGCTATGGCGCCAGTGTTGTCACACAATATCTCCAGTGGGTCCAATGCACTTGGAACCATGCCAAGCTCGAGGATGAAGTTCTGATCCAAACTCCTTCACTTGACGCTTCAGCAGCCATGTATTCCGCTTCTCATAGATCCCATGATCACGCTTTGCTTGCGACTTCTACATCTCAGCTCCTCCATTCAAAATATATACGTATCCTGTCGAGATTTAGAATCATCCTTGTCGTGTCAAAACTAGCATCGATGTAACCTTTTCGACAAGTCGCTCATCACCCCCATAGACTAAGAACATTTCTTTAGTCCTATTTAGGTACTTTAGGATGTTCTTCACGGCTGTCCGAGGTTCCACTCGGATCACTTTGATATCTACTCACAAACTAAGAGCATTGGACACATCCAGTCTAGTACATAGCATGGCATACATGATAGAACCTATGGCGAGGCATAAGGCACTTTGCTCATAGCTTCCTATCATTTACCATGGACGGACAAAGCCTTGCTCAATATCTTACCGACAACATAGGCATCAACCTTTCTTTGCCTTATCCATTCGAACCTTTTCGTAACTTTGTCTAGGTATATACTCGCTTAAAGCTATCAAAGGCCTTTGTCTATCTCTATAGATTTTAATGCCCAATATATAAGCAGCTTCACCTAGGTCTTTCATTGAAAAACACTTGTTCAAATAACTCTTCACATCGTTAAGCATGTTAATGTCATTTCCAATAATCAATATGTCATCCACATATAGTACCAGAAATGTCACCGAGCTCCCACTCACTTTCTTGTAGATACAAGCTTCGTAGAAATTTGGAACAAATCCAAAGCTCTTGATCACTTGATCAAAACGAAGGTTCCAACTCCGAGATGCTTGCTTCAGTCCATAAATGGAACGCTGAAGTTTGCATACTTTATCAGCATCCTTAGGATCGACAAAACCTTCGGGTTGCATCATATACAACTCTTCATCAATGTTACCATTGAGGAACGCAGTATTGACATCCATCTGCCATATTTCATAATCATGAAACGCAACAATTGCTAATAAAATCCGAATAGACTTAAACATCGCTACAGGAGAGAAAGTCTCACCGTAGTCAACTCCTTGAACTTGTCGAAAACCTTTCGCGACAAGCCGTGCTTTATAGACGGTAACATTACCATCTGTAACACCCTCAGAATCGGACCTATGCAAGTTTTAGCGAAAACCCGCATAGAAACGATTCAAAGGTGCCCACCAGGCACTTTCGTGCGGGTGGAAAACGAAGTAATAACATTACACAACAGTCCTCGATGGGACCCACAGAACAGATATATATACAACACGACTCCATGAGTCAAGAATACAAATATACAATACAAAGATCCAAATCACCTTGAAAAATGATACAGCGTCCGACTACGGACAAGATGCAAATGGGGCTAAGAGCCCTGAAGAATAACCAATGGCGTCCATAACCCTGCCCAGGCCAAGCCGGAAGGGTAACCTTGCTAACGACGTCGATCTCAACACCTGCTTAAACAAAAGGGGTGCCGACAAAGGGCAAAGGAAAAAGAGAGAGCGGTCGATCGAGGCCAAGACACGCGAGGCTAGAATTGCGGTCCTCGCCACATAGGTATGGTGGATCAAGCGGCGGCAAAGATGCACTAAACAACCTATAGAGACTCGATACAACTGGCGGCTATCAGAGAGGGGTAATAAAGAGCTATTCGGATCCAACCTGAATCTTACACCAAACAATCCCATCCTGGTATTTCCCCCTCGAGACCAAACGAGGAAGTCCACCGAGGAACTCACACAGTTGGCAGTTTTATTTATTCGGTTATCATTACACCAATTACTAGTCAGGTATAGATAAACATCCTGATATAATAAGCAGTGGGCAGTTTTAGTTAACCATTCCGTTGAAGTTGCAACACTTACTAGTCAGATACAATTAGCATGAGGTAACCCCAAAACCCAGCAGTTGTTGGTACTTTTATTTAGCCATTCCGTTATAGTTGCAATATTTACTAGTCAGGTACAATGGTCACAAGCGACAATCCAAACAAGCAATTGTGGGCAATTTTATTTAGCCATTCCATTATAGTGAAGCTGATTACTAGTCATTATAAAGTCAAATTTATAGCAGTACTTTAGTTATACTTGTCTATGATCGAGATACTGTGCTCCAAGTCGTCCATAACATGACACGGCTTTCGAGAAAGTTTTACCCGGCGGGTGCACCAATAGCAACACACGCCGATCAACCTCGGAAAAACCAAATCAAAACCCAACGAGGCCTTCACGACAAAGCAATCACAGATTCATAAATATTTGGGGCCACCCCATTGAGTACACCAAGAACGGTTAGTGACTCGAGACGGACTCAAGGTTTGCGTCGGTGGTAAACGACGGGAACCCAAACTGGGATTGTCGATACTGCAAAACACTCCGCTTACCTAAGCGATGCAGTGTGCTCCTCGCACAATCGTAAATAAAGCAGTAGCATGGCATAAGTACAGGATCATAAATAAAAACTCAAACTAGTTTGTGGCCCCAAGAAATAAGAATGAATCAAGCTCTGGCTCAGGGGGGTCCCATAATCCTCCCGGATGTGGATAGCGCGATAAAACAAGGAACAAGTATCAAGTACTCGGGGTCCTACGGGACACAAGTGGACGGTTAACAACCAAATAACATCTATTGCCCTCCTGTGCCTCTGCTTACTTACTTCAATTTTTAGTTGTTAAACAGGAATTAAAGTGAACGAAAAGTAAAGCCATGATCATCTCCAACATCATCATGCGGCAATACACCAACAACTGTGGCACTTGACGACACGCAACGGCACTTGAGCAAGCGACTACGACGCGCAAGTCCAACTATCTACCAAACAATAGGTAATAGGATGTGTCCAAGGCAATATAAGGCTGCAAGAGATATCACAGTACGAAAACTAGAGCAACGCGACACAGATAGCAATAGATCAACAGGAGGGAATAAATACTATAAAAGTAAGATAGGTAGAAAGGGGGAGATGCTCGCCTGAAAACATTGCCGAAGATTCATCCAAAGATCGGGTCGATACTCGCATCAACTCATCGTCCTAATCCGTGAAGAAGCAAAGCACTAGAAGAAACACCGGATGCACTATTTAATATAACGGCAGAAGATCGGGAATGATGCATGACATGGCAAAGATGCGATGCAATTGGGCAATATTAAGTGGAACCGGGGTCCCGACAATTATTCAGATGGTTCAAGTTATTAAACTACCCCGCAATTAAATGTTGTCTTAACATGGCAAAATATATCACCGGTTCTCTACACAAATTTAAATGAGGCCAATATAAGACTAGATTTGCCCGCATATGGGCCCCATATTTAATTATGAGGTGGATCGGCAGAAGGCCCCCAACCACATGAATATGTATGCGACATGAACGATTAATATGCAACAATTTATATAGATAGCATTTAGAAAATAGAGGCTCGGATCAGGGTCACACATTAGGGTTCGGCAGTTCTTGGTTCCGGGGTTCGGGGTTCGGTCTCAGGGTTCAGGGTGCGACGGGGTCGGTCTCGACAGAAACATTCTCGAACAACGGGGCAGATCTTGTCGCATCCGGGTAGCAGGACTTGGTTTGGTGCCGGGGCGCATTGGATTTCCCCTGGTTGGTGTCGATCTTGTCGTTGCGACGACCTTGTCGGGTCCGCGCTTCGGATTCCGGGAGGCGATCTTGACGCTCCGTGTCGAAGTCCTTGAGGTTTCCTCCTTATTCACCGGTGGTGAACTTGGGAACGGCGCCAGGGTCCTCGGGGTCCGGGGTGAAGTACTCGGCGTCCTCGAGGGAGTACTTGTCGTATCCGTGTCGACGACCTGGGCATCCGGGTTCTCGGCGAACTTGGCGTCCGGGAAGGAGGTCTTGGCGTGCCTAGAATTCGGTCCTCGTGGTCATTCCTTTAGGTCCAGGCCGACCTTCGGGTACCACAATTCCCGGTGTGGTTTTCCTCAGGTCGATGAAGATCTTGACGAGAGCTCTCCGTTATAGGCGGAAACCAAGAGGATGGAAACTGGCACCGTTAGGATGTCAGACCCATGGCCTAACTGAAGCATTACAGGAACACACAGATCACACACATACAAGCACGTACGTGTATCGAGCCAGAAAAAACGTCACATGAACCCATCAGGTACTTGTTTCCAAACATGGCAGAGCATGGCCCTGGGTGGTGGCGGAGGCTCGGCGACGACATGGACAGAGGAGAGGCCTGGGCCCGAGGCGAGAGGAGGTGGCCTGCCCGCGTCTGGCGGCGGCGTCTGGGAGGCCGGCAGGTCGACGCCATCGGCAGGGCGGCAGGCTGGACGGAGCTTGGTGGCGGGGTCGCTGCCGCCGCTACGGACGAGGGCAGCGGCGGCAATGCCGGACAGAGCTCGCGGGTCGAGGGCGCAAGAGGGTGGCGGAGGAAGCCACGGAGAAGGAGCCCGGCGAAGCTTCATGGCGGCTGAGGCGAATCATGGCGGGAGCGTCGGAGTCGGCAATGACGGCGCTGGCCGGAAGCAGTGAGGGGCCGGCCGTTGGCGGGAGAGGAGAGGATGGGAGGCCCATAGGAGGCGCAGCCGGGCAAGCTCCGGGCGGCAAGGCCTGGCCGGCGAGCAGGCCTTGGACCGACGAGCAGGCGGAGAAAGCAGGCGGGCGGTTCAAGGAGGGGGTAAGGAGCCGACATGAGCTAGAGGAGCCGGCGAAAGCGAGTGGAGGCACAGAGGGCGGTGGGGAGGCGGGGTCGAGCGGCGACTCGCCGGAGCGGGGCTCGCGGCGGCGCCGGGGAGGGAGAGGGAGGAGGCTGCGGGGGCGTCGGTGGGGAAAGGAGACGGGGGGCAGCGCGCGTGGGGAGGGAGAGAGAGGAAGGTGGGGGGCACCGAGAGGCAGGGTGGGCTGGGGGGAAGGCAGGAACAGAGAGGTGAGAGGGCCGGGACCCGGGGTGTGGTTCTTGTGGTGTGGCTCGGTGGGAGAGGCATGTGGGGTGGCCAGGTGTAGAGAGGGGGGTAGGAGGCTGTGTGTGGGTGTGGGTGTGTTGGGTCTGCGGGTGGGGCCAGGGTGCGGGCCAGGGAGAGAGGGCCCGGGGTGTAAGTGAGGGGAGGGTAGATGGGGCTAGGTAAGAGAGAGAGAGGGGTGGAAAAGTCTGGGATTGATGAGGTGGCAAGGTGGGTAGGAATTGGGGGAGAGGGTGAGGTGGCGAGCTGCGGTTGGTGGGTAGAATAGGATTGGGTAGGTATAGGATTTAGAGTTTAGGTTTTATTAGTTTTGTAAATATGTGTTTGTTTTGTTTTGTTTATTTTAAAACAAGGCTACTTTGCAAATAGTTTATAGGTAAATAAAATATCCGATACGATCGGGGTTTTGCATTTGAAATAAAGAGAGGTATTTGTATAAAGCAAAACTAGGCTTTTCGAAATAGTTTCAGACAAACAATGCATGATGATGACGATGCAATGCACAAAAACAACGCGATTTTCTAGTAGTGGTTTTGCGGGATGCCACACCATCCGCGTCCGTTTTCTTCTTGAAAATCCATTTGCACTCAACGGCCTTTCAGTCGCTAGGAGGGTCCACCAAAGTCCATACTTGGTTTTCGCTTATGGATCCCAATTCGGATTTCATGGCTTCTAGCCATTTCTCAGAGTCTGGGCTCATCATCGCTTCCTCATAGTTCGTAGGTTCACTGTCTTCTACTAACAAGACAGTCAAGACAGGGTTGCCGTACCACTCAGGAGGGTCACACGACCTTGTCGACCTGCGACGTTCAGTAGCAGCATCGTCCGAAGCTTCATGATCCTTGTCATTAGCTTCCTCTATTGTTGGTGCAGGCGGCACTGGAACGATTTCAGGTGCTGCGCTATTCTCCAACTCAAGAAAAGGTTCAATAACCTCGTCTAGCTCTACTTTCCTCCCACTCACTTCTTTCGAGAGAAACTCCTTCTCAAGAAAGGAACCGTTCTTTGCGACAAACGCTTTGCCTTCGGTTCTGTGATAGAAGGTATACCCAATAGTTTCCTTAGGGTATCCTATGAAGACGCATTTCTCCGCTTTGGATTCGAGCTTGTCCGGCATCAACTTCTTGACGTAAGCTTCGCATCCCCAAACTTTAAGAAACGACAACTTAGGTTTAGCACCAAACCACAGTTCATACGGTGTCGTCTCAACGGATTTAGATGGAGCCCTATTTAAAATGAATGCAACGGTTTCTAATGCATAACCCCAAAATGATAACGGCAAATCAGTAAGAGACATCATCGATCGGACCATATCTAATAGGGTTCGGTTCCTGCTCGACACACCATTATTGTTGTGGTGTTAGTGGCGTGAGTTGAAACGATTCCGCTTGCTTTAAGATGCGTGAGAAAATCATAACTCAAATATTCACCTCCACGATCGGATCATAGAAACTTAATCTTTACATTACGATGGTTTCCACTTCATTCGAAATTCCTTGAACTTTTCAAATGTTTTGATTTATGTTTCATTAAATAGATATACCCATATCTACTTAAGTCATCGGTAAAAGTGAGAAAATAGAGATATCCACCACGCGTCGAAACACTCATCGGTCCGCATACATCGGTATGTATGATTTCTAACAAGTCCGTTGCTCGCTCCATTATACCGGAGAACGGGGTTTTGATCATCTTGCCCATGAGGCATGGTTCGCATGTGTCAAATGATTCAAAATCAAGAGACTCCAAAAGTCCATCAGAATGGAGTTTCTTCATGCGTTTTACACCAATATGACCTAGACGACAGTGCCACAAATAAGTAGTATTATCACTATCTACTTTGCATCTCTTAGCCTCAATGTTATGGATGTGTGTTTCATCCCTTTTGAGATTTAGAAGAAATAAACCATTCACAATAGGTGCATGACCATAAAATATGTTACTCATATAAATAGAACAACCATTATTCTCCAATTTAAATGAATAACCGTCTTGCAATAAACAAGATCCAGAAATAATGTTCATGCTCAACGCAGGCACATAATAACATTTATTGAGGTTTAAAACTAATCCCGAAGGTAAAACTAAGGAGAGCGTGCCGACGGCCATCACATCAACTATTGATCCGTTGCCAATGCGCATCGTCACCTCATCCCTCGCAAGACGCCGTCTATTCCGTAGCTCCTGTTTCGAGTTACAAATATTAGCAATCGAACCAAGATTCAAATACCCGCACTACAACGAGGGCTAGTAAGGAAAACATCAATAACATGTATATCAAATATACCTTTGATGGTGCCAGCCTTCTTGTCCGCTAAGTAATTCGGAAAGTTGCTTCGGTGACCCTTGTCCTTGCAATAGAAGCACTCGATGTCCGGCTTAGGACCGGACACGAGCTTCTTCTCGGCGAAACGCTTCGCCGCCTTTCTTGAAGGTCTTCTTTGCCCTTACCTTTCTTGAAGGTGGGGGCTTGTTGACCATCAACACATGATTATCCTTTTGATGTCCACCTCCGCGGCCTTCTTTTGCGAAGAGCTCGGTGATCGTATCGATGGAACCAATCGATTGTGAGTCACTACAAAACTTTTGTAGGCGGGAGGAGTGATTGCGAACCCTGTCAATCTTGAGCTCCTCGAATCTTGCAGTCCGTTGCTCAAGGCGTTGAGTGTAGCCCGACATCTTAATGGCGTGCTCACTAACGGAACTCCCTTCCTCCATCTTGCAGTTAAAGAACTTCTCAGAGATCTCATATCTCTCAGAACGGGCCTGAGTATGAAACATGGTTTTCATCTCCTCGAGAATCTCAAAGGGCCCGGGATAGTCTTCAAAACGATTTTGAAGGTCCGATTCCATAGCAAATAACATGGTGCTCTTAAATCACACCATAATCATCTTTGCGCGACTGATAGACAACTTTCTCATCGGTAGACAAGATGGCAGGGGCGTCACCTAACGCATTCTCAAGGACATAGTCCTTTTGACCGCCAGAGAGAATGATTCTCAGATTGCGGAACCAGTTGGTGAAGTTAGACCCATTGTTTTTAAGCTTTTCTTTCTCAGCAAAAACGTTGAAGTTGAAGTTGGACTTGGCCATGTGATCTACAGTATTTGCAAGTACAACTTAGACTATGTTCATGATAAATAGTTCAACTTAATCAAATTACTAGATGAACTCCCACTAAATTCAACATCCCTCAAGTTGTTTAGTGAACACGATCCAAATTCACCACACCTAATCCGATCTTCACGAGAAGAGATGTGGTTTCAATGGTGGACAACGAAGTGTCGATCATATCATTCATATGACTCATGCTTAACCTTTCGGTTCATGTGTTGCGAGGCCATGTCTGTACATGCTAGGCTCGTCAAGTAAAACCCAAGTATTTCTGCGTGTGCAAAACTGGCTTGCACCCGTTGTATGTGAGCGTAGAGTCTATAGCACCCGATCATCACGTGATGCTTGGACATGACAAACTTTCGCAACGGTGCATACTTGGGGAGAACACAGTTTTATATTGATCTTTAAGTGAGGAATCATCTTATAATGCTACCGTCGCGATCTAAGCATAATAAGATACATAAAAGGATAAACATCACATGCATATAACTTTATGTGACATGGTATAGACAATCTTCGCGCAATGATATCCATCTTGTGCGTTCCGGCATGATCTCCATCACTCTACCATGATTGCCTCCACCATGAATAGCAACTACAACTATTGCTAACTACTTAGCGATAAAGTGAAACTATTACATGGCGTATAAGAAGTTGACACACAGGTCATACACAATTATAAAGACAACCATATGGCTCCTGCCGGTTGTGTACTCATCGACATGCAAGTCGTGAAACATTACAAAACATGATCATCGCATACATTATACACATCACATCTTGGGCCATACCATATCACGAAAAACCTCCCTGCAAAAACAAGTTAGGCGCCTCTACTTTGTTGTTGCATGTTTACGTGGCTTTATGGGAGTAGCATGCTAACGATTCTTACCTACGTAAAGCCAAAGCGGTGATATTATGGTTGCCAAACTCGGTGTTAATCCCATGACAACTATAGTGAGAGAAACGGCATCCACTAGCCGCATGTGTGGAACAAGCCACACGTCAAGTGCGGAGCCGGTCATGAAACGACGTCGCGTAAGGTTGGCCTGGACGCTTCAATCTCACTATCCCGTCATAAGACGAACACAAACAAGAGGCTTGCAACAGAAAACATCAGCGCCCAACAACCATGTTGCGTTCTACTCGTGAAACACATCTACGCATAGATCTAGCTCTGATACCACTGAAGGGATTCGCGGCATAGTAAATCAAAAATTTCTATGGATGCGAATAGAGGGAAGCCAAGATATAATCTAGGAGATGCAAACAACGAGAGAGATTGTATTAGATCTTCATACCCTTGAAGATTCGCATAGCGTTAAATCCGAACGTGGGTGATGTAGTCGTGCTCGCTTCTCCTCCTCGCGATCCGATCCGATCTAGCACCACAAGTGGCGATGCCTCGTGAGATGCACACGCGGCACCTCGGCGTCCTCCTTCATTGGTCCAGCAAGTATGGTGGAGAGCTGGATTGGATCTACAACGCGGTGCAATTGGTGGAGAGTTTCTGCGGCAGGCTTCGCCTACGCAATCGGGAGGAGAGAGAGAGGGAGGCGGGCGACTAGGCTTGAGGGAAGGTGTGTGTGTGGGGGTGCACCCCAGCCCTCTATATATAGAGGGTGGGCGCCAGCCTAACCCTCCCCAAGCCCTAGGCCGGCCAAGGAGGAGGAGTGGGGCAAGGAACCCCTTCTAGAAGCTCCAAACTAGGGTTTCCTTGTTTGGCCGACTGGCCTTATGGGCCTTGTGCCCCGGCCCAATGCGCCAGGGCACTCCCTCATAGGCCCATGCTCCCTCGACAGGTGGGACCACGTTGGCCCCCTTCCGAAGGTTCTAGAAGCTTCCGACAATCTGATTAACGGAACAATTCAAGTCCAAAACTGCACTGCCTTATATGAATCTTATTCTCCGGACCATTCCGGAACCTCTCGTGATGTCCCGGATCCCATCCGAGACTCCGAACAAAAACTCATAAACCAATTATCCAATCTATCCTAGCGTCGAGACACGTTAAGTGTGTGACCCTTCGGGTTCGAGAATATGCGGACATGATCTTCTATCAATAATCAACAGCGGGGTCTGGAAACCCATATTGACTCCCACACATTCATCGATGATCATATCGGATGAACCACGATGCCAGGATTCAATCAATCCCATATATATATTCCCTTCGTCTCGCGATATTTTACTTTCCCGAGATTTGATCGTCGGTACCGTCATACCTAGTTCAATCTCGTTCACAGCAAGTACTTTACTCGTTCCGTAATCCGATATCACTTTGTGATTAACTCCTTAACCACATGCTTGAAACGTTGTTGATATCGATTACCGAGTGGGCCCGAAGTATATCTCTCCGACTTGGGAGGGAAAAATCCCATCTTGATACATACAACTCAACAGATAATTTCCGATCACCTGAGAGACACATTTATGATCACCCTCTCATAGGATGACGTTTGATGACCTCAAAGCTTTCTTCCGATACCAGGGAGTTGTATTATCTCATGGTCTAAGGAATACAATATTTGACATAAGAAAAGCTTCGCAAAGATGAACACGATGACACGATCTAATTGCTTCGCTTAGTTTGGGTCTGTCCATCACATCATTCTCCCAATGATATGATATCATTATTAATCGACAACTCATGTCCATGGTTAGGAAACCTTAACCATCATTAATTAATGAGCTAGTCCATAGAGGCATACTAGGGACACGGTGTTGTTCACAAACCACACAAGTATTAAAGTTTCCGCTTAATACAATTCTAGCATGGAATATAAACATTATCATGAACAAGAATTATAATAATAACATCTTTATTATTGCCTCTAGGGCATAATTCCAACAACATGATGGCTGTGAAATATAGCCATCCACACTCACATTTAAACTGGATATTATTCATATATTTGATGAAATATATCTCTAAACCCTGCCACTAATGCCTAATGATCAAAGGGGTATGCAATCTTTTCTTGCTATTTTCCCTGCATAGATAATGACGTATAATGATGGGAATCACAACATTAATGTCAAAGATATGAGATCTCCAACACGCAGAAACCAGGAGTCGTGAAGTGGATCCAAAAGGCTTAACGACCAACTATACAGCGAGAATAAAATTCCGGCCGTATAGTTGCCATCGACTCCGTTGGGTCAAATAGAACAACTTTCATGAAGGGACCCCTATATAAAGAGGCTTCGAGCGACGAGAAAAGTCTCTCTCTTTTTGACCTCAACTCTCCCTGCCACCAAAAGCCACCATGCCGGAGGAATAGATCTAGATCTAATATCCAAACCCTTCTCCACCACCATAGCCATATTCCACCACTTGTAATAGTAGATCTTTTATCCAATTGGCTACATTGTAGGACTATTTGCTATCAATCTTATGATCTCTATTACAATGTTTATGATTGTTGATTTCATCTCTATGTGTGTGTAATTCTCCTTGGGCTAAGGGCTTCGGCCTATCCATGTAGCTTTTTGTGCATGTTATTTATCATAGATGGGATCATGTATTAGTTTGTATGACATGATGATTATTGTACCCTCTCTTGCCTCATTCTAAGGACTTGTTAGGTACCCAGGACCCCAAGGATTGATCAAGGTATAGGGAGTGTGAGTAATGACTGATCTGCAGGTGGGAACCCAAGTGATAGAAGGGGTAGTACGACTGTATGTGAGGGATTTACTTGGGATTAACAGTGACATCACTATGCATATCATTGGTTCTCTTTCTTCTATGGATGAGACTAGTAGGTTATTGCTATAAGCAGTTGCGGAGGCAATGGAAATTATGGATGCACTTCCCACATATAATTATCTTGCTCTAACAATTACATCCATACTTTATTATTATCTTTTATTCCCATAATTTTTTTTGCACAGCTACTGGTGAAACCAAAAGCCCCAGGCCCCCTCTCTCTCCATCGTCAACAATAACAAAAAGATCGCAAACTCTTGGTCCGGTGAAAACACAGAAGGAATTCTAAAACTCCCGAAGGTCCGTTTAAGTAACTTCACTTTGCTTTGTGCTTCCCGAGGATTCGATAAACCTAGGTCTACTAGGGAAAAAATAACTATACTACATTTGTAATCCGGATCGAAGGTATCAATACACAATATGAATAACATATGTGCATGGTAGAGAAACACATCATCCATCATGACCTATCTCTTCTTGTGCACATCACCATTAAGGTTAATCAAGTTGAAATTATGTGCATGGTGAATATGCAAGTGGTGAACATGCTTATCATGGCAATCACCAAAATGTCCAAATGTTGAGAATTCTATGGGGGGAATCTCATTATAACGCATATGATAAATATTGTTGCAAGCAAAACAAGTAAAAGAGACATTATTCAACTTATCGCAAGCAACGTGAGAAGTTGAATAACTATAATGACAAAGCATGTGTAACATTCCAGCATTAGAGCTTAGAACTAAGTTGAGCTCAGATGTGTGCATTGTATTCATGCATAGAAAATCTGAATAATTTTCGTGCTTTTGAACAAAACTTGTCAAAGTGATTGAAGCTTCTCTCAACTTGATGAAACTGAAATAGATCATCAAGTTGACTGCGATAAGTTTTACTATGACCTTTGC
Source organism: Avena longiglumis (assembly GCA_030063025.1). Classification (NCBI taxonomy): domain Eukaryota; kingdom Viridiplantae; phylum Streptophyta; class Magnoliopsida; order Poales; family Poaceae; genus Avena; species Avena longiglumis. Next base: position 410,007,920 of record CP125978.1, on the reverse strand, counting down.
TAAAACCTTATTTTGGGTAAAGGTAATTTGATCTATGGGAATATCAAATAGAATAAAATATATCCACAACACATCACTTAAGATGAATACTTAATATTCTAAAGATTATATCAAGGTATTCTTTACAACAAACCTTGAATACAAAATCAAGTATATAACCCAAGTGAAGAAACTCAATAACTAAACCTTGATATACTTGCTTACCATAGTTATTTATACCATGAGCATCATGGTAGTTCCTAAGCACTAACTTATTATCACAAATAGAGTAGGAAGTCAAGCAAAGACCATTTTCCACGTATCCTTATTAATAGATGACATTCCTATTTAACCAAGTCCTAGTGTCAATTGATCATCAATGTTGAGTAATCAATTCCTGACTTAGCACTTACTGACCTTTAGCCCTTGACTTATTATATTGACCTTCCAAAGTTCTAAAGTAAATTAATAAGGAAAAGGAACTAGTTATGGTAGAGTGTGCCATCATCATTGGGATGAGACCATTAGGGTAAGTTAAACCATTTGAGGTTGAAGGAGTTAACTCACTCCCGAGTTAACTAGAAGAAGCATCTAGACCTAAGAGTTAAACCCGTAATTGAGAAGTTACAAGAAGGCTAGTAATGATAGTGTATCAAAGAATAATATTGTTAATCCAAATAGGTATAACCTAAAATAAACTTCATTAAACATATAAACTCTATAAAGATACTAGGTGTAGTACAAGCCTACTACTTAGTTGAGGATATATCTTGACCAGACAATTATAAGCCTAAGCTTAGGGTGATCAAAGGATGGTGGTCATCATTATCAAGTCACTTGAGAATAGATGACTAGGTGTTGAAGAAATGTTGTGAGTATACCCAAGTAGGCTAAACTTAGTTAGATGAATCATCAAGATGGTTCAAAATAAGTCAAGCTAGTGTATGATGAAGTACAAAAATAGAATGGAATGGAGCAGTTAGAGAGATGTTAATGTTAACCAAGATAATACAAGAACAATCTTGTATTATGGGGAAAAGTACCGTATCTCCTCTAGAATGTTGATATCACCTGTGATATAGATTATAACTTGCAAGTCTTGGAAGTAGATGCAAGGAGAATATAAAGGATTTAATGGATGGAGTTTGAAATAACTAAATTGATGGATTTATCAAGGGTAGCTAAGTAATGGAAGTTAGACTAGAGAAAGATTGGAGAATGAGTATTGTTGAAGTGACATGACCATGTCATCACATGATGATTGATATGGTGGAGTTAGATGATTGACTTATTTAGGAATATGTGATCTTTGTGAATGAGATGAGAGATTTATACAAAGTATATCTAGAAAAGGAAATCCTTAACTAATACCAAGCTTAATGAAGTATTAAAGATAGGAATCCTTGAGAATCCTTAACCAAGAATATGACAAGCCATGAAAAGTCCCATGCCTATTAATTCTTATAAAATAAAGTTGAGTTACTAGATAATCCTCAATAGCACATTATATTCTAAATCCTATTGGAAGGGTAAATTTCTATGTTGTTCTAGTTTTGGATACTATCCATAACTATAAGCCAGGATTCTCAAACCCTGCTCTATATCAAGATCAAAGAAGGACTATGAGTGTACGAAATCCTCTAGGCATAATAAGAAATGCATAGAATAGAAACCCTCATAACCTGACAATTGTTGCATGGCATGTGAACCATGTTTGTCACTTAAGTAATAATTATTACAAATCATTACATGAAAAATTTAATATCAAGAGTTTTAACCACACATAAAATGGTGGGAGTCACTATAGTAAATGCTAAGTTGATTCACAGCCTTATGTCAAGTGAGCTTATTTCTATTAACAACTAAATAAGAAGTATATAAAAAATTATCATATTCCATGCTTAAATTATCTTTCATAATAAAACCATGATATATTTTTAATGGTTACAAGAATATTCCATGGTAATTCTAAACACTAAAACCAAGTGGGTTTTGAGTAGAAGGAACCGTCAAATTTAAGAATCATAAAAATTTAAAACACCATAATATTAAAATCATAATTATTTTGTAATGCTACTAAAAAGATATTCTATGCCTACCATTAATCCCTTTAATATTTTGAAAATTCCATTATCTCAAACAGTAGTTGAGATAAGGTTACAAAGAATTATTAAAGTAATAAAAAATTCTAAAACTTTAAGTCTAATTTATTATATGTAATAAGAGAACCTCTCTATGATTATGAACTAGAAAGTAATAAAAGAGTAAATAAATAAAGTATACTATTATAATAAAAACTCATACAAGAATTTGAAATACATTTCAAATGTTTGCATTTGTATAAAGATTAAATTCTATAAAGAAATATTCAAAATAGATATGAAAATACAAAATTGTAAAATAAAACAGAAAAATAGAATACGTTAAAAGATAATGAAAATCAGAGTAGACATTTTGGCCCATGGCCCATTCTTCTTCCTCTCCTAACCGCCGCTCGCGTGGAGCAGCATATTTCCTCCCGCTCAATCTACTATGGCCTGCTCGGCCCACACACTGATTCAGTAGTCGCTGACAGGTGGGACCGGTGGAAGGACCATGGGTTTGTTTCTATCAAACTTAGGGGGTTTTCTGCAAAATGTACATCGTCGTCCATAGTCATCAGCGCTCGATGCCGTCCATAGTCATCAGCATGATTTGACCGCTGTGATGCTCGCCACCGCCCGCGACCATGTTGGTAAGATCGGTCGGGATCTCCTCTCTCTTCTCATACCCATCTTGTCCCCTCTCACGCCCTCTGTGAGTTCCCCCAATCATGCCAAAACCCTAGCCATGTCTCGTCGTCGATTTCCGCTGTTCTGGCCTTGCCAACAGCTAACCAAGCATGCCACAAGCAACACCATGCTCCCCTATGGCGACCAACTAGAGGAATCGAGCTGGGGTTCTAGGATTCGAGCCCCATGATGTTTTCTTCACCGTCTCCGACGAGGTCCGCCACCGTCCGTGTTGTCGCCACCATCTACTTCTGACCTTGCTGTCACCACCAATCACACCAGGGTGAGTTTGCCATCCTCGTAGACTGTCTTCCTTCCTCTCTCTCTTGCTCTACTTGCTCCCCACAGCGCTAGCTTGCAAGCTCCGTCGTCGGTCACCGTTGTTAACCCAACTCCAGTGACCAAAAGTAGGCAGTGCCACCACCACTAGACTTGCCCTAGCTTCCTCTTTCCAATGCACCCCTCCACAGCTACCCGCGTGCTCCCAATCAATTGATTGAGCATCGACTGTGAAGATCATCCTCGCATGACATCAACATGATGTCATTCTTACGTCACCTCGGCCACGTCAGCGTTACTTGACCCAGTCCATGCCCATGTGGCATGCGACATGGCAGATACCCCACTAGACAGTGACTATGGCTAAGTCTTGTCCTGATATAAAAGTATTTCCCTATTTAAAATTTAATTAGAAAATGAATAAATATTATTAATTTAATAACTTTGGTTTTATAATTCAGAAAAATATGTTTAATATATGAAAATTTACAGAACAAAAAAATCTACAATTTAAATTTATTATCATACATTATTATTTTGCCTATATAAATAATAATTATTAAATAAATATTTTATAAGTAATAAAACTTTGAAAATTTATATTTAAATATTGGTAATGAGAAAAATATAAATAATATTCTAAAATTCCTAGAAAATAAAAACTACAATCTAAAACCATAATATAATATTAATATATCATTTAACCAAATATTTATTATTATTAAGTATTTTGAAAAGTAATAAATCTTAGAAAAATCATATCTTATTATAAATCATAAAAATACTTATAATATACCAAAATAATCATAAAATTAATATCTACATGTTAAAAATATAATAATCCACTTTTAAAGTTAATAAAAAATTTAATACTCTAATAACTTGAATTTAAACCTATTTCCTTAATTGATAATTCATGAAAGGATATATAAAATTGCTAATACTTATAATATTGTCCATTAAAGGTTTAATAATAGTATTAGTGTTAAAGTTTTTATAGTACGAAGTCAAAATAGTCCAAAACATCTTAATTAGAATTTTTATTTAATTATCATTCACTAATAAGTGTATATCATTCCCAAAAAGATTTTACCAAAGATAAAATCCTCAAAAATAATATTTTTGACTTATTAAAACCTTTACCATTATTTTAGTAACAAATTTATAAATATATTAAAAATACAAAGATAATTCATAAGTAGTTAAGTAATGTTGTTTCCATGTTTATAAATTATAACTACTCACTTGTAAGAAGATAAATGATTCCATTCAATAATAATGTTGAGGAACCACTACTCAAATAGAAGTATTAACACTCTTAATTAATCTTTAACAAAAATTATGAACTAAAAAAATTATAATACCATCTAATGTCCAAGATAGATAAGTCTCAACTACTAGTGTGGTCATTATTCATATGAAGTAATTCTTTCTTCCTTGATAACTAAAGTTTGGAAGAAACCATAAAAGTGGTAAAGCCAAGTGCAAATGCTTTTACTTAGATTAGTAATATTATCTTCAAAAGTTATTCTTTTAAGATACATTATAAGTATTAAGCAACCCTATAGAGGCTTTAAATGATGAACAATCCTTATATAAAAAATCTTTGGACCATTCCACACTTGAGTGCTTTATTGTTATATGCTACTTATTATACCTACACGTTTATTCACACACACCCACAAGCCTTAATAAGAAGAACAAGTGTGAAACTTATCTAAAAGGATAACACATTCTAAAGAAAACAATTCTAGTTCCCAAACCCTAGATCATCAACATTTATTCCGGGGATTCGAGTTTATCAAATTGCACTACATTACTTATGCATAATGACATCTTGCTTCTTTAAACATTAGTCCTTACCGGACCAATGATGTTGTTTTTATATATTGGATCTTCTATTGTCTCGTAGACCGTGAGTGCATAATCTAGCAATCACAAAAGGCAAGTTCACATTTTCTCATGTACTTTGATTATTTTCTATCAAATATTTGCAAATCCAGTGGTGTCATCACCTACATTTCAAAAATGTCAGATAACTCTATTTTCATAATTAATATGAACTATAGGTTACTGGTCTAGGGTGATCAGTTAATCTATTAAGACCGGCAATGGAAACCACATTGTATGGGAATATATCATCTAGGACTTAACAAGCAATGTCGCCAGTGATTCTTGCACCATATATCACGCGTTAACCATGATATTTGGAATGGGATGGAAAAGTCAGTTGGATCTTCTTCCTTTCGTATCGTCAAGACGGCCTTAACGTGACGTTGTAATTCCTTTTGTGGATTCAGCATACGGGTGGCACCCTTAGGCCCATGATTTTGGTGTCTAGATTATCTGTGAGCGGCTATCGGAGGTATGATCAGACCTTTATGGAGCCCGCCAGGGGTACAATCGGCTCATAGAGTCTTCAGGGGCCTATCAGAGTTATAGCTTGCCAGCAAGGGGGATTAACAAAGATGTGGCTTATCCTGGAAGATCACGCGGGCATATGGGGTCACGGAGAAGAGCAGTGATTGGCTTGGATCTTAGTTTGGGCCTCACACCAAGAAAGTGTGAACGAGCCTGGAACTCGGATGTGCAACAAAGCTAAGCTCTCTCATGGGTAAAGTAATGCATCTCTGCAGAGTATAAAAACTATGACATGTTACTCTCTGTTCCGGGAAGGAGCTACGAACACGATAGAAAAGGAATTCCAAAAAAGTTCTGGTAAACCTGTGAAGGCTGATAGACATAGCTTTTCAGAATAAAAGCAACATTTGAAGAAATATTTATGAAAACCTGCATAGCCTACGACCTACGGTCTATGGTTGTAGCTAGTGCATCAAACACTCCTTTTTAGTGAACTTGTTGAGTACGCTCGTACTTAGCCGTATCTTCTTAACCCTTGCTAGATTCTGAAGCCAATAATGACGAAGTAAACACCAACTTACGCTCAAGGAACCGACCTCAAAAGTTCAAGTTCTTCAATGAAGTCAATGGGGTCAAGATATACATCCACCAAAGTGAAGACAAAGTTCCTGATTAGGTAGGAGTATAATCTCTAGCCCTAGAACCTACTTCTGTAGAGCAATGCAATAGCAGCATTTGTAAGCCAAATAGTATAGATACTAGTCTATTATTATGATAGTTATGAGTTGTTATTTCTGGTTCTTCTTTGTAAGAATTTTCTTTCTCTCTATAACCTAGAGTATTCTCTGGATCTTTTGTAAAGATTCGAGTTGTAACCTATAGTCATGTATTGGACCTGCTATGTTTCTGGTGTACCACTCTGAGGGATGTAATATTAGTGAAACGATGTTTCATTGGTGTTATGTCAACGACTATAGTATACTACATCATGCAGTGGTATGTTGGGTCACCGCAGCATGTCCGAAGCAATTGGAGGATACACAAAAGGTGCATAGCATGGAATGTTTATGGAAATGTTATCACAATCAAACAATTCCACATGATCAATATTATGGAAAGAAAAAACATCACATGGGAATATGAGTGAAGCATATGTAATGTCACAAGTATCATCCATAGCATGCATATCCTCACAATTCATCATGTCCACTAGTGGGATCATGGAATCATCAACACCCATATATTTACCTTGTTCATATGTCTCATATGAAGTGGGTGTTGTGTTAGTAGTGGACTCCATGTGGGCGACTTCGTCTTCTTGATGTTTCCATGGCGTATCATCCTCTTCATCCACCATGTACATCTTCTCCATTTGAGGCATCAATGCTTCGCGGCTTGGCGCTTCTTCATCCATGGAACCTAGCATAACATAAGGTAACACATTAGAGGTAGAGGGTAATTTTTTAGAAATTGAAATGTTCTCACTTGACCTATCAACTACCACTCTCAACTCACTTGGTGTAGCACTCATGCCCTCAAAGTGGAAGAACTCAATATCACATATGATGGAGTCACCCATCTCACTCTTGTTCTCACTCAAATGGGCTAAGTGGCTCTCATACTCACATGGGATTGGTACCACATCATCACTCAAGCATATAAGGATAGGCTCGGTTTTCTCAACTCTATGTGCCTCCTTTGGTGAAGGGGAAGTCACATGCTCACCATCATCCACCTTGTCGCCATCTTGTAATTTGGGTGCCATTGTGGTGGTGGCACTCGTAAAGGAAGGATTGGTCCTTGACGCCATCTTTGCCATTTCATCCAATTGTTTTCCAAGCAACTCGTTCTCTTCTATCTCGTGTGGAGCCATATTTTTGACAACCTCGTCCAACTTGGCGAAGTAGAGGTACATCTATTTCTTGTATGACATTTTTTGAGTGCTTGAGAATAAGTTGTGTTGAAGCTCTTGAAGGTGCATGCTTCATCTTGGACTTCAAGTCTTGGTAGTGAAGATTGATGGCATGGAAGAAGGCTTGTTCTTCGTGCCAGTTTGCTGGTGGTACTAGTAGTGGAAGGTGCCTTATGACGGTGTCGACGGAGGTCATTGGCTTTCGTTGCCAAAGGTTTATGTTGTTGAAGCACTTGGGAATCCACATGATACTCGCGACGATGATCACTTGCCTTGGCACTCTTCTTGTCATTGTGGCACCTTCTTGAAGTTGTGCGGTGACCCAACATACCACTGCATGATGTAGTACACTATAGTCGTTGACATAACACCAATGAAACACCGTTCACTAGTATTACATCCCTCAGAGTGGTACAATAGAAACACAGCAGGTCCAAGACATGACTATAGATTACATATGACACATTACAAAAGATCCAGAGAACTTCCTCGAGACCGTGAGGATGATATTGTACATAAGAAAACTAGAAATAACAACTCGAAGTCTATGCAAGAACACTGCTACTATATATCTATGGCTTGGCATTGCTACTAAAGCAATTCCCTCCAGAAGTAGGTTCTACTGTCTAGGAATTTGTTTATATAGAACGGTCCATATTGACTTCAAAAACTTATGATGTAGTCGTTGACTCCTGCTGATATCCACTAGATGCCTTTAATTCTTCATAAGAACTCCTCCTCTAGGTTCGACGTTGGTTGCTCCGAAATCTAGCAAGGGTTAAGAAGATACACTAAGTATGAGCGTACTCAGCAAGTTCACTAAAAAGGAGTGTTTGATGCATGAAATAACATGTGGGCCCCCATGTGTGGTTTTGGTAATTAATGACAATCTCTATGGACTAATGATTGTATCAAGTTGTACTTGTAGGAATTGTCCATAGGCAATGCTTGAACCATATGTTGGCTTCAAGGTTTGGAGAAGAAGTGAAGAGGATCATGTGGTGACCAAGGAATCAACATAATGAAGAAAAGAAGAAATGATGTGCAAGCTAAATATGTGCAATATCTAGAAGATCTCATGCTTAAAGCTTGCCATCCTCGGTGATCATGGATCGATGAAGACAAGGTCAAAGTAAAGGTTTCCCCATGTTGTATGGGGGAGTAACTTGCAAGTCTTCATCAAGCAAGTGCGTACAAGAGCAATCAAGAAAGGTGTTCCATCTTGAGAAGGACAAGACCATCTACATCATAATCAAGTGGAATATGCGCAAGGCAAAGGTATGATCTTGATAGGGTTTCCTTCTTACCGGTCTCGTGGTGTTAGTTGGGGAGACCGTTTTATAGGATAGATAACCATACTATCAAGAGGGGCTCTCAAGTGAGTAACTCGATCATATCTTTCCTAGATAGCTCAAACCTTTGCATACTTTGCATCATCCTTTCTTGGTTGTTATTTCGATCTTATCCACGTGAGGTTCTATAGCTTGTGGTAATATTCATAACAAGTTCTAGTTCATCAAAAACGGATTTACCTTTTATATCATATTGCGTTTTAGATCTTTGAGGTTTTATGGTTTCTCACCAAGAGAGGTATCTCACATTATAATACATGAAATGTTCTCTCTTGGTGGTATCCAATATTTTCAATTGGGTAGCTCTTGTTGTCCTCTTTCCAACAAAATTGGTTTCGGGTCAATCGGAGTTTCCAAACTCTAGATATCGCCATTTGAAGTTTGCCTCTTATTTGGTCCAGACCGGAGTCTCCGGTCTACGTGGACCGGAGTCTCCGGTGTGGTCCGGAGTGTCCCCTGGAGTCCCCGGTGAGGGCTCCAGAATTCAGCCTAGGACAGTCTGATAGGTGGTCCGGAGGCTAGTTCGGAGGTTGGGCCAGAATCTCCGGTGTAGACCGGAGTCTCCGGTCTGACTTTTCCCCAACGGGCAGAAAACGGTCAGAAATCTGTGGGCCTATAAAAAGGGGCCCTTCTTCCCCAATGTCCCTGCTCGAGTTTTACAAGCTTTCTCCTCCATTCTTGACCCTGTTGATCTTGCTCCCCCTTTAATCCCTCCCTTGATTCTTGCATATACTTTAGGGATTTGAAAGAGGAGATCTAGATCTACAAACCCACCAATCCATCTCTCCTCTAAGTGATGGGAACATCTTGGGATCTAGATCTTGGAGTCTTTTGTGGATTTCCTCCATTGTTCTTCCTCTCTTATTCCCCCACAAGCTTTTGTAGCTTTGGTGGAGTTTGGGAGAGAAGGATTTGAGCACTTCTTGTGTTCTTGCCATTGCATTTGGTGCATCGGTTTGAGTTCTCGGTGAGGATTCGTTTGAGTGAAAGGTGAGAAGCTTTTTACTCTTGGGTTCTTGGAACCCTAGACGGTTTGTTGTGTTGCAGGTTGAGGACTTGGTTGCATTTGTTAGGAGCCTCCAATTAAGTTGCGGAGAAGTGCCCCAACCTTGTGGCCTTGGTGGCGTTTGTTGGGAGCCTCCAATTAAGTTGTGGAGAAGTGCCCCAACCTTGTGAGAGGTTCCGGTTGCCAACGACAAGAGCACCGATAGTGGAAGCGTGGATTGATCCCGTTGGGGTGAGATTTACCGGAGAATAAGGGAGGACTTTTGTGGCGTAGGTGGTTAGATACCACCCCCTCTCCAAACGAGACGTACTCCATGTTGGGAGGAACTCGGTAAAATATCGTCGTCCCCGCGTGCCTCGGTTATCTCTATACCCGAGCTCTTACTTATGCACTTTACTTTGTGATAGCCTTCGTGCTTGAAGTATATATCTTGCTATCACATAGTTGTTTGTCTTGCTTAGCATAAGTTGTTGGTGCACATAGGTGAACCCTAGATTGACTTAGGTTTTGTGCTTAACAAAGTAAACGCTAGTTTTATTCCGCCTTTGTTGAGCCACTCTCAGAAAAGTTTTAATCGCCTATTCACCCCCTCTAGGCGACATCTGTATCATTTCAATGCACTATCTATAGCCATAGACCAAAGGCCGTAGGCCATGCAGGTTTTCGTAAACATTTCTTCAAAGGTTGCTTTTATTCTGAAAAGCTATGTCCGTCAGCCTTCACAGGTTTACCAGAACTGTCGTGGAGTTCCTTTCCTGCAGCGTTCGTAGCTCCTTCCCGGAACAGGAAGTAACAAGTTACAGTTCTTACACTCTGCAGAGGTGTGTTGATTTACCCATGAGAGACCTTAGCCTTGTTGCACAACCAAGTCATGAACTTGTCCACACTTCCTTGGTATGGGGCCCAGTCTAAGATCCAAGCCAATCACTGTCCTTCTCTGTGACCCCGCATACAGCGCAATTGTTGTACGCTCAGACTCAAGGTGGACTTTTCCCCGTTAAAACGACCATAACTTAGTCTGATATACACAACAACCATTAACACTAGAAATCTGTATTTTGTAAGCCCAGATCCATGGTAGGCTTTCCCTCGAATACACGGCTTTACCCATGATATGCAACTTACAAAATTTCCAGATAGTGTCCGGGGCATGCGAAAGGGAGCCGATCCAGCTGACTTCCCCAGTGCCCATATAGATCTCATGGTTAATGCGTAATATACGATGCAAGAGTCACTGGCGAAATTGGTTATTAATACCTAGGTAATATTGTTGACACTGTTGTTGACTTGATTCGTGGCTTCATACTTCTGTTTTCCAAAAGAATTCCCACCTTGGTTCTTAGAAGATGTGCCTTCCGCCATTTTCCCTTTTGACTATGATACTCCAACTGCTAAATCGCTTCCTTCATCAGGTTCTAATATCCGACAATTACTCCTTATATGTCCTGGTTGTCCACATTCATAACATACATTTTGCTTTTGACCACTAGTCTTCCTCTTCTTTCCACCCCTTAGTGGCGATTCACCACCCTCCACTAACGATTCACATATTGGTGGCCTATTTGGACAATAGGATCTCATATGTCCTGCTTCCCCACACTTGTGACAAGTCGCTTGAGCTTTATGACATTCATTAGTCTGATGTTCCTTGGTACCACAGTTCACACAAGTGTGTCTTCGACGAATTGCTCTTGATAAATTGGTTCCTTTTTTGGCTTCCTTGTTTTTTCTTCCGCTACACCCTTCTCCTCATCCTCTGAAATAGGTGCACTATCCAATAGTTCCTAGAACTCCTTTGCACGGACAATCCTAAGTTGCATCTTCATAACTGTATGTAGTCCTTTCATGAATCTCTTTTACCGTTTAGCCTCCTTATTAACTTCCTCACAAATGTAATGAGATAGCTGGTTAAACTCTCGCACATGCTTCAACACTAGAAGATTATTTTTCTCTAAATCTTCACTATCTTTCTCTTTTATGATGTTCATGTGAACAAATGCCTCTCAAAATTTCTTCTTAAACTCCTTCCATGTACAAACACCTTCTCCAGACAAACTGTACTTCGATTCCTCCCACCATAGTGCTACAGTTTTAGAAAATAGGTATATGGCATAACGTACCTCCTCTTCATCCTTACACCCCACACTGTGAAGCTTACGGGATGTGTCCATCAACCAATTTTCTACTTCTATGGGATCTTTGGTCCTAGAGAAACTCCAGGGTCTGGTTTGCAAGAATTCCACCAGTTTATTTCTTGGTTGAAGTTCTTTAGATGACTTATCATGCATTCTCTATGATATCTCTATAAGATTTTTTTTGTTGCTCTAACTCCATCCTACTTCCTTCCTCCATACCCCTCATATTCTAGATAAACTATTCATTGGTCGGTGAGTATGGTCTCGGAGTTGATCTTTCCTTCAGAGTTGCGTCAATGACCTCCTTTGGTTTGTCATCCATCATCATATGAGCCTTCATTTCTACTTTGTCTCGATGGTAACTTGTCTATCCCTCACGTGAACCCATTTTCCCCTCTAGACCTCTAACATTAAGTAAGAACTTCATGTAACATCATGCATATGCTCATAAAGTTCAAACTTCATGCACGGATCTATCCACACAATAAAATCCAATAAAATCCAAGAAATCCAAATAGTATAACTAACAAACATACATCAAAACATGTAGAAGTAGTACTTTGAGTAAAACATCTCTCGTACTCCAGGTTTGATGCTATACACTTCAATCTTTATATGAATTAATGTATAGGCCTCTAGGGTTCTAAACAACTTATGTGGGTCATACCACACCTTGCCTTAATATTTACCCACGCTGATCAGTTGCAACTGGATAATTTTTGAACAAAGTGGTCTCGAATTGGTTTTGACTAACCTCTGACCTCCCCTTTGGACCTACAATTTACCGCTAAAATCCTATTTTGTGATAAATTATTATTACATGGTCTCTTCAAATGACTAACCAGATTCTATATAAGACCTAGAACCAAAGATTATCAGAGATTTGTGACAGCCATGACCTCTAGCATGGTCCTAGACTATGTCTTTCTTACTCTATTTCATGACTATTTACCAAATACTTAACATTCCTATACACATATCATGGTTTTGGAGCTAATCTCACCATGATATTTTTATGATTTACCTACCCATTAACTTTATATATGCCCCAATGTCCTCATTATGTTATCTGTTGATATAAACTAATAATAAGATTCTACTATCTTACATGGATTCTATGGATAGACTACACCCTTTAAACTACTCCCTGGGATATCCTCACTACGTCGTAATCTACTTCGTGGTTTGAACTTGCTTAAGACATCTTAATAGTGTTCTACCTTCTTAGAACTAGTACCATACCGAGAAAAGATAGGTAACTACTCCTAATAAAGATGACCAAGGCATCTGGTGACAAAGTTATCCTCAAGTGGTTACTCATCAGGAATCATAAGAACATTTGGTTTAGATAAGATGGCTTCCTATAGTCACTATCCAACCTGCATATCTTCCTAAAAGGGTTTTAATCCTAAGGTCAAACCATATGCTCTGATACCAGCTGCGGTGACCCAGCATACCACTGCATGATGTAGTACACTCTAGTCGTTGACATAACACCAATGAAATACCGTTCACTAGTATTACATCCCTCAGAGTGGTACAACAAAAACACAGCAGGTCCAAGACATGGCTATAGATTACATATGACACATTACAAAAGATCCAGAGAACTTCCTCGAGACCATGAGGAGGATATTATACATAAGGAAACCAGAAATAACAACTTGAAGTCTATGCAAGAAAACTGCTACTATATATCTATGGCTTGGCATTGCTACTAAAGCAATTCCCTCCAGAAGTAGGTTCTACTGTCTAGGAATTTATTTATACATAACGGTCCATCTTGACTTCAAAAACATCTGATGTAGTCATTGACTCCTGTTGATCTCCACTAGATACCTTTAATTCTTCAAAAGAACTCCTCTAGGTTCGACGTTGGTTGCTTTGAAATCTAGCAATGGTTAAGAAGATACGTTGAGTACGAGTGTACTCAGCAAGTTCACTAAAAAGGAGTGTTTGATGCACTATCTACAACCATAGACCAAAGGCCGTAGGCCATGCAGGTTTTCGTAAAAATTTCTTCAAAGGTTGCTTTTATTCTGAAAAGTTATGTCTGTCAGCCTTCACGGTTTTACCAGAACTTTCGTGGAGTTCCTTTCCTGCAGCGTTCGCAGCTCCTTCCCGGAACAGGGAGTAACAAGTTACAGTTCTTACACTCTACAGAGGTGCGTTGCTTTACCCATGAGAGACCTTAGCCTTATTGCACAACCAAGTCATGAGCTTGTCCACACTTCCTTGGTATGGGGCCCAGTCTAAGATCCAAGCCAATCACTGTCCTTCTCTGCGACCCCGCATACAACGCAATTGTTGTACGCTCAGACTCAAAGTGGACTTTTCCCCGTTAAAACAGCTATAACTTAGTCTGATACACACAATAACCATTAACACTAGAAATATATATTTTGTAAGCCCAGATCCACGGTAGGATTTCCCCTGAGTACATGGCTTTACCCACGATCTACAACTTATAAAATGCCCAGAACAGTGTCCGGGGCATGCGAAAGGGAGTCGATCCAGCTGACTTCCCCAGTGCCCATATAGATCTCATGGTTAACGTGTAATATACGGCACAAGAATCACTAGTGACATTGGTTGTTAAGACCTACGTAATATATTCCAATACCACCGGAACTTTCATAGTAGGTTATTACCTCTTGGTAAATAACCCATAATCATATTATTATGAAAATAGTGTTTTCTGAACTTTTCAAAATGCAGGTGATGACAACACTGGATTTGCTAACACTTTACAGAAAATAATCAAAGGACATGAGCAAGTGTGAACTTGCCTTTGTAATTACAAGATTATGTAATCACGGTCTTAGCGACGATATAAGATCCAATATCTAAAAACAACATCACTGGTCCGGTAAGGACTAATGTTTAAAGAAGCAATATGCAGTTATGCATAAGTAATGCTATGCATTTTTGTAAAACTCCCAAAATAAATTCCCAGTATTCTAAGTGAGTTGATCTTAGTTGTTTTCTTTAAGATTTAGTTTATCTTGAAGTTTGTTTTGCAAGTAATTACATCTACAATGAATTTAAGTTTTAACATTCCAAAATGCAAAGGTAAAGTATAAAGTAATTTAAGATTTAATTAGTTTAATTGTTAACTAATAAATATGATGAAAGTCTTGTATTAGGTTGTTAAGAGTTGAAAGAACTATTGTAGAGTGGTTGTTTGAAGTGGCAAAAAGAATAACCTTCGAAGAAAAGGTTTCTTTGATAAAGTTTAAACACTCTTTATGGTCAATAGAATGTTATTGATGTATTTTGTGTTTGCTCGAATAGTTTGGACTTGAGATGTTTTATGCCTTCATTGTAATATACCAAAGTTAACTATAAAATCATGGATACACTTAAGATATAATGTTTATGAGTTTGTAGACTGATACGTCGGAAATGCATCTATATTTTTTTATGCTCCATGCTTGTTTAGTATCTACTTTGCTTTACTTGTCTACACTTTGAGGTGCTTTTTACATGTTTTCTGGTACTAACCTATTAGCAAGTTGCAACAGTGCCAAATGCCTGTTTTCTGCTGTTTTTGGTTTCAGAAAAGTTAGTCAAGAAATATTCTCGGAATTGGACGAGACAAACGTCAAAGTCAATTACTTTTCGAGGGGAACAAGAAGTCCAGAGGGGAGCCGGAGGGGCCGTCTAGGTCAGCCAGACCCCCCCCTCCCCAGGCACGGCCAGGGGTGGGCCACTCCTGGCTAGGGTTTGGCCACCCTGGTCGCCGCCTCGGCCTCCCCTTTCGCCTATAAGAAGCCCCCGATGCAGAAGCCCCAAGCACCCGATCAAATATCCACGAAACCGTCTGTAGCCGCCGCCACCATCGTCCCTAGATCGGGGAGGGGGGGGCTGAAGTTCTTCCTGGCACCCTGCCGGAGGGGAGATCATCCCAGAGGCCTTCTCTCCGATATGATGCGTGAGTAGTTCCACCTTGGACTATGGGTCCATGTAGTAGCTAGATGGTTGTATCTCCTCCTTTGTTCTTTCATGTATAGATCTTGTGAGCTCCGTTCATGATCAAGATCTAATCTATTTGTAATCATGCATGTTGTGTTTGCGGGGATCCGATGGATATTGAGATTATTATGTTGGTTTGATTAATGGTTTTGTCTTTATGATTCTATCATGTCTGTGCTGTTTGTGATCTTGCATGCTCTCCGTTGTTAGTAGCTATCTTGGCCAAGTAGTTGCTAGTGAATCCAAGAGGGGGTATTTATGCTCGATAGTGGGTTCATGCCTCTAGTTTCCAAGGGAAGTGAAAATTATCTCTTCGGTTGTAGATGTGATATTGCTACTAGGGAGAAAACAACGGTCTCTTGTTCATGGAACATGTGGACTGTTTACCTTACACACTTTGCTTAAAGTAGTTGTCTGTTGCTTACAACTTAATACTGGAGGGGTTTTGGATGATAACCTGAAGGTGGACTTGTAGTTATAGATGCAGTTGGATGGCGATCTATTTACCTTGTTGTATTTCCCAATCAAATCTCATAGGATCTTTCTGAATAGTAATTGCATTTTTATGCCTTGCTTAGTTCCTGTCAATTGCCCTACTGTAATTTGTTTACCCTGCATGCTATGTTTTTTATCTAAGGAGAGCACCTCTAGTGAACTATGGACCCCGGTCCAATCTTTACCATTGATACATCTTCCATTTTTACTTGTTTACTTGCTGCAACCATTACCTTCCACACCATACGTTTAATCCTTTGTTATAGCAAACCGGTGAGCTTGACAACCTCACTGATTCATTGGGGCAAAGTCTTGAGTTTTTGTTGTGTAGGTCTCCGTGTTGCTTGAAACACCTGTGTGACGTTTCCTTCCTCCTTCTGGTTCGATAACCTCGGTCTCAACTGAGGGAAAACTTGCTGCTTTCTCTTCACACCCTACGCTTGGGGTTACCAACGAAGTGTCGCGTCAAGCATCATCAAGGCTTTTATGGCACCGTTGTCGGGGAGGCTAAGGACGTCTTCACAAGGGGAGTCCTTCACTTCCTTTCTCTTTACTTTGTTTTTAGTTTGCTTTGTTTCTTTTGTTTGGTTTTGTTTGCCTCTTTTCAAAAAACACCAAAAAAATAGTTCATGCTCTAGCTGCTGCAGTTTTTGGCTTGCCCACCTTTGCCAAAATGAACTATACTAAGAACACCAAGTTGTGTGACTTTACTAGCACCAACAAAAATGATTTCCTTAGCACACCTATTGCTCCACCTGCACCTGATGCTACCTTTTATGAAATAAAGCCTTCTTTGCTGAATCTTGTGATGAGAGGGCAATTTTCTTGTGCTGGTTCTGATGATCCTGCTGCCCATCTCAATAGCTTTGTTGAACTTTGTGAGATGCAAAAGTATAAGGATGTAGATGGAGATATTATTAATCTCAAGCTTTTTCCCTTCTTCTTGAGAGGAAAGGCTAAAGAATGGTTGCTTTCTTTGCCTAAAAATAGTATTGATTCTTGGACCAAGTGCAAAGATGCTTTTATTGGAAAGTACTATCCTCCTGCTAAGATTATATCTATGAGAAGTGAAATTATGAAATTTAAACAACTTGATAATGAACATGTTGCTCAAGCTTGGGAAAGAATGAAAACTTTGGTTAAGAATTGTCCCACTCATGGACTCACTGCTTGGATGATTATCCAGACTTTTTATGCAGGTTTGAACTACTCTTCTGCTGCAACAAGGCTCATTGATAATATGATGGTTAACTACTCTGAATGGCATGTTGAGAGATCTCCACATGGTAAGAAGGTAAATTCTGTTAAGGAAACTTCCTATTTTAAGTGAAAAGATTGATGTTATTATGGCTATGCTTGTTAATGGGAAAGCTCCTTTAGATCCTAATAGTGTTCCCTTAGCCTCTTTGGTTGCTCAAGAAGAGCAAGTTGATGTGAACTTCATTAGAAACAACAATTTCAACAACAATGCTTATATGAGTAATTTTGGTGGTAACAACTTTAATCCTTATCCTCCTAATAATGGCAATTCCTATGGAAACTCTTATAACAATGCTAGAAGTGCCATCTCTGAACTTGAAGTCATGCTCAAGGACTTTTAGTAAACAAACCACTTTCAATAAGACTATAGAGGAAAAGCTTTTAACTGTTGAGAAAAATATATCCTCTTTGTCTGAAGCTCAGTCTTCCTTGATTAATAAAATGGCTGCTAAACCTGAAACTATGGAAAACACCTTTGCTACTGCTCATGCCATACAAGTTACTATTGATGAAAATGTTAGGCTATTAGCTCAACTCCATGCTAAGTGGGAAACGGAAGCTGAAATTGATAGAAGAAATAGTGTGTGCACCATCACCACTAAACCACAAGTAGTCCCTATTCCCCCTCCTAATATGCCTAAGCCTATTGAGCCTACTATTAGTGATGATAAGTTTGACTTTGATATTGATGGTTGCAATATTTTTGAAGTGATTATGTTCTTGCAAAAGCTTGCTAGAAGTCCTGATGCTAGTGATATGCATGTTGCTTTCACCAAACACATTACAGATGCTCTTGTGAAAATTAAGGAAGAGAAGCTAAAACACAAAGCTTCTATTCCTAGGAAAGTAGAAGATAGTTGGGAACCCATTGTTAAATATGCAAGTGAATTACTTTGATCTCAAAGCTTCATGTGATCTTGGTTCTAGTGTCTCTATTATGCCTAGGAAGATTAATGAAATGCTTGATTTGCCACAATTGGAAGATTGTTATTTGGATGTCCCACTTAATGATAATGCTAAGAATAAACTCATGGGGGATATTAATTATGTTCTCATTATGGTTAGCAATGCTTATGTCCCTGTTGATTTCTATGTTTTGGATGTTGAATACAATGGTTCTTGTCATATTACTTTGGGAAGACCTTTTCTTAGAACAGTTGGTGCCATCATTGACATAAAAGAAGGCACCATCAAATATCAATTTCCATTCAATAAAGGTATTGAACACTTATCAATGAGGAGAGAGAATTTTCTTTTTGCTCCTCCTTTGAAAGCAAGTATTGATGTTAATGCTTCCTCAATTGAAAATACTTTATTCTTTTTGCTTCTTGTGCCTAACTTAAAGGCGTTAAAGAAAAGTACTTGTTGGGAGATAACCCAAGAGTTTCCTTGAGTCTTGGAAGTTATTACTTCAGTAATGACCTCTCCTTATCCATTTTGTTTGCTTTTTGTGCCAATAATGACCTCTAATGAGAGGGAAGTAAGATTTGGGGAGTTGCTATCCCGAAACAGATTTTTATCCTCCACCAAAAAAATCGTGAGGAGTCTCTGTAACTCTGATTGAGCTAAAAATTTAAGAATAAATCCCCCAGTATGTTAGCTAACTTTTGTTAGTTCAGCACTTTTTGATTTGAGCAACATAAGATGTTCAAAAAAATCGGTTTCTACCTGCTGGTCTGTTTTGACAGATTTCTGCCATTATTTGCATTTGCTTCTTATTGATTCCTTTTTGGGTTCTCTTTAGGCGAATTGAGCTTTTTGAAGGAGTTTCTACAGTAGCTTGTGTTTTTAGTGAAAAGTCTTGCTGTTCCAAAGCTTTGCCGTAGGTCTAATATCTTTTGAATACAATAATGTTGCTAATGAAGAATGTGTGAAGTTTTGTATGAAGGAAAAATTTAAGGTGTAGAGAGAGAATGATGTAATGAGATGAAAAATGGACAAAATCTCAAGCTTGGGGATGCCACCATGGTGTCACCCCAAGAAATATCCAAGAGGTACAAGCGTCAAAGCTTGGGGATTCCCAAGGCATCCCCTTCTTCATCAATAAAAAGCTCAGGTCTGTCTAGGCACTTCATTTTTATTGTTTCATGTACAGTTGTGTTGTTCTTGGAGCATCTTAGTTTTCGTTTGCTTTGCTTAGATTGTTTAGTTTTCTTGAATAAAGTAGTTTGGACCCCCGTTCTTGCTGTGTTGTTTTGCAAATAAGTTTGCTTGGTGTTGGAAGGGAGTAGTAAGTTCTTGCTTGAAGTGCAAGAGGAGCTTGCATTGACTGTAACTTAGACTTTACCATGACATGCTAGGTGTTGTTTTGACATTATGCTTAGTGATTATTGTTTTAGCGTGTATTGTTCCAAAAAATTGGGATTGCTTAGTGTGCCTTGAAGAAATTATGCGTTGTTTTAGCATGCAAAAGCATAGTATTGTGGTATTCTCCTTTGATGTTTTGCTTGGATTGACTTGACACATGCTCACACCATTTTATGACTATAACAAGTCACCTTAGCCTCTATGATCATTTAGTCCTTAACTTGTAGTACCAATCTATGCTTTGATTAGTAATGCTTTGTTGCACTGCATGATTATGGCCATTATTGCTCTCTTATTTGGTTGCTCCCAGTCTTTTGCTAGCATGCACTTGTATGAGTAAGCTCTACTCATGATTCCAACTCCAAGAAACCAAGTTATTCCAAAGTGTCCACTATAAACTCATATGCATGGTGTGTTACGCCATTCCAAGTATATTCTTGTTTTTACGTATCTTCCAATTAAAAACTATTTTGTTATGTGAAAACTTAGTGATTAAAGCCCTCACGAACTTGATGGCACATTATATTCTTTGCCCCTGATAAACTTGAACCATTGTGACAACTTTGTTGTATATGCTTGCACTTATAAGTTGGAATTAGCAGAACCGTGCTGTCACGGGGAACGTTTTCAACATTGCACTTGTACTTTGTACTCAGTTGATATCATGCTCTTTTGTCTGGTGTGAAATAAAGAAGGAACTTGTAAGTCCATGGAGTAAGTATTCTGGGTTAGAGAAACGCATGGGCCGCTAGCCTAATCCATGCCTAATCATGGTGGAAACTTGCAGCATCACTATAGTGAGCTATCTATGAAGCATCCTCAATAAAAAGCTATGCATATGGTAAATAAAAAGATTGTTGAGATGCTCATTGTCTGCTTGCCTTGTACTTTTGGTTATGAGAAAGGTCTTGTACCATGTGTAAGGGGTACCCCATTGGCGGTTCTCAATGATATGCAAATAGTTACAATTACAAGAACTTACCTGTGCCCAAAGTTGAGTATGCATGAGGTGTGGCCCTCGTATTCAAGGGACTTGAAATTGCCAACTTATACTTCGTCAAGCATACACTCCAGCTTTGCCACTTTAACCTTAACCACTTCAAGATTCTTATGATAGGGGCAATGAGGGATGAAAGCTAAAAAGTACCATAATTTTTGGAAGCTCTTTTTGAAACTTGTAATCCCTGCTTCCTTTACAAAAAGGCCTTTCTTCCACCACTATTGAGTCTCCACCTTCTACCTTTAGTCACCATTAAGTGAGCATAGTTGGCATTCCATGTGCAGTGTTCCAAAGCTTATTAATTGATGCATATTGTGATATTACTTGTTCTTGTGATACTTGTTTCTAGTCACCCTTGTAAACTTTTAAGGTGTCCTATGCATCTATTTGCTACTCTATGAGGGACAAGCTGATTTCCACAATGCCATGTTTTCTTTATGTGAAACAAACAAACATTTTTCAATGCATGTTATTCATGATCTTTGTTTGCAGCCTTTCATGTTGCATGCATAGTTACTATGTCCTATTGTTAGAAATACATCTTTCATGCACATATTTAGAGTTCTTTGATCCCATCTTTCAATGCTTGCAAATGGTTGGATCTTTATTGTGAGGGTGCATGTCACCTCAAAAATTATTCTATTTATCACCTACCTACTCGAGGACGAGCAGGAGTTAAGCTTAGGGATGTTGATACGTCGAAAACATATCTATAATTTTTGATGCTCCATGCTTGTTTAGTATCTACTTTGCTTTACTTGTCTACACTTTGAGGTGCTTTTTACATGTTTTCTGGTACTAACCTATTAACAAGTTGCAACAGTGCCAGATGCCTGTTTTTTGTTTCAGAAAAGTTAGTAAAGAAATTTTCTCAGAATTGGACGGGACAAACGTCAAAGTCAATTAATTTCCATGGAGAACAAGAAGTCCAGAGGGGAACCGGAGGGGCCGGCCAGGTCAGCCAGACCCCCCAGGCGCGGCCACGGGTGGGCCCATGCCTGGCTAGGGTTTGGCCACCCTGGTCACCGCCTCGACCTCCCCCTTCGCCTATAAGAATCCCCCGATGCAGAAACCCCAAGCACCCGATCAAATATCCATGAAACCGTCTATAGCCGCCGCCACCATCGTCCCTAGATCGGGGGGATCTGAAGTTCTTCCCGGCACCCCGCAGGAGGGGAGATCATCCCGGAGGCCTTCTCTCTGGTATGATGCGTGAGTAGTTCCACCTTGGACTATGGGTCCATGTAGTAGCTAGATGGTTGTATCTCCTACTTTGTGCTTTCATGTATAGATCTTGTGAGCTCCATTCATGATCAAGATCTAATCTATTTGTAATCATGCATGTTGTGTTTGTGGGGATCCGATGGATATTGAGATTATTATGTTGGTTTGATTAATGGTTTTGTCTTTATGATTCTATCATGTCTGTGTTGTTTGTGATCTTGCATGCTCTCCGTTGTTAGTAGATATCTTGGCCAAGTAGTTGCTAGTGACTCCAAGAGGGGGTATTTATGCTCGATAGTGGGTTCATGCCTCTAGTTTCCAAGGGAAGTGACAATAATCTCTTCGGTTGTAGATGTCTTGTTGCTACTAGGGAGAAAACAACGGTCTCTTGTTCATGGAACATGTGGACTGTTTACCTTACACACTTTATTTAAAGCAGCTGTCTGTTGCTTGCAACTTAATACTAGAGGGGGTTCAGATGATAACCGGAAGGTGGACTTCTAGTCATAGATGCAGTTGGATGGCGGTCTATGTATCTTGTTGTATTGCCCAATCGAATCTCATAGGATCTTTCTGACTAGTAATTGCATTGTTATTCCTTGCTCAGTTCCTGTCAATACCCTGCTGTAATTTGTTTACCCTGCATACGATGTTGTTTATCTAAGGAGAGCACCTCTAGTGAACTATGGACCCCAGTCCAATATTTACCACTGATACATCTTCCACTATTACTTGTTTACTTGCTGCAAACCATTACCTTCCACACCATACGTTTAATTCTTTGTTACAGCAAACCGGTGAGCTTGAAAACCTCACTGATTCGTTGGGGCAAAGTCTTGAGTTTGTGTTGTGTATATCTCTGCGTTGCTTGCAACACCTGTGTGACGTTTCCTTCCTCCTTCTGGTTCGATAACCTTGGTCTCAACTGAGGGAAAACTTGCTGCTTGCTCTTCACACCCTACGCTTGGGGTTACCAACGAAGTGTCGCGTCGAGCATTATCATAGAACAAAGTTAGTTATATAAATAACCTCTAGACATGATGTTTATAAGTTGTAAGATTAAGTTAACTTTTAAAAATATAAAAACTTAAGGTGTACTATGTTTTAATTATTTTCAAATTGTTTGGTTTTCCTAACATAATTAAAGATGTGAGATTATTCATTTTCAATGCAAATGAATGGTGAGTTCAAGATTTGATTTGCTATTATAATACTTAGGAGAATATTTAACTCCTTGATGAAAGTATTTATATGATCTTTGTTAACTTGGTAAAGTTTGAACTACTCATATAAACTTAAGGGTTAATCCTATTCTTTAAAGAATTAGCTTTATATAAGGTATGTATATTTGATTCTTAAAGAATTACATTTTAGGTTACAATAAATCCCAAGTGGATAACATAAGCTAACATGGATTTATTTTGATTTGTAAATGATAAGGAAAGATATATCTCTTATATTTTAATAAAATAAAAGGGTTATAAAATCAATTACGATACTAATTTTGTTATAAATCCTAGAATTACTTGGAATTTTATAATTATTTTTTATAAAATAAGATATTTATTTTTATAAACATAAATGATTTTTATTTATTTTTATGTTGTACCCCCTTTTTATTAAAATTCTTTAAATGAAGAAATGTGTTTAAATATATATCTATATTTTTACCCTAAATGCAAACTAATATATTTATTACATAAGATATTTATTTAAAGTTTTAGAATTGAATTTTTTTAAATATTTTAGATGTCATCATTATTTTAAGAAAATTTCCTCAGGAATTTATTTCATTAAAATAATGAATTTAAATTTTATCATCCTAAAATGCAATGTACTATTTTTAATGAGTATTATAGATTTTTATGAACATTTGGATATATTATTTATATTTTTAAGATTTTTATTTATTTTTCTAGAACATAAATAATACTAGGGTATTTTGGTATTTTATTAAATAATTTAGGGTTTTCTTTTCTTTTAAGATTGGGCTTGGCCTATTGGGCTGACCCAGCCCGACCCGGCCCAGTGGGTTGGGTCATACCCACTCGCCTCACCACTTGAACAGTTCATCGACCTAGTGCACTCCTTGGTCACTTGCTCGCTCGACCTAATCCTCTCCTTTCTCTCTGGCGACCCAGTGCCGACCTCGATACCGTCCACCTCTGGCCTTCCCATAGGTCGTCGTGATGCTGAACGGTACGGTTGGTGACTCTGCACCTTCATGTACAGTCCGTTCATCATTCGCGCCTCCTATCGACCTAGTCTTCGCCTCCCTGGCATTTAGGGTTTCAATTCCCAACGCCTGTAGGGTTCCCTGGCAGTGGTGCTTTCATGTCCGCCTGTGCTCTTGTGGTCGTCATGGCTGCGGCCTAGCGCCGTGGACGTCGGCGGCGGTCGGTCTTCTTCCTATTCTAAAATTAGCGAGGACCTATGGTGAGTTTTCTTTCAATTTCCCCTCTACTCTTTATCCACTTCCTGCTCTCTGTGTGATTGCAGAGATAGGCTCCTAATTAGGGTTCATCCCTTTAGCTGTGGATAACAGTGGTGGTTTAAGTTATTTTCTATGTAATTTTCATGTGGATGAATCGTGACAAATCTGATGCCATGTTGGTTTTGGTATTCCTGGTAGTAGTTTCTGTTGGGTTGAATATTGCATGAATCTAAACCTTTAGTTATCTAGATACATATGTAGCCAGATACTATGGTGATGATTCAGAATATGTACTGGCCAGTTTGCTATTGGAATGATATGATTCCTAGGTGAATAAACTAGGAAAATGATTCAGGAGTTTTCATTTGACTACTGATAGATGTAATAGAAGGATGTTTCCTTATTGTTCATGTTGCCAACTAATTAAAGTGGTTTCTGCTATTATGATCCTGCTACTGTGATGCCTCCTTGGAGTATACACAACAGCATGATAATATTTAGCATGCTCTATTGCCATTAAAGATGGTTGCTGAATGGAAACATCATGTTGGAATCCTCTTGTGTGGACTGAGATACAACATGTGATAGATTACTTAAATTAATGATTCCTAAGGATATTAGGAAAATGATTTGAATGACTATTGCTAGTTGCTTTATTGTGTTTGTAAGATGATAAAGGATAGAACTGCTACAGAGGTACTACCATTCTTTGGAAGGTGCCCTATAGTAGCTCATTAGTAGATTTGTTGTTATGTAGTTTTAAACTAGAAAGCACCAGCTTGGTCTATGATGCATAGCCTGAGAATTTGTTGTAGATCTTGGAAAGATAATACTTGATCCTTGTATCTCTTCAATGATGAATATACACCCCACTTGGGTGTATTACTAAGAATTACTTTAAATAAACAACTGCTACAATATAGATGAAATTATTAAGAGCATGTTTGCTAATTTCTCACCATCTTGTTGATGCTTATTTAAGAAAATGTGTCCAGTTGATAGCTTGTATGGATATGACTGAGTGACCATCTATTCTGTCACTTATGACAGTAAGATTATGGCCGATTCCTAACTCTTTTGGGAAAATGATTTTCTTATCTAATTTGTTGAAGATTGTACTTGTGGTTTTATCATAGAGGAACAACTCTGATGCTAGTTGCTACTGAGGTGCTACTCATAACTGGGATGTGCCCAGTAGCACCCATCCAGGTATTTACTTTCATCTAGATGCAAACTGGAAGATACCATATTGGTCAAACATGTACCTAGACTGTATATTGGAAAAGATATTTCTTGTGTCTTTTTTACATTATCCAGTGATGAGTATACACCCCACCTGTGTGTATCTCTGAGGATTCAACTTATCCAACAAATCATACTCAGATATTTGATAAAAATAGATAGATGGTATGATCTGTTTGTGACTCACCAACTAGATGATGTTGGTGCTGTAGACGTGTTCTTGTCCTAATGTTGCCCTTGCCAAGATCCTCTTTGATTAGGTGACTCTCCTACTTCTTGTCACCTCCTTTAACACCTCCTGGTTTGTCCTTGATCAACACCTAAACTTCTCTCTCCTCAAGTAACCATTCTGGTAATTGGGCTGGTGGTTTTATGTGAATGGATGATGGCTTGATATGTGGTTATGGTTGCTGAAACTATCAGGTTCTTGGGATGTTCTTAGTTGATTGGGTGGTGATGTTACATGCTTTAGAGAGAGGACACTCTCTCTGCTACGTCTGGGAAGATACCCCCTGCCCTATGAGCTCATGTGTTGACAGCAAGGTTAGCTTGCATGCATTGACTGTGTTGTGTGCCTGATTGTGTCATCTATGGATCAGATGAAGTGAAAACTTGATATTTGTTGTTGATTTACTTTTTACCATTTTTTCTGTCTTTGGTGAAACTTGCCCCTTACTATCCAATGATGCATTAGTCTGGGGCAAAAGATACTGATAAGAACAGATCTTATATTTTGGCCCCATTCCAATTACTCAGTGATGATCTAGCAGTGCATTTCACTGCAATTCTGAGAATAAAATACTAACCCACTAACCCCTCTTTTACTTTTGATTTGTTCTTTTCTGTTATGTTGCAGGTATAAAACTAATGATAGAAGATAGATTGTAGTTTAGGATTTAATCTTAAATGTAATATTTTATTTATTCTTTTGTAAAGACTCCTTGTAATAGCCTTCTTTTATTTAATAAAGTTTATTTTTCTACTGTGATTATTCTTGTAAGGTAATATTTTACTAATTCTATTCTAGTTGATTCGTTGTTATTAAATAAGGAAAAGAATAAGAAATATTCTTTTGTTTATTATATATAAAGGATAATAAATTATCCATATTCATCTTAAATATAAGAATTCTTTTGTATTATATTATTGTAATACCTTTATTATAAATAATGTTGTAACATGTATTTATTATAATAAGGAATACTATTATTCCCTGTTTGTAATTCTTATTCCACTTAATTTAAATGTTTATCTATTATATGATTGAATATTTTTGTATTACAATTTTTACTTTATTGTTTATATATTATTTACTTAACATGGAAATATTTCCAAGTATTCAAATTTGAATTTCAATTCTAAATTTAAAATATGAATTGAATTGTTTTCCCAAGACACAAGAATATAGTAGAGGTCATGTCGAAATCCATACACTTGTGCCGATGTTTTCATCAGAACAAGAGATATCCCGATCCCTCTATAGCTCTTTGCATTTTGCGCGAAAATTCCCCGAATTTTCTTATGCATGAATGCAATGCACACTCATGTGGCCTCACTATTTCTAGGTGCTAATCCTGGGATGTTACAAGTTGAATTCTTAAGTTTGTCGATCATGCTCATGGTGTTTGCGAAGTTGTCATCCATGATGTTCATGATCTTGATGAAGTTGTTGTCCTTAAAGTCATCCATCTCGGAGAGTCATTATTGTTGTAGTACTCAATATCTCCCAAGCATGTGGAGACATTGCCGATGTAGTTCTCCATCACTTCATCTATTCTTGTAGAGTTAATGTTGGTGTGGCTCATCATGGATTCTCAATAGTATTCATGATTGGTTCCAAAGTCCCTAGACATTATTCACAAGACCAAGTGGTGTATATGGACGTGGTAGTGGGTGTTAGAGAAACAACGTCAAATCTCACTTTATCTTGGAAGATAGTATCGTGCAAGTGGCCACACATGAGAGCAATAAACCAAGCAAAGTGAAGTGACAAGGTAACCTAAACCCAACTAACAACCAAAATCACATACACAAGGACTATATGGAAAGTGGCATGCCAAGGCAACAATCCGAAATCAAGATATTGTAATGGAAAGTAAAGAACCACAATGATCACAAAGCAAAACAAGTCAATCCACAAAAGATAGGAATTAAGTTTAAGGAACACATAGGGTGGGATAAATGATACTTGTGCGACGGAAAAAGTGAGCTAAGAACCAAATAAGTACCTATCGAAGACTATAAGTTCGTGTCGCATAAGTGTAGGGAGAGACGCTAGTTCAGTTGCATATAATTTGTGGGCTACAAGATGTGCACAATAAGTACCACGTCTACGAGATGTTCATTGAGCTTGCACTTTCTATTATATAAGGCACTTGTATATTTCTTTTTCTATATATTTCTGTCTCTTTTTTATTTCTCTTTTATTTTTTACTTGTCTCTTCCCTATGCCAACAACTATACAAGATAACTATATGAGATAGTGCTCACAACTTTTGCTCCAAATTCTATAAGGTATCAAATGTGCAAAGCCCAAGCAATCATAGGATTAACTACTCTCAATAGGTGTTTTTTGGTCGCAAAGATAGTGTGGTTCACAAAGGAAAGCAAGTGGGGAGAAGTCGTGGAATGGTTTATACCTTTTGTCGATGATCTTCACCCTTTATTGTTGGATTCTATATTGCTCACATAATTTTGATGTAGGATATAGCAAGAACAGTGTGGATGATGATGTAGAGCTCCTTTTCCTCTTCAAAACTAGTTAAAACACCAAAATTCGAGTCTGAATGCAAAATTTATGTGAAATGGCTAGAAAAGGGCGCTCTCCTAGGAGGTCGCGTCGCGTCGCTGCTGCTGCCTGCACGTGGCGGGAACGGATTGCCTCACGCGCTGTCCCGGCCTTCTCCCGTGAGACACGTGGTGGATGCGGAGAGGATCGTGGGTCCTTTTTTCCTTTTCTTTTTATAGATTTGAACAAACTGCGATATCTTTCAAACGGAGAGTCCAAATCGATATCCGTTTTCATAGCCTTGCTAGTCATATTCAGATATTCAAAACTAGATCCATTGTTGATATGTTCCGACAAAAATTTTCCCCATACTGCCTTTGACGCGTAGGTTGCACTGTCTTTTGGTCTAGTGCATGGTGCCTTCAGTTGCAATGCACGGTACGGTGTCCTGGCAGTGCACTATATTGTTGTACTGTGTTGCACTGCCTAAGGTCGCAATGCACTGTGCGATGTCCTAATAGTACACCGTTCGCACACTGCCTTATTGTACTACGCTGCAGAGCCTAAGATCGCAGTGCACTACGCGATGTTCTGACAGTGCACCGCTGACGCACTGCTTGTTGTTCTATTTTGCACTGTCTTAGTTCGCAGTGCACCGTGCAGTGTCTTGGCAGTGTACTGCCTCGTTATACCATCTTGCAGTACCTTCGATCGCAATGCACTATGCATAGTGTCCAGGCAGTGCACTGTGCACTATCCAGGTAGTGCACCGTTCATGCACTGTCTTATTTTACTGTGTTAAACTTCCTAAGGTCGCAGTGCACTGCATGGTGTTCTGGCAGTGCACTGTTCATGCACTGCCTTGTTATACCGCGTTGCACTGCTTTCGGTCGATAGTGCACGAATTGCACCGCCCGTGCACGGCATTGAACTGCCTTTGGTCGCGTGCACTCCAAGAACAGCTAGACACGTGTCGGGCAGCCACACGTCTAGAAATACGCGCGCTGCCGAGCGGTTGGAAATACGCGCGGGTGAACTTCCACACGCCATGTGTTAGGCTGCCGTACGGCTGGAAATATGTGCGCTGCCGAGCGGACGGAAACACGCGCGCTACGGCCGAAACACTCGCTTTCTAGAGAGCACACTCCCGCTAGTCGCCCTCAAAGTTATGCTCAAAACGGTGCAGAGCTGAAGCTTTTGGCGGGAAAATTGGCGGCGGCGGGCCTGCCACTAAAACGATTTCGGGGTGCGCCGGAAAAAATTTGGCGGTGCCGGAATGATATACTGAAGCAAATTTAGGTGGGGCGACAGAATTTTATGGCTTCGCCGGATCTATCACCGGAACAATTTTGGCGATGCCAGATTGTCCGTCGGAACGAGTTCGTGAATGCAAAAAACGCGATTTCTATGGAAAAAATTGATAGAAAACTCTAATTTGGACAAAAAAGATGGAATTAGGCCATGGGAACACATGAGAATGTAGATCGACAAGTTTAGCAAGTAATCCACGGATCAAAACCTAGCAAAACTCACTCGAATCTCATATCGATCCAAAACACGAAATTGAGGCTATGTTTTGGGAAATTTTGAATTTATGGTGGATGGAAGAAAATTTTGGGGGGAAATCTGTGAGAAACTTGGGCTCTGATGCGAGATGATAGGGGTTAATGTCACATCCCAAGGTTTAGAAATTGGGACTAGAAAAGAATTTTTGCATTAGCATGTCATTCATGAGCATTGCATGGCATTTCGCATCTCGGGAAAACCCCAAAATGAAACACGGAAATAAAACCCTAATTTATATGTGTCATCTTATTCATAAAGGGAATTATTTTGGCTTCACAAAAACTCACTATAGCTAGGACATCATTTATTACTAAATGTTAGCCTAGATTATTCCGCACGATTTTAGAAAATTTTAGAAACAAGTTTAAACTTATTTAGAGTTCAAAAGAAAAAGTTGTGAGAAAAACAAATAAACAGAAATTAGAAAAAGAAAAGAACAAAAAAACGAACTAACCTATCCGGCCGAACCACCCTGGCCCGGCCCACCTAACCCCAGCCCACCGCGGCTAACCTGTCGCTCACCGCTCGCCTCAGACGCTGAAGCGTAGCCTGCCACATGGGCCAAAGCGCAAGCGCCGCCTAGCCTGTCGCCGACAAAGTGGACTCATCATCTCCTTCCCCGTGTCGGAGTCCGCCGCCTGCACGTGACACCGCCGTCCCGATCTGAACCGCCCGCGAATCGCACTGCCCCCTCGTCCAAGTCTCGGCCCCCTTTTATACCGCACCCTCGCCGCCTCCTGCTCCTCCCCAACCCTCAAAACCCTAGCTCGAGCTCGATTCGAGCTCGATTTTTTTGTCACTGCCGCCGCCCTCTCGGTAAGTCTCGCCGCCGATGTTCTGAGCCGCCCCTCTCTTCTCCTTGATGACCGCCTTGCTCCACCGATTCACCCCGTGCCTTTTCCCCTTCCCTCTCGCAGCGTAGCGCCGCCGATTTCTCGCCGAAGTTCGTCGGAGTCGCGGGAGAACGGCCGTCGTTCGTCATTGTTCGGCGAAGAGACGGACACCGACAAGGTGACGAGGAGGACCGCCGCGAGGAGCTGAACGTCGTCGACCCCGCCGCCGTCGCCAAGGACCATCGGAGCGCCGCCGCCATCGCCATCAATGCCGCCTCTCGCCGGTGAGTGACCGCGAACCATCCCCGGCCGTCGGATCTCGATCCAACGGAGCAGATTAGAACCACGCCAAACCAGTATCGCCCTCTAGTATCACGCCACGTGGCAGCCCACTTAATCCAGTCAGTGCTGACTCGGCGCTGACGCAATAAAGCTAGTTTTTAGATAATTATAATTGCAGAAAATAGATCTAACTTCTAAAATTCGTAGAAAATTCATACTTATTCCAAAAATTAAGTGTAATATATCAAATTGAAGCTATTCAATATTAGATTATTAGTATCTGGTTAGATCTAACACTTACAGTATCTATACACCGTGAGAATCTAATTAGTTTTAATGGGCACTTAAATCATTAAATTCATAATAAATCATCTGTAACTCTGAAAAATATAAATAATATGTCTCTGGATTCAAAATTCCGTGAAGATTATAGATCTGTTTTTAGTTTGAATTTTAGGCAACTTAAACTATTTAGATTGTTTAAAACTCATTAAACCCTATTTAAATCATAGAAAATAATCTGTAACTCCAATTAGGGTGAAACCAACGCCTACTGGTCCAAATTAAAGCCCTCCATCCAGTATGCTTTAGATCCAATTTTAATTCAACAATGAGAAGAGAAGTTATAGCAGATATGTTAAAACACCAATAATGAAGGGTAATAATTAATACAAATACTTCTATATGTCAGTATTGTTTAGGAAACTAAAATAACAACCATTGTGATTTATTAAATTGTCATGCATGCATTTGTGTATTTGTTTATGATTGTATGATTGTTTATATTGTATGCAATTGCTTTATCGATAGATTGCGAGGAGTGCAATGTGTGCGATTGCAACAGGTGTTTGAACGACTTCAGCTGCAACCAAGACAAGTAGATGCTAATTTGATCATACCATTGTCCTACTATTTTCTATGCATGTGTAGTGTATTTTGTAGTTGCATGTGTAGGAAAGTACTATCGCTATACTAAATCATGTACACCTTGGTAGGAATTCCTTGTAGATGAACCATCGTATATCTAGATGTACTTAGCCATGCTTAGCCATGTTGTGATACACGAGGGCTGGGTTACATCATGTGGTAACTGTTGGTGTTAGTGTTGTTTTGAGAAAACTAAAAACAACTTAATCAATGAATCTCCTGGGTGTGATGAGATTGATATTTTTGGTGGTTTCATTGCGGAAAGGCACCCAGGTATCAAGAGAAAATGATTGGCTTCTTTATTTGGTATCTTACGTGTAGAACCATGTGCCAATAATGAAATGGGCGGTTGGTTGGACTCAGTAGGTTGTGGTAACTTGAACCCACATATTCAGAGATGTAGAATTTTGGTAGGTTGGTACGGTGCGTGTCGGGTTTGGGGAGCTACTTCCCGAGCGGTCCCTTCTTGGAATTATCCCCATCACCATCCAATATGAGAGTGGTGGTACGGGCTGGGCTGGCCAAGTCACATGGGTAAAGTGTACTAACCCCTGTAGGGTTTATAAACTAATCGATTAGCCGTGTCCCCGGTTATGGACATCTGAGTTGCTTGATATTGATGCTATGACATGTTTCTTGCTCATTCCAATTTCATAAAGTACTTAATTTTGTTGGGATAACTCAATTGGGATCTTTTCAAAGAAAATCTAAAATTGATTATGAAAGTAGGATAAAGTGTTTATGCTCGCAAAATAGCCAAGCTTCCACCTAACCAAATAAGCATGTATTTGCTAGGTGTATTGTCTCCTTACTTAGCTCTACTTGCCATACATTCCAAGTATTGACCCTTCGGGGCTGCTACGTTTTATGTTGCAGGTTATTTTTTCGATTTCGAGTGATCGATTAGGTTGCGATACTTCACTCAACATTTGTTCGCTTGTGGGCAATTGAAGATGGAGTCTACTATATACTATTGCTTCCGTATGCTATTGAACTATTTGAGCTAGCCTGCGTGCTACCCATTATTGTAATAATTTAATACTCTGTATCACTTCGTTATTCATGATACACGAATATTGCTTTGTTATTCATCTTTACTATCTATGCAAGCCAATAAACCGATCCAGGGATTGACATGTTGCATGGAGCTATGGTCTTTTCAGAACCGTAGTGTATGGTCAAATCGATGGGAAACGCGAGGAAAAGGGAGAAGGTAGCAAAAGCAAACACACACCTCGCAAAGAACACAATGAACCCATGCAAACACAAATACGATACAAGTCCTATTGCTCCCTCCGACGGCCACCGGTCCGATATAATCCTCGCAAGGAAAGATCGATCAACATGCTCCCGTCAATTCACACCAGAGAGAGAAGAACACCTTAAAGAGGATCTTGATAACTTTACTAGATACAACACAAAGTAAAGACCTTGTACAACTAAGGATGCTCAAAGGCACAATCCATAGAGGTTAGTGACGACAGACCGTCCTCGTATAAGGGGATGAGGCAAAATAGAGAGATTCCATAAGGGGGTTGTCTTCTAGTCTATCATTTATGCCTAAGGGATACATGAGAGGTGGGGGCTCTATATATAGGCCAACCACTAAACAAGGGGTAGTTTGGGGACAGAATAGGCAAAAGGGCAGGTAAAAGGAATATTTCAGGGCGTCAAACCCAGATCCGCTCGTAGACGTGTATTTCCGGCGGTAAGTCCGGCGGCGATCTGGCACCAGATCGTTCCGGCGGTCGCCGGTTTATTTCGATCTTCACCGGAATGGTATGCTGAGGGCGTTTCCAGCGGGCGCTGGGGTCCTCCCGGTCTAGCGCCGGAATGAGCATGGCAGTTTCAGCGGCAGGTTCCGCGGCGTTTGATTGTCCGCTGAAATGGTCTTCTTCTTGCGTCTCCTTTTCCAAGCCTCCGTCTTGCCGGGCTTGAGGTTTGGGGCTTCCTCCATTATCTCCGTACTTGTCGGTGTGAACCTATCATGGTCATAGAAAGGAGTATGAATTAGTATACCATTCAATAGGATAGGAAGTGAACTCATGTAGAGGATAGGATTCACCTTTGGAGTCCATGAAGACTTTGCATAAGTTGGAGACCTTGATATAGTAATGACCGTAGATTGGGTCGTATCATCTTCACCCATTGTTGGGTTTGTAGGTGTTTTGTGGAGGCTTTGGGTTTTGAAATGTATGTTCTTCGTCAGTCGTTTGTTGAATAATTAATAGAACGTGTCATATGCATCTCTTTAATGTAGAGACCCGGGGACATCCTCCATTTTGAAAAGAATAAAATTATTTTTAATCATTCTACACCAAGTAGAATTACATCAATTCTAAACATCCAAAAAGAAAATCCCAATTTATTTTATCATAAGTTTTTTCAAAATCAATTTTAAAAATCACTCCATGTTGCTTTTTAGACTTAGATTCATGCAATATTTCATGCAAAGAAGAAACACCATCCAGAATATTCCTCCCTTTCAAGGCATTCAGGCAATCTAAGATTGAATCATTTAACATAGGATCAAATCTAATCGATGACACTTTAGAAAAAAATTCAGTAACACATTAAGTAAACAAATAGGTCTAAATTTTTGAATTTTATCAGCTCTAGTTCTTTTGGAATGGAAGTAATAACACCAAAGTTGATCCTAGAAATATCCAAGTTCCCAGTAGAAAGCTCTTTAAAAGGAAACGGCAAGTCACTTTCTTTAATATCCTAGCAGCTTTGATAAAATTATGCCGGCAACCCATTAGGACTAGTTGTCTTG
Source organism: Avena longiglumis (assembly GCA_030063025.1). Classification (NCBI taxonomy): domain Eukaryota; kingdom Viridiplantae; phylum Streptophyta; class Magnoliopsida; order Poales; family Poaceae; genus Avena; species Avena longiglumis. The sequence goes on along the minus strand of CP125978.1, from coordinate 409,973,076 downwards.
CTTTTCTCCATCTGCATAACTGCCCTCTTGAATTTCCTCCTCACTAAACTCTACAGAGCCTTACATTCTTCTCCTCATTAACTCTCTCAATATTAGGCTAGAGGTCCTGGTCTAAATTCAAGGAACTATTAGTTGATTTTCCATACAAACTTTTGTAATAATTAGGTGCATGTTCCATAATTTCTACTTCAATATCAATTTATGTATCTTCATCCAATAATCCGAAAATAGTATTCTTTCTTTTTTACCATTAACCACTCTATAGAAAAACTCATTGTTATTATCACCCTTCAAAAACCAGTTCTCATTAGATCTACTGTACCAATAAAGTTCATCAGTTACATAAAGATCTAACAATTCTTTTTGAAGATTAGCTCTAAGAGTCATTTGTATACTATCAAGAGTTTGTAATCCTCAAGGATTTCCAAATCTTGAAGGGTCACAAGAATATCATTTTTCCTCTTAATTTGACCTCCCCTCATATTTACCCCCCATTCCTTGACATTCTTTAATTTCAGTTAAAAACAACTCAATGCATATTTCCCTTTAACGTGTTCATTCCAAGCTTTCTCCACTCTAGGTATGAAATTAGAATGGTTTAACCAATAAAGCTTAGATCTAAAATCTCTCTTCGGTTTAACATGTTCATCATTAAAATAAACAATCAAAGGATTGGATCTGAATTATGTCTAAGAATTTTACGTACTAAAACCAAAGGAAACACGAAACCTCCCAATCTTTAGTAATTAAAACCCTATCCAATTTCTCCAAACTTGGATCCTTCTAATCATTAGTCCATGTAAACATTCGTCATATCATTATAATTTACCTTGATTCATATAAATTTATAACATAATTTCAAATATCATTGTATATATTCTTCTTAAGCTCTTTGTTTCTTTCATAAGAGAACCTCAGTAAGTTAAAATCCCCTCCCACCAGAAGAGGGATTGATTGATGAGAACACACCAAAGCTAGTTCACTTAAAAAATTCTCTTTATCCTTTTCTTGTTCAGCTCCATGCACAATAACTAAAGCCCATTATTTTATTAACCTGCAAATACCACGGCTTTAAGAAAAAATCCTAGATGAAAAATTTATTACATCAAATCTATATAAGTTCATCGCTCCTAGAGTACTTCCAGTTCTCCCCCTAGCTAGTACCCAACTCCATTTAAAATTTCTACATCTCCCTAATTTCCTTAAAAAACTATTATGTAAAATTTTCCATAATAGTCTCCTGGATACCTTCAAAATCCACCCGATATTCCAAAACAATATCCTCAATTGATACTTTTACGGGTCAGACATGTGCGAGCATCTGGTGATCACCACACCAACAAATGTTATGGTTCAGAAGCGAATGAGATAGAGATGGGGAGCTATGGTTCAGAAGCGAATGAGATAGAGATGGGGAGCTGTGGGGCAGTGGCAGGTTGGAGTAGGTGGCACTGGTAAATATCTTAGGAGGATTATGGTGGCAGGCTGCTAATGCTCACGACCGCTACCGTTGGCGTCAACCGTGATGTATAATTTATTTTAGTTAGCTCTCATATCATGTTCTTTGACCTAAATATAAAGTGTTAGCACTACCACTGGCGGCTAAGCCGCTAAGGGAAGGAGACAGGCAGGCCCGAAAACATGTTAAGAAAATATATCCCTGACGGCTAAGGGAAAGGGAAAACTGAAAGGCTCTTTTTATGATCATTATATGACAAAAAGACTGTCAGCTAGCTTTGTCATGCGGTCCATATTCTGACATGTGTGATGTCGTACCAAATGTGTCATACATATCGCATTGCTTGTGTGTTCAAGCAATGCAAATGCTCATGCTCGAAGATGCGGTTGAATGTATGTCAGTGTAAATCGCCTACAACTGGCAGCTAAGGTTATGTATTCAAGGAATGCAGATGTTCATGCTCGAAGAGACCATGTGCGTTTAATGAACATAAACCTGATGAAACGAACTATTTTAGCCACTGCCGTTAATATGGATCGGAGTACTAGTATAGCGACATCTGAACTATGTCTGATTGCTCAATCATATCACATCACATCTCATCTTATCTTATCTTATCTTATCTTATCTTATCTTATCATATAACATAACATCACATCATGTCATATAGTATCATATCATATGATATACTAGTAAATCTGTGTTCTGCGGGGACATCTTGACCTGGCCTGTGACCACGACGGATGACAGCAAACTAAAAGGCATGACTACAGGAAAAAGAACGGATACAAGAGTTGTAAAATAAGCGTGCAGGCCGTAATTGTTTATACCGAGAAGCATCGTCACCAAATCTTTACAAGAAATACAAAGGCACAATTATTGCTGTAATGTCAAGACAGAGGCCAGATGGTAACTTTGCTATACACCGCGATGCAAGATTACTGGCCATCAGGTCTTCAAAGTATTTTCACGCCTTGCGCCTAAAGTCTTATCCGGTGAAAGACACGGCGTGTTTCGGTTCGGTCTTCACAGTCAAACTCAGCACCTCAGGTCGTGCGTAGTGTCCCACGACGTCAAAATCAAACTTTGCTCGGACTATTTCTCCAAGGTCTGCAATATCACAACGTTTCTAGTAAGAATTGTATGCTTTCGATATTTTGGTGACAGATTTACTGGAGTGACAGCTGCAATACTAATAACTGTTGATTACCGAAACCAATACACCGTGCTGTGCTCCGTACAAAGACCCCAAACGTTGAGACGTACTCCCTCTGTTCCAAAATATAGTATGTTTTGGCAAACAATAGTTTGCCAAAACATACTACATTATGGAACAGAGGATGTATTTAGCAATAGACTTGAAGCCCTCGGGTTCTTCTTACCTAGGTCAGCTGTGAGGAGGGCCTCTCCTTCGTAGTTGGGACCTGCCAACACGGTCCCAGATGGTGAAATGATGGAACTCCCTCCAGGACAAACAGCAGTTTCTGGGGATGGTTCTTCATCATGACCACCAAAGGTATACTCAGGCGGGGGAGGATAATCTTTCCTGCGACAGAACTGGTTTGCTGTCAGAACAAAACACCCCCCTTCAAGAGCAATGTGTGTCATGGAAGCCTGCCAACTTGGCAGCGCATCAGCAGTGGGAGCACAGTATATTTCAATACCTGGATGAACATAGGAATGCAAATCAGAGATAACATAAACTCAAGTACATGCCATGGTTCATTTTCAGCATTTATCTCTTGTTTTAGATGACATCCTGCCATTCTTTTGTCCATTAATGCCTTGTGCAAATCTAGTAACTCCTAAGTAATCTTGACAAAGATATAGTGCTGAGGCTGGGCAACAAATTATGTTGCAAGAACTTGGAATACCTTTGGCATACAACGCTGTCCTGAGAAGTGGCATTCTGTTCTCCCAGCAGATGACGGCACCAATCTTACCAAGTGGAGTATCATACACAGGTATGGTAGATCCATCTCCAAACCCCCAGAATACTCGTTCCAATGCGGTAGGCATGAGCTTGCGGTGCTTTCCCAGGTATTTTCCAAGAGAATCAAAGGAGAGCACTGTGTTGTACAGTGTGTAGCCTGCCCTTTCAACAACCCCCATCACCAAGAAGACCTTGTATTTTCCAGCCAATGCAGCTAAGCGGCTAACCTCTGGGCCTGCATTCGTCGAATGTCTGTAAAATGGTTTGCAGAACTAGCAGATGGATACAGAAGAAATATTATGTGACGGGCAAAGATGAATCCATTGGGGAAGTGGAAGATAAGTACTCCCTCTGTCCCAAATTAGTTGACGCAGGTTTTTCTAGATACGCACCAATGCAAATTAATTGACACAGATTTGTCAAGATAAGTACATGCGTACCTAGACAATTCTGCGTCAATTAATTTGGACGGAGGGAATACATCAAAATTAATCCATTAACAGAAACAGCAAAGATGGAAATATATTCAATGCAAATTCTAACTAGCAATATATGGTATCCCTGCTGACAGTTGACCAGATGTCCCAAATTTATTGGATGTGCTTTCTTGATTTATTCATTTTCATCAGTGGCAGTTAACAAGAGGTGCATGCTCACAATACTTTTTAACTATGGTCCGTTCTGATAATATGGATTATAAAATCCAATATACATGAATAATGCATTACACCATCAACCAGAAGAATGATACAAAACTTAATGAATACAGGTAGCCAGGAAAAAGCCTCAAATGTTGTCAATTATAGAGCTCTACTTCTAGAAATGATGCAAAACACAGGAACAAAAGACAAATGTCATACACACTTGAGTTCAGTAATATGCCACCTGCAATTTATCACCTTGTGGTCCGGACAGCAAGTTTGAGATTTCCCTCGATTGGTTTTCCATTTTTTTTGGACGATGCAGGAAAAAGAAGGGATGTGTTGTATTACACTATTTTGTGGTGTATGCTTCATTTCTAGCACTGAATGTTCTAATATATTGACAACATAACTGTAATACATCAAAATATAATTGTGCTTTGAAATTATAGATAGAAACTGCAGTTCCAAAACAGGATAAGAAGTTCAGTTCTGAGTGCATCACTAGTTTCTTCAAAGCACAATGCACACTAAAAATGATAAGCATAAAGCAAAAACATGAAGCATGATGACTATCGTGAAAAATATTGTATAGCAAGCATATATTGATAGTATCTTGGAATACCAGGAACATCTATGGCAGCTGCATGATACTTCCGAAAGTCTTCTTTTCCCTTGGCAGATCGACTGCCAATAGTCAGTCCAAAGGTAGAGCCATGAGGGTAGCCACCAACAAAGACTTCTGGAAAAAGAACCAACTGTGAACCATATCCAGCTGCCTCCGCTATCAACTTCTCTGCTTTATCTGTTGATCAACGCAGTTAGGAAATTAGCAACAACATAATAATCTCCAATCCTGAAAGGGTTTCATGCTCATAAATGGATTACATGCATACAAGATATCCTACCAACATGCATTTTCCGTTTCAAACCTTGAACTATTCAGGCCTAACATTCATTAATTTTTGTTCTTCACTAGATTTGTTCTTCACTTGAAAAGACATAAGAAAAGACATGTATGCCTTAACCCTCCAACAGTTCCTGCTTAACAGAAAATATCATACAAAACAAGAAGAGAAGACGAAAGAAAACAATAGATAGTCGTATTTTATCCATGCCAAAGGATTCTCCCACTAGGAGACTGTAACTGTAAGTTAGTCTTCGCTATCTTAAAGATTGTCATCACAGCTATATTGCGAAACAAAATAAGTTTGATACTGACATGTATCCAATGCTCCTTCCCCATAACCACAAAGCATAGAGCAATAATTGCTTCGACACATACATAATTGAGAAAAAAACATATATGCCATCAACATCTGTCCCCTTGATATCCAAAATGGCTAGTTCATATCAGACCAGCTGTCCCATCAGCAAGGGGAGACTGATAACCTATGATTTGTTTTGCCTAATATGCATGTGTGGCGCATCAAACACCTTGTTTTCGGAGCAAGAAAAACTGTCTATACAAATTACTAACTGCTACTAAGAAAATTACACCGACTACTATTGAAGACAATCTGTCAATTCCTTTTCGATCTAGTCCATCGACAATGAGGAAACACGGCACTTCCTTTCCACATCTGAGACCATAGTCAAGAAAGGAGAACCATATCAGAGCTCAAGTTTGATCGACACCATTTTTAGTTTTATACTCTTCGAGGCATCAGTCTGATTGATCACGGGAGGAAGAACTCGTGCTAGGGAGACGAGCAAGCAGGCACCGCGAGCGCAGCACCCAATCCAAACCCACACGAGCGAGGCAAATGATCGAACACCCTACGAGCTACTAGCAACAACAGGAAACCAAGTCGGAGCACGCACCTAGCGTTGCAGGAGTGTCGTAGAACACGGTGGAGGCCTGCACAACAGTTGCCCGCACGGTGGTGGCGGCCTGGTCGGCGCCGGCGTTCATCTCCACCTCCGCAATCACCGGCTCGCCGCCGGAATTCGTTGGTGCCAAAGCCATCGGCCGCCAGCAGAAAGGGCGGGGATCTCGTGTGTTGGGGATGCGGGCTACTTGTCGTGCTTCCTGCGCAGGTAGTCGCGGACGAACTGATCGCGGGCGAGCGTCCGCGCGCGCTGGGGCTCGATGTGGACGTAGGAGAGGTGGACGCCGTAGGCGAGAAGCCCGGCGCCGAAGGCGAAGAGCGAGATGGTGGATAGCAGCTGCCGAGGAGTGGACGGCGAGCACCAGCCCATCCGTGGGGAGTTTGGTGGGCGATTTTAAAGGTAATGCCAAAGCCGCCGAGGAGGAAAACGGCAGAGGGACTGGAGGATGACGACTGACAGATGAATCTTCAACTTCTAACCTCTTTTTACTTAGGTGGTGTTTTGGGTGCAAATGAACTTATTATTGTACTTTCTTCGCCTCCTCAAAATATATGTCTAAAATTTGTTAAAATTTAAATAAACCTAGACATTATTTAATATATAGATTCATTCAAATTTAGAAAAACCTAGGACATCTATTTTGAGATGGAGGGAGTATAAAAAAGATATCGTAGATTTATCAAAATTTGAATGTATCTAGACAATATTTAGTATATAGATACATATAAATTTGGGTAAATTTCTGACATCTATTTTGAGACTAAAAGAGTATAAAAGTAAATTTCAAAAGGTCAAAATACGGATATTCTATGTTCGTACACAACTTTTCATGAAAAATAACATTTTATGTGGCTTGTGTCAAAAATACAAAAAAAGAGTATTTATACATGTAAATGTAGGATTAGAGGAACAAATTTTTGTATGTACACTCTTACAATTTAATGCAACAAGTGTACCAGTATCACCTCTACTTCAAAGTTAAGATCTTCTACCTTACACTATCTAAACACATGAGTTGTTTAGTTCACAGTCACACTTTGCCAAGCCAGAATTCGGCAATTGGTATGTGTCTAGTTTTTTGTTACGTTTTGGCTTGCCACACTTTATTGTCTATGTAGCTCATTTGTCATAAAAGTTCTAAATTTTTTAGCCACATTTTTTGGCTGGTCACATTTTTGCTTGATAAAATGTGATCTTGAACGCCTTTGTGGCTGGTCACGCTTTAACTTGGCAAAATGTGATTTTGAACGCTTTGGTGGCTGATCACACTTTGGCTTCGTAAAATGTAGCTGTGAACCAAACATACTTGTAGGTATGCCCTGCTGCGTACCTCCAACCTTGCTAGCAAGAGTTACAGACATGCGCTTTGGGGACGGACCCAAACTGTCGGTAGTTTTGGATGGTCTGTCCACACCAATAGCTCCCAAAGAAAAGCACACAAATGAATTTCAGCTATTTTATGATAAATAGCATATATTTCAACCATGATGCTACCGTATTATATAGTTTATTAAATCTAAATTTTATTACTCTCTCCGTTTGAAATTATCTAACTCACATTTGTCTAGATTCAGATGTATCTACACATGAAAACGTGTCTAGACACATGCAAATCTACACAATTGTGAGTCAGTTAATTTTGGACCGAGGGAGTACAAATATTCAAACATAGAAATAAAATAGTTCACACAATATTTTAAATAAATAAAGTTCAAATAGATAAAGCGGTGTTTTCTTTGAGCATCCAGATTATCTTGCAGTTGTTGATGAAGATGTTCATCATGGATTTCTTCATGCATGACAAGAAATCCACCAAACTCAGCCGACGCCTCGTAATCGAGAGCGGCAAGAGGTCCCTGGTACTCAAACAGCTAATCATTAACCACTAGAGCATCGCTTCACTCTTGACGGTTATATTATGTATGATCACGTCAGCATTTATCACCTCACACATCTGCGATATTGACCAGGTAAGAGTAGGGTACCCGACGATAGCAAAACAAGCTTGGAGCACATCAAAAGTTTGCTCGACATCCTTCCTACAGGCATTGATCTCATAGTTGATCGTCGGAGCATAGCCTTCAGAAAGTTTGCCAAACACCGGAGAACACTGCAGCACGTTGGTGTTATTTTAAGATCCAACCACTAAAAAAGCAGGATAAATCCACAAGTCATAATCTGCCATAGTCTCAAGTAATACACTGCATTCTTTAGTATGACCTGTGTACATCCCTTGCCAAGTAAATAGATAATTATTTCATCACAATGCATGTAGTCGATGCTCCCAAGTATCACAGAAAATCCCCATGTTGTGTTATCTGCTAATATTTGAATTGTTCTTCATTTCGCGCTCTCAGTTACTTTTTTTGAACATTGCTTATATTACTCAGCCCATAAATGTTTCAATACAATCTCTATTGGCCAGGTCCTCCACGCAGGGTGGAACTGAACCAATTAACACATGCACACTAGATTCACTACGTCCAAGTCTAGCTATATGTCCAAGTAAAGTGTGTACAAAATTCCAGCACCCTTCTAGTATCTTTGACCATGTTCATGATAACAGATTTGGTGTGGCTCTCCTCTGTTAGTTTTTTGATGAGTTAAATACACTAACAGTTCCTATATTTGTCAGTCTGACTCGATTTAGTTCTCGTACTTGAAATTTGCTGAGTTTTATCCGCGTATTTGAATTGGGTTCGATTTAGTCTAATTTGATATTTTCTGCCAAATTTGAGCTGACGTGGACGACACGTGGGCTGGAAAGAATACCCTCCCACATCTGAAAAATTGTAAAAACTACCACAATTAAGGCTACATATAATAGCAGTCCCTATACTCGTCTGGTTGGCTCAATTTAGTCCTAATACTCGTAATTTGCACAATTTAATCCGTGTACTCGTCAATTGAACTCGATTTAGTCCAAAATTATATTTGTCGTCGAATTTGAGATGACGTGGACGACACATAGATGCAGGTCCCACTTGTCGGAGAGCGGCTGACATGAAAACTTGTAGAACTCCACTCTCGCACCTAGAACATATATTTCCACGGCTGCCGGTGTCGTTTCGACATCATCTTCCCTCTATGGAAAAACGTTACACATTTTGGTCCAGTGATCATCGCCACCGTCACCTCCCTCTCCATCGACTCCCTCATTTTTTCCTCCCTCTCAAATAGAACAGTCTTGAATTGAGGGTACTATAACATCGTGGAGTGATGGCTTATTAATTAGATGGGGAGTGAGTACATGTAAATATCTAAGAGCGAAAATGTATGTTCTGGATGTGTGAGAGAATTTTTGCAAATTTTCAGGCCAGCTAGTCTTCTATAAGTGGGACATGCGACCACGTCTCGTACGCATTAGCTCAATTTTAACAGCAGACATGTGTTTGGGCTAAATCGAGTCCAATTGACAAGTACACAGGTTAAATTGTGCAAATTCCATGTACCAGGACTAAATCGAGATACCCGGACAAGTACATGAACTAATGTTGTATTTTGCAACATTTGTGTTTTTTCTTTGCAATTTTCTTAGATACGGGAGGGTGTTCTTGTAAGATTTGAATCCACGTCGTCCACGTGATCTCACATTCAACAACAAACATTGAATTATATACTAAATCGAACACAATTCATATGTATATGGACAAAATTCGGCAAATTCTGAGTACGAGAACTAAATTTAGCTAGCCCGACAAATAGAGGGACCTTTACTCTATTTAACTCTTTCTTGATCAGGGTAGCACAATTTTTTTCGATTTGGATTGGTCCAGCATAGATACCAACCATTGCTTTGACAGCATGCAGACCTGCTATAGCTTCGGCAGCCTCTGCATCAGCATAGTTCTGAATATTTCCCCATGTCGATAGTAGCACCAGACCTTTATCATCTCTCGGGATCCCCCCCCCCACCACACCCCCAATGCATCAGAATTGTTTTCCTGTAGAAAGAAAGCATCAAAGTTTAATTTTGGAAAACGATACACATCCCCTAGAATCCCGTGACTTGATCCTCCGGGTCGATTCGCGTGAGACGCGTACGATCGGGGTAGGCCCGATCCTCATGCCCTACATATATCTTATCCTTTTCCTCTTTCTTCTTGCGTGAACGGCCTGTCCGTTGCCATGCTGCTGCCTCGCCGGCGCTCCTTTTGCCTGCCCCCGCGGCCATGCGGTGTAACATCCCAAAAATATTAAATTTAGATCATCAAACTTTAATCATCAAAATTAGGATTAATAAAAACTTTTTCAATTAAAAACATAAAGGCATTCATATGTGTGTGCATTAAAATTTGGATTCTTTTGAATTGCCATGGTTCTGTGTTTTTTGCTTGTAAAATGATTCTTAAGTAAAATAAACATCATCTAAACAATCCCCAAACTTTTTCTAAAGACAAACAAGTTAAGTGAATGGTCACTTTGCCAAATTAACTCTCATGCCTACTTTGGCTATCCCTAACTTTCAGAACTTAACAGAAACGTGTTTGGATCTTTGCACCCCTTGATAGTACTCATAATAAGGTACTAAGGTCCATTTTGTGATCATGCAAAAACATTTAAATGCTTAGTTTAAATGACAGTTTAAAATTGAATCTATTTTATATGGGAAGATCCCACTATTTCAAAAACCATCCAAACAAGCTTAATTTTCAAAACCCAAGCATCCACAGAATCCTCAACACATGCCTAGCACACCCACCAAAAATCTTTTCAAAATTCAAAACTTAAGTTCTTGCGGCCATTTCATCAAACAGGTTGCAGATGCAAATCAACAAAATCAAAAACACTATGTTAAGCAGTGTTTTGGGCCAACCTTGTTCCCTCTCTAGTTACACTAGCCTTAGTAGATCATCTATCAACCTTAACTAATCTCTAGCACCATTGTGAGCATGCCAATGCCATCAATGGTGAGCAGGCCGAGAGCACCCATGTCACCCTAGTGTGGACAGCAAGCTATGAGAAGAACTACTCGTGCCAACCTTGTCTAGCATGCAGCCCATGCCTCACCGCCCCCTCTCGACCAGCCCTAGCTCGAAGACAGCGACCAGAACCGCCAGGAACGCCACGCTCGTGCTACTGTCGACCATGCCAACGCGCACCGTAGAGCACGCGCCGTTCCCACGCAACCCGACCACCTCGATCTCTCGCCGCCCGCCAGCATGCACCCCACTGTCCCAGGAGACCACCAGACATGTTCGTTTCACCGCCCGTACCTCGTAGCCACTGCTCGCCGTGGAGTTCGCCGCCTCTGCCTCGCAGAGCATCGCGCGTTCCCGAACATTTGCCACCTCCCCTACACGCGCATTTAAGCCTTAGAGCATCGCCATGAGACCACCCGTCGATCGCCAACCTCGGCCATGCCGCTAGCCGCCCGTAGCCGTGTCGCCATCGTTGCCTGCCCATCCCTCTCGGTCTCGCCGTCGAGCCTATAAAAGGAGGCCACCCCCGCTCGATTTCATCACACCATCTCACTCCCCACCTCTCACTAAGACTTCCCACTTCTTCCCGGAGCAAGGCGAGCAACGCATCGCCGGAATTTGACCAGAACCCTCCGCTGCTGGAGAAGAAGGGGGCCATCGATTGGAGCCGCCCCAGGAGGAGCCGCCGGTATCAGGAGGATCGCCGTCGTCGACTTCGTCATTCACCCCCCCATCGCCGACCCTCGCCTGAGCCCCGATGAGCCTCCCACGACCCCCACTGAGCCACCAGGGCTCGAGCTCGTCGGTGACCTGTTCATCGTCGACGGCGACCCTCAGCCGTTGATCTCGCATCTGCTTCAAGCGTTTATGAGCCACATCAACGAGACCCCTATCGGTTGTGCCAACATGGAGTGACACTGGGCCGGCCCAATAACCTTTCCCGCGCAGCCCACTCGTTTGAATTTAGCCTTTTCTATTTTATTCAAACTCAGTTCTGTACCTAGTTTCAAAAATCAACCTAGCTCGATTCAGTAAACCAAATTGCATAAAACCAATTTTGTTAGAAAGATATTGAAATTCTGAATCCAAGCCCGTTGGATTCAAATCATTTGGATCTATAGATCAACCTTGGTAAAAATAACAAGGCAGAAGCTTTTCTGGATTCAACCATTTTTAAAATTTAAACCATAATAGCTTTTGAGTTGATTCCAACTCTCAAAAATCACATTTGATCATACCTTTCAGAATATATAAAAACATATGGGTTTACTTACAGAGATAATGTTCAAGTAATAAAAGAATGCCACATAGGCATTTCTAGTCATTTATTTTATTTAAAATAAAAGGGTTAAACCTTATTAAATTGTGACACCACTTTAAATCACATTCCCATGGACTGAAATATGTGGTGATGACATGTGTCAACATGATCCCATGTTTGGTTTGGAGAATATTAAATCTTAAGTAGTTTTTCAATGAGTAGAAATTACTTTTCTAAAAATCTATAAATAAGACAAAGGCTTTAGTCTTGTAATGTTAGTGATGATGCTAGATCATCTATAGTAACCTTTTGTCTGATGATTGAAAATAGTTAAGTATTGTTTGGTGATTGTGTACCTCGTATTTATTCATAGACGCTAGTACCGACCAAGTATACGAGGAGGAAGGAGGATACTACGAAGAAGAGGCCGAGGAGAACTTCAACCACTGCTCTGCACAAGGCAAGCCTAATACTACTAGTTGATTGAGCAAGCTAACACTTGCAATTATGAAAGTTAGATAACCTATGCAATGCACTAAGCATGCTTGGTTAGACATCCTTGATGATACCCCCTCCTAGTTTTACTTACAAGCTTTTCACTTTATTTCTTTATCAAAGCTACTTCTTAGAATTTATTTAAGTGACTTGTAGATTCTAGGAAGATATTTGAAGGTTGCATAAAGAGCATTAAATTTGGCCTAAGCTAGATAATCTTGATGTCATCCCAAGGCATGAGATTGAACTTAGTTAAACTCCACTTGTTTACCACCCCTCATTAGTACTCCCCTCATTTGTAGATGCTAGTGCTAAGCATAAAACTTGATCAACTTTAGATGGGAATACTTGGTGGAAAATGGTTATGAAAACCTTAGAATGAGGAGTCATTCTACTGAGATGTTTTGACATGTGTTTCCGAAACCAGATGATTTTGATGATGAAAATGTTGAGGCATGAGCCTTAGCCCTTTATAAAACTGATGGTTTTCTGGATGCGATACCATTCCAATTTTATCGTACAACCACAATACCTGAAAATTGGGTAGGGCTTGACTGGAAACTTATATACTTTAGTATGGGTTCCCTCACGGCCAAGGTCTAAGCTGAGGCTACCTTGTGAAGATTGTCCACCTGTGCAGTACCCAAGATGACAGTTGGTCATGGTTGGGAGGCCAAACTCACAGGAGAGGTGCCTATACTAGGGCATGTAATTGAAAGGTTAGGATTGATTATCCGCATACTAAGTATGGTGAATTCAGGATTTGTTCATGACGGATGTATCGAATGTTGTGGTAAAAGTGACAATCTCTGCAGAGTGTCAAACTATTCGAATAGCCGCGTCCACGGTTATGGACAGTTGGGGTGGCCATACTGTTCCCCCGTCAGATGTTTTTAAAATGACTTGTGAAATGAATTGAGAATTTTACTTGACCACAACAGAGTTGTGATATGAGATACAAGTTCCCACTTAGGTGATATAAAATCTTCAACTAGCATTCTTTGCTCCAGAACTTAGTAGAGGTAAATCTGGCTTTTTGCAAAACAACCCTAGAGCTTAGTGTCCTACTACAAAAACCCCCATTCACTTGTTAGTATTAGTTTGTGAGTACTTAAAGAGTACTCATGGCTTTGTCCCTGGCTATTCCCGTGGCCAGACTATGAAGAGGAGTACCAGGATGACGGACCGCAGGAAAGTTACGACAACTAGGATCATCTCCCATCGTCAGCATTGCCTGTGACCCCGAAGATGGAGCTTCGCCTACGCTACCTTTATTATTACGTAATTCCGCTGCTTGAGTTGTATTAAGAACTGGATCATGATATCCTTATTTGTGTAAGACCTTATGTATGGTTTGTAATGGATGATGTACTGTGATATCCAAATCTGTTATGTCTCGCAAAAATGGTAATCCTGGGATTGCGATGTATGACATAACAGGCATCTGGGATTAAAAATCCGGGTGTTGACAAGTTGGTATCAGAGCCATCCTGACCATAGGAGACCCTAGTTAGACTGGACGTTTGAATCAAAAACTTAGTTTAAAAACCAAAGGAAGCAAATATTTACAAAAACTTATTCCCATTCTTATACTTGTTTCTTTCATAAAAATTGATGTTCCTCAAAAACTCTTGCAAAATACATAAAATTTGACACACTTGATCACTCTACTAACTTACTCATCCTATATTCTTAATAGATGGATGTGAAGTACAACAAATTTTATCAGTTGGGGAATGGAGGAGACCTTATCTTTGAGCGGGATTTGGACCATCTTTCGGAACTTCTGGAGCGTCCGCACCCCGAGTTCTTTGGAGCTCAGCTCAATGATCAAGGAGGAGAAGATCTGCAGTGGCTAATTGTTGCAAGTCTCCGAGGAAAGATTGAACCTCCCACTGCCGAGGGAATTCAATTCACCTTAAGTGAGAACTACTGGCTCGATGGACTTGCCAGGGCCATGCAAGAAGCTCTTCCCCATCTGTGTGGGCAGAGTATCAACCAGATCAAGGGTACCCGCTTTGAGTTTTGTCCAAGGTGTGATGCTATGGGACAGCCACTGGAAGCCCCATACCACCACGAGATGAAGACTCAGTTGGACCACCTTAGCTTCATGATGTATGATCGTCAGCAGGAATTGGATAATTACCGTGACTACTCAAACCACAAGTCCGCCATCATCAGGACAAAGGATCAGACCATCACCATGCTAGCGAAGGATCGCAAGTCTCGTCGCCGTCAGCTTGACAAGAAGGAGCGCATCATTGCCCGTCTTCGCCACCGTATCTCGGATTTTGAGGAGACCATCCACGAGAGAGACATGCATTTGGAGGAAAGGGATAATGCCGGAGAAGATCTTCGTGGAGACCCCTACTCCTATCTCAGCGATGATGATGATTTTCTGGAGGATCAAGCCATGGACTTCTTCACCGATGAGGAGGATTTCGCCTTCATCGATGATGATGAGGATGGCGATTACACCGACTCCGAGGAGTAGTAGCACTTGAGCACTAGCGTTAATGAGCTTTATTCGGTCCCACTGCATCGTAGTTTCCAGAATGGTTCTTAAAACCATCTATTTTTCTTCTTTTGTGGTGTGTTTTTGTATCGTGTGCTATGAATGAATGAAAAGCAAGTTGCTAGAAAATCCGAGTCAAACATTAACAACTTTTCAAAGTCCCTGAACCTTAGAAAGTTCCCTCTTTTCTCATGATCTATCTCAATCTTCAGATGCCACATGGAGGAAGTGGTTCATCCCCGGATCCGATGTTGCAGATCCTGCAAATGTTGGTTTCTGACCGCGAAGCTGAAAGAGCCGAACGTCAAGCCAACCTGGCCACCCTTCAGCAGATAGCTCAGCTAGCCCACAACAATCAAGGCCAAGGAAATCAGGACAACCGTGGATCTAAGCTCAAGAATTTCCAGAATACCAACCCACCTGTTTTCACTAAGTCGGAAGAGCCCCTAGATGCAGACGATTGGCTGCAAACCATGGAGAACAACCTGGAAGTCGCCAGAGTGGAAGCTAACGAGAAAGTTCTGTTCGCCACCCACTATCTAGCCGGAGATGCAAGAGCATGGTGGAACAACGTTCGTGCAATGACCGGAGGACAGATGATGACCTGGGAGGAATTCAAGGTCAAGTTCAGCAGAACCCATGTGCCACCGGGTTTGATCAAGAGAATGAGAGATGATTTCAGAGAACTAAAGCAAGGACGGATGACCGTAGTGGAATACCGTGACAAATTTTTGTCATTAGCTAGGTATGCCCCGAATGAGATCGACACTGAAGCCAAGAAGAAAGAGAGATTTTTGAATGGTCTGCACGATGAGATGCAGATGGTGTTGGTCAATATCCCCTTTGTTGATATTGAATCCCTTGTCGATTCTGCTATCCAGATGGAAGGAAAGATCAACCAAGCCAATGAGAACCGCAAGCATCGCATGATGCATCAGCCAGGAACCCATCAGACCCCAAAGTATCGCCCTAACCCATCTCCAGGATTTGACCCGAGAACCAACAGACCCCCGATGAACCGTCCGACCTATCCCAACAGTGAAAACCCGAGGCCCGGAGGAAATCACAACAAACCCGACAACTCTGGCAATTTCGACCGTGCCCCACCCAAGTTCAACAACAACAATGCTACCGCCAGCACCAACACTGCCCCGAGGACTGGAAGCAATGTTGTGCTCACAAAGAAGGACAAGTCGCAAGTGACTTGTTATGATCAGGAAATAAGGGTCACTACTCCAATGAGTGCCCCAAGAAGAATGCCGCAGCCCCAATACAAATGCCCCAAAGCAAAGGCGTCGTGTTCAGCCAGGAAGAAGGTTTTCCCCAGGGAATTCGCTCAACTGCAACGACCGTCTTTTTCTCATGCATGCTGAAGAAGCCCAGGAAGCGCCAGACATCGTGCTGGGTATGTCTTCTGTTAATTCAGTACTTGCTAGAGTGTTGTTTGATTCTGGTGCATCGCACTCATTTGTCACCGAAGAATTTGCATGCACTGGTAAGATTCAACCAACCAAACTGAAGCATGTTATGATTGTTCAAATCCCCGGATCAACCACCAAAGCTAGGCAAATTTGCAAAGCCGTCCCTATCCGAATCCATGGCATAGATTTTTATGCTAATCTGATAGTACTTAGAACTAAAGGTTTGGAAGTAGTACTAGGAATGGATTAGATGTCCAAACATAAAGGATTGATTGACTGTGCCAAGAAAGCCATAACCATGACCAGTACAGCCGGAATATTAGTCGAGCATGTATCTGAAACCTTACCTCGCCAATTAAAGTGCAACAAGAGTATAGCCCAACCTACCATTGACCAAGTCCAGATAGTTTGTGAATACCCCGATGTATTTCTAGATGTTTTTCCCGGTATGCCCCTAGATCGGGATATCGAGTTTATCATTGAACTAATCCCCGGAACAGGACCCATAGCTCAGAGACCATATAGTATGAACCTGTCTGAACTAGAAGAACTGAAGAAGCAATTGGATGCCATGCTGGAAATTGGATTGATTCAACCAAGTGCGTCACCATGGACATCACCTGTCTTGTTTATGGATAAGAAAGATGGAGGTAAACGTTTGTGTACGGATTATCGGAAGTTGAATGATGTCACTATCAAGAACAAGTACCCATTGCCCAAGATAGAAGATTTGTTTGATCAGTTGATCGGTGCCAAAGTGTTTTCTAAGATTGATCTTAGAACTGACTATCATCAACTCAAGATTCGCGCAGAGGATATTCCAAAGACTGCCTTTACCACCAGATATGGATTATACGAGTATACTGTCATGTATTTTGGATTAACCAATGCCCCCGCTTATTTCATGAATCTCATGAATAAGATTTTTATGGACTTCCTGGATAAGTTTGTCATTGTTTTCATCGATGACATTCTAATTTATTCCAAATCAGAAGAAGAACGTGAGCTATACCTAAGGACCATTCTTGGAACCCTTAGAGAGCATCAGTTGTATGCCAAGTTTAGCAAATGTGAATTCTGGTTACAGGAGGTAGGATTCCTTCGCTACATTGTATCAGCCGGAGGAATTGCCGTTGACCCTGCAAAACCGAAAGATGTCGAAGATTGGCAAGCCCCAACCACTCAAACCCAAGTTCGTGCATTTCTCGGATTGGCAGGATACTATCGCAAGTTCGTAGAAGGATTCTCGAGTATCGCCAGACCCATGACCCAATTGCTGAAGAAAGACAAGAAGTTTACATGGACGGACAAATGTGAAGCGATTTTTCAAGAACTCATCAGGAGATTGATTTCAGCCCCAATCTTAATCATGCCGGATATCACGAAGCCCTTCGACGTGTATTGTGATGCATCCAAGATCGGTCTCGGATGTGTGCTAATGCAAGAAGGAAAAGTTATATCATATCTATCCCGACAACTGAAACAACATGATCAGAGTTACCCAACCCATGACCTTGAACTCGCAGCCATAGCTCTAGCCCTGAAGACATGGAGGCATTACCTGATGGGAAACCGTTGTGAGATTTATTCGGATCACAAGAGCCTGAAGTATATATTCACTCAGAAGGCTGAATATGAGACAGAGAAGGTGGATTGAGCTAATCAAGGATTACGAACTGGACATTCACTATCACCCTGGTAAAGCCAACGTGGTAGCGGATGCCCTTAGCATATTGCTGTGCCGCTTGAACTCCCTGATTTTAAAGGAGCAACCAAGCTTGCACAAAGAGATGGAAGATTTTCGAATGGAATTAGTGAGTGAAGGATTTTTGGCAAGCATAGAACTTCAACCCACTTTGATCAGCCATATCAAAGAGGCGCAGAAAGTAAATGCTAGTATCGATGGAATCAAGCGTCGTATCGGTGCAGACAAAGTACCCGGATTCACCGAAGACGAAGAAGGAGTTCTGTGGTACAAAGGACGCCTTTGTGTAACTGCAGATTCTGAGTTGAAAGAAGTTATTCTGAAGGAACCTCATGATACTCTTTATGCTGTCCACCCCGGAGGAACGAAGATGTATCAAGATTTGAAAGAACAATTTTGGTGGCATAATATGAAGAGAGAAATCGGAAGCAAAATCGCCAAGTGTGATATATGTCAGCGAGTCAAGGCAGGACATCAAAGACCCGTTGGATTGTTGCAATCATTGCAGATTCTGGAATGGAAATGGGATTCCGTTTGAATGGACTTTATCATCGGATTGCCTACTTCTAGTAAGGAAAATGACTCTATCTGGGTCATAGTGGACAGATTGTCCAAAGTATCCCATTTCTTACCCGTCAAGACCACATATCAGAGTTCGAAGCTAGCGGAGTTATACATCGCTAGAATCGTCAGTTTGCATGGAGTCCCCTGATATGAAGGTTTTAATAGTATAGAGTGTTGTCGTGTTCTTTCCACAGGGATCAAGCTAAATAGGTTTGGGGTCACACAACTTAGCAAGCAAAATTGTTTTGGAGATTATCAAGTAGTAAATAAAAATAAATAGAACAATGAAGAAACAAGGCAGGGATCAAGGAGAAACAGGGGTAGAAGGAGAGAATGATCACACAACAACTACACAGCAAAGGGTATAAGAAGACAGAAACTACTGAAACAGACAGTGCAATTTACTAGAAGAGGCAGAATATCTAGAATTAGAGCAGTACTATCGCACACACAGAGCAGTTTTTAGATAGATCAGAGTAAGGACAGAGTGGAGAGAAAGAGAGAGATACCGACCGAAATCTAGACAGTACTTCCTAGAACACTACAAGATGTCTTTCAGTAGAAACACGATGTAGTAGAAGAAGAAGAAGCAGTACAGAATAGAGGGACATGCAGTATTTGATAGCAAACAGAGGAAGGAGAAGGTAGAGTCAAGCACACAGACAGTAATTCGTTGTAGCAAAGGGCAGGAAGATAGATTAACACACAATCACACTTATACTCAGGTTATTTCACAGCAGGAGATACAGAGGTTCAGATTACAACTTCAATTCAGAACAGCTTCTAGCCGAACAGAAGATCGGATACACAGAGGAGAGGGAGAGAGCAGCAAGAGATTACAGAGGAGAGGGAAGAAGAGCTTGTCGAGGAAGAAGAGCCCCAGAGAAGCTTCTCCAGATCCAGGCGCCGGGAAGAAGAACTCACGGAAGAGATGATCGCCAGGAAGAAGGAGAGAGAGACCGGGCTCCCCTCCTGCGGTGCTCTGCCTCACACGCCTTGCGTGCACCACCCTCTTCCCAACCGTCCACCGTGTGTCCTTTCTTGCGTGTGTGCACTAATGCTTTTCTAGTGCGCGTGCACTGCCCCTTTTTGCTCTTTGGTCCTTAGCCTTTTCTTCTTCTTTCCCAAGATGGTCCCTCTGCTCTGCCTCTTCCATACTGATGAACTGCGCAGGGGTTGCAGTGCAAAGCGCTGGATCGCAGTGCATAGCCTTGGCTTGCAGTGCACTGGCTTTGCACCAGTTTTGTGCTTCCTGACATGTTGGCTTGCACTGCTCGCTCTGCCTTGGCGCTGCTTCTGCCCTGGCTTGGTCTTGCACTAGCCTTGGTCTGCCTTGGCACTGAGCTTGCTTTCGCTTTAGCGCTTCTCAGACGCCTTGCTCTACTCGTGTGCTAGCTTTGCACCGACATCGCCTGGTTTAGGCTTTGAACTGCGCTGTGCTCGCCTTGACTAATGGAATGCACTTTGTGGCGAAGCTTTGCACTAAGCGCCTACGGTGCTACACCGCTTGGATATCCCTATGCCAGAGCTTTATATTGCCTTCTTGACTATAATGCTTTGAGTTGCAATGGTTTCTCGCTTTGAGGATAGCTTGCACCGCTCCAAGAGACTTTTGCTCAGATTTGCCACAGGCTTGGTCAAGAACTAACGCAAAGCAATCGTTGGTTCTCTAGCCTTGTACTGCCTGTGTGCTTAGTGCCGCTGTATTGAGGCTTGGAAACAGTGTATGTCCTGCCTCTGGAATATGTTTGCACTGCCCTGGATTTTAGGTGCCTTTGTGCACCTTTCCTGCAAATATGGCAACTGGGCTTTAAAGTGGATCATATAATCAACATTGCCTATTTTCTAGCATTTTAGTTACATAATTGGATCAATAAAGCCTCAAATGCAAATGATTATGCACTGAAATATGCTTAGAAAATAGTTGAACAAGCTGTTGATCAACACCCCCACACTTAGATTTTTGCTTGTCCTCAAGTAAATAGGCAGAGACAGAAACAAATGGTTTCAGCATTAAACCTTTCAGTGGAAAAAATTGCAAACAATCTGGAGTTTATGTAACATATGCTCTAACACAATCATGGAAATGAAAATGTTCACTTGCTCTAGAATATAAATATGCTGACAATTGCTAGTATTCTAGATTTACCTACACTGATAAGAACTGATCTATGAGACAGAAGGAAAATCTATGATGATGTACATAACTGTGTCTTGGAAAGAAAACTGCCAAATTACCTATTAACAAAACTTTGCAACAACTTAATCAGTTTATAGATCAGCACACATTGCTTCACATGGCCATTCCCAGGAACACCCCATGCTAATGCTAGTGCTGATCATAATTGCATATATGTTGTACATTGTTGCTTCACCTGGCTATTCCCAAGAACACCCCAGGCTAATGCATGTACATATTTTTTTTGGATTTGGTATCATAAGCAATTGTTTAGTACAGTTTGTGCTTCACATGGCCATTCCCAGGAACACACCATGCTGATGCTTGTACTAGTTTTAAGTTTTGGCACAAAAACAGTGGGTTAGTACATTTTGCTTCGCATGGCCATTCCCTGGAACACACCATGCTAATGCTTGTACTAGCCCAGAAAAGTCTCAGAGATGGACAGTAACATGGTTTTAGTTTTTATCTCCATAATTAAATTTTCCTCAGTGTAAGTAAGCAAAGAAATCTAGCAATTACCAAACATATCATATATATTATAAGCAAGTGAACAGAGGATTTCCATGAACATGTTAGGTACAGAGCCAAATAAATTCCAGATTGAAAGAAAGTTTGCCAAAGTACAATTTAAAAGCTGGAACCAGAAGCTTCAACAGAAATTTTCAGCTAACATAGGGGTTTGCATTGCAAAGTGACAACAGCTCAGAGAATGCATAGTAATGACATGATGATGCAGCAAATGCATCTCCCCCACACTTAGAATTTGCTATCAGTGTAATTAACTTAGCTGGGGTAAGAAACAGCTCACCAAGTTGCATCTGCACTGCTTCAGCAAGGGGCATGCACTGCCTATGAGCTTCTACAGGAAGCCTGCTCTTCCTTGATAGAAAGCTTGCTCTGCCTCTACTGATCTTGTGAAAGACTGGCACTGCCTCTGCTGAAGAACTGCTCTGCCTTTGGTGCTCATGCATAAGCTTGCACTGCTTTATGAATTGACAAAGCTATGCCCGGTGTCCTCCTTTCCCATTGATGTTTTGCTCAGTAGTATTTCTCTGCACTGCCCTCCTGGACACTCTGCTTCTCTTTTGTTTCTGATAAACTGCTTTTATTCCTAAAGGATAACAAAGACAAACAAACAAACACAAAACAAAAGCAACAAGCTAATTATTTATGGAACTAAGAAAGATAGTAAAATATGAACTTACAGGTCAGGTTGCCTCTTGATAAGCGCTTGTTTAAGGTCATTAGCTTGACCAAGCTCCTGAGATGATCACAGCTGCTGTGCAGCTGGAATTTCCACTTCAGCATCACCATTTGCTTCATCTTCTTCAACAATTTCCATCGGATGACCAACATGATAGTGCTTGAGTCTCTGTCCATTTACCAGGAATGTGCCTTATGTTTTACTCTCAATCAGTACTGCACCATTGTTGAATACTTTCTTCACTTGGCAAGGGACATACCATCTGTACTTGAATTTACCAAGAAACAAGTGGAATCTTGAGTCATAAACAAGCACAAGCTCTCCAGCACAGAATTTCTTTCTGAGTATGTGCTTGTCATGCCAAATCTTTGTTTTCTCCTTGTAAATTCTAGCACTGTCATAAGCATCCAACCTCAGCTCCTCTATTTCACATAGTTGTAGTTTCCTTGCTTTGCCAGCCTTGTCAATGTCCAGATTTAATTTCCTCAGTGCCCATCTGGCTTTGTGCTCCAATTCAATAGGTAAATGGCATGCTTTCCCATAGACCAGCCTAAAAGGTGACATACCAATTGGTGTCTTATATGCAGTTCTGTATGCCCACAAGGAGTCTGACAGTTTCATTGACCAATCTGTTCTTGCTGTGGAGACTATCTTTTCAAGAATTGATTTGATTTTTCTGTTTGAGAGCTCAACCTGGCCATTTGCTTGAGGGTGATAAGGAGTTGTTACTTTGTGATTTACCACACCATATTTCTTCAGCAAATTCTGCAGCTGGAAATTATTGAAGTGTGCACCTCCATCACTGATTACAACTCTGGGTACTCCAAACCTGGGAAATATTACATTCTTGAATAATTTGCAAACTGCTTTTGAATCAGCATTTACTGTGGGAACTGCCTCAACCCATTTGGAGACATAGTCAACAGCAACCAAGATGTGCTTAAATCCTTGTGATGCTGGCAGAGGGCCAATGAAATCAACTCACCAAACATTAAACAATTCAACTTCCAAGATTCCTTGCTGAGGCATCTCATTTATCCTAGAAGGAAAGGATCACATTTCTTGACAAATAGATATGTATCTCTGAACATTGTTGGCCAGAAAAATCCTGCCTGCAGAATTTTTGCTTGTGTTTTGGATGGACCTGCATGACCTCCATAAGGGGAAGAGTGAAAATCAGAGATTACACTCTGTATCTCTTCCTCAGGAACACATCTTCTCATTATTCCATCATTGAAGTGTTTGAATAAGTAGGGTTCATCCCAAAAGTACTCTCTGACATCATGCAAGAACTTCTTCTTTTTTTCTGATAACTGAAATCCACTAGAATGATTTTCCATACCAAATAATTGACTATATCAGCATACCATGGGAGTTTTCCTTGCAACTGAAATGCTTGCATCAATCCTTCTCCTGGCAAATTCTCATTGATGGGGAAATTTTCTGCTGGAATATCTGGAATTCTTGACAGATGATCAGCAACAAGATTCTCTGTCCCCTTTTTATCCTTTACTTCTATATCAAATTCTTGCAGGATCAGTATCCATCCGATGAGCCTAGGTTTTGCTTCTTTCTTGTTCATCAAGTATCTGATTGTAGCATGATCTGTATACACCTCACATTTGTTTCCCACCAAGTATTGCCTAAACTTGTCAAATGCATAGACAATTGCGAGCAACTCTTTCTCTGTAGTTGTGTAGTTTGCTTGGGCTCTGTCAAGAGTTCTTCTTGCATAACTGATCACATGGAGAACCTTGTCTTTCTTCTGTCCAAGCACTGCTCCAACAGCAAAGTCACTTGCATCACACATCAGAACAAAAGACAGTTTCCAGTCTGGTGGTTGGACAACTAGAGCTGAAATCAGAGCTTGTTTGAGTTGGGAAAATGCATTTGAACATTTCTCATCAAAATCAAATATTGCATCCTGATTCAGCAGATTGGTAAGTGGTGCAATTTTTTAAAAATCCTTGATAAATCTTCTGTAGAATCCAGCATGTACCAAAAAGCTTCTCACACCTTTCACATTTACTGGTTCTGGCAAATGAGAGATCACCTCAATCTTTGCTTGATCCACCTCTATACCTCTTGCTGATACCAGATGTCCAAGAACAATTCCTTCCTTTACCATGAAATGGCATTTCTCCCAATTTAGCACTAAACAATGCTGCTGACATTTCTTCAATACTGTTTCAAGATTTTTCATACAATTCTCAAAGCTATTTCCATAAACAGTGAAATCATCCATGAAAAGTTCCATGATTCTTTCAATTTCTTCTGAGAAAATGGACATCATACATCTCTGAAATGTCCCAGGAGCATTGCATAGAACAAATGGTAATCTTCTGTAAGCAAATGTGCCATAGGGACAAGTGAAGGTTGTTTTGTCTTGATCACTTGGGTGAATTGGGATTTGCAAGAACACTGAGTATCCATCCATGTAACAATAATATTCATGCCCTGCTAATCTTTCAAGCATCTGATCAATGAATGGGAGAGGGAAATGATCTTTTCTGGTTGCACTATTTAATTTCCTGAAATCAATGCACATTCTCCATCCTGTGGTTTTCCTAGTGGGAATTTGCTCTCCCTTTTCATTTTCCACAACAGTGATTCCTCCTTTCTTTGGCACAACATGTATTGGGCTTACCCACTCGCTATCACTAATTGGATAAATTATGTCAGCAGACAATAGCTTGAGAATTTCCTGTTTGACAACTTCCTGCAGAGTTGGATTCAATCTCCTTTGATGTTCTCTAGTTGGCTCAGCTCCTTCTTCAAGAAATATTCTGTGATTGTAGACAGCTGTACTTATCCCTTTCATATCTGCAATAGAATATCCAATCACTTCCCTGTATTTTCTTAGCAAATTTACCACTTCAGCAGTCTGTTCATCTGTTAAAGCAGAGCTCATAATCACTGGAAATTTCTTGTTAGCTCCAAGGAATTCATACTTCAAGTGGCTTGGCAAGGGTTTGAATTCAACTTTTTCCTCTGATGAATCTACAGCTACACCCTTTCTGTCATCAGCAATCTGATAGATAGCAAAGTGATGTCCTTCATCTGAAATTCTGTCCCCAGTCAACTCAATGCTTTCAACTTTTGATTCACAGAACAATTCTGAAACACATCTGCCAACTGAATCTATTCTCATGCATTGTTCATTGCTCTGTCGAATATGAGTGGGATGCTTCATATCAAACATTTCTTCATCTTGACCAAATCTCAAAGTTAGTTTTGCTTCCTGCACATCAATCAGTGCACCAGCTGTAGCTAAGAATGGTCTACCCAAAATTACTGCTCTAGTCTTGTCATTCATATCCAAGACTATGAAATCCACTGGATAAGCAAATTTACCCATAGAAACTGGTATATCCATCAACATCCCTACTGGTTTCCTGAATGATCTGTCTGCTAGTTGCAAAGTGATAGCAGTGTCCTGCATTTCTTCTAAATGTAGTTTTTGACTAACTAACAGAGGAAGAACACTGACAGATGATCCTAGATCACACATTGCCATAAATTTTTTGTTCCCAATAATGCAAGGAACACAGAAGCTTCCTGGATCATCTAACTTGGTTGGCAGAGAATTTTGAATCAATGCACTGCATTCTTTAGACAATGCTACAATTTATGGCTCATCCAAGCTTCTCTTCTTTGATAGAAAATCTTTCAGAAACTTGGCATACATTGGAACATGCATTATAGCATCCAGAATGGGAATTGTGATTTGCACTTCTTTCATCATTTCCAAGAACTTGCTGAATTGCTTTTCATCCTTAGTTTTCTCTAGCCTTTCTGGAAATGGGATTCTGATCTTTTCTGCTGGTACTACTACTTATGTTTTCTCTATGCTTTTAACTATTGGATCCTTTCCTTTTTCCTGTTGAGTAGCTCTCTTTTCTGGCACTGGTTCATCTGCAGTTGCACTTCTCAATGCAGGAGATTGGTACATTTGTGGTGTTGGTAACAGACCTGCACCTGATCTTGTAGTAACTGCTCCTGTAACTGAGATTGCTTGACAGTGTGCCTTTGGATTCTGTTTAGGTTGAGAGGGCAATTTTCCTTCTGATTTTTCCTCACCCAATTTTTCACACATGGTGTCAACTTTACTACTCATGCCATTGAACTGATTCTGCATAGTTTCTAGTAGCTTAATCTGCTTTTCTATCAGCTCTTCCATCCTTGAATTCTGTGGAACTAGATTTTCTGCTGGCTTGTAATATTGTGTCCCAGATTGCTGATTGTTTCCTTTAAAGACAACAAATGACTGAACAGAAGTTGGTTGCACATTGCTTCTATAAGACAGGTTTGGATGATTTTTCCAAGATGGATGTAACTGTGAGAGAATGGACCCTGATTCTGTCCTTGAGCATAATTCACTTCAGATACAGATGGACCAATTGTTGCATAGTGTACAATCTGCTATCAAGTGACCAGGTTGACCACAAGCTTCACAAATTTGCTGAGCAGTTTGAACTGAAGCTACTGAGGTTGCTCCATAGCTTGACATCACACTAGCCATCTGTCAGTTCAGCAGTTCAATTTGAGCTGCTAGAGAATCTTTTTGCTGCAGAACATGTATTCCAGGGGCTTGAGGTGCTACTGCTCTTTCACTTGATCACTGGAAATGATGGGATGCCATGCTTTCAATCAGAGTAAATGCTTCATCCAATGTTTTGTTCATTATTCCTCCTCCAGCTGCTGAATCAACATAGGCTCTGGTTTGATGTGTCAGTCCCTTGTAAAATGTTTGCAAAACCAACTACTTCTCCAAACCATGGTGTGGGCACATTCTGATCATTGTATTGTATCTCTACCATGCATCATACAAGCTCTCACCATCATACTGCATAAATCTGGTAATCTTGTCTCTTAACTCAGCTGCTTTAGTTGGAGGAAAGTATCTCTCAAGAAAAGCCTGCAACATATGTTCCCAGGTATCTATCAGATGAGGTGGTAAAGAATGCAGCCACTGCCTTGCTCCATCCCTGAGAGAGAATGGAAACAGAGATAATCTGATGGCATCTGGTGGAACCCCATTCTGCTTCAATGTATTACAGTACTCAAGGAATGTTCTGATATGCTCATGAGGATCCTCAAGTGCTGAACCACTAAACTGAGAATGCTGCACCATATTGATCAGAGCTGGCTTCAATTCAAAGTTGTTGGCCTGAATCACAGGAGAAATAATCCCAGAAGCAAACCCCTGATCCCTTGGAATCCACAGGTCCCTGAGCAAAACTCTCTAGTTATCACCCATGACTCCTACTCTTGTTGCTTGTTTTTCTCTTCTTAATCTCAGAAATGTTCTCTCTATCTCAGGATCAAAATAATTCAGTATCACTTCTTCTCTATAACTCATACAACTGTTACCTGCACATCATAATTCACAGGAAAATAGATCACAAGCATCTGTTGAAACAAACAGAAAATAACACTAAGTCTGCACTACTACCATTCCTAACTTAGTTGATCCCCGGCAGCGGCGCCAAAATTGATATGAAGGTTTTAATAGTATAGAGTGTTGTCATGTTCTTTCCACATGGATCAAGCTAAATATGTTTGGGGTCACACAGCTTAGCAAGCAAAATTGTTTTGGAGATTATCAAGCAGTAAATAAAAATAAACAGAACAATGTAGAAACAAGGCAGGGATCAAGGAGAAACAGGGGTCGAAGGAGAGAATGATCACACAGAAACTACACAGCAAAGGGTATAAGAAGACAGAAACTGCTGAAACAGGCAGTGTAATTTACTAGAAGAGGCAGTACTATCGCACACACAGAGCAGTTTTTAGATAGATCAGAGTAAGGACAGAGTGGAGAGGAAGAGAGACCATGAAATCTAGACAAGATTTCCTAGAACACTACAAGATATGCACTCGTAAGTAGAAACATGCAAGTAGAAGAAGAAGAAGAAGCGATGAATAGAGGGACATGCGATTCGACAAAGAAAGAGGAAGGAGAAGGCAGCGTCGAGCACACAAACAGTAATTCGTTGCAGCAAAGGGCAGGAAGATAGATTAACACACAATCACACTTATACTCAGGTTATTTCACAACAGGAGATACAGAGGTTCAGATTACAACTTCAATTCAGAATAGGTTCTAGCCGAACAGAAGATCAGATACACAGAGGAGAGGGAGAGAGCATCAAGAGATTACAGAGGAGAGGGAAGAAGAGATTGTCGAGGAAGAAGAGCCCCAAAGAAGCTGCTCCAGATCCAGGCGTCAGGAAGAAGAACTCACGGAAGAGATGATCGCCAGGAAGGAGAGAGAGACCAGGCTCCCCTCGTGCGGTGCTCTGCCTCACACGCCTTGCGTGCACCACCCTCGTCCCAACCGTCCACTGTGTGTCCTTTCTTGCGTGTGTGCACTGCTGCTTTTCTAGTGCGCGTTCACTACCCCTTTTTGCTCTTTGGTCCTTAGCCTTTTCTTCTTCTTCTTTCCCAAGATGGTCTCTCTGCTCTGCCTCTTCCAAACTGATGAACTGCGCAGGGGTTGCAGTAAAAAGCGCTGGATCGCAGTGCACAACCTTGGCTTGCGATTAATCGGCTTTGCACTAGTTCTGGCTGCCTGTTGGCTTGCACTGCTCGCTTCCTGCTTGGCGCCGCTTCGCTTACTTGGTCTTGCACCTTCTCGCTTTGGCACCGAGCTTGCTCGCTTAGCGCCGCTCAGATCCTTGCTCGCTCGTGTGCTAGCTTTGCGACATCGCCTGGTCTAGGCTTTGAACTGGCTGTGCTCTCGCCTTGACTAATGGAATGCACTGTTGGCGAAGCTTTGCCGAGCAGCTTCGTGCTACACCACCTTGGATCTCCCTATGCTAGGAGCTTTATATTGCCTTGCTGACTGTAATGCTTTGAGTTGCAATGGTTTGCTCTACCCTTTGAGGATATCTTGCACTGCTCCAGTAGACTTTTGCTCAGATTTGCCCTGGGCTTGGTCAGCAACTACACTTGCAAAGCACTGTTGGTTCTCCAGCCTTTTACTGCCTGTGTGCTTAGTGCTGCTGTATTGAGGCTTGGCACAGTGTATGTCTTGCCTCTAGAATATGTTTGCACTGCCCTGGGTTTTAGGTGCCTTTGTGCACCTTTCCTGCAAATATGGCAACTGGGCTGTAAAGTGGATCATATAATCAACATTGCCTATTTTCTAGCATTTCAGTTACATAATTGGATCAATAAATCCTCAAATGCAAATGATTATGCACTGAAATATGCTTAGAAAATAGTTGAACAAGCTGTTGATCATCCCCAAGAACATCGTATCGGATCGAGGAACTCAGTTCACCTTGAGATTCTGGAAGAAAGTCCAAGAAGGTTTAGGAACCCGACTAGATTTCAGCACCGCTTATCACCCTCAGACTGATGGTAAACGGAGCGAGTAAATAAAATACTCGAAGATATGCTGAGAGCATGTGTGTTAGAATATGGATCTAAGTGGGAAGACTGTCTGCCATTTGCAGAATTTTCATACAACAACAGTTATCAAGCTAGTTTGCAAATGGCCCCACTTGAATTCATGTATGGAAGGAAGTGTCGCACCCCTTTAAACTAGTCGGAAGTAGGAGAGAGTCAGATTTTCAGACCCGATATCCTACGAGAAGCAGAAGAGAAGGTTCACAAGATTCGTGAGCACCTCAAGACAGCTCAGTCAAGGCAGAAGAGTTACGCCGACAAGAGACGTCGAGACCTCGCCTTCAACATAGGAGATTTTGTGTATCTGAAAGTGTCTCCATTGAAAGGAATGCAACGTTTCCAACTGAAAGGAAAGTTAGCCCCCAGATATATAGGCCCCTTCAAGATTCTGAACCATCGAGGAGAAGTGTCGTATCAATTGGAACTACCCGAAGAGATGTCAGCCTTACACAATGTGTTCCATATCTCATTACTTCGCAAGTGCCTCGAAGTTCCAGAGAAGACTGAAGTGTTCAAGATTATTGATCACCGGACCATAGAAATCAACGATGATCTGACCTATCCCTAGCAATGCAAGCGGCACAGACCCGGGATGTCCGCCTCCCGCCTCGTGTTGTCGGCTGGGACCAGATGGGAGAAGCAGGAGATTAGAAGGTGGGACAGGTCGGTCCCATGGGAGCCGGCAATTACGCGGAGCATGCAATCAGACCTTGGTTGGAAAGACTGTACCATGCATGCATTTTTCAGGTCCGGGGAGAGTCAGCTAGCTACCGCATGCCTCACGCTACAATTCGGGATACGGTGGGCGTTAGCCGCTAATCCCGCAGGCGATAAGAGGGATTATGATACGGGATTAGTGTGTTTTTTCTGGCGGGATGGGAGGCGGGCATGGCGGAATGTCCCATCCCACTTACATCACTACCTATCGCTAAGTGCCCATCCGTATTTTGGAAGAATCTTTCAGAACTACCAGAACCCGAAGCATCAAGTTTCTCAAGATTCAATGGAGCAACCACACAGAAGAGGAAGCTACCTGGGAGCGCGAAGATCACATCAGGACGGAGTTTCCCGATCTCAAATCCTAGGTAATATTTTTCGTCCTTTTTCAAATCTCGGGACGAGATTTTGTTTAAGGGGGGAAGGTTTGTAACATCCCAAAAATATTAAACTTGGATCATCAAACTCTAACCATCAAAATTAGGATTAACAAAAACTTTTCCAATTAAAAACATAAAGGCATTCATATGTGTGTGCATTAAAATTTGGATTCTTTTGAATTGCCATGGTTCTGTGTTTCTTTGCTTGTAAAATGATTCTTAGGTGAAATAAACATCATCTAAACAATCCCCAAACTTTTCCCAAAGACAAACAAGTCAAAACAAACAAGTTAAGTGAATGGTCACTTTGGCCAAATTAACTCCCATGCCTACTTTGGCTATCCCTAACTTTCAGAACTTAACAGAAACGTGTTTGGATCTTTGCACCCCTTGATAGTACTCATAATAAGGTACCAAGGCCCACTTTGTGATCATGCAAAAACATTTAAATGGTTAGTTTAAATGAGAGTTTAAAATTGAATCTATTTCATATGGGAAGATCCCACTATTTCAAAAACCACCCAAACAAGCTCAATTTTCAAAACCCAAGCATCCACAGAATCCTCAACACGTGCCTAGCACACCCACCAAAAATCTTTTCAAAATTCAAAACTTAAGTTCTTGCATCCATTTCATCAAACAGGTTGTAGATGCAAATCAACAAAATCAAAAACACTATGTTGAGCAGTGTTTTGGGCCAACCTTGTTCCCTCTCTGGTTACACTAGCCTTAGTAGATCATCTAGCAACCTTAACTAATCTCTAGCACCACTGTGAGCATGCCAATGCCATCAATGGTGAGCAGGCCGAGAGCACCCATGTCACCCTAGTGTGGAGAGCACCCGCAAGATTTGCTACATACATATTTTTTTGTTGCTCCAACCGTAGTGTGATTTTGCTATAATACTGTAAATATTTTGCTACAAGATGATCGACGATAGTCTTCGGGGAACTCGTTTTTCTAGGTAGAAACTTTTTTGCTACAAGGTCTCCGGCGATGGCTCCGGCAAAATCTATTTTTTGCTACATCTACACATTTTATTTTCTATCACCGTTTTGTGGTTTTGGTACAATAGAGTAATTTTTTTGCTACGAGGTCTTCCGCGATGTTTTTTCCAGCGAGTCTCCGGTGATGTCTCTGGCAAAGTACGTTTTGCAATGTTAGGACATTTTTTTTGCTACAAGGTCGTCCGTGAGATCTCTGGCGAACTCTCCAGCGAGGTCTTGTCTTTTTATTCATTTTCCAAATTGAACTGTTTTTTGCTACATGTAGCAAAAGCGGGGCTATATGTAGCAAAAGCGGGATTAAAATACGAAAACAAGATCTAACCGTTGTTCTGGGCTGATCGGACGGCTGGGGACCCGGGGGATGGAAAGGATGGAAAGTTTCCATCCTCGGGGGATGCCTAGCGCCGCCCTTTAATTTTTCCCATCCCTGATCTGGTTTGGTACAATTGACTTTAGGTTCTTTTGAGTTTGCCTGTTAGTTACACCCTGGATAGTTGCCAGATGTTTACCCTTTGGATCAGCCAACACCTCACATTTTCTAGTGTCATGAAATATGTGTAGAGTTCGCAGCATAGAAAACAAAAAATTCCTACGATGGGAACAACTATGTACCAAGATCTATCTACTAGATATAATCAACGGGGGGATATACATCCATAGAGAACATACCCTAGAAGACCGATAAATCTTAACGAGGTTGAACTCGTGGTTGATGTAGACGATCTCTTGCCGATCTTAAGATCGAGAGGAAGTCCTAGCGCCGCAAATCAGTGGCGCATCCGTGCTCGCACACACGTCCGAGGCACCGAGCAACCTCCGCCTCCTCGCTCCAGTGATGCAGCGGAAGCACAACTCTTTCTTACCGAATAGCCACCGGGAACATGTATCTCGCTAGCCCGATACCATGGGGGATAAATACTAGAGGGGGAGAGAGATCCTTCACGAGGAGGTGTAAGTGAGAAGAGAGGAGGGGGATCCTTTTATAGGAGGAGGGGGCACCCAAGGGGGTGGCCGCCGGCCATGGGGGCTGCCCCCTCCCCTCCTTCATTCATGTGGGTGGACACTCCATTCACAAAAAGCCTTTCAATTTCCTCCACTAAAAAACCCACTCAAATTCCCATTAAATTTCCACCAAATTTAATGCAAACTCTCATTAAATAAAACTCCTTTTATTTATTCAGAATTTTGTCAATTACTTTAATGACAAACATTCACATATAACCCCTTGCTAGTATTTCATTTCACATACAAAAACACTTTCTGCAATTTCACCCAAAAACCTGTTTTAGTATCTAGTGAAATAAATTCATGTGCTTGTTATTCTTTACGGCATGAAACTTTTGCTCCAAATGATGTCAGTGTCTCTTAACTGTGTCACCCTACGGTTCGCGAATAATGTGGACATGATTGAGACCCCTCTCAGATCAATAATCAGAAGCGGTATCTGGAGATCCATAATGACTCCCACACATTCAACATGACTTTCTTGTGATCGTGAGAACCTTTTGCGCTAGTATCTTAATCCTTCTGTTTCACGATATATTACATGTCCAAGATTCGATCATGGGTATATCCATACCTAGTTTGATCCCATTAACGACATATACTCTTTTCTCGTTCTCGTGATCATTCTAGTGAACAAATCACTTGCTTGCAAGCTAATCAATGTGATACCACCGAGAGGGCCCAGAGCATATCTATCCGTCATCGGGATGAACAAATTCCACTCTCGATCCATGAGACTCAACATAACACTTTAGTAGTACTGAACCCATCTTTATAATCACCCTTTTACGGTGTGACGTTTGATGTTATCAAGATACTCTTCGGGTGTTAGTGATTGACATGATCTCATGGTCTAAGGATTAGGATCACTTCGTATGATGTTATAGCAATATAAACTCAATGACTTTGATCGTAATGCTATACTTCAGATGAATGTTCATCACACCATTACACTAATGTTGTGACCTCGTTATTAACAACATCCAATGTTCATGATCAGGAAACCTTGATCATCTTGTTAATCAGCGAGCTAGTTTATGAGAGAGGCATAACTAGGAACTTTCTGTTTGTTTATTAAACACACATGTATTAACGTTTCCATATTAATACAATTATAGCATGCAAAATAAACATCTATCATATACTTGGAATACACATAATAACCACTTTATTATTGCCTCTTAGGGCATATTCCCTTCAGTCTCCCACTTGCACTAGAGACAATAATCTAGTTACATAGTGATAAATCTAACACCCTGTGGCATCCCGCAAAACCACTACTAGAAAATCGCGTTGAATTTGTGCATTGCATCGTCATCATCATGCATTGTTTGCCAAAACTATTTTCTCAAAGCCCTTGTTGTTTTCTAAAGCGCCCCACCTTAATTCAAATGCAAGCCCGGTCCCCGGATTATTTTTGTTCGAGTGCTATCGGTTCGCAAAAGGTTTTAACAAAACAAATAAAAATTATATTATTTTTAGTAGGGGCAGTCGAACGGGCCAGATCGACCCGAACGACCACCCCTGTTTTTTTTTAAACGGTCCACCTAACCGCCCTGTAAAAATCCTAGAGCTACCCACTATCCTACCCACCCCTAGATCCACATCACCCCACCCAATCCCTGGACGCCACCTCATCTCACCCCTCTTCCCTAACCACTCCTAGCCCGCCACGTGGCCCAACTCTATCCCCATCACCCACTACCTCTCTCTCTCAACCCACTCACCCAACCGGCCCCACTCCCTCACAGTACACGCACGCCAGCCCTCCACTCCCTCACACCCGCGTGCCCTGCCTGGGCCCCACCTTCCACCGAGCCACCGCCCATCCCGCGCCTCCCAGCTCCCCTCCTCCCTCGCGCTCCTCTCCCTCTCCTTCCTCTCCTCCCGACCCGGCTCCCTCTCCCCGCTGCTCCTCAGCTGGCCCTACCTCCAGCGCTCCGCCTCCCTCGGCGACCTCGCCTCCCTGCCGCGCCCCTCCTCCTCTCACGTCGCCTCACAAGGCCTCGACCTCGCCTCATTAACGCACTCCGCCGCCAGCCTCCCGACCCCAAGACCCACGCCTGACGCGACCCACCTACTGCTCATCCGCGAGCTCTGCCCCGGCCACAAGGCCAGAGCTCCGCCTCGCTCTGCTCCTCCTGGCGCTGGCGCCCCTGTCGCCTGGCGACCAGCGTCGCCCGGCGAGCCTCCGCCACCGGCTCCGCTCCTTCCGCCTCCCCTCCGTCTCGCCCGCCTCCGCAGAGCGCGAGCTTCGTCGCCGGGTCTCCGCCGCCACGCCGTGGACCCCATCAACCCGCCAAGGCCTCGGACGTCTGGCGACGCTCCTCGAAGCCGTCGCCGCCCATTGAGCAAGCGCCAGCGGCGGCTGCTCAGCCCGGCCGGCCGTCCGTCGCGACCGCCGTTACTGCCTCGCTCGCTGCCGCCACCGCCGCCGCTTCTTCCCTGCCCAAAGGCTGCCGAGTCGCCGTGGCCACCGCCTCGGTCCAGCAACGAGCCCAGGAGCATGGCCCACCTTTTGTGTTTGGGTGGATTTTGTCCTGGCGATGCGCCTTGATGTGTTGATGTGGCGTCCTGGTCAAGATCGCCTCGAGGATCCAAGTCGAACTCAAACCCAAGGCCAAACCCGAGGCTCGCCATGATCTTTCTCGAGGCGACAAGACCCGTCGAACCCCAGAGCCGAAGGTCGATCTGAAGCGCCAGGACCTAAACCTGCAGAATGCCAAGATCGCCGAGAACGCCAAGATCTTCCACATAGATGCGGATCCGACGCCCGTTCACGGACTTCGAAGACCGATCCCGGCGCGCCCGGACCCCCCTGGAATCGAGACCGACACCGAGACCCCGACGCGACAAGTGCTTCGTCCCGAACGCCATGACCGACAACATGCCCCGAGACCCCGGATGCGCCAAGACCTACCCCTTTAATCCGAGAACGATCCCGCCGAGCCCGATCCGTCGAACCCTGGACCCTGAGACCGACCCCGGAACCCGGAACCCCAAGTTCGTCGAGACCCCCTAGTGTGTGACCCCTTCTCCTCGAACCCTAATCTATAACATAACAACTTGTTGCATATTTAATTGTCATCTCGCATGCATATCTGTGGTTTGGGGGCCTTATGCCGATTCACCTCATAATTAAATATGGGGGCCATATGCGGGCAAATCTAGCCTTATATTGGCCTCATTTAAACATGTGTAGCGAACCGTTGCCATCTCTTGTCTTGCTATATAACATTTAAATTGCGGGGGTTTTCTAAATAACTTGAACCACCTAACTAATTTTCGGGACCCCGGTTCCGCCTAATATGACCTAATTGCATCGCCTTTTGCCATGCCATGCATCATACATGCATCATGCCGATCTTCTGCCATTGTATTAAATATTGCATCCGGTGTTTCTTCTAGTGTTTTGCTTCTTCGCGGATAAGGCCGTTGAGTTGATGTGAGCTTCGTCCCGATCTTCGGTTGAACCCTTCGACTATGTTTTCAGGCGAGCATCTCCCCCTTTCTACCTATCTTACTTTTATAGTATTTATTCCCTCCTGTTGATCTATTGCTATCTGTGTTGCGATGCTCTAGTTTCCGTACCCGTGATCTCCCTTGCAACCCTATATTGCCTTGGACACACCCTATTACCTGTTGTTTGGTAGATAGTTGGACTTGCGCGTCGTAGTTGCTTGCTCAAGTGCTGATGTGTGTCGTCATATGCCACAGTTGCTGATGTATCGCCGCATGTTGATGTTGGAGATGATTCTAGTTTTATTTATCGTCACTTTAATTTCTGTTTAACAACTAAAATTGAATAAGCAGAGGCATCGGTGGGTGATAGAACATATTTGGTTTCCGAACGCCCACTTGTGTCCCGTAAGACCCCGAGTACTTGATACCTGTTCCTTGATTTATCGCGCTATCCATATCCGGGAGGAATATGGGACCCCCCTGAGCCAGAGCTTGATTCATTCTTATTTCTTGGGGCCACAAACTAGTTTGAGGTTTTATTTACGATCCTGTACTTATGCCATGCTACTTTCTGTATTTAATTTGTGCGAGGAGCACACTGTATCTGTTAGGAAGGCGGAGTGATTACGCGGTATCGACAAGCCCAGCCACACTTTCGGGTTCCCGCTTCTGACCATTGGCGCTAACCTTGAGGCCGTCTCGGAGCTTGCTTACTCGCTATGGATCTACTCAAAGGGTGGCCTGAAATATTTCAATCTGTGATTGTTCACGTGAAAGCCTCGTTGGTTTTGAGTTGGTTTTTCCGAGGTTGATCGGCGTGTGTTGCTATTGGTGCACCCGGCGGGTAAAACTTTCTCAAAGCCGTGTCCATGGATATGGACGACTTGGAGCAAGATATCTCGATCATAGACAAGCATAACTAAAGTTTACTGCTATAAATTTGACTTATAATGACTAGTAATCAGCTTCACTATAATGGAATGGCTAATTAACACTGCCCACAATTGCTTGTTTGGTTGTCGCCATGCAATTGTATCGACTAGTAAGTATTGCAACTTCTAGCGGAATGGCTGAATAAAAGTACCAACAACTGCTGGGTTTTGGGATTATATCATCTTCAGATCTGATTAGTAATTGCTGCAACTACAACGGAATGGTCAACTAAAAGTGCCCACTGCTTACTTTATCAGGACGATTATCTAAACCTGACTAGTAAAGTGCCGCAACTATAACTGAATAAATAAAACTGCCAACTGTGTGAGTTCCTCGGTTGACTTCCTCGTTTGGTCTCGAGGGGGAAACGCCAGGATGGGTTTGTTTGATGATAGAATCAGGTTGGTTCCGAATAGGTCCTTCTTACCCCCTCTGTTTGACGCCAGTGTATCGAGTCTCTATAGGTTGTTTAGTGCATCTTTGCCGCCTCGATCCACCATACCTATGTAGGCGAGGACCGAATTTAGCTAGCCTGTCATCTTGCCTCGATCGACGCTCCTTCTTTTCCTTTGCCCTTTGTCGGCACCCCTTTTGTTTAAGGTGTTTTGAGATCGACGCCATAGCGTGGTTACCCTTCCGCTTGGCTGGGCAGGGTTATGGACGCCATTGGTTATTCTTGGGGCTCTTAGCCCCATTTGCATCTTGTCCGTAGCTGGACGCTCTATCGTTTTCAAGGTGATTTGGATCTTTGTATGTTATATCTGTATTCTTGACTCTTTGAGCCGCTGTTGTATATATCTGTTCTGTGGGTCCCATCGAGGACTGTTGTGTAATGTTATTACTTCGTTTTCCACCCGCATTAAAGTGCTGGTGGCACCTTTGAATCGTTTCTATGCGGGTTTGGCGAATTTTGCTCAAACTTGCATAGGTCCGATTCGAGGGTGTTCTGAGTGGTATCGAGCTCAGCTTCGATACCCACAAGTCCAAATTTGAGGATAACCTAGCTAACGGCGAAGAGTGTCAAAACTATTTTCCAAAATCGGTTGGATAGTTACGGATAGGTCTGATTTACTCCTTACCCTCTGTTTCTCCTCTTACCTCTCGTGTTTTGAATCCGCTCTCTTCCCTCTCTTGAGTCCAGATTTCGCGGTTGGGTTTCCGTCGTACCTTGTGGTTTCTCTTTCTCCTTTGTAACGGAGGTGCTACGATCATCAATCGCAATCGCTCATTGTGCCCTTCATCCGATCTTTTGTTCTTGAGCTCCTTATCCATGTGTGTTCCTTGCTGGATACCAGTGTTGTTGAAAAACATATGAGAAGGACGAGCATTGGTGAAGTTGGAGTATACCTTGAGCATGTGTTGTTCATGCCAATGGAACCATCGCGAAACCTAATCAGTGTGTCTTTCATACGATTTCTGTGGTATCTCCCGGTGTTTTCCGGCGCGACGACATCATCTACGCCAGATCCGATGCAGAGTCTGCATCACTCCTTTGTTTCCGAACCTCGCTTGTCGAGATCTTCAGTCTAATTCCGAGAGTTGGTTGCATAATCCGTCTATTCGCGTGCAGAGAAATGGTTTGAGTGCGGGATGGAGTAGCTACCCTACCACTGCTCTTATCATTCGCTCTTGTACGTCGAATCAGTGGATCCAGCAATTTTACTCCGTCCACGGAAGTTAGGGGTGGCTTTATTTGCGATGCCTCTGCCTTCGACCTTTTGTTCCCGGAGTGTTCTCTCGACGATCAGGAGCAACGACCCTTTGTTGGTGGTGTCGCCGTTTTCCCCGATGAAGAAGGAACCCTCGTTAGCGGTGTCGCGAGGATCTACACGAAGCAAGAAGATGCAGATCGCCGACCTTCCTTCCGGTACCATGAGGCGGATCTCGAGGGCGAGATCCTTCGTTAGTGGTGTCGAATTGTGGCATCCCGCAAAACCACTACTAGAAAATCGCGTTGAATTTGTGCATTGCATCGTCATCATCATGCATTGTTTGCCAAAACTATTTTTGCAAAGCCCTTGTTGTTTTCTAAAGCGCCCCACCTTAATTCAAATGCAAGCCCGGTCCCCGGATTATTTTTGTTCGAGTGCTATCGGTTCGCAAAAGGTGTTAACAAAACAAATAAAAATTATATTATTTTTAGTAGGGGCAGTCGAACGGGCCAGATCGACCCGAACGACCACCCCTGTTTTTTTTAAAACGGTCCACCTAACCGCCCTGTAAAAATCCTAGAGCTACCCACTATCCTACCCACCCCTAGATCCACATCACCCCACCCAATCCCTGGACGCCACCTCATCTCACCCCTCTTCCCTAACCACTCCTAGCCCGCCACGTGGCCCAACTCTATCCCCATCACCCACTACCTCTCTCTCTCAACCCACTCACCCAACCGGCCCCACTCCCTCACAGTACACGCACGCCAGCCCTCCACTCCCTCACACCCGCGTGCCCTGCCTGGGCCCCACCTTCCACCGAGCCACCGCCCATCCTTTGCCGCCTGTCCCCAACCTCCCTTCAGCCCTCTCCTCTCCTTCCTCCCGACCCGACCCGCTGCCTCTCCTCCAGCGTCTGCAGTGGCCGCGTCTCCAGCTCCTGCCTCCCGCCTCCCCGCCTGCAGCGTCCCACCTCCCCTGAGCGACCTCGCCTCACTGCAGCTCACGGCTCCGCCTGTCAGCCGCCTCGGCCTCCTCCTCCTCCGTGCCTCAGCGTGCTCACCGACCTCGCCTCCGTCAACGTGCCGTCGCCCCTCCCGACCCAGATCACGCCTGACGCGACCCACCCTCCGCTCCGGCCATGAGCCTCGCGTCCCGGCCATGAGCTCCGCCGCCGCGCTCCTGCTTCCTGGCGCCACAGCGCCCCTGCCGTCGCCGGCGACCAGCGCCGCCTGGCCGAGCCCGCCACTGCTCACCTCCTTCCGCCTCCCTCCGCCGTCTCCAGCGCGAGCTCGTCGCCGGCCGGGTCCTCACGCCACGCCCGTGGACCCCATCAACCCGCGCTCACAGATGTCTGCGCCGCCTCCCTCGAAGCCCGCTGGAGCGGGCAGCCAGCGGCTTGCCAGACTCGCTAGCCGGCCGTCCGTCCGCGACCGCTGTTCCACCGGCCTCGCCTGCCGCCACCGCCCTTCCACCGTCCGGCCAAGCCGTCGCCGGAGTCATGGCCACCGCCTCGGTCCCGCGTCAGCGAGCCCCGGAGCATGGCCCACCCTTTGTGTTTGGGTGGATTTTGTCACAGCGATCGCCTTGATGTGTTGATGGCGTCCTGGTCAAGATCGCCTCGGATCCAAGTCCAACTCCGAAACCCCAAGGCCAAACCGAGGGCTCGCCATGATCTTTCTCGGGGGACGACAAGTCCCGTCGAACCAGACCCGAGCGAAGGTCGATCAAGCGCCAGACCTAAACGCAGAATGCCAAGATCGCCGAACGCCAAGATCTTCCACATAGATGCGGATCCGGCGCCCGTTCACGGACTTGAAGACCGATCCCGGCGCCGGACCCCCTGAATCGAGACCGACACGAGACCGACGCGACAAGTGCTTCGTCCCGAACGCCATGACCGACAACATGCCCCGAGACCCCGGATGCGCCAAGACCTACCCCTTTAATCCGAGAACGATCCCGCCGAGCCCGATCCGTCGAACCCTGGACCCTAAGACCGACCCCGGAACCCGGAACCCCAAGTTCGTCGAGACCCCCTAGTGTGTGACCCCTTCTCCTCGAACCCTAATCTATAACATAACAACTTGTTGCATATTTAATTGTCATCTCGCATGCATATCTGTGGTTTGGGGGCCTTATGCCGATTCACCTCATAATTAAATATGGGGGCCATATGCGGGCAAATCTAGCCTTATATTGGCCTCATTTAAACATGTGTAGCGAACCGTTGCCATCTCTTGTCTTGCTATATAACATTTAAATTGCGGAGGTTTTCTAAATAACTTGAACCACCTAACTAATTGTCGGGACCCCGGTTCCGCCTAATATGACCTAATTGCATCACCTTTTGCCATGCCATGCATCATACATGCATCATGCCGATCTTCTGCCGTTGTATTAAATATTGCATCCGGTGTTTCTTCTAGTGTTTTGCTTCTTCGCGGATAAGGCCGTTGAGTTGATGTGAGCTTCGTCCGATCTTGGTTGAACCTTCGACTATGTTTTCAAAGCAGCATCTCCCCTTTCTACCTATCTTACTTTTATAGTATTTATTCCTCCGTTGATCTATTGCTATCTGTTGCGATGCTCTAGTTTACTGCCCGTGATCTCCCTTGCAGCCCTATATTGCCTTGGACACACCCTATTACCGTTGTTTGGTAGATAGTTGGACTTATGCGTCGTAGTTGCTTGCTCAAGTCTTTGATGTGTCGTCATATGCCACAGTTGCTGATGTACCGCCGCATGTTGATGTTGGAGATGATTCTAGTTTTATTTATCGTCACTTTAATTTCTGTTTAACAACTAAAATTGAATCAGCAGAGGCCTCGGTGCGTGATAGGAAATATTTGGTTTTAACGCCACTTGTGTCCCGTAAGACCCCGAGTACTTGATACCTGTTCCTTGATTTATCGCGCTATCCACATCCGGGAGGTATATGGGACCCCCCTGAGCCAGAGCTTGATTCATTCTTATTTCTTGGGGCCACAAACTAGTTTGAGGTTTTATTTACGATCCTGTACTTATGCCATGCTACTTTCTGTATTTAATTTGTGCGAGGAGCACACTGTACTGTTTAGGAAGGCGGAGTGATTACGCGGTATCGACAAGCCCAGCCACACTTTCGGGTTCCCAGTCGCTTACAGCCATTGGCGCTAACCTTGAGGCCGTCTCGGAGCTTGCTTACTCCGTTGTGGGATCTACTCAAAGGGGTGGCCCCCTGAAATATTTCTGAATCCTCTGATTGTTCAGTCGTGAAAGCCTCGTTGGGTTTTGAGTTGGTTTTTCCGAGGTTGATCGAGCGTGTGTTGTTATTGGTGCACCCCGGTAAAACTTTTCAAAGCCGTGTCCATGGATATGGACGACTTGGAGCACGATCTCGATCATATACAAGCATAACTAAAGTTTACTGCTATAAATTTGACTTATAATGACTAGTAATCAGCTTCACTATAATGGAATGGCTAATTAACACTGCCCACAATTGCTTGTTTGGTTGTCGCCATGCACAATTGTATCTGACTAGTAAGTATTGCAACTTCTAGCGGAATGGCTGAATAAAAGTACCAACAAGCTTTGGGTTTTGGGATTATATCATCTTTATCGTATTTGATTAGTAATTGCAACTATAACGGAATGGTCAACTAAAGTGCCCATTGTTTACTTTATCGGACGATTATCTAAACCTGACTAGTAAAGTGCAAACTATAATCGAATAAATAAACCGCCAACCGTGTGAGTTCCTCGGTTGACTTCCTCGTTTGGTCTCGAGGGAAACGCCAGATGGGTTTGTTTGATGATAGAATCAGGTTGGTTCGAATAGGTCCTTCTTACCCCTCTCTGTTTGGCCTTGATGTATCGAGTCTCTATAGGTTGTTTAGTGCATCTTGCCGCCGCCTCGATCCACCATACCTATGTAGGCGAGGACCGCCGATTCTAGCCTCGCCGTGCATCGCCTCAAGATCGACGCCTTCTTTTTTCCTTTGCCCTTTGTCGGCACCCCTTTTGTTTAAGCAGGTTTTGAGATCGGCGCCGTTAGCGGGTTACCCTTCCGGCTTGCTGGGGGGTTATGGACGCCATTGGTTATTCTTCAGGGCTCTTAGCCCCATTTGCATCTTGTCCGTAGCTGGACGCTCTATCGTTTTCAAGGTGATTTGGATCTTTGTATGTTATATCTGTATTCTTGACTCTTTGAGTCGCTGTTGTATATATCTGTTCTGTGGGTCCCATCGAGGACTGTTGTGTAATGTTATTACTTCGTTTTCCACCCGCACGAAAGTGCCTGGTGGGCACCTTTGAATCGTTTCTATGCGGGTTTGGCGAATTTTGCTCAAACTTGCATAGGTCCGATTCTGAGGGTGTTACACACCCATAGAGTTCTGGTGTTTATCATGTTTTTCTCCAGGGAGATTTTTAGTCAACGGATCTGCTACATTGAGATCCGTGTGCACTTTACAAATCTTTATATCTCCATCCTTGACATGCTCGCGGATG
Source organism: Avena longiglumis (assembly GCA_030063025.1). Classification (NCBI taxonomy): domain Eukaryota; kingdom Viridiplantae; phylum Streptophyta; class Magnoliopsida; order Poales; family Poaceae; genus Avena; species Avena longiglumis. The sequence goes on along the minus strand of CP125978.1, from coordinate 409,929,872 downwards.
GAGCGAAACCGACGCTTAATATGCTTGGAATTCTTGTGAGACCTTGGTTCTTTGGCATTGGCTATGGCACCATTGTTGTCACAACAGATCACCATTGGGTCCAACGCGCTCGCAACCACACCTAGTTTGGATATGAACTCCTTCATCCAAACCGCTTCCTGAGCCGCTTCCGAAGCATCAACATATTCGGCCTCCATTGTTGATCCCGCCACCACGGGTTGTTTGAAACTCCTCCAACTAACCGCTCCACCATTCATGAGAATACGTATCCGGATTGAGACTTAGAGTCATCCGGATCAGTGTCAAAGCTAGCGTCGACATAATACTTAGCGACGAGCTCTTCTTCACCTCCGTACACAAGAAATATATCCTTTGTTCTTTACAAGTACTTAAGGATATTCTTGACCGCTATCCAGTGTTCCGATCCTGGATCAGATTGGTACCTACTAGTCAAACTAATAGCATGTTCCACATCCGGTCTTGTACATAGCATGGCGTACATTATAGAGCCTATGGCTGAAGCATAGGGGACTTTGTCCATTATCTCTCTTTCTTCCGCCGTAGTCGGACTTTGAGTCTTGCTCAATGTCTTGCCTTGCAACATAGGTAAGACTCCCTTCTTATTTCCGTCCATTTTAAACTTCTTTAAAATCTTATCAAGGTATGTACTTTGCGATAACCCTATTAGGCGCCTAGATCTATCTCTATAGATCTTTATTCCTAATATGTATGACGCTTCACGTAGGTCCTTCATTGAAAATTTGCTGTTTAGATAACTTTTAACACTGTTTAAAACATCTATATCATTTCCGATCAATAATATCATCCACATATAATATCAGAAATGCCACATTGCTCCCACTCACTTTCTTGTAAATACAAGCCTCTCCATAAGTTTGGACAAATCCAAACTCTTTGATCACCTCATCAAAGCGGAGATTCCAACTCCGGAATGCTTGCTTCAGTCCATAGATGGATCGCTGAAGCTTGCACACCTTGTTAGCATCCTTAGGATCAACAAAACCCTTTGGTTGTATCATATACAACTCTTCTTCGATATTGCCATTGAGGAACGCGGTTTTGACATCCATCTGCCATATCTCATAATCGAAATATGTAGCAATTGCTAACATAAACCTAACTGACTTTAGCATCGCTACGGGAGAGAATGTCTTATCGTAGTTAGCTCCTTGAATTTGTCGAAACCCCTTTGTGACAAGTCGAGCTTTATAGACGGTCACATTACCATCAGCACCAGTTTTCCTTTTGAAAATCCATTTATTCTCCACGGCCTTTCGGTCGTGAGGTAAGTCCACCAAGTTCCAAACTTGGTTTTCATACATGGATTCCATCTTGGATTTCATGTCTTCTAACCATTTGTTGGAATCCGGGCTCATCATCGCTTCTTCATACGTCGCAAGGTCATCAATTTCATCAACCATGAAATTCATAACAGGATTTCCGTACAGCTCGAGAGATGCACCCGTCCTGCTAGACCTGCGAGGTTCGGTAGTATTCTCTTTTGGAGCTTCATGGTCATTATCATTTGTTCCCTCTTCAATTGGTGAAGCCAACTCCAGAACGACTTCCGGTGCTGCGCTACTCTCCATACTATGAAGAGAAGGTTCTACAACCTCTTCGAGTTCTACCTTCAGACTACTCACGCCTTTCGCGAGAAACTCTTTCTCTAGAAAGGATCCATTCTTGGAAACAAAAACTTTGCCCTCGGATCTGTGATAGAAGGAATGCCCAATAGTTTCCTTAGGGTATCCTATGAAGACGCATTTTTCCGCTTTGGGTTCGAGTTTATCCGGTTGAAGTTTCTTCACATAAACATCGCATCCCCAAACTTTAAGAAATGACAACTTAGGTTTGTTTCCAAACCACAATTCATACAGTGTCTTTTCACGGATTTAGATGGTGCCTGATTTAAAGTGAATGCAGCGGTTTCTAGTGCATAACCCCAAAATGACAACGGCAAGTTTGTCAGAGACATCATAGATCGAACCATATCCAATAAAGTACGATTATGACATTCCAACACACCATTTCGCTGTGGTGTTCAGGAAGGTATGAGTTGTGAAACTATTCCACACTCTTTCATATGAGTTCTAAACTCGTAACTTAGATACTCACCTCCACGGTCGGACCGTAGAAATTTGATCTTTATATTATGATGATTTTCCACTTCATTCTGAAATTCCTTGAACTTTTCAAATGTTTCAGACTTGTGTTTCATCGAGTAGATATAACCGTATCTACTCAAATCATCTGTGAAAGTTGCAAAATAACGATATCCACCTCGCGCCGACGCACTCATTGGACCACATACATCAGAATGTATGATTTCCAATAAATCTGTTGCCCGTTCCATTGAACCGAAAAACGGCGTTCTAGTCATCTTGCCCATAAGGCATGGCTCACATGTATCAAATGATTCAAAATCAAGTGATTCCAAAAGTCCATCCAAATGGAGCTTATTCATGCGTTTAACGCCAATATGACCTAGACGGCAGTGCCACATATATGCGGATATATCATCATTAAGTTTAATCCTTTTAGCATCAACATTTTGAATATGTGTAACACTATTATCGAGATCCAACGGAAATAAACCATTCATCATCGGTGCATGACCATAAAAGATCTCATTCTTATAAATAGAACAACCATTGTTCTTGAATTGGAATGAATAACCACTTCGCATCAAACATGATCCAGATACAATGTTCATGCTCAGTGATGGCACCAGATAACAATTATTCAAGTTTATAACTAATCCCGACGGTAAGTGGAGAGGTAGCGTTCCGACGGCGATCACATCAACACTTGATCCATTGCCGACATGCATCTTGACCTCACACTTTGCTAGCGGTCGCTTGTTCCACAACCCCTGATTCGAGTTACAAATATTAGCAACTGAACCGGTATCAAATACCCATGTGCTACTACGAGTACTAGTCAAGTACACATCAATAACATGTATATCATATATACCTTTATTTGCCTTTACGGCCTTCTTGTCTGCCAAATACTTGGGGAAGTTGCGCTTCCAGTGGCCAGTCCCCTTACAATAATAGCACTCGGTCAGACTTAGGGCCAACTCGGGGTTTCCTTTCAGGAACGGCAACCGGCTTGTCTCCCTTCTTTCCCTTTAGTTTACCTTTCTTGTCTTTCTTGAAACCAGTGGTCTTATTGATCATCAACACTTGATGTTCTTTCTTGATCTCCACTTCTGAAGTTTTAAGCATTGACAGAAGCTCGGGGAGAGACTTCTTCATGCCTTGCATATTATAGTTCATCACGAAGCTCTTATAGCTAGGTGGCAGAGACTGCAGAACATGATGGATGCCTAAGTCAATGGGAATCGTTATTCCCAAGGACACTGATGAGTGCAGCAGCACTTCGTTGGGAGACCCCAAGCGGAAGGTATGATGCAGTTCAGCAGGCAAGTTTCCCTCAGTAAGAAACCAAGGTTATCGAACCAGTATGAGGAAGGAAATTACCCAAAGGTGTTGCAAGCAACGTGGAGACCTGCACAACACAAACTCAAGACTTTGCCCCAACTAATAGTGAGGTTGTCAATCTCACTTGTTGCTGTAACAAAGGATTAAACATATGGTGTGTAAGGTAATGGTTTGCAACAAGTAAACAAGTAACAGTGGAATATGTATCAATGATAAATATTGGACCGGGGTCCATAGTTCACTAGAGGTGCTATCCTTAGATAAACAACAGGGCATGAAGGGTAAAAAAATTACAGCAGGGCAATTGACATGAACTGAGCAGGGAAATTGACAACCGAAGAGATTTCTGTCACTTCCCTTGGAAACTAGAGGCATGAACCCACTATCGAGCATAAATACCCCCTCTTGGAGTCACTAGAAACTACTTGGCCAAGATAGCTACTAACAACGAAGAGCATGCAAGATCACAAACAACACAGACATGATAGAATCATAAAGACAAAACCATTAATCAGTCTGACATAGTAATCTCAATATCCATAGGATCCCCACAAACACAACATGCATGATTACAAATAGATTAGATCTTGATCATGAACGGAGCTCACAAGATCTATACATGAAAGCACAAGGAGGAGATACAACCATCTAGCTACTACATGGACCCATAGTCCAAGGTGGAAGTACTCACACTTCATACCAGAGAGAAGGCCTCTGGGATGATTTCCCCTCCGGCAGGGTGCCGGGAAGAACTTTGGATCCCCCCGATATAGGGACGACGGTGACGGTGGCTACATAAGGTTTCATGGAGTTTTGATCGGGTGCCTAGAATTTCTGCATCGGGGGCTTCTTATAGGCGAAGAGGCGAGGCTGGGAGGCGTCGGGGCCTGACCTACCTGTGTGAGGTGGGACCACCCGCCTAGGGGTGCGCCTGGTTCTCCTCTCGGCCTCAGATCGCTTCGTGTCCCGCACGGTAAAATATTGACTTTGGCTTTTGCCCCGTCCGATTCCGAGAATGTTGATTTTTTGCCTTTCTGGAACCAAAAACAGAAGAAAACAGACAACTGGCACTGTGGCAACTTGTTAATAGGTTAGTTCCAGAAAATATATAAAAACACCTCAAAGTGTAGAGAAAGAAAAACAAAGTAGATACTAAACAAGCATGGAGAATCAAAAATTATAGATACGTTTCTGACATATCAAGCATCCCCAAGCTTAACTCCTACTCGTCCTCGAGTAGGTAAATGATAAAAATAATAATTTTTTGAGGTGACATGCACCATCAAAACCAAGATCAAACCATTTGCAAGCATTGAAATCTAGGATCAAAGAACTGTAAACATGTGCATGAAAGATGGAGTTCTAACAATAGGACATAGTAACTATGCATGCAACATGAAAGGCTACAAAAAAATATCATGAATAACATGCATTGAAAAATGTTTGTTTGTTTCACATACAAAAAACATGGCATAGTGGCATTCATAAAGGAAACTGGGATTTCAAGTTTCAAAAAGAACAAGTAATATCACAATATGCATCAATCAATAAGTTTTGTGACGCTGCACACAGAATGACAACTATGCTCTCTTAATGGTGCCTAAAAGTAGAAGGTGGATACTCAAATAATAGTGGAAGAAAGGCCTTTCATAAAGGAAACTGGGATTTCAAGTTTCAAAAAGAGCTTCCAAAAATTATGGTACTTGTTAGCTTTCAGCCCTCATTGCCCCTATCATAAGCATCTTGAAGTGGTTAAGGTTAAAGTGAACAAAGATGGAGTATATGCTTGACAAAGTATAATTTTGAAATCTCAAGTCCCTTGAATATGAGGGCCACATCTCATGCTACTCAACTTCAGTCACCTGTAAGTTCTTGACATTGTAAGTACATGCATATCATAGAGAACCGCCAATTGGGTACCCCTTGCATGTTAGAGGTCTCAACCTAATAAGGTAGATTCCCCCTGTGTTTACAATGCTAGTCCCTGGATCAATAGCTAGCATCCACAGTTAAGATGTAATATCAAGAAACAAAGGTCATAATATAACTTTATAACCAGGAATAACATAATTTTATTACATCAAAACATAGCTCATTTGGCTATTACATTACATTGTAGCGGAATAATTATAATCTTGGGGTCCTTCATCTTCAATGTGCCACAGTCAGATGTTGGTTGTAGACTTTGTAATCCTAATCAAGCAATCTTCCCTAAACAATCAAACCTGTAACATTACAAGTTACAGCCACAAGGGTCAATACATTTGAATTGTATTGGCAAGTTTCACTGTTATGTAAAATATAAGTGGATCCTATCATTACATGCAAAATTGGCTAAGTAGAGTTTTAGGCTCATTTGCATAAAGCAATATTTTATCCTATCTTTTCAAAAGGGTTTTGGTCCTTTGTCAAATCTCTTTTCCAAGTTCCTTGAACTCCTTGATAGAAACTCAAGTGTTCAAGTCCTTGTCAAAACTCCTTGAGCACCTTGGTAACCCCAAGTGCAACAAGTCTTATCAAAATCTCATGAGTCCCTTGGTAACCCCAAGTTTTCATGTTTTCATCAAAATCTCTTGAGCACCTTGGTAACCCCAAGTGCATCAAGCTTATCAAAATCTCTTTGAATTCCTTGGTAGACACACAAGGGCATCAAGTTTTTATTTTAGAAGTTGGAATGTCGAGATCTCCCATAGTTCAAACTTTAGTTGCTCAGTATTGTCCATAACCGGGGACACGGCTAAGTACTTAGATTTTATTAAATTCTGTAGAAGGAGTACACTTTACCCACATGTCACAATCCCATCTTGTTGCCACCAGTGGCCTACTGGATTAGTGCTCACCAAGATGGAGTACCGGCAGACTGAGAGTGTGACGAAGTCTTTCCAAAAGGTCCTCCCATACATCATTGCTAGCTTGTCTTCAGCCCCCATGAAGCATTCCAGATCCCCATGTCCGGTAACTAAAGACAATGTATGGGTCTTCCTAATGTAGTTGACTAAGCCAGAGCCATAATAGCATGTGGTTGCACACGAAAGCCACAATTGGAGAAGCATGTTCAATCTCTAAGTTTCCTAGGTGGTTTTCATTTGGAGCACAACACAAAGTGATTGCCATAGACATGGTTCCTTTTGTTGCCACTTTCTCCAAAACTTAACACCTAGGTGGTTCATTGAGTCCTTGTCTTATTATATAAAACACAAGTCCTTTTCTCAACCTTTGTAAAATCTCAACATGTATCTCTTTTCAAAATATAGCATGGCTAAGCATGTATCAACTACAATATTTCACTAAGGAGTGTATAGGGAATCCTATTAGGATTTAGCATAGCATAAGTATAAAGATATCTTTTTCATGCATGTTTTCATAATCCACTAAGTATAATGAAAATAGTAGGACTTTTGTATGATGGTGTAACTTGCCTTTTTGGTAGGGAATGAAGGTTCACTCTTGATCTTGCTAGTCTTACACTTTGCTAATTTTCACTAAAATCAATCAAACAAGCATAGTATCAAGTAGCATTCCAAACCAATATTCAAACAACATTTCTCACACACAAAGCAATGGATTCTAAGTCCTGCATGGGAACCTGCTTAAGATGGTTTTATTCACAAGGAAGGTCTCCACTAGGCTTATAACTTTGTAAGGTCCAAATTGGTCATTTACCAAAATGGCAAAGTCATTTGCAAATGTGTTTTATCCTTAAACCATTTTCAAAACCTTTCATCATTTTATGTGGTGAAAAATATTTTCTTATCAAAGCAAAACTTTATGTTTTTCACCAAATGAGTCGCCATTGCAAAACTTGGTGTTTTTGGGTCAGTAGGTTTGGTCCAAACCATTTTCTCAAAGTTTTCTTTCCATAAACATTTCCATAATAAAATCAATAATTTTATTTGGCTAGAAAATGGCTAAGTCAAATAATCCAACCTAAATTTTACCAAAATCATTTTTAACACCAAGGGTTGGTTCCTAGGGTCAGTAAGGTCACAACAAACCAATTTGCCAAGGTTTCAAACTTATAAACATTTTTGAATCATTTTTCTATTCTAAACAAGCACACAAATGATTCTATAAAAACAAGCAAATTAAAAGATACTATTCACTAAACTAATTCCACAGTTGGCTATGGCTTGTTCTCCTGAATCCAACGACATAAAATTTGTAATTTTTGGACGTGTGGATCCAAAGTTATAAGGGTTTGAATTTCACAACTAAATCAGATTTCAAATTTGTTTTAAACAGAACAAGGGACACGCGGCACTTTGCTATTCGCGGGTACCGGTTCGGGTGGATCGCGGCTGTGGCGCGTTGGATCAAACGTGAATCGTGCGGCTCAGAATCATCACTTACCCCTTCGCTAACTTTCTATCGTATCCGTCAGATCCAGATCCTACGGTTACTAACACGTTTGCCAAAGTCTCGCGGCGCTGGCGGTGGCTAGCGGCGGCGCACTGCCAGCGGTGGTGCTACGGTGGTTCTAGGAAGCAAGGAAGACAGAGGGGGTGCTCACCTTGTTCGCGAGGACGAGGTGGTGCTCAAGGTACTCTCGAGGAAGCAAGGGGCGCACGGAGACGGAGGTAATCGCTCGTCGGAGTCGTCGTCGGCGTCAGATGGTCCTGCTCGCGGTCGGTGTCGACGCTACAGACCACGAGAAGAACAACTGAAGGTACGGTTAAACGCAGGAGGTCACGGAGATGCTGTGAGCATGAACGAGAAGAAGAGGGGCGGTCAGCATTTACCAGGGGAGGTCGCCGGAGAGGTTGCAGACGGCGGCGTCGTTCAGAGCTTGTCGTAGCCGACGCTCTGGGCGCCCGCTGTCGAACTAAAGGTACTGGGAGGTGTGTCTGGGGATGGGGAAGCTACCAGCATGCTCAGGGAGGTTCGGGGCAGTGTCGAGTCGCCGGAATCGGCACCGGACTTCGTCGAAACAGAGGGTGCTCGGGGAGGAAATTGGGACGGTCTAAGGCGTGCGAGCGCGAGGTGTCAGAGGGGAAATATAGAGGAGGCATGGGCGTTTCAACCTGCGTGATCAAAGCTGGTAACGGTGGTCGAGTTAAAGCGAATTAAGGCCACGAAATCATCGGCAGGAGCGGTGTCGAAGGAGGGAGAAGGGGTCGTGCGGGTGAGGAGGAAGAACAGTGGAAAGAGGGCCTACCGGTCAGTGGGGAAGAAACGAGGAAGAGGGTCCACTGGTCATACTCGGTCTTGGTCGAACGCGGCAGAAATCGTTTTTCGGGAGAGGAGTGGGCTGTTTCGGGCTTTAGTGGGCTGGGTTGGGTGCAGTTCAATCCATTTTTTTTATTCTGTAACTTTTCTTTTTCTATTTCTAATTTCTGTTTTGAATTTCAAACAACCAAACAACAATCAAATTGATTCAAACAGTCTCCAAATTTCACAACTTTGAACTTGGTTCTGTTTATCAACATACACCAAGTTCCAAAATAAAATAATTTTTTTATTCTTTTTAGGATCCATTCTTTAATTAAGTAGAATGGGTCTTTAGTTATTTAATAAAATAGGGTTTGATTTAATTAATAAATCTCCATTTTAAAATCCAAATATTTTCAAAACCAAATCAGTAGGTTTTATTTGAAAATAAAGAATATTTGGAAACTGTTTAAAACCAAATAATCTTTTATTTTTAGGGTCCATTAATATTTAAATATAATAGACCTTCATTATAAAATCAATTAGGATTTATTTTATTTAAAATATTCATTTTGAAATCTAAAATAAAGCCAAAACACTTTAGTAGGTTTTATGTGAGAATAAATTAAGTTTGGAAAGACCTATTTTAAATAACTTAATAAGTTTTTGATGTTTTAATTAAAATGGTATAACCTTTTATTTAAATGGAATTGGATATTAAATCCTTATTAATTTGTTTAATTAACCCTTAGTTATATTTTTTTATTCAAAACAAAATGTTTTAATTCCAAAGCTTGGCCAAGGTTTAATTTGGATTTATAAAATAATCTTTATTTATAAATCCACCTTTTCATTTGAAAACCAAATCCTTTTATTTAAAGATCCAAACTAGTATTTTTTTTAAATATTTTTATTTTCCTTTATTAAAAGTTTATCTTGTTAAATCCCTTTAGGATTTTATTTAATTCAAATGGGTTTGAAGTTCCAATTGAATTCAAAAAAGTTTCTTCTGGCTCTGAAAATCAAACCAAGTTTTATTTTATTCATTTATTTTCACATTACAAGATTTGGAAAATCTTGGGATGTGACATTGCACATGGTACAGGAGCTATCCCATAACCAAAATGACAAGGCAAGCAGACAATGAGCATCTCAGCGATCTTTTTATTTACTATATGCATAGCTTTTTACTGAGGATGCTTCATAGATAGCTCACTATGGTGATGATGCAAGTTTCCACCATGACTAGGCATGGCTTAGGCTAGCGGCCCAGGCATTTCTCTAACACAAAATACAAACTCCATGGACTTACAAGTTCCCTATTTATTTCACACCGGTGACATCCATAGACAAAAGAGCATGATATCAACTGAGTACAAAGTACAAGTGCAATGTTGAAAACGTTCCCCGTGATAGCACAGTTCTTCTAATTCCAACTTATAAGTGCAAGCGTATACAACAAAGTTGTCACAATGGTGCAAGTTTATTAGGGGCAAATAATAAAGTGTGCCATCAAGTTCGTGATTGCTTTAATCACTAAGTTTTCACATAAGAAAATAGTTTTTAATTGGAAGATAGTTGAAAACAAGAATATACTTGGAATGGTGTAACACTCCATGCATAGTAGTTTATAGTGGACACTTTGGAATAACTTGGTTTCTTGGGAGTTGGAGGCATGAGTAGAGCTTACTCATACAAGTGGAGGCTAGCAAAAGACTGGGAGCAACCAACTAAGAGAGCAATATTGGCTATAATCATGTAGAGCAACAAAACATTACTAATCAAAGCATAGAGTGGTACTACAAGTCAAGGACTAAATGATCATAGAGGCTATGGTGACTTGTCAAAGTCATAACATGGTGTGAGCATGTGCCAAGTCAACCCAGACAAAGCATCAAAGGAGAATACCACAATACTATGCTTTTGCATGCTAAAACAACGCATAATTTTTTCAAGGCACACTAAGCAATACCAATTGTTTGGAGAAAGACATGCTACAGCAACAATCACTAAGCATAAAGTCAAAACAACACCTAGCATGTCATGCTAAAGTCTAATTCAAAGTGAATGCAAGCTCCTCTTGCACTTTCAAGCAGGAACTTCCTACTCCTTTCCAACACTAAGCAACTTATTTGCAACAACACAGCGATAACGGGGGTCCAAAATACTTTATTCAAGCAAACTAAACAAACTAAGCAAACCAAACAAAAACTAAGACGCTCCAAAAACAACACAATTGTGCATGAAACAATAAAAACGAAGTGTCTAGACAGACCTGAGCTTTTTCTTGATGAAGAAGGGGATGCCTTGGGCATCCCCAAGCTTTGACGCTTGTACCTCTTGGATATTTCTTGGGGTGACACTGGGGTGGCATCCCCAATCTTGAGCTTTTGTCCATTCTTCATCTTACATCATTCTCTCTCTACACCTTAAATTTTTCCTTCATACAAAACTTCACACAATCTTCATTAGGAACATTAGTGTATTCAAAAGATAATAGACCCTTATGTAAAGCTTTGTAACAGCAAGACTTTTCACTAAAAAAACAAGATACTGTAGCAAATCCTTAAAAAACTCAATTCACCTAAAGAGAACTCAAAAAGGAATCAATAAGAAGCAAATGCAAATAATGGCAGAAATCTGTCAAAACAGACCAGCAGGTAGAAACCGGTTTTTTTCGAACATCTTATGTTGCTCAAATGAAACTGTGTTGAACTAAATAAAGTTAGCTAACATACCGGTGGATTTATTCATAAATTTTCAGCTCAATCCGAGTTACATAGACTCCTCCCGAATTTTTTTGGTGGAGGACAGAAATCTGTTTTGGCACAACAACTCCCCAAATCTTACTTCCCTCTCATTAGAGGTCATTCTGGGCACAAAAAGAAAACAAAAAAGATAAAGATAGGTCATTAATGAAGTAATAACTTCTAAGACTCAAGTAAACTCTTGGGTTATCTTCCAACAAGTACTTTTCTTTAACGCCTTTAAGTTAGGCACAAGAAGCAATAAGAATCAAGTATTTTCAAATGAAAAAGCATTAACATCAAACCTTGCTTTCAAAGGAGGAGCAAAAAGCAACTTCTCTCTCCTCATAGGGAAGTGTTCAATACCTTTCTTGAATGGAAAATTATATTTAATGGTGCCTTCTTTCATATCAATGACGGCACCAATAGTTCTAAGAAAAGGTCTTCCCAAGGTAATAGGACAAGAAGCATTGTATTCAGCATCCAAAACATAGAAATCAATAGGGACATAAGCATTATAAACCATAATGTTAACATCATTAATACTCCCCATTAGTTTCTTCTTAGCATTATCATTGAGTGGGACATCCAAATAACAATCTTCCAAAGGTGGCGAATCAAGCATTTCATAAATCTTCCTAGTCATAATAGAGACACTAGAACCAAGATCACATGAAGCTTTGAGATCAAAGTCATTCACTTGCATATTAATAATGGGCTCCCAACTATCTTCTACTTTCCTAGGAATAGAAGCTTTGTGTTTTAGCTTCTCTTCCTTAATTTTCACAAGAGAATCTGTAATATGTTTAGTGAAAGCAACATGCATATCACTAGCATCAGTACTTCTAGCAAGCTTTTGCAAGAAAAGAATCACTTCATAAATATTGCAACCATCTATATCAAATTCAAACTTAGCATCACTAGTAGTAGATTCAATAGGCTTAGGCATAGTAGAAGGAGGAACAGGGACTTCTTTTGGTTTAGTGGTATCCATTCTAGTGATGGTGCACACACTATTGTTTCTATAAATTTCAGCTTCCCTTTCCCACTTAGCATGAAGTTGAGCCAATAGCCTAACATTTTCATCAATAGTAACTTGTATGGCATGAGCAGTAGCAAAGGTATTTTCCATGGTTTCAGGTTTAGCAGCCATTTTATTTATCAAGGAGAACTGTTCTTCAGACAAAGAGGATATATTCTTCTCAACAGTTAAAAGCTTTTCCTCCACAGTCTTGTTGAAAGCAGTTTGTTTCCTAATAAAGTCTTTGAGCATGACTTCAAGTTCAGAGGGGGCACTTCTAGCATTGTTGTAGGAGTTTCCATAGGTATTTCCATTATTAGGAGGATAAGGCCTATAATTGTTGTTACCACCAAAATTATTCCTATAGGCATTGTTGTTGAAATTGTTGTTTCTAATGAAGTTCACATCAACTTGCTCTTCTTGAGCAACCAAAGAGGCTAAGGGAACACTATTAGGACCTAGAGGAGCTTTCCCATTAACAAGCATAGCCATAATAACATCAATCTTATCACTCAAAGAGGAGGTTTCTTCAACAGAATTTACCTTCTTACCATGTGGAGCTCTCTCAGTGTGCCATTCAGAGTAATTAACCATCATATTGTCAAGGAGCTTTGTTGCAGCACCCAAAGTGAGGCCCATGAAGGTACCTCCAGCAGCTGAATCCAACAGGTTTCTTGAGGAGAAGTTCAAACCTGCATAAAAAGTCTAGATAATCATCCAAGCAGTGAGTCCATGAGTGGGACAATTCTTAACCAAACACTTCATTATTTCCCAAGCTTAAGCAACATGTTCATTATCAAGTTGTTTAAATTTCATAATTTCACTTCTCACAGATATAATATTAGCAGGAGGATATTACTTTCCAATAAAAGCATCTTTGCACTTAGTCCAAGAATCAATACTATTTCTAGGCAAGGATAGCAACCATTCTTTAGCTTTCCCTCTCAAGGAGAAAGGAAACAGATTGAGCTTAATAATATATCCATCTACATCCTTATACTTTTGCATCTCACAAAGTTCAACAAAATTATTGAGATGGGCAGCAGCATCATCAGAACTAACACCAGAAAATTGCTCTCTCATCACAAGATTCAACAAAGCGGGCTTAATTTCATAAAAGGTAGCATCGGGATTAGGTGGAGCAATAGGAGTGCTAAGGAAATCATTGTTGTTTGTGCTAGTGAAGTCACACAACTTGGTGCTCTCAGCGGAGTTCATTTTGGCAAAGGTGGGCAAGCCAAAAACAGCAGCAGCAGCTAGAGCAAGAACTAATTTTTTTGTGTTTTTGAATGAAGGAAGCAAACCAAACTAGACTAAATTTTTTTGAGTTTTATAAAAGAGGCAAACAAAACCAAGCAAAAGAAACTAAGCAAACTAAAAACAAAGTAAATAGAAAGGAAGTGGGGGACTCCCCTTGTGAAGACGTCCTTAGCCTCCCCGGCAACGGCGCCAGAAAAAGGCTTGATGAGTGCAGCAGCACTTCGTTGGGAGACCCCAAGCGGAAGGTATGATGCAGTTCAGCAGGCAAGTTTCCCTCAGTAAGAAACCAAGGTTATCGAACCAGTAGGAGGAAGGAAACGCCTCAAAGGTGCTGCAAGCAACGTGGAGACCTGCACAACACAAACTCAAGACTTTGCCCCAACTAATAGTGAGGTTGTCAATCTCACTTGTTGCTGTAACAAAGGATTAAACGTATGGTGTGGAAGGTAATGGTTTGCAGCAAGTAAATAAGTAACAGTGGAAGATGTATCAATGGTAAAGATTGGACCGGGGTCCATAGTTCACTAGAGGTGCTCTCCTTAGATAAACAACATGGCATGAAGGGTAAACGAATTACAATAGGGCAATTGACAGGAACTGAGAAAGGCATAACAATGCAATACCAGACAAAAAGATCCTATAAGATTCGATTGGGCAATACAACAATATACATAGACCGCCATCCAACTGCATCTATGACTAGAAGTCCACCTTCAGGTTATCATCCGAACCCCCTCTAGTATTAAGTTGCAAGCAACAGACAACAGCTTTAAGCAAAGTGTGTAAGGTAAACAATCCACTTGTTTCATGATTAAGAGACCGTTCTTTTCTCCCTAGTAGCAACAACACATCTACAACCGAAGATATTTCTTTCACTTCCCGTGGAAACTAGATGTATGAACCCAATATCGAGCATAAATACCCCCTCTTAGAGTCACTAAAAAATACTTGGCCAAGATAGCTACTAACAACGGAGAGCATGCAAGATCAAAAACAACACGTACATGATAGAATCATAAAGACAAAACCATTAATCAATCTGACATAGTAATCTCAATATCCATCGGATCCCCGCAAACACAACATGCATGATTACAAATAGATTAGATCTTGATCATGAACGGAGCTCACAAGATCTATACATGAAAGCACAAGGAGGAGATACAACCATATAGCTACTACATGGACCCATAGTCCAAGGTGGAACTACTCACGCTTCATACCGGAGAGAAGGCCTCTGGGATGATTTCACCTATGGCAGGGTGTCGGGAAGAACTTCAGATCCCCCCGATCTAGGGACGACGGTGGCGGTGGCTATAGAAGGTTTCGTGGAGTTTTGATCGGTTCCTAGGGTTTCTGCATCGGGGGCTTCTTATAGAAGAGGCGAGACTAGGAGGCGGCCAGGGGGCCCACACCCTACCCAGGCGCGGGGTGGGCCCACCCACACCTAGGAGGGGTGTGGCCGTTCTGGTTCGCCTCTCCATCTCATATTCTGGCTTCGTGTTCCGCACGGTAAAATATTGACTTTGTCTTTTGTCCCATCCAATTCCGAGAATATTGATTTTACGCTTTTCCGAACCAAAATGTAAGAAAAGCAGCAACTAATCGTGTGGCAACTTGTTAATAGGTTAGTTCCAGAAAATATATAAAACACCTCAAAGTTTAGACAAAGCAAAGCAAAGTAGATACTAAACAAGCATGGAGCATCAAAAATTATAGATACGTTTCCGACGTATCAGACATAAGCTTATCGGCGTAACCCGACATCTTGAGTACATGCTCACTTACGGAGCTGTTCTCTTCCATCATACAGCTAAAGAACTTTTTTGAAGCGTTGTAGATCTCTACAGCAGCATGTGTGTCGAAAATCATTTTCAACTCACCCATTGTATCAAATGCATTGCCGTTTTCAAAACACTTTCGAAGTTCTGCCTCTACCCATACAATATGCTGCAATGAACTAAATTGCGGTCCTTCTGACGAGTCTGATAGACATTCTTCTCCTCGTTAGGGGCATCAACAAACGGTGGGGGGCCTAGCGGCGCTTCTAGCACATATTGATTTTGTGCAGCAGAGAGGAGAATCCTCAAATTCATGGCCCATTCGGTAAAGTTGCTACCGTTCGTTGCAAGTTTCTCTTTCTCCATGAACACATTGAAATTAAAAGCAGGTGGTGCCATCTACAATAGAATTTTTAAAGTTTATACTAAGTTTATGATAGATTGAGTTCAACTAATCCAAATTAAGAATAAACTCCCACTCAAAAATGACATCCCTCGTGCCTTTTTGGTGATTACATGAACCAAATCCACTACACCAAGTCTGATCGTCACGTGAGTCGGTGTAGCTTCAAACCTTTCGGTCCGTGTTCCGAGACCATGTTTGTACATGCTAGGCTCGCCAAGTAAGAACCTTAGTATTCACGTGTGTAACTGTCTTACACCCGAAATATGATCGTGGATCCAAGAACACCCGATCATCACGTGATGTCTTGGAGCGACGAAACATAATCGGTCCATACTTAAGGAAGAACACATTATTATATTGATATCTAAATGAGGGATCATCTTATTATGCTAATAAAACACCAAACAAGCAATATAATATGCAATCAAACATCACATGTTTATAAGTGGAATGATATGGTTCTTGCACTCGATCTCCATCATGTGCATCGTGGTATAATCACTATCATACCTCTATGTGTAAGGCCAAGGTCTATGGAACTTACACGTTATGTGTGTTGTAAGAGTATCAACTCATACTTGTACTTACAACATCACCATATCATGACACTAGCCCAACAACAATCTAATCTAGACGCCTCTAATTTATCCATTACAAGTTTTACGTGGCTTATGACTTTTGAAGATAGAACCGTTCTTACCTACGAACATGAAACACAACGAGGATAACAAAATTGTTGAAAACTCGTTGCAAATTATATATTGACTATAGTAGGAGAGATAGACACCTGCTAGCCACTTATGCAAAACTAGTTGCATGTCAAGCGTGGAACAGGTCTCATGTGCGAGGACATGTAAAGTTTGTCCGGGCCGCTTCATCCCACTATGCCACCAATATCCAAAGTACAACCAAGAAGCAATAAAATGATCATCATCGCCCACATACTCATATATGTACTACCCGTGCAAAGCATCTACGCATAGATCCGGCTCTGATACTACTGTAGGGTTCGTAGCATAGAAAACAAAAAATTCCTACGATGAGAAAAACTATGTACCAAGATCTATCTACTAGATACAAGCAACATGCAGATATACATCCGTAGAGAACATACCCTTGAAGACCGACAAAGCTTAATGAGGTTGAACTCGTGGTTGATGTAGACGATCTCTTGTTGATCTCAAGATCGAGAGGAAGTCCTAGCGCCGCAAATAAGCGACGCATCCGTGCTCCCACACACGTACGAGGCACCGAGCAACCTCCTCCACCTCCTCGCTCCAGCGATGCAGTAGAAGCACAACTCTTTCTTTCCGAATAGCCACCGGGAACATGTATCTCGCTAGTCCGAGACCATGGGGGATAAATACTAGAGGGGGAGAGAGATCCTTCACGAGGAGGTGTAAGTGAGAAGAGAGGAGGGGGCTCCTTTTATAGGAGGAGGGGGCACCCAAGGTGGGGGCTTCCCCCTCCCCTCCTTCATTCATGTGGGTGGACACTCCACTCACAAAAAGCCTTTCAATTTCCTCCACTCAAAAACCCACTCAAATTCCCATTAAATTTCCACCAAATTTAATGCAAACTCTCATTAAATAAAACTCCTTTTATTTATTCATAAATTTGTAAATTACTTTAATGACAAACATTCACATATAACCCCTTGCTAGTATTTCATTTCACATGCAAAAACACTTTCTGCAATTTCAGCCGAAAACCTGTTTCGGTATCTAGTGAAATAAATTCTTGTGCTTGTTATTCTTTCCAGCATGAAACTTTTGCTCCAAATGGTGTCGGTGTATCTAAAGTGTGTCACCCTATAGTTCGTGAATAATGTGAAGATGACCGAGACCCCTCTCAGATCAATAATCAGAAGCCGGACCTGGAGATCCATACTGACTCCCACACATTCAACGATGACTTTATTGTGATCGTGAGAACCTTTTACGCTAGTATCTTAATCCTTTTGTTTTGCGATATATTACATGTCCGAGATTCGATCATCGGTATCTCCATACCTAGTTTGATCTCGTTACCGACATGTACTCTTTTCTCGTTCCCGTGATATAACATTCTAGTGATCCAATCACTTGCTTGCAAGCTAATCAATGTGATATCACTAAGAGGGCCCAGAGCATATCTATCCATCATCGGGATGAAAAAATTCCACTCTCGATCTATGGGCCTCAACATAACACTTTAGTAGTACCAAACCCATCTTTATAATCACCTTGTTACGGTGTGATGTTTGATGTTATCAAGATACTCTTCCGGTGTTAGTGATGTAGAGGTCCCAACCTAATAAGGTAGATTCCTCCTGTGTTTACAATGCTAGTCCCTGGATCAATAGCTAGCATCCACAGTTAAGATGTAATATCAAGAAACAAAGGTCATAATATAACTTTATAACCAGGAATAACATAATTTATTTACATCTTTCATAGCTCATATGGCTATTACATTACATTGCAGCGGAATAACTATAGTCATGGGTCCTTCATCTTCAAAGTGCCACAGGCAAATGCTGGTTGTAGACTTTGTAATCCTAATCAATCAATCTTCTATAAAACAATCAAACCTACAACATACAAGTTACAGCCACAAAGGGTCAATACATTTGAATTGTATTGGCAAGTGATACTATGGTAGTATAGTGGAGTCTATCTTCTATATGCATTTGGCTAAGTGGAGTTGAGGCTTTCATTGCTCAAAATAGATTTTTCCTTAACATTTTGAAAATACTAAGTCTTTGCTTTGACAAAATCATTCTTCTCAATCCAAGATTGAAGATCCTTTCCAAGGCATCTAACAATCAAACATTTAAGATTTCAAACAACCCTTGTTCAATCCACAAGTTTTAACTTAGAAATTTGAATGATGAGATTCTTGATTGCTTCCATGTCTTGATGCTCAAATTGTCCTTTACCAGGGACATGGCTAAGTACTTAGATTTTACACACTGTAGAGGTGGTGCACTTTACCCACAAGACTTGGTTTCCCAAGACAAAATATTTCAGAAGCCTTCCCTTAGACCAAAATGGACGCGCTCCAACCTATCAAACACTACCACCCACTGTCCATTTGGCTAAGTTCTTGCAACCTATATGATCATGGCAGAGCCCATATTGCCAAGTGGTTGCACTTGAAGCTTCTCAACATTTGACATCTCAAATCCCTTTGTTTCCTGGGTGGCCATCCACAAGTGAGATACACAATCCAAGTCCATGGCCTTGTGAACCACTCAACATATCCCAAACCTTCCATTCCACCCAGGAGGTTCATTAACTTAGTTGTTTTATTAAACAAAACCTAAGTCCTCAGACTTAGAATATTTTTCCATAGTGTGAATATATATTCCACCCATGTTTTCTATTAGCTAGGCTAAGCTTTATAGTAGTAGGAATCTTTAACTTAGGAAAATCCTACTAAGGATTCATCTACTAGGTTTTCTTATAGCAAGGTCTATACTTAGCAAAATCCATGCAAGTTTTACTTAGCAAAATCACTAATGCATAGAGAAAGTATTGGGATAGAAAGTATGAAGCATCACTTGCCTTTTTGGTAGAGGGTATAGGTTCACTCCTTGTCCTTGCAACAATAACACTCTTCAAGTCACTACAAATAAATCAAGCAAGGCACAACTCAATCTACCAAACAAGCAAAACAACACATAAAATGACAAAGTCAAAGTAATGCATGCAAGCATGCCAAGCTTTGTTTTGTTTGAAGTACTGGTTCCTAATGGGTATAAACATTTGCAAGCACCTATTTGATCATTTGTAAAGGGGCCAAGTCATTTGCAAAGAGGTTTCACCTCAAAACTATTTTCAAAATAAAGTATCATTTTATGTGGTGTAGAAATATTTTTAATAAGGCATTAACCTATAGGGTTCACCCAATATGTTTTCAAATCACAAAACTTGGGGTTTGGGGTCAGTGAGTTCAAAACAAAACATTTTCCAAAGGTTTTCTTCCAAAACCTTTTTAATAAATAAACCACATTTCTATTTGACTAGAAATGATTTTAAATCAAAGAATCATTCTTTTGTTTCACCAAAACATTTTTGAGACCACAAAGTGTTTCACAATGTTAGTAGGTTCAAATCACACCATTTTCCCAAGATTTTATCCCCATGTTCATTTTTAAACAATTTTTATAAGCTTAACAAGCATACAAATGTTTCTGCAAAAACAACCATTTTTCCAGAAGCTTTTTGCTAAACAAAGGCCATGGTTGGCTAGGGCTTGTTCTCCTGATTTCAATGATATAAAGTTTGCAAAATTTGGATGTGTGGTTTGAAAGTTATAGCAATTACAAGTTTGCATTCTAATCAGGTTCAAATTCTGTTTTTCAAATTCCTGGTGACATGCGGCAGTATCCTACTAGACGGTACCAGTTCGGTCGGATTGATCTCTCTGGATCGTTGGATCTAAGTGGAATCGCACGGTACTGGTTGCTCGATACCCCTTCGCTCTACTTTCTATCCTATCCACTGGATCAAGATCGGACGGCTGCTGCTGCCTGGCCAAGGACTGGCGGCGCGATTACAACGGCGAGCGATGGAGCGGCCAGTTGGAGGCGGTGATGGCGAGGCAGGAAGCGAAACAGGGAGGGAGCAAGATCACCGAGGTCGCGAGGATGAGGTGATGCTGTTCGTGTGGTCGTCGTGGCAAGGGGCGCACGGGGACGGGCAGGATTTCTCGCCGGAGTTGGATCTGGCGACGGACGCGCGCGGTCGAGGTCGAGGACGACGCTGTGGTCCACGGGAAGACACACGGAGGACTGGGTTAGCTGCACAAGGCCATGGCAAAGATGCTTGCGTGATCGAGAAGATGCGGGGCGGTCAGTGCTTACCGAGGATCGTCGTCGGAGAAGAAACAGGCGGCGGCGCTGTCAGAGCTAGTCCAAGCCAAAGCTCTAGGGCGCCCGCGGTCGAGTGGAGGACACGGGGAGAAGCGTTTGGGAGTGGGGAAGCTGCTAGGGTGCTCGAGAAGGTAGGGGGTGGCGTGTACTGGCCTGAATTGGTGAGAGCGGTCGTCGGAGATAGAGGCAGTCGAGGAGAGATTGTGGCGGCCTGGAGGCGTGCTCGGGGGAGGAGACAGAGGGGAAACGGAGTGGAGTGGCTGGCGTTTAAAGGTGCATGATCGCTGCGAGTTAAGGTGGCCGCGTTAAGGCGTATTGATGCCGCGATTCAAAGCTTGCAACGGCCGGCGAGGGGGAAGAAGTGGTCGTGCGGGGTGAAGAGGAAGAACAGGAGGAGTGGGGCCGTTGCGTCAGTGGGAAAAGGGGAGAGGGGGAGGTCCACCAGTCAGTCTCGGTGTGGGTCAGAAACAGAGTGAGGAATGTTTTCTTTCGGGTGAGGGGGAGCTTGGGCTTAGTTGGGCGGATGGTGGGCTTTCTTTTTTTCCTGTCTAAATCTTTTTCCTTTTCTATTTTCAATTTCTGTTTGAAATTTCTATCAAACAAACATGGTTCAAATCAATTCAAACAACACCCATACTTGTAATATTGAAATTAGTTATGTTCAGTAACATGAACCAAAATCCAAATTCAAATTAATAATTTTAATAATAGGGGATATTACTATTTAATTAAATGGATGTTCCAATTATTATATCCATAGTTTTGATTTAATTCAAAGCTCCACTTGAGAACTAAATAAATTTTGAACCATTCAGTAGGTTGTATTTGAATTTAAGGAATATTTGGAAAGCTTGTTTTAAAATAAAAATAACATTTTGTTATATAGGGTCCATTAAAATAGGCCTTAGTTATTAAATCAAATAGAGTTTGATTTTATTAATAAAATCTTTATTTGAAACCTAAATATTTTCAAAACCAAATCAGTAGGTTTAATTTGGGAAATATAGAATATTTGGAAATTTGTTTAAAACAAAATAACATTTTTGCTAAAGGGTCCATTAATAATTATATGTAATAAACTTTCATTATTAAATCAAATAGGATTTGTTTTATTGAGATATTTATTTTGAAATCTAAAAATAAAGCCAAAACACTTTAGTAGGTTTTATTTGTGAATATCAAATATTTGGGAAAACTTATTTTAAATAATTTAATAAGTTTTGATGTTTCAATTAAATTAAAACCTTTTATTTAAATAAAGTTGGATATTAAATCCTTATTAATTTATTTAAATAAACCTTTGCTAATTTTATTTAAAATAAAATGTTTTAATTCCCAAAGTTTTGGTCAAGGTTTAATTTGGCTTTATAAAATAATCTTTATTCATAAATCTTTTATTTCTTTTGAAAACCAAATCTCTTATTAAAGGATCCAAATAGTAATTCCAAAACATTTTAATTTCCTTTATTAAATGTTTATCTTTATGAATCCCTTTAGGATTTTATTTAATTCAAATGGGTTTGAAGTTCCAATTGAATTCAAAAAGTTTCTTCTGGCTCTGAAAATCAAACAAAGTTTTATTTTATTCATTTATTTTCACATTACAAGATTTGGAAAATCTTGGGATGTGACAGGCTACCACCCTTAAAATAAATCTCGTCCTGAGATTTGGGAAGATTAGGGTTACAAGCATGTTCAAAACAACTAGGGTACTACCACCCTTAAAAAATTTCAAAGAAAAATTACATATTGGCCTTCTTGGGATCCTGGAAAACTTCTCTAAGCAAACTTTGTATGTGTCCTTGGTTTCCATACTTGACTCATGGGCCAAGGTTGAGATCCTTCATAGACTTGTTTAACTTGTTCTCCATCCTTTCTGGACAATTGTTGGCATAGTGGCCTAGTTCCTTGCATTTGAAACATGTGACAAGGCTGAGATCCCTCATAGGCTGGTTTATCTTATGCTTCATCTTTCTCGATGAGTTTGCATAATGTCCTAACTCTTTGCAATGTTTGCACATCACTTGGCTAATATCCTTCCTCATCTTGGGTTTCACTAGCCTTTGTTTGTATTCTTGGTTCTTCTCCTTTTCTGGGCATTCATTAACATAGTGTCCCATCTCTTTGCATTTGAAACATTGCACTTGTGTAATATCCTTCTTGCTAGTGTTGGGGAATTTCTTCTTCTTGGGTCTCTCCAAAGCTAGGAGTTCTTCTAGTTCATGTTCTTCATGAGTGGGAGATCTTTCTCTCTTCTTGGGGCATTGATCTTCATGTTCCTTGTATCCACAAATATTGCTAGCTTGGGTTCCTTCTAGATTAGCATCTTTGCCATCCTTGTTGTCATTAGCTCTTTGGGAATAGTTTTCTCCCATGTTGATCATTTGAGTAACCAATCCTTGCAACAATTGGGATTGAAGTTTCAAAATCCTTTGTATGGCAGGGTCTAATCCATTGTTGTTGGCTAAAAGCTGAGTTGTCTCTTGGCTCAACTGGTTTTGGGTTGCTATAAGTTCTCTCATGTTGTCTTCTTGGTTGTTGTTGTCATCAACCTTGATGTTGGAGTTTCTTGGAGAAGTCATCTGTTTGGGTTGGTTAGGGATTAGAATAGGCAAGATATTTCTAAGGGAATAATTCTAATCACACACATCACAATTCACTCAAGCAATGTGCATGCAATCACCAACCAAACATTTCACTCAAACACAAGGTTTAAGCACATTTTCAGGCAACCAAAAATATTTTTGTTACACCACATAAGTTGGTGTGTTAGACCTAACTAAAATATGGTGGTCCATCTATATGGTTCACTTGTGATCTTTCCATCCTTCTTGGTTCTTATTTGTATGAGATCATGGTTTCCTTGAGATAAACTCTTGGTTGCAATACTTCAAAGTTTGTTGATGGCTCCTTCTTATTTTGCATTCCCTCAGTCTCTAAATCTTGAGTAAGATTTCCTTGTCTCACTTGTAGTCCTTGGTGGTATCCAAGTTGGAAGTCCTTGGTGAACATGCTGAAGATGTTGAAGTCATTAGAGTTGAAGAAGTTGAAGTCATTAGAGTTGAAGAAGTCCTTTGCACATGGTGTAGTTTTGGCCATAGGTAGGTTTTTCCATCAAGTTGAAAACAGAAGAGAAGTAGAGTTGAAACCAAAATGGTTGAGGAAAGAGTTTACAAGATTGTTTTGTAAATAAGTTTTTGGAACAAAACAATTCCTATTTTTTTTTCTAAGGGTTTTTGTCCAATCCTAGGTTTACAAATCCTACAGGCAACACAATGCTCTGATACCATCTGTAGAGGTCCCAACCTAATAAGGTAGATTCCTCCTGTGTTTACAATGCTAGTCCCTAGATCAATAGCTAGCATCCACAGTTAAGATGTAATATCAAGAAACAAAGGTCATAATATAACTTTATAACCAGGAATAACATAATTTATTTACATCTTTCATAGCTCATATGGCTATTACATTACATTGCAGCGGAATAACTATAGTCATGGGTCCTTCATCTTCAAAGTGCCACAGGCAAATGCTGGTTGTAGACTTTGTAATCCTAATCAATCAATCTTCTATAAAACAATCAAACCTGCAACATACAAGTTACAGCCACAAAGGGTCAATACATTTGAATTGTATTGGCAAGTGATACTATGGTAGTATAGTGGAGTCTATCTTCTATATGCATTTGGCTAAGTGGAGTTGAGGCTTTCATTGCTCAAAATAGATTTTTCCTTAACATTTTGAAAATACTAAGTCTTTGTTTTGACAAAATCATTCTTCTCAATCCAAGATTGAAGATCCTTTCCAAGGCATCTAACAATCAAAGATTTAAGATTTCAAACAACCCTTGTTCAATCCACAAGTTTTAACTTAGAAATTTGAATGATGAGATTCTTGATTGCTTCCATGTCTTGATGCTCAAATTGTCCTTTACCAGGGACACGGCTAAGTACTTAGATTTTACACACTGTAGAGGTGGTGCACTTTACCCACAAGACTTGGTTTCCCAAGACAAAATATTTCAGAAGCCTTCCCTTAGACCAAAATGGACGCGCTCCAACCTATCAAACACTACCACCCACTGTCCATTTGGCTAAGTTCTTGCAACCTATATGATCATGGCAGAGCCCATATTGCCAAGTGGTTGCACTTGAAGCTTCTCAACATTTGACATCTCAAATCCCTTTGTTTCCTAGGTGGCCATCCACAAGTGAGATACACAATCCAAGTCCATGGCCTTGTGAACCACTCAACATATCCCAAACCTTCCATTCCACCCAGGAGGTTCATTAACTTAGTTGTTTTATTAAACAAAACCTAAGTCCTCAGACTTAGAATATTTTTCCATAGTGTGAATATATATTCCACCCATGTTTTCTATTAGCTAGGCTAAGCTTGCTAGTAGTAGGAATCTTTAACTTAGGAAAATCCTACTAAGGATTCATCTACTAGGTTTTCTTATAGCAAGGTCTATACTTAGCAAAATCCATGCAAGTTTTACTTAGCAAAATCACTAATGCATAGAGAAAGTATTGGGATAGAAAGTATGAAGCATCACTTGCCTTTTTGGTAGAGGGTATAGGTTCACTCCTTGTCCTTGCAACAATCACACTCTTCAAGTCACTACAAATAAATCAAGCAAGGCACAACTCAATCTACCAAACAAGCAAAACAACACATAAAATGACAAAGTCAAAGTAATGCATGCAAGCATGCCAAGCTTTTTTTTGTTTGAAGTAGTGGTTCCTAATGGGTATAAACATTTGCAAGCACCTATTTGATCATTTGTAAAGGGGCCAAGTCATTTGCAAAGAGGTTTCACCTCAAAACTATTTTCAAAATAAAGTATCATTTTATGTGGTGTAGAAATATTTTTAATAAGGCATTAACCTATAGGGTTCACCCAATATGTTTTCAAATCACAAAACTTGGGGTTTGGGGTCAGTGAGTTCAAAACAAAACATTTTCCAAAGGTTTTCTTCCAAAACCATTTTTAATAAATAAACCACATTTCTATTTGACTAGAAATGATTTTAAATCAAAGAATCATTCTTTTGTTTCACCAAAACATTTTTGAGACCACAAAGTGTTTCACAATGTTAGTAGGTTCAAATCACACCATTTTCCCAAGATTTTATCCCCATGTTCATTTTTAAACAATTTTTATAAGCTTAACAAGCATACAAATGTTTCTGCAAAAACAACCATTTTTACAGAAGCTTTTTGCTAAACAAAGGCCATGGTTGGCTAGGGCTTGTTCTCCTGATTTCAATGATATAAAGTTTGCAAAATTTGGATGTGTGGTTTGAACGTTATAGCAATTAGAAGTTTGCATTCTAATCAGGTTCAAATTCTGGTTTTCAAATTCTTGGTGACATGCGGCAGTATCCTACTGGACGGTACCGGTTCGGTCGGATTGATCTCTCTGGATCGTTGGATCTAAGTGGAATCGCACGGCACTGGTTGCTCGATACCCCTTCGCTCTACTTTCTATCCTATCCACTGGATCAAGATCGGACGATTCCGCCGCTGGCCAAGGACGGCGGCGCGATGACAACGGCGGTGAAGGTGGAGCGCCAAGGGCGATGGCGGCGGCGAGAAGCGAAAGGGAGGGAGCAAGCTCACGAGGTCGCGAGGATGAGGTGATGCTGTTCGTGTGGTCGTCGTGGCAAGGCGACGGGACGGTGATTCTCGCCGAGTTGGTTCTCGACGCGCGCGGTCGAGGTCGAGGACGACGCTGTGGTCCACGGGAAGACACACGGAGGACTGGGTTAGCTGCGCAAGGCCATGGCAAAGATGCTTGCGTGATCGAGAAGATGCGGGGCGGTCAGTGCTTACCGGGGATCATCGTCGGAGAATAAACAGGCGGCGGCGCTGTCAGAGCTAGTCCAAGCCAAAGCTCTGGGGCGCCCGCGGTCGAGTGGAGGACACGGGGAGAAGTGTCTGGGAGTGGGGAAGCTGCTAGGGTGCTCGAGAAGGTAGGGGGTGGCGTGTACTGGCCTGAATTGGTGAGAGCGGTCGTCGGAGACAGAGGCAGTCGAGGAGAGATTGTGGCGGCCTGGAGGCGTGCTCGGGGGAGGAGACAGAGGGGAAACGGAGTGGAGTGGCTGGCGTTTAAAGGTGCATGATCGCTGCGAGTTAAGGTGGCCGCGTTAAGGCGTATTGATGCCGCGATTCAAAGCTTGCAACGTCGGAGGGAAGAAGTGGTCGTCGGGTGAAGAGGAAGAAGAGGAGTGGGGCGTTGCGTCGGTGGAAAAGGGGAGAGGGGAGGTCCACCACCGGTCTCGGTGTGGGTCGAAAAGAGTGAGGAATGTTTTCTTTCGGGTGAGGGGAGCTTCATGGGCTTAGGGCGGATGGTGGGTTGTTCTTTTTTTTCCTGTCTAAATCTTTTTCCTTTTCTATTTTCAATTTCTGTTTTGAAATTTCTATCAAACAAACATGGTTCAAATCAATTCAAACAACACCCATACTTGTAATATTGAAATTAGTTCTGTTCAGTAACATGAACCAAAATCCAAATTCAAATTAATAATTTTAATAATAGGGGCTATTACTATTTAATTAAATGGATGTTCCAATTATTATATCCATAGTTTTGATTTAATTCAAAGCTCCACTTGAGAACTAAATAAATTTTGAACCATTCAGTAGGTTGTATTTGAATTTATGGAATATTTGGAAAGCTTGTTTTAAAATAAAAATAACATTTTGTATCCATTAAAATAGGCCTTAGTTATTAAATCAAATAGAGTTTTATTTTATTAATAAAATCTTTATTTGAAACCTAAATATTTTCAAAACCAAATCAGTAGGTTTAATTTGGGAAATATAGAATATTTGGAAATTTGATTAAAACAAAATAACATTTTTGCTAAAGGGTCCATTAATAATTATATGTAATAAACTTTCATTATTAAATCAAATAGGATTTGTTTTATTGAGATATTTATTTTGAAATCTAAAAATAAAGCCAAAACACTTTAGTAGGTTTTATTTGTGAATATCAAATATTTGGGAAAACTTATTTTAAATAATTTAATAAGTTTTGATGTTTCGAATTAAATTGGTAAAACCTTTTATTTAAATAAAGTTGGATATTAAATCCTTATTAATTTATTTAAATAAACCTTTGCTAATTTTATTTAAAATAAAATGTTTTAATTCCCAAAGTTTTGGTCAAGGTTTAATTTGGCTTTATAAAATAATCTTTATTCATAAATCTTTTATTTCTTTTGACAACCAAATCTCTTATTAAAGGATCCAAATAGTAATTCCAAAACATTTTAATTTCCTTTATTAAATGTTTATCTTTATGAATCCTATTAGGATTTTATTTAATTCAAATGGGTTTGAAGTTCCAATTGAATTCAAAAAGTTTCTTCTGGCTCTGAAAATCAAACAAAGTTTTATTTTATTCATTTATTTTCACATTACAAGATTTAGAAAATCTTGGGATGTGACAAGTGATTGACATGATCTCATGGTCTAAGGATTAGGATCACTTCCTATGATGTTATAGAAATATAAACTCAATGACTTTGATCGTAATGCTATACTTCGAATGAATGTTCATCACACCATTACACTAATGTTGTCACCTCGTTATTAACAACATCCAATGTCCATGATTGATGGTGCTCAGCGTAGAACTTTGTTGGTAACCCCAAGCGCATGGTGTGAAGAGCAAGCAACAAGTTTTCCCTCAGTTGAGACTGAGGTTATCGAACCATAAGGAGGAAGGAAATGTCACACAGGTGTTGCAAGCAACGTGGAGACCTGCACAACACAAACTCAAGACTTTGTCCCAGCGAATAGTGAGGTTGTCAAGCTCACCGGTTTGCTGTAACAAAGGATTAAACGAATGATGTGGAAGGTAATGGTTTGCAGCAAGTAAACAAGTAACAGTGGAAGATGTATCAATGGTAAAGATTGGACCGGGATCCATAGTTCACTAGAGGTGCTCTCCTTAGATAAACAACATGGCATGAAGGGTAAACAAATTACAGCTAGGCAATTTACAGGAACCGAGCAAAGCATAACAATGAAATTACTAGTCAGAAAGATCCTATGAGGTTGATTGGGCAATACAACAAGATACATAGACCACCATCCAATCGCATCTATGACTAGAAGTCCACCTTAAGGTTATCATCCGAACCCCCTCCAGTATTAAGTTGCAAACAACAGACAACTGCTTTAAGCAAAGTGTGTAAGGTAAACAGTCCACATGTTCCATGAACAAGAGACCGTTGTTTTCTCCCTACTAGAAACAACACATCTACAAACAAAGATATTATTGTCACTTCCCTATGAAACTATAGGCATGAACCCACTATCGAGCATAAATACCCCCTCTTGGAGTCACTAGCAACTACTTGTCCAGGATAGCTACTAACAACGAAGAGCATGCAATATCACAAACAACACATACATGATAGAATCATAAAGACAAACCCATTAATCAAACCAACATAATAATCTCAATATCCATCGGATCCTCGCAAACACAACATGCATGATTACAAATAGATTAGATCTTGATCATGAACAGAGCTCACAAGATCTATACATGAAAGCACAAAGGATGAGATACAACCATCTAGCTACTACATGGACCCATAGTCCAAGGTGGAACTATTCACGCATCATACCGGAGAGAAGGCCTCCGGGATGATCTCCCCTACAGCAGGGTGCCGGGAAGAACTTCAGATCGCCCCCAATCTAGGGACGATGGTGGCGGCGGCTATAGACGGTTTCGTGGATATTTGATCGGGTAATCAAGGTTTCTGCATCGGGGTCTTCTTATAGGAGAAGGGGGAGACCGAGGTGGCGGCCAGGGAGACTAAACCTTAGCCAGGCGCGGGATGGGGCCCACCCGCGCCTAGGGTGGGTCTGACCCCTCTGTCCGGCCCCTCCGGCTCTCCTCTGGACTTCTTGTTCCCCACGGAAAGTATTTGACTTTGTCCTTTGTCCCGTCCAATTCCGAGAATATTTCTTCACTAACTTTTCTGAAACCAAAAACAACAGAAAACAGGCATCTGGCACTGTTGCAACTTGTAAATAGGTTAGTACCAGAAAACATGTAAAAAGCACCTCAAAGTGTGGACAAGTAAAGCAAAGTAGATACAAAACAAGCATGGAGAATCAAAAATTATAGATACGTTTCCAACGTATCAACATCCCCAAGCTTAACTCCTGCTCGTCCTCGAGTAGGTAAGTGATAAAACTAATAATTTTTGAGGTGACATGCACCCTCACAATAAAGATCCAACCATTTGCAAGCATTGAAAGCTGGGATCAAAGAACTCTAAACATGTGCATGAAAGATGGAGTTCTAACAATAGGACATAGTAACTATGCATGCAACATGACAAGCTACAAACAAAGATCATGACTAACATGCATTGAAATTGTTTTGTTTGTCTCACATGCAGAAAACATATCATAGTGGCAATCGGCTTGTCCCTCATAGAGTAGCAATATAGATGCATAGGAAACCTGCAAAGTTCACAAGGGTGACTAGAAACAAGTAGCGCAAGAGCAAGTAATACCACAATATGCATCAATTAATAAGCTTTGGAACACTGCACACAAAATGACAACTATGCTCTCTTAATGGTGCCTAAAGGTAGAAGGTGGAGACTCAATAGTGGTGGAGGAAATGCCCTTTTTTGTAAAGGAAGCAGGGATTACAAGTTTCAAAAAGAGCTTCCAAAAATTATGGTACTTGTTAGCCTTCAGCCCTCATTTCCCCTATCATAAGCATCTTGAAGTGGTTAAGGTTAAAGTGGAAAAGCTGGAGTATATACTTGATGAAGTATAAGCTGGCAATCTCATGTCCCTTGAATACGAGGGCCACACCTCATGCATACTCAACTTTGGGTCCAGGTAAGTTCTTGTCACTGTAAGTATTTGCATATCATTCAGAACCGCCAACGGGGTACCCCATGCATATGGTACAGGAGCTTCCCCATAACCAAAATGACAAGGCAAGCATACAATGAGCATCTCAGCAATCTTTTTATTTACCATATGCATAAATTTTTATTGAGGATGCTTCATAGATAGCTCATTATAGCGATGCTGCAAGTTTCCACCATGATTAGGCATGGGTTAGGCTAGCGGCCCAGGCATTTCTCTAACATAGGATACAAACTCCATGGACTTACAAGTTCCCTCTTTATTTCACACCGGTGACATCCATAGACAAAACAGAATGATATCAACTGAGTACAACAAGGTACAAGTGCAATGTTGAAAACGTTCCCCGTGACAGCACGGTTCTTCTAATTCCAACTTATAAGTGCAAGCATATACAACAAAGTTGTCACAATGGTGCAAGTTTATTAGGGGCAAATAATAAAGTGTGCCATCAAGTTCGTGATTGCTTTAATCACTAAGTTTTCACATAAAAAATAGTTTTTAATTGGAAGATAGTTGAAAACAAGAATATACTTGGAATGGTGTAACACTCCATGCATAGGAGTTTATAGTGGACACTTTTGAATAAATTGGCTTCTTGGGAGTTGGAGGCATGAGTAGAGCTTACTCATACAAGTGGAGGCTAGCAAAAGACTAGGAGCAACCAACTAAGAGAGCAATAATGGCCATAATCATGCAATGCAACAAAGCATTACTAATCAAAGCAAAGAGTGGTACTACAAGTCAAGGATTAAATGATCATGGAGGCTAATGGTGACTTGTGAGAGACATAACATGGTGTGAGCATGTGCCAAGTCAACCCAAGCAAAGCATAAAAGGAGAATACCACAATACTATGCTTTTGCATGCTAAAACAACACATAATTTCTTCAAGGCACACTAAGAAATCCCAATTGTTTGGAACAAGACATGCTACAGCAATAATCACTAAGCATAATGCTAAAACAACACCTAGCATGTCATGCTAAATTCTAAGTCACAGTCAATGCAAGCTCCTCTTGAACTTCAAGCAAGAACTTACTACTCCTTTCCAAACACCAAGCAAACTTATTTGCAAAACAACACAGCGAGAATGGGGGTCCAAACTTATTTATTCAAGCAAACTAAACAACCTAAGCAAAGCAAACGAAAACTACGACACTCCAAGAACAATACAGTTGTGCATGAAACAATAAAAACGAAGTGTCTAGACAGACCTGAGCTTTTTATTGATAAAGAAGGGGATGCCTTGGGCATCCCCAAGCTTTGATGCTTGTACTTCTTGGATATTTCTTGGGGTGACACCACGGTGGCATCCCCAAGCTTGAGATTTTGTCTATTCTTCATCTCATTGCATCATTCTCTCCCTACACCTGGAATTTTTCCTTCATACAAAACTTCACATAATTCTTCGTTAGGAATATTAGTGTATTCAAAAGATATTAGACCACTGGCAAAGCTTTGAAACAACAAGGATTTTCACTAAGAACACAAGCTACTGTAGTAACTCCTTCAAAAAGCTCAATTTACCTATAGAGAACTCAAAAAAGGAATCAGTAAGAAGCAAATGCAAATAATGACAGAAATCTGTCAAAACAGACCAGCGGGTAGAAACCAATTTTTTCGAACATCTTCAGTTGCTCAAATTAAAAAGTGTTGAACTAACTAAAGTTATCTAACATACTGGGGGATTTACTCGTAAATTTGGAGCTCACTACGAGTTACAGAGCCTCCTCACGAATTTGTTTAGTGGAGGACAGAAATCTATTTTGGGATAGCAACTCCTCAAAGCTTACTTCCCTCTCATTAGAGGTCATTATTGGCACAAAAAGCAAACAAAAAGTATAAGGAGAGGTCATTACATAATTAATAACTTCCAAGACTCAAGGAAACTCTTGGGTTATCTCCCAACAAGTAATTTTCTTTAACGCCTTTAAGTTAGGCACAAGAAGCAAGAAGAATCAAGTATTTTCAAATTAGGAAGCATTAATATCAAATCTTGCTTTGAATGGAGGAGCGAAAATCAACTTCTCTCTCCCCATAGGGAAGTGTTCAATATCTTTCTTGAATGGAAAATGATATTTAATGGTGCCTTCTTTCGTATCAATGATGGCACCAACTGTTCTAAGAAAAGGTCTTCCCAAAGTGACAAGAAGCATTGTATTCGACATCCAAAACATAGAAATCAACAGGGACATAAGCATTATTAACCATAATGAGAACACCATTAATACTCTCCATGAGTTTCTTCTTAGCATTATCATGGAGTGGGACATCTAAATAATAATCTTCTAATGGTGGCAAATCAAGCATTTCATAAATCTTCCTAGGCATAATAGAGACACTAGAACCAAGATAACATGAAGCTTTGAGATCAAAGTCATTCACTTGCATATTAACAATGGGTTCCCAACTATCTTCTACTTTCCTAGGAATGGAGGCTTTGTGTTTTAGCTTCTCTTCCTTAATCTTAACAAGAGCATCTATAATGTGTTTAGTGAAAGCAACATGCATATCACTAGCATCAGGATTTCTAGCAAGCTTTTGCAAGAACATAATTACTTCAGAAATATTGCAACCATCAATATCAAAGTCAAACTTATCATCACTAGTAGTAGGCTCAATAGGCTTAGGCATAGTAGGAGTAGGAATAGGGAGTACTTGTGGTTTAGTGATGATGGTGCACACACTATTGTTTCTATCAATCTTAGCTTCCCTTTCCCACTTAGCATGAAGTTGAGCTAACATCCTAACATTTTCATCAATAGTAACTTGTATGGCATGAGCAGTAGCAAAGGTGTTTTCCATAGTTTCAGGTTTAGCAGCCATTTTATTAACCAAGGAAGTTTGAGCTTCATACAAAGAGGATATATTTTTCTCAACAGTTAAAAGCTTTTCCTCTATAGTCTTATTGAAGGTGGTTTGTTTACTAATAAAGTCCTTGAGCATGACTTCAAGTTCAGTGGGGGCACTTCTAGCATTATTGTAAGAGCTTCCATAGGAATTTCCATTATTAGGAGGATAAGGCCTATAACTGTTGTTGCTACCAAAATTGTTTCTGTAGGCATTGTTGTTGAAATTGTTGTTTATAATGAAGTTCACATCAACTTGCTCTTATTGAGCAACCAAAGAGGCTAAGGGAACACTATTAGGATCTAGAGGAGCTTTCCCATTAACAAGCATAGCCATAATAACATCAATATTTTCACTCAAAGAGGAAGTTTCCTCAATGGAATTTACATTCTTACCATGTGGAGCTCTCTCAACATGCCATTCAGAGTAGGTAATCATCATATTATCAAGGAGCCTTGTTGCAGCACCCAAAGTGAGGCCCATAAAGGTACCTCCAGCAATAGAATCCAACAGGTTTCTCGAGGAGAAGTTCAAACCTGCATAAAAAATCTGGATAATCATCTAAGCAGTGAGTCCATGAGTAGGGCAATTTTTAACCAAGGATTTCATTATTTCCCAAGCAGGAGAAACATGTTCACATCAAGCTATTTAAATTTCATAATGTCACTTCCCATAGATATAATCTTAGCAGGAGGATAGTACTTTCCAATAAAAGCATCTTTGCACTTAGTCCAAGAATCAATACTATTTTTAGGCAAAGAAAGCAACCATTCTTTAGCTTTTCACCTCAAGGAGAAAGGAAAAAGCTTGAGCTTAATAATATCTCCATCTACATCCTTATACTTCTGCATCTCACAAAGTTCAACAAAGCTATTAAGATGGATAGCAGGATCATCAGAACCAGCACCAGAAAATTTCTCTGTCATTACAAGATTCAACAAAGCAGGATTAACTTCATAAAAAGTAGCATCAGGAGCAGGTGGAGCAATATGAGTGCTTAGGAAATCATTGTTGTTGGTGCTAGTGAAGTCACACAACTTGGTGTTCTCAGCAGAGTTCATTTTGGCAAAGGTGGTCAAGCCAAAAACAGCAACAGCAGCTAGAGCAGGGACTAATTTTTTTTGTGTTTTTGAATAAAGCAAGCAAACAAAACTAGACTAATTTTTTTGGGTTTTTTGGAAAGAGGCAAACAAAACCAAGAAAAAGAAACAAAGCAAACTAAAAACAAAGTAAAGAGAAAGGAAGTGAAGGACTCCCCTAGTGAAGAAGTCCTTAGCCTCCCCGGTAACGGCGCCAGAAAGACTTGATGGTGCTCGAATGTAACATCCCTAAAATCATGTTTCAAACTCATGCATATCATCCATGCATCCATGATCATTTAGGATTTCATTTCAAACAAATCAATTCAAAAACAGGAGCATATGAGCTCATTATTTTATGTGATCAGCATTTAAAATAAATGCTAATCTCCAATGAGAGATTGTTGTTCATTGAACCAAAACTTGTTGTCTTATTGCTCCCAGATTGTATTGCTAAGATTACTAGGATTTAAACCAAAGTTTCAAAACAAATATGATTCGAAAACCAATTTCAAAACCTATTTAAAACTAGTGCTATGTCACTGCTTATTTTATTTTATTCCAAGTGACCAGGCCAATTCAAAGTGACCACTTGGTTTTGTGCCCTTATTTGTGAGTATTGCACTCTACAAAATCCTGAAAAGATTTGAATTCAAACAGCTTTTGAAATCATTTGAATTTGATTCCTGAAATTGCAAATAGAAAAAGAAAAGGAGAAAATAAATAGAAAAGGGTCGGCGCCACCTTTCTAGCCCAACAACAGAATCAGCCCACTAAGCCCACCCGGGTTCTCCCTTCTCCCTCTCTCACTCGCAGGCAAACCCACAGAGTCGCTGACGCAAGGACCCCACCTCCTCTCTGTTTCACTCGCTGGGAAGTGGACCCTATGACCACGTCGTCGTCGTTGTCAATCACGCACGGCCGAGGCGCTCGCTCCGTCGTTACCTCACCGCAGTCACTGCGAGCTTAATTTCCATTGATTCTGCGCGTAATCGCCGCCCCTCCTGCCTACTTAAACCCATCTGCACTGCGATCATTTCCCCTCACCTAGCGCCACCACTCTGCCACCAGGCTGCCCGTATTCTTCCTTGCACCGCCGCAGACAGAGCCCACTCCGGCGACCAATCCCGGTCGACGACTCCATCAAGCACAGCAAGATCCCGACGACGTCTTCGACTCCGGCGACTAAATTCGGTGAGCCCCGTGTTCCCCTTCGTTTCTGACTCACACGAACGTGTTCGCCATAGCCTTGTGCACCCCTGATACCATTGATTCGTGCTAGGGTGACCAGGAACGTCGCCAACGTCGCCGTCCACCCGAGCCCGACGCTGTCATCAACTCCGACGAGCTCCCACGGCCACTGCAGCGCGCCCCTTGTCAAGCCGTCGCCACGTTGAGCTTCAGTACATCGTCGCGAGTCTGGTAAGCGTCTTCGACGACCCCAGAACCCCCTGTAGCACTGCGCCGCCATATAAAGAGCACGCCGCCGCCAGTTTCCACCGCCAGCGCCGCCCATCCATGGTCGCTTGATCGATGACCGTTGGATCTAGATCCAGCGCATAGGAATAGATCATTTAACGAAACGCTACGCTTAGATCTGGACCATGCGCGGTCACTTTAATCCAACGGCATGCATCGACCGATCCGTGCGAAGCGGTATAGACCAATCAGAACATGACGCGTGGCTAGGGTTTAGATTTAAAATCAGGATTTGAATCTATTGAATGTTCAAACTTGTTTTAATCATAACTTTTGATCCCATGTCCAAATTTGATGAATTTTATATCAATGGAATCAGGAGAGCAAGACCTTTCCAAATATGCAACGTGTTTAAAGTTTTTCTTCTGTTGAAATGGTTTTATTTACATAAACATGTGTAGGCCTATTTTGTGTAAATAAATTATTTGAGAAATGTTTTATTGTTTAAATAAATGTGGCTTGGCAAGTTTTGAAATTGTTTATGAACCAGTACTGTGCACTTGTCTTGTTGAGTTTAGAAAAATCATCACATATCATATTGCATGCATCCATATATTTTTGCTTGTATTTATTTTGTATGTGATTTGTTGCTATGATTTTATGTGTAGATTTTGGTGCCAATAGTGATTGTGATTGTGAGGAGTGTAGCTACTCTCCAAACTACCAAGGCAAGTGGTACTTCATGAATTTTATCCCTATGTTTTTCTACTATGCATTAGAAATATTTTGCTAGTCTTGCATGGTTATACTTTGCTTATATGCTATGCTTGGGAAATCCTAGTAGTTGTAGAATTGCTAGAAAGTTCTAAGTTAAGATGCTTATCTATGCCATTCTTAGCCTAGCTAGTAGCAACCAAGGGTGGTGAATTAATCATGCAATGGAAAAATATTCTAAGTCTTTGGACTTGTGTTTTTGCTTAATAAAACAACTAAGTAAATGAAAAACCTGGGTGGAATGGAAGGAATGTTTTATGTTGAGTGGTTACACAAGGCCCATTTCTATGGTTTACCTTGTGTATCTCACTTGTGGAAAGCCACCCAGGAACAAAGGGATTTGAGAGGCCAAATGTTAAGAAGCTTCTAGTGCAACCACTTGGCAATATGGGCTCTGCCTGGATCACATAGGTTGCAAGAACATAGCCATTTGGACAGTTGGTGGTAGTGGGATGATAGGTTGGAACGCGTCCATTCGGTCTAAGGGAAGGCTTCTGAAAGGTCCTGTCTTGGTGAAAATCAAGTCTTGTGGGGAAAGTGCACAACCTCTGCAGATGGAAGAATCTAAGTACTTAGCCATGTCCCTGGTATTGGACAATTTGAGCATCAAGACATGGAAGCTATCTGTAACACCCTCAGAATCGGACCTATGCAAGTTTTAGCAAAACTCGCCAAACCCGCATAGAAACGATTCAAAGGTGCCCACCAGGCACTTTCGTGGAAAACGGTAATATTACACAACAGTCCTCGATGGGACCCACAGAATGATATATACACAATGACTCAAAGAGTCAAGAATACAGATATAATATACAAAGATCCAAATCACCTTGAAAATGATAGAGTCCGACTACTATTAAGATGCAAATGGGGCTAAGAGCCTCAAGAATAACCAATGGCGCCCATAACCCCGCCCCAAGCGGAAGGGTAACCGCTAATGGCGCCGATCTCAAAACCGCTTAAACAAAGGGGTGCCGACAAAGGGCAAAAAGAAGGAGCGTCGATCGAGGCCAAGACACGAGACTAGAATTGGCTCGCCACATAGGTATGGTGGATCATGCACTAAACAACCTATAGAGACTCGATACAACCGGCGCTATCGAGAGGTAAGAAAGATCTATTCGAACCAACCTGAGACTATCACCAAGCAAACCCATCTTCTCGAGACCAAACGAGGAAGTCAACCGAGGAACTCACGCTTGGCGCTTTATTTATTCAGTATAGTTGCGTCAATTTACTAGTCGTTTAGAGAATCATCCGATAAAGTAAGGCACTTTTAGTTGACCATTCCGTGATAGTTGCACTTACTAGTCGATACAATTAGCATGAGATAACCCAAAACCCAGCAGTTGGTACTTTTATTTAGCCATTCCGTTGTAGTGAAGCTGATTACTAGTCAAATCGGATACAAGGCAGTTTATAACAAGAACTTTAGTTATAGTTGTCTATGATCACACCGTGCTCCAAGTCGTCCATAACCGAACACGGCTTCGAAAGATTTAACCTAGGGTGCACCAAAGTATCCACGCACTTCGACTTTTGCCGATCGGTTAACATACACCCATCGGCCTAAGTCACGACGAAAGCAAGCACGGGGCCACCCCACTAAGTACACCCAACGAAGTCGGCCGGTCTCCAGACGGACTTAGGTTTGGGTGGAAATCCCAAACGGGACCGACACCGCGAAACGTGTCCCGGTCCTAAACAAAGACAAAGCTCCTCACACAATCGTAAATAAAGCAAGAGCATGGCATAAGCAGGATAGTAAAACACCTCAAACTAGTTGTGGCCCCAAAGACAATACTTTGAAATCGTAATAATCAATGGGGCCCATATCTCCCCACCGTGGTTAGCGACTCGATCTCTAAGTGTCAAGAACTGGTCCCACGGACACAAGTGGGCGAAACCAATCTTACCTATCACCCACCGATGCCTCCGCTTAATTCAATTTTAGTTGTTAAAGAATTAAAGTGAACGATAAGTAAATCCATGATCATCTCCTACGCCAACATACGGCAATCCTCCAACAATGGTGGTACTTGACGACAAGCAAAACACTTGAGCAAGCTTACGACACGCGGTCCGACTATCTACCAAACAATGTAATAGGATGTGTCCAAGGCTATATATGGCTGCAAGGGATATAAAACTAGAGCAACGCAACACGTATAGCAATAGATCAACAGGAGGGAATAAATACTATAAAAGTAAGATAGGTAGAAAGGGGAGATGCTCGTCTGAAACATTGTCAAGGGTCAACCAAGATCGCTCACATCAACTCAACAGCCTTATCCGCCAAGAAGCAAAACACTAGAAGAACACCGGATGCACTATTTAATACAACAAATCGGCATGATGCATGTATGATGAATGACATGGCAAAGATGCGATGCAATTAGGTCAAATTAAGCGGAACCGGGGTCCCGACAATTAGTTAGATGGTGCAAGTTGTTTAGATCCCTGCAATTAAATGTTGTTTATCAAGGCAGAATATATCACCGGTTCGCTACACAAATTTTAAATGAGGCCAATATAAGGCTGGATTTGCCCGCATATGGGCCCCATATTTAATTATTAGGTGAATCGGCATAAGGCCCCCAAACCACAGAGATGCATGCGAGTATGACAATTCAATATGCAACAAGTTGTTATTATGTTATAAAATAGGGTTTCGGGAAGGGGTTCACATTAGGGTTCATCTTGGGTTCCGGTTCGGGTCGGTCTCGGGTTCGTGGTTCGATGGGTGCGGACTCGGATCGGTCTTCGGATCTCAACATGGCCGGTCTTGGTGACGATCTTGTCCAATGGAGGTCCGTTCAACATCATCGCTGGCTTCGGTCCGAAAGGTAGATCTTGGCGTCAGGAGAATATCATGTTGTTCCATGGCGATCGGCGTTCACCGAGAGGGCCCGACAGGTTCGTCGCGAGGAAGATCTTGAGGTACCGTCGGGTTCGTTGTCGATCTTGGGTTTCGCGCTCGTGACGAAACCTTGAGGTACCACCGGCGAACTTGTCGGCGCCAAGTTCGGGTTCGTCTTGAATCCGTGATCGGTCTTCGGTGGTAGCATACCGCTTCCCACGGTCACCATATTGCATCTTCACCTCACCATCGCAAGTCCACGGAGAAGGATCGCCCGCGACACGGCCACACGCTTGGGTCGGAGCAGGTCCACGGTCGGCTCGGCGAGGCGCCGGAGATGCGAGGACGGGGAGGCTCGGGCGTGCAGAGCGAGCTCGAGGAGGGGATGGCGTCGCGGGAGGCGGGGACCTTGTTCGAGGCGGCGGATGAGGAGGGCTGCGGAGGGCAGGGGAGCAGAGAGGAGGAGGAGGGAGGAGGAAGGCGTGGGGAAGGTTGGGAGGAGACGAGGTGACGCGGGCGCGTGGGGGTCTGCAGGGTGGGGCAGAGAGGGTCCACCGCAGTGGGTGTGTGTTTGGCCGCATGTGCTGGTGTGTGTGGGTGGAGGAGAGAGAGGAGAGGGGGGTGGTGAGGTGGCAGTTTGGGGTTGGCTAGGGGGAGAGGGTGATGTGTCACGGGTTGGCCGGGTGATGTGGCCAAAGGTGTGGGTAGATTATCCGTAGGTTTAGGATTAGAGGCGACCGATTTGAAAAATGGGGTGGTCGTTCGGTCGGAAAATAATTAATTAAATTATTTATTTCAACCAGCTTTTGCAACGGGCCAAACAAAATACTCCGGTGACCGGTTTGCGATAAATAAGGTGGGCGTTTTAGAAAACAAACGGGGCTACGGCTTAAAAATAGTTTTGACAAACAATATATGATGATGACGATGCAATGCACAAATTCAACGCGATTTTCTAGTAGTGGTTTTGCGGGATGCCACAATTGACACCACTAACAAGGGATCTCGAGATCCGCCTCATGGTACCGGAAGGAAAGGTCGGCGATCCTCGACACCACTAACAAGAGTTCGTTGTCCGTGATCGCCGAGAGCACTCCGAAACAAAAAGGTCGAAGGTAGAGGTATCACAAATTAAGCCACCTCTAGCTTCCGTGGAAGGAGTAAAATTGCATCGATCCACCATTCAATGTACATAAGCGAATGATAAGAGTAGTGGTATGGTCGCGACTCCATCCCGCACTCAAAGCATTACTATGTACGAATAGACAGATTATGCCAACTCTCGGATTCAGATCAAGATCTCGACAAGCGAGGTTCGAACAAAGGAGTGATGCGCATCGAGGACGTCGCCTAAAACACCGGAAGTCACAAACAAAGAACAAAGAATGATAACACCGTGAGACGGATTCCTCAGCAGATGAACACCGGATGGTAGAACATCGTTATCAAAGAAGGAAGCGAAACCTCAAGGTACGGACCCCAACCACGAAATTCGACTCAAGAAAAGAAGAGGCGGATTCAAAACGCGAGATAAGAGGAGAATAGCGAGGGTAAGGAGTAAAATCAGAACTAACCGTAACTATCCAACCGATTTTTCAAAATAGTTTTGACACTCTACTTAGCTAGGTTATCCGACTTCAGGGTATCGCAGCTCGATACCACTCGTAACACCCTCGGATCGGACCTATGCAAGTTTTAGCAAAACTCGCCAAACCCGCATAGAAACGATTCAAAGGTGCCACTTTGTGGAAAAGGTAATAACATTACAGTCCTCGATGGGACCCACGATATACAATGACTCAAAGAGTCAAGAATACGATATAATATACAAAGATCCAAATCACCTTGAAAATGATAGCGTCCGACTACGGACAAGATGCAAATGGGGCTAAGAGCCCTCAAGAATAACCAATGGCGTCCATAAGAAGGGTAACCGCTAATGGCGCCGCATCTCAAAACCTGCTTAAACAAAGGGTGCCGACAAAGGGCAAAGGAAAAGAAGGAGCTGCCAGATCGAGGCGAGACTAGAATTCGGCGGTCCTCGCCTACATAGGTATGGTGGACTGAAGCGGCAGCGGCATCATGCACTAAACAACCTATAGAGACTCGATACAACTGGCGGCTATCAGAGAGGGGTAAGAAAGATCTATTTGGAACCAACCTGAGACTATCACCAAGCAAACCCATCCTGGCGTTTCCCCCTCGAGACCAAACGAGGAAGTCAACCGAGGAACTCTTATTTATTCGCTTATAGTTGCGGCAATTTACTAGTCAGTTTAGAGAATCATCCGATAAAGTAAGTGGGCACTTTTAGTTGACCATTCCGTGATAGTTGCAGACTTACTAGTCGATACAATTAGCATGAGATAACCCCAAAACCCAGCGGTTGTTGGTACTTTTATTTAGCCATTCCGTTGTAGTGAAGCTGATTACTAGTCAAATCGGATACAAGCGGTTTATAACAAGAAACTTTAGTTATAGTTATCTATGATCAAGCACTATGCTCCAAGTCGTCCATAACCGCGACACGGCTCAAAAGATTTAACCTGCGGTGCACCAAAGTATCACAGCACTTCAACCCTTTTGCCGATCGCTAACATACACCCATCGGTATGTCGGCGGGGCCTAAGTCACGACGTTCCCAGACCAAGCAAGCACGGGGCCACCCACTAAGTACACACGCAAGTCGGCCGGTCTCGAGACGGACTTAGGGTTTGGGTGATTTGCAGAACGACAAATCCCCAACGGGACCGTCGACACCGCTAAACGTGTCCCGACCCTAAACAGTCACACAATAAATAAAGCATGGCATAAGTACGGATAGTAAAACACCTCAAACTAGTTGTGGCCCCGACAATACTTTGAAATCAGGTAATAATCAATGGGGCCCATATCTCCCCACCGTGGTTAGCGCTCGATCTCGGACAGTGTCAAGAACTCGGTCCGGACACAAGTGGAAACCAATCTTACCTATCACCCACCGATGCCTCTGCTTAATTCAATTTTAGTTGTTAGACAGTAATTAAAGTGAACGATAAGTAAATCCATGATCATCTCCTACGTCAACATACGGCAATCCTCCAACAATGGTGGTACTTGACGACAAGCAAAACACTTGAGCAAGCGACTACGACACGCGGGTCCGACTATCTACCAAACAACAGGTAATAGGATGTGTCCAAGGCTATATATGGCTGCAAGGGATATTACGGGTACGAAAACTAGAGCAACGCAACACAGATAGCAATAGATCAACAGGAGGGAATAAATACTATAAAAGTAAGATAGGTAGAAAGGGGGAGATGCTCGTCTGAAAACATTGCCGAAGGGTCAACCGAAGATCGGGGCGAAGCTCACATCAACTCAACAGCCTTATCCGCGAAGAAGCAAAACACTAGAAGAACACCGGATGCACTATTTAATACAACGGCAGAAAATCGGCATGATGCATGTATGATGAATGACATGGCAAAGATGCGATGCAATTAGGTCAAATTAAGCGGAACCGGGGTCCCGACAATTAGTTAGATGGTGCAAGTTGTTTAGATCCCCGCAATTAAATGTTGTTTATCAAGGCAGAATATATCACCGGTTCGCTACACAAATTTTAAATGAGGCCAATATAAGGCTGGATTTGCCCGCATATGGGCCCCATATTTAATTATTAGGTGAATCGGAATAAGGCCCCCAAACCACAGAGATGCATGCGAGTATGACAATTCAATATGCAACAAGTTGTTATTATGTTATAAAATAGGGTTTCGGGAAGGGGTTCACACATTAGGGTTCGGCAGATCTTGGGTTCCGGGGTTCGGGGTCGGGTCTCGGGGTTCAGGGTTCGACGGGTGCGTTCTCGGACTCCGGGATCGGTCTTCGGATCTCAACATGGCCGGTCTTGGTGACGATCTTGTCCGATGGAGGTCCTGGTTCAACATCATCGCGGGCTTCGGGTCCGAAAGGTAGATCTTGGCGTCCGAGGAGAAGATCATGTTGTTCCATGGCGATCTGGGCGTTCACCGAGAGGGCCCGACAGGGTTCGGGTCTTCGGACGTCGCGAGGAAGATCTTGAGGTACCGTCGGGTTCGTTGTCGATCTTCGGGGTTTCGGCGTCTCGTGACGAAGGCCTTGAGGTACCACCGTTCTCGCCGGTGGCGAACTTGGGGTCGGCGCCAAGGTTCGGGTTCGGTCTTGAATCCGTGATCGGTCTTCAGGTGGTAGCATACTATCTTCCCACGGTCACCATATTGCATCTTCACCATCGCAAGTCCACGGGGATCGCCCAGAACGCATCGCTATGGCGTAACCACACGGCCACACGCGCTTGGGGTGAGGGTCCACGTGTCGGCTCGGGGCGGCCGGAGCAGAGGTGGGCGACGCTGGGGAAGGCGCGGCGAGGATGGCGCGGCGCCTCGGGTCGGCCAGAGGGGAGGCTCGATGTGGTGGGAGACAGCGAGCTCGAGGAGGGGATGGCCGACGGCGATCGGGAGGCGGGGACCGAGGCGGCGGCGGATGA
Organism: Avena longiglumis; assembly: GCA_030063025.1. Lineage (NCBI taxonomy): Eukaryota > Viridiplantae > Streptophyta > Magnoliopsida > Poales > Poaceae > Avena > Avena longiglumis. The sequence continues at coordinate 409,885,765 of CP125978.1, read as the reverse complement.
GGAGGAGCTGAGGCGATCGCCAGAGGGAGGCGGCGGCTGGGAGCAGCCAGAGAGGAGGGAGGAGGAGGACGGGAAGGTTGGGGAAGAGGGAGGGGCGCGGGGAGGGTGTGGCGCGTGGGGGGGTCTGAGGTGGGGGCGCAGGCGAGAGAGAGGTCCACCGCGGGTGGTGTGTTTGGCCGCATGTCTGGTGTGTGTGGGTGGCCAGAGAGGAGAGAGAGGAGGTGGTGAGGTGGCGGTTTGGGGTTGGCTAGGGGGAGAGGGTGATGTGTCACACGGGTTGGCCGGTGATGTGGCCAAAGGGTGTGGGTAGATTATCCGTAGGTTTAGGATTAGAGGACCGATTTGAAAAATGGGGTGGTCGTCGTCTGCTAAAATAATTAATTAAATTATTTATTTCAACCAGCTTTTTGCAACTGACAACGGGCCAAACAAAATACTCCGGTGACCCGGGTTTGCGCGATAAATAAGGTGCGGCGTTTTAGAAAACAAAACGGGCTTGCGAAAAAATAGTTTTGACAAACAATATATGATGATGACGATGCAATGCACAAATTCAACGCGATTTTCTAGTAGTGGTTTTGCGGGATGCCACACTATCAAGAATATCATCATCCCAATTTCTAAGTAAAACTTGTGGTTGAACAAGGGTGAAGGACCTCAATGTCTATTGTTGGTTCCTTGGGAAAAGCTTTTGACAAAGAAAAACTTAGCGATTTCAACTAATAGGTAAAACCTATTTTGAGCAAAGCAAGCCTAAGCTACACTCAGCCAAATTGCATATAGTATCTAGTCCACCAAAATTATACTAAGGTATCACTTGCCAATACTATTCCAATGTATTGACCCACTGTGGCTGTAACTTGTGATGTTGCAGGTTATTCTGATGAGGATTAGGAGTCATGAGTCTACACTCAACATGTTTGCCTGTGGCACATGAAGATGAAGACTTGTTATCTATTTGCTTATTTAAACTCTTGTACTAGGCCTGTGGCCATGGAGTTGTAAAGACTATGTTTGTCTCTGGAATGACTGTAATAATGACCTTTGTTTCTGTGTACTTCATCTTAAACTGTGGATGCTAGCATTGATCCAGGGACTAGCATTGCAATCATAGGGATCCTTTTCCTTTAATAACGAGGGATCTTACATCGACGTATCACTTTATTGGTAACCCCAAGCGCAAGGTGTGAAGAGCAAGCAACAAGTTTTCCCTCAGTTGAGACCGAGGTTATCGAACCAGAAGGAGGAAGGAAACGTCACACAGGTGCTGCAAGCAACGTGGAGACCTGCACAACACAAACTCAAGACTTTGCCCAACGAACAGTGAGGTTGTCAAGCTCACCGGTTTGCTGTAACAAAGGATTAAACGAATGGTGTGGAAGGTAATGGTTTGCAACAAGTAAACAAGTAACAATGGAAGATGTACCAATGGTAAAGATTGGACTGGGATCCATAGATAAACAACATGGCATGAAGGGTAATCAAATTACAGCAGGGCAATTGGCAGGAACTAAGCAAGGCATAACAATGCAATTACTAGTCAAAGACGCCGCCTCTTCCGTGCAGAGCACCGGTCGTTCCAGACCAAACCGGGCGTTCCAGACCAAACTAGGGAACAAGTTAGGCAAGAATCACTGCACACTATAGTGTTTGATGTTTTGTTTGATTTGTGTCTGCAACCTGTTTGATGAAATGGCCGCATGAAATCAAGTTTTGAATTTTGAAATGATTTTTGGTGGGTTTGCTAGATTGGTTCTGGTGAGTCTGCAGATGCTTGGGTTTTGAAAGTTCAGCTTGTTTGAGTGGGTTTTGAAAAAGTGGGATCTTCCCATATGAAGAAGATTCAATTTTGAATTGTCATTTAAACTATGCATTTGAAAGTTTCTGGATGATCACAAAGTGGGCCTTGATACTTTGTTATGAGTACATTCAAGGGGTACAAAGATCCAGAAAAGTTTCTATTAGGTTTTGAAAGTTTGAGATAGCCATAGGCATGGGAGTTAAATTGGTCAAAATGACCATTCACTTAATATATTTGTTTTGATTTACTTGTCTTTAGGAAAAGTGTGGGAAATGTTTTAGATGATGTTTATTTCACCTAAGAAACATTTTACAAGCAATGGATCACACAAACAAGGTGGTTTTTAAAGAAATTCAAAATCCATGCATACACATATACATGCATTCATGAATTCATTTAGAAAAGTTTTTGTTAACCCTAAACTTGATGATGAGTGTTTGTTGATCTAAGTTTGGTATTTTTGGGATGTTACACCCTTACTCCTATCTCAGCGATGACGATGATTTTCTGGAGGATCAGGCCATGGACTTCTTCACCGATGAGAATGATTTCGCCTTCATCGATGATGCTGAAGATGATGAAGCCACAGACTCCGAGGAGTAGTAGTACTGAGCACTAGCGTAGTGAGTAGTAGTCGGTCCCACTCTATCGTAGATTCCAGAATGGTTCTTAAAACCATCTGTTTTTCCTTGCTGTGGTGTGCGTTCTATCGAGTGAATGAATGAATGAAAAAGCAAGTTGCAAAAAAAACGAGTCAAACTCTAAAAACTTTTCAAAAACCCAAAACCTTAGAAATTTCCCTCTTTTCTCATGATCTATATCAATCTTCAGATGCCACGTGGAGGAAGTGGTTCAGCCCCGGATCCGATGTTGTAGATTCTGCAAATGTTGACTTCTGACCGTGAAGCTGAAAGAGCGGAACGTCAAGCCAACCTAGCCACTCTGCAACAGATAGCCCAGCTAGCCCACAACAACCAAGGCCATGGAAATCAGGACAACCACGGATCTAAGATCAAGAATTTCCAGAATACCAACCCACCCGTTTTCACCAAGTCAGAAGAACCCCTAGATGCTGATGATTGGCTGCAAACCATGGAAAACAACCTAGAAGTCGCCGGAGTGGAAGCCAACGAGAAAGTCCTGTTCGCCACCCATTATCTAGCCGGAGATGCCAGGGCATGGTCAAACAGTGTTCGTGCAATGACCGGAGGCCAGATGATGACCTGGGAGGAATTCAAGGTCAAGTTTAGCAGAACCCACGTGCCACCAGGTTTGATCAAGAGAATGAGAGACGAGTTCAGAGAGTTGAAGCAAGGAAGGATGACTGTAGTGGAATACCGTGACAAATTTTTGTCATTAGCTAGGTATGCCCCGGACGAGATAGACACCGAAGCCAAGAAGAAAGAAAGATTCCTGAATGGTCTGCATGACGAGATGCAGACAGTGTTAGTCAATATCCCCTTTGTTGATATTGAAGCCCTTGTCGATTCAGCCATCCAGATGGAAGGAAAGATCAACCAGGCCAATGAGAACCGCAAGCGTCGCATGATGCATCAACCAGGAACCCATCAGACCCCAAAGTATCGCCCCAACCCATCTTCAGGATTTGACCCAAGAACCAACAGACACCCTATGACCCGTCCAACCTATCCCAACCGTGGAAACCCTAGGCCCGTATGAAATCACAACAACCCCGGCAACTCTAGCAATTTCACCCGTGCCCCACCCAAGTTCAACACCAACAATGCTGCCGCCAACCCCAACATCGCTTGAGGATGGAAGCAACGTTGTGCTGTCGCATCAAGGACAAGTCACAAGTGACCTGTTATGATTGGAAATAAAGGCCACTATTCCAACGAAGTGCCACAACAAGAAGAATGCTATAGCCCCCAATGTCCAATGTCCTAGAGTCGAAGCTGGCCGTGTCAGCTGTGGAGAAGATTTGCCCTGTGGAATTCACTCAACCACAATGGCCGTATTTTCTCATGCATGTCAAGAAGCTCGTGAAGCGCCGACGTCGTCTTTGGGTATGTTTTCGTTAATTCAAGACTTGCAAGAGTTTTGTTTGATTCTGGTGCATCGCATTCATTTGTCACCAAGAATTTGCATGCACTAGTAAAATTCAACCAACCAAATTGAAGCATGTGATGATTGTACAAATTCGGATCAACCACCAAGGCTAGGCAAATTTGCAAGCCGTCCTATCCGAATCCATGGCATAGATTTTTATGCTAACCTAATAGTACTCGGAACTAAAGGTTTGGAAGTAGTACTAGGAATGGATTGGATGTCCAAACATAAAGGATTGATTGATGCCAAGAAAGCCATCACCATGACCAGATCACGGAATATCAGTCGAGCATATATCTGAAACCTTACCTCGCCAATTCAAGTGTAACAAGAGTCTAGCCCAACCTACCATTGACCAAGTTTGGATAGTCTGTGAATACCCCGATGTATTTCCAGATGTTTTGCCCGGTATGCCCCCAGATCGGGATATCGAGTTTATCATCGAACTAATTCCCGGAACAGGACCCATAGCCCAGAGACCCTATAGTATGAACCCGTCAGAACTAGAAGAACTGAAGAAGCAACTGGATTCCATGTTGGAAATCGGATTGATTCAACCAAGTGCGTCCCCATGGAGATCACATGTCCTATTCGTGGACAAGAAGGATGGAGGTAACCGTTTGTGTACGGATTATCGGAAGTTGAATGATGTCACCATCAAGAACAAGTACCCCTTGCCTAAGATAGAAGATTTATTTGATCAATTGACCGGTGCCCAGGTGTTTTCTAAGATTGATCTTAGAACTGGCTATCATCAACTCAAGATTCGTGCAGAAGATATTCCAAAGACTGCCTTTACCACCAGATATGGATTGTACGAGTATACAGTAATGTCTTTTGGATTAACCAATGCCCCCGCTTATTTCATGAACCTCATGAATAAGATTTTTATGGACTTCCTGGATAAGTTTGTCGTTGTTTTCATCGATAATCAGAAGAAGAACATGAGCTACACCTAAGGACCATTCTTGGAACCCTTAGAGAGCATCAGCTGTATGCAAAATTTAGCAAATGTGAATTCTGGTTACAGTAAGTAGGATTCCTCGGTCACATTGTATCAGCCGGAGGAATTGCCGTTGACCCTGCCAAAGTGAAAGATGTAGAAGATTGGCAAGCCCCAACCACTCAAACCCAAGTTCGTGCTTTTCTCGGATTGGCGGGATATTACCGCAAATTTGTAGAAGGATTCTCTAGTATCGCCTGACCCATGACCCAATTGCTGAAGAAGGACAAGAAGTTTGAATGGACCGACAAATGTGAAGCGAGTTTTCAAGAACTCAAAAGGAGATTGATATCAGCCCCAATCTTAATCATGCCAGATATCACGAAGCCCTTCGATGTGTATTGTGATGCATCCAAGATTGGTCTCAGATGTGTGCTAATGCAAGAAGGCAAAGTTATATCTTATCTATCGCGACAATTGAAGCAACATGAACAAAACTACCCGACCCATGACCTCGAACTCGCAGCCGTAGTTCTAGCCCTAAAGACATGGAGACATTACCTAATGGGAAATCGTTGTGAGATTTATTCGGATCACAAGACCCTAAAGTATATATTCACTCAGAAGGAGCTGAATATGAGGCAGAGAAGATGGATTGAGCTAATCAAGGATTACGACCTGGACATTCACTATCACCCTGGTAAAGCCAATGTGGTAGCCGATGCCCTTAGCAGATTGCCGTGCCGCTTGAACTCCACGATTTTAGAGGAGCAATCAAGTCTGCACAAGGAGATGGAATATTTTCGAATAGAATTAGTAAGTGAAGGATTTTTGGCTAGCATAAAACTTCAGCCCACTTAGATCAGTCAGATTAAAGAGGTGAAGAAAGGAAATGGCAGTATCGACGGAATCAAGTGTCGTATCGGTACAGACAAAGTACCCGGATTCACCGAGGACGAAGAAGGAGTTTTGTGGTACAAAGGACGCCTTTGTGTACCATCAGATTCTGAGTTGAAAGAAGTTATCTTGAAGGAGGCTCATGATACTCTTTATTCTATCCATCCCGGAGGAACTAAGATGAATCAAGATTTGAAAGAGCAATTTTGGTGGCATAAGATGAAGAGAGAAATCGGAAGCTATATCGCCAAGTGTGATATATGTCAGCGAGTCAAGGCCGGACATCAAAGACCCGCTGGATTGTTGCAACCTTTGCAAATTCCGGAATGGAAATGGGATTCTGTAGGAATGGACTTTATCACTGGACTACCTACTTCTAGTAGGGGAAATGACTCTATTTGGGTCATAGTGGACAGATTGTCCAAAGTCGCCCATTTCTTGCCCGTCAAAACCACCTATCAGAGTTCGAAGCTAGCAGAGTTGTACATCGCTAGAATCGTTAGTTTGCATGGAGTCCCCAAGAACATAGTATCGGATCGAGGAACTCAGTTTACCTCGATATTCTGGAAGAAAGTCCAAGAAGGTTTAGGAACCCGCCTAGATTTCGATCTGCGTATCACCCTCGAATCGATGGACAAACGGAGCGAGTAAATCAAATACTCGAAGATATGCTTAGAGCATGTGTGCTAGAATATGGATCCAAGTGGGAAGACTGTCTGCCGTTTGCAGAATTTTCTTACAACAACAGTTACCAAGCCAGTTTGCAAATGGCCCCATTTGAATTCATGTACGGAAGAAAGTGTCGCACCCCTTTGAACTGGTCGGAAGTAGGAGAGAGTCAGATATTCGGACCCGACATCCTACGAGAAGCAGAAGAGAAGGTTCACAAGATTCTTGAGCACCTCAAGACAGCCCAATCCCGACAGAAGAGTTACGCCGACAAGAGACGTCGAGACCTCGCCTTCAACATCGGAGATTTTGTTTATCTGAAAGTGTCGCCATTGAAGGGAATGCAGCGTTTCCAACTCAAAGTAAAGTTAGCCCCCAGATATATCGGACCTTTCAAAATTTTGAACCGTCGAGGAGAAGTATCGTATCAACTGGAACTACCTAAAGAGATGTCAGCTATGCACAATGTGTTCCATATCTCGTTACTTCGCAAGTGTCTCGAAGTCCCCGAGAAGACCGAAGTGTTCAAGAATATCGGTCACCGGACCATAGAGATCAATGATGACCTGACCTATCCCGAAGTACCCATCCGTATTTTGGAAGAAGCCTTTCGAACTACCCGAACCCGAAGCATCAAGTTTCTCAAGATTCAGTGGAGCAACCACACAGAAGAGGAAGCTACCTGGGAACGCGAAGATCACATCAGGACGGAGTTTCCAGATCTCTTCAAATCCTAGGTAATATTTTCGTCCTTTTTCAAATCTCGGGACGAGATTTTGTTTAAGGGGGGAAGGTTTGTAACATCCCAAAAATACCAAACTTAGATCAGCAAACACTAATCATCAAGATTAGGGTTAACAAAAACTTTTCTAAATAAACTCATGAATGCATGCATATGTGTATGCATGGATATTGAATTTCTTTAAAAACCACCTTGTTTGTGTGATCCATTGCTTGTAAAATGTTTATTAGGTGAAATGAACATCATCTAAAACATTTCCCACACTTTTCCTAAAGACAAGTAAATCAAAACAAATATATTAAGTGAATGGTCATTTTGACCAATTTAACTCCCATGCCTACTTTGGCTGTCTCAAACTTTCAAAACCTAATGAAACTTTTACGGATATTTTCACCCTTGAATGAACTCATAACAAGGTATCAAGGCCCACTTTGTGATCATCCGAAACTTTCAAATGCATAGTTTAAATGACAATTCAAAATTGAATCTTCTTCATATGGGAAGATCCCACTTTTCAAAACCCACTCAAACAAGCTCAACTTTCAAAACCCAAGCATCTGCAGACTCACGCACCAATCTAGCAAACCCACCAAAATTCATTTCAAAATTCAAAACTTGATTTCATGCGGCATTTCATCAAAGCAGGTTGTAGACACAAATCAAACAAAACATCAAACACTATAGTGTGCAGTGATTCTTGCCTAACTTGTTCCCTAGTTAGCTCACACACAACTCAGAGATCATCTAGAAAGATTAGCCCAACACTAGCACCCCGTGAGCTTGCCATTGTCATCAATGGTGAACAATGAAACACCCCATGTCACCCCATTGTGGACAGCAGGCTAAAGGAAGAACTAGTCGTGCCAACCTTGTATGCAGGAGGCAGCCCACCGTCCACTCCACTCCCAGCCGCGCAAGTGTTGCCAAGCCACGACCACACGCACAAGCCGCGCCCAGACCATGCCGAGGCGTGCCAGAGCGCCACCTCGACCAGCATCCACAGCATCGCCGCCCTCACCGCGTGCACACACGATCACCACCGACCCGAGACCGCCAGACATCCCTATTTGTCGCCCGTGCCATACGCCCGCCATCGAAGACGCCCGCCTGCAGCCGAGCACCGGCCGTTCAGACCAAACCACACCGCCCCATGCCTCGCGACCATGTCGTTGAGCATCGCCAGAGACACAAAGACCGCCCCTACCCTTGCCCATGCCATTAGCCGCCTGTAACGTCGCCCCCGGCAAGCTCACCGTGCGCCCCGACGGTCCCCTCGCTCGACTATTAATAGAGGCCACCCACGCACGATTTCTTCATGCCATTCTCAGAGCAAGGCGAGCACCACCTCGCCGGAATTTCACTAGAGCCTGCCGCTGCCGGAGAAGAAAGGAGCCAGCGATTGGAGCCACCCCAGGAGAAGCCACCGGTACCAGGAGGTTCGCCGTCGTCGACTTCGTCGTTCGCCCGCCTCGCCGACCCTCGCCCGTACCCCGGTGATCCCCCAGCACCCCTCACTGTCCGCGCTAGGTTTCATTCTCGCCGGAGTTGTCTCACGTCGATGATGACCCCCAGCCGTTAGATTAGAACTAGATCAAACGATCCACGTTGCCCCATATCGCTTCGCCCAACCCCGTGTCACTGACGAGTGGGGACACCCACTTAAGCAGCCAGCAGAGCACTAGCAGCAGGCCGACCCAGTAACTTTTCCCGCGCAGCCCAGCAATTCAAATTAAATCTTTTTCTATTTCAATTCAAACACACTTCAGCACCCAACTTCAAAAATCGACCCAGATCGATTCAGTGCACCAAATGGAATGAAACCAATTTTTTTGGAAAGGTCAGTGAATGCTTAATCCAAGCCCGTTGGATTCAAGTCATTTGGATCTATAGATCACCCATAGTAAAAATAACAAGGCAGAAGCTTTTCTGCATTCAAACATTTTTCAAATTTAAACCATAAAAGCTTTTGAGTTGATTCCAACTCTCAAAAATCACATTTAACCATACCTTTCAGAATATATAAAAATATATAGGTTTACTTGCAGAAATAATGTTCAAGTAATAAAAGAATGCTACATAAGCATTTCTAGCCACTTTAATTAATTAAAATAAAAGGGTAAAACCTTATTAAATTGTGACACCACTTTAAATCACATTCCCATGGACTACAATATGTGGTGATGACATGTGTCAACATGATCCCATATTTAGTTTAGAGAATATTAAATCTTAAGTAGTTTTTCAATGAGTAGAAATTACTTTTCTAAAAATAAAAAAAATTTAAACCAAGCTTTAACCTTGTAATGTTAGAGATGATGCTAGATCATCTATAGGACCCTTGTGTGTGATGATTGCAAGTAGTTAAGTATTGTTTGGTGATTGTATACCTCGTACTTATTCATAGACGCTAGTACCGACCAAGGATACGAGGAGGAAGGAGGATACTACGAAGAGGAAGCCGAGGAGAACTTCAACCACTGCTCTGCACAAGGCAAGCTAAAACTTGCAAGGCACTCTACTTTAGCAAGCCTAATACTACTAGTGAATATGCAAGCTAACACTTGCAAGATACTATACCTATGCAAGCTTATACTGATATTGATGCAAGCTAACCCTTGCCAGATACCCTACTGATGCCACAAACCCATACTTGTGATATGACTACTATATGCCTTAAGCATATGTGATCATACCCACTTGATAAACCACATCCTAGTTTTATGTGCAAGCTTCTTACTTTATTTCTTTATCAAAGCTTACTTAGAATCTACCTAAGAGTTTGGTAGATACTAGACAGTTGTGCTGAAGGTTGCATAAAGAGCATAAAATTTGGCCTAAGCTAGAAACCTTGATATCACCCTAAGATATAAGGTTGGACTTAGTGAAACTCCACTAGTTACCACCCCTCATTAGTACTACCCCACCTGTAGATGCTAGTGCTAAGCATAAAACTTGATCAACTTTTAGATGGGAATACTTGGTGGAAAAATGGTTATGAAAACCTTGGAATGATGGATCATTCTATTGAAATGTTTTGGACATGTGTTTCAAACACTTGATGATTCCGGTGATAAAATGTTGAGGCATGATCCTTAGCCCTTTATAAAACCGATGGTTGTCTGGATGCGATACCATTCCAATTTTAGCGTCTGACCACAATACCCGAATATTGGGTAGGGCTTGACCGAAACTTATATACCTTAGTATTAGTTCCCTCACGGCCAAGGTCCTAGTGAGGCTACCTTGTGAAGATTGTCCACACTGCAGTACCCAAGATGAGTGGTCATGGTTGGGAGGCCAAACTCACAGGAGAGGTGCTTATACTAGGGCGTGTAATTGAAAGGTTAGGATTGATTATCCGCATCGAGTATGGTGAATTCAGGATTTGTTCTGACGGATGTATCGAATGTTGTGGTGAAAGTGTACAATCTCTGCAGAGTGTCAAACTATTGAATAGCCGTCATGATTATGGACGATTAGAGTGGCCATATTGTTCCCCCGTCAGACTTTTCAAAATGACTTGTGAAATGAATTGAGACTTTGATTTGACCACAACAGAGTTGTGACCTGAATTACAAGATCCCACTTAGGAGTTATAAAATTGTGACTAGTTTTGGAACTTAGTAGAGATAAAACTGGCTTTTTGCAAAACAACCCTAGAGCCTAGTGTCCTATTATCCAAAAACCCCTTACCTATTAGTATTAGTTTGCGAGTACTTAAAGAGTACTCATGGCTTTGTCCCTGGCTATTCCCATGGCCAGACTATGAAGAGGAGTACCTGGAAGATGGACCCCAGGAAGGTTACGACAACTAGGATCATCTCCCATCGTCAACATTGCCTGTGACACCGAAGATGGAGCTTCGCCTACGCTACCTTTATTATTACGTATTCCGCTGCTTGATGTTGTATTGAGAACTGGATCATGAGATCCCTATTTGTGTAAGAACTTATGTATCGTTTGTAATGGATGAAGTACTATGGTATCCAATTCTGTTATGTCTCGCAAAAATGGTAATCCTGGGATTGCGATGTATGGCATAATAGGCATCTAGGATTGAAAAATCCGGGTGTTGACATCTTGTCTTGGTGAAACCAAGTCTTGTGGGGAAAGTGCACCACCTCTGCAGAGTGTAAAATCTAAGTACTTAGCAATGTCCCTGGCAAAGGACAATTTGAGCATCAAGACATGGAAGCTATCAATAATCTCATCATCCAAATTTCTAAGTTAAAAACTTGTGGTTGAACAAGGGTTGAAAGGATCACCAATTTCTATTGGGGAATGCCTAGGGAAAGATTTTGTCAAGCAAAAACTTAGTGTTTTCAAATGATAAGGAAAATCTATTTTGAGCAAAGCAAGCCTAAGCTCCACTTAGCCAAATGCATATAGATGATAGACTCCACTAAACTACCATAGTATCACTTGCCAATACAATTCAAATGTATTGACCCTTGTGGCTGTAACTTGTTATGTTGCAGGTCTGTTTGATATTAGTGAGGTTTAATGATTAGGATTACAAGTCTACAACCAACATGTCTGCCTGTGGAACTTTGAAGATGAAGGACCCCATGCTATTTCTAAATTCTGCTGCATTGTAATAAGATAGCCAAATGAGCTATGTAAGATGCAATATATTATTTTATTTCCTGGTTATAAAGTTGTATTATGACCTTTGTTTCTTGATATTACATCTTAACTGTGTATGCTAGCTATTGATCCAGGGACTAGCATTGTAAACACAGGGATCTCTACCTTATTAAAGGTTGGGAACCTTACACTTGGACTCCAAGAGATAATCAGATGCTAACTTCTAGCCAAAAACTTTCTCTTTTGGAGGGACATTTGATTTCCAGATAAGGTTCCACATGTCCCTCTCTCCAGCTAGTTTCGTGATTGTGCCTGTGTTTTGATTGGAGGTTTGAAGTTTCGAAGCCAATTTGTATACGCTTCTCACATACTTCCTTTGTTTGGAAATATAAGATGTTTTAGGTTTGTGAATAAGATGTATTTAGACACCTTTTAGTATCTAGATTCATTTGAACCTATACACTAAAAGATGTCTAGATACATCTCCTTTACAAACCTAAAACATCTTATATTTCTAAATGGAGGGAGTAGAACATACCATTTCTTTCATGGTACCAAGCAAGGACGTCATCATCTATGAGGCTAGTTAGCTAAATTTGTAGGATATGGTTTGTATCTGGTCCATGGAAAACTTTACTTACCAGCTCTTCCTTCCATTTCTTAGTGGATCGATGAGACCCATCTGATTCTAGTTTTAGATGCTTTACCAATAACCTTCAAGTTACCTCTGAGGAGCCAATTTCTCTCCATATTCTCACTTTTGAGCCATTATTTATGCGCCAAATGACTCTTTTTTAGAAGATTGAGTCCATGTACAATCCCTTGCCAACAAGGCGACGTATTCTTGATGAAGGCAGCATCAATAAGGTTAGCAGCATGGTAGTATTTTGCTTTTAGTAAATGAGCGCAGTAGGGCTTGGTTGAACAGCCTTAGGCCTCTGAAGACAATGTCGCCTTTGTGTTTTGGTTTAGTCATTCTTTCCCATGACATCCATTGTACCCTCTTGCAATTCAAATCATCTCCCCACCAAAAGTTTCGTATGATTTAGGATACTTCATCACATAGGCTCGCTAAGAATTTAAACACGCTCATAGGAAGATTCGTGATTGCTTGGGAAACTGATTTAATAAGAGTTTCCTTAGCAGCTCCAGACGAGTATTTCTCGGACCAATTAGAGCATGTAAGATCCCACCTTTATAAAGGTAAATATCCCTGTGATTGCAATGCTAGTCCCTGGATCAATTTCTAGCATCCACAGTTTAAGATGAAGTACACAGAAACAAAGGTCATTATTACATCGTCATTCCAGAGATAACATAGTCTTTTACAAATCCATAGCCATAGGCTAGTACAAGAGTTTAACTTAACAATATAAATAAAAGTCTTCATCTTCATGTGTCACAGGCAAGCATGTTGAGTGTAGACTCATAACCCCTAATCATCATCAGAGTAACCTGCAACATCACAAGTTACAGCCACAGTGGGTCAATACATTGGAATAGTATTGGCAAGTGATACCTTAGTATAATATTATCATCTAGTTACTACATGAATTTGGCTAAGTGTAGCTTAGGCTTGCTTTGCTTAAAATAGGTTTTACCTATCAGTTGAAAACACTAAGTTTTTGTTTGGCAAAAACTCCCAAGGAATCGCCAATAGAAATTGGTGAACCTTCACCCTTGTTCAACCACAAGTTTTAACTTAGAAAATTGGGATGACGAGATTCTTGATAGCTTCCATGTCTTGATTCTCAAATTGTCCAATACCAGGGACATGGCTAAGTACTTAGTTTCTTCCATCTACAGAGGTGGTGCACTTTCCCCACAAGACAGGACCTTTCAGAAGCCTTCCCTTAGACCAAAATGGACGCACTCCAAACCTATCAATCCCCTACCACCAACTGTCCATTTGGCTAAGTTATTGCAACCTATATGATCCAGGCAGAACCCATAATGTCATGTGGCTCCACTAGAAGCTTCTTAACATTTGGCATCTCAAATCCCTTTATTCCTGGGTGGCAATCCACAAGTGAGATACACAAGGTAAACCATAGAAATGGTCCTTCTGTAACCACTCAACCAAAACCACCAAGCAATTACCATTCCATCCAGGTGTTTCATTCACTTAGTTGTTTTATTAAGCAAAAAACATAAGTCAAAGACTTAGCAATATTTTTCCATGGCATATACATATTCCACCCTTGGTTGCTACTAGCTAGGCTAAGCATGGCAATAGCAATTATCTTAACTTAGAGAAAACTTTAGCAATTCTACAACTACTAGGATTTCCCAAGCATAGCATATAGATACTTAGCAAAATTTATCATGCAAGCCCTATACAAAATATTTCTAATGCATAGTCAGAATATTGGGACAAAAATATGGAGCACAACTTGCCTTGGTAGTTGGGGGAGTAGCAACAATCCTCACAATCACAATCACCACTAGCACCAAAATTTACACATAAAATGATAGCACCAAATTCACATATCAAAATAAACAAGCAAAAATATATGAATGCATGCAAATGTCATGTGATGATTTTTCCAATTCAACCAAGACAAGTAAAACAATACTGAACACTAAACTAAACATTTATACACAAATTACACTTAATTTGATCTTTAAAACATTTTTCAAATAATTTTTATACTCAAAATAAGCCTACAAATGTCTCTGCAAAAATAACCAATTTTACAGAAGCAATTTATTAAACAAAGTGTATGGTTGGATATAATTCTCTCTCCTGATTCCAATGATATAAAATTTGCAAAATTTGGACATGTGGATTAAAAGTTATGAATTTTGCAAGTTTGAACATATAATAGAAATGTTTCTGTTTTTTTAAATAAAACAGCGCCACACAGCAGCTTCTGATTGGACGATACCGGTTCGGCTGGATCACGCTCGTGGACCGCAAGATCTAACTAACGATGCACGGCTCAGATTTGCCCATACCGCTTCACCTAAGATCTAATCGTGGCCGTGGTATCTAGATCTAACGGGCAGCTTTGCCCTGACCAAAGTCTGGCGGCGCTGAGTCAACGGCGAGCGGCGGCGTGCTCGGTCATTGATGGTCTGGCGGCTCTGGGAAGCAAGGAAGGGAACAGACAGGATTACCGAGCTTGCGGGGTCGTCGTGATGCTCAAGGTGGTCGGAGGAGGGACAAGGGCGCACTGATTCGACGTCTATTGCTCGCCGGAGAAGCTTCGGTCGTCAGGTACAGCTGCTCGTCGGCGTTGGCGAGGTTACAAATCATTCCTAGCCAAGTGAACAGTGCTGTCAGATGCACATAAGTCTGGTGAACATGTGAGTAACCAAAAGAGAGAAGGGGGCGGTCAGGAACTACCAAAGGGTGTTGCCGGAGTCGAGACAGACGGCGGTGCTTGTTTGTCGTTGAGGTTGCCGACGAAGGGGAGCGTGCGCTGGTGAGTGCGAGGTACTGGCAGGTGCAGAAGATAATGGGGAACAAGATTGTGGTGTCTAGAAGTCAAGGGGCGACGGTGTCTGGCCGGAATTGCTTGCGAAGCTCGCCGGATCAGAGGGTGATCAAGCGAAAAATCAAGACAGCCTGGTGGCAGAGGGTGTGCGGCGTCTGGGGGGAAAGGTAGAGGGTACGCGGGCGTTTTATCGTGCATGATTGCAATGGCGAATTACTCGCGGATTTAAGTCGAATTAAGTCGCGGAAATCAAGCAGTAACAGGAGAGAGGGGAGGGAGGAACTGGTCGCGGCGGGTTGAAGAGATAACTGACAGGTGGGGCTGCTTTGTCAGCGTGGGAGAGAGACAAAGTGTGGGGTCCAGTGATCAGTGACTTTGCGGGCTAAAGTTTTGTGTGAAACATTTTTCTGCGGGGAGAAGGAAATGGGCTTGCTGGGCCTGGTTTGCTGGGCCGGGTTAGTTTAGCCAGTTGATTTTATTTTGTCTCTCTTTCTCTTTTTCTTTTTCTGATTTGATTTTCTGGTTTGAATTTAAATGCTCATTTCAATTCTGTTTCAATTGAAATTTTCTCCAAATTTTAGTATTGTGTTTCTTGTATCCTAGGGTGTGTAAAACATCTATTCAAACTCAAAATCAATTTGGGTTTTAAAATGAAGTTTAAACCTATGCCTTAATTAAATGATTATAATTAGCATATGAATGGTTTTTATTTCATAATTTTGTTTTTGAAAACTTTGACCAAGCCTTACAAGCATCACCCAAATCATGATCAAATCTTTACTGATTAAAGCAAGTATTTTTCTGATTATAAGGTAGCATTAAGGCCATTGCCTTGCTTACATAAAATAATAGATCACAAAGTTTCTGTTTTTGAAGAATTGATCCTAAAATGATTATGAATGCATGAATGATATGCAAACTTTGAAATCATGATTTTTGGGATGTTACAGAGCACTTTTCAAGAGTTTGTCTTTAGTGCGCTGAAACTTATCATTCTTCATTCTACCTTCTGGGATAGGCAAGTCCAGGTATTTCTCATCATGGACTATATTTTCGACATTGAAAATAGCTACCACTATTTTACCATTCTCTTCACTGCAGTATTGTCCAAGCAAGATGGAACATTTATCCGAATTAAGGAGTTGACCGGTGATCTTTTCATAAGAGCAAAGGATGTTATTTATCTTTCTTGTTCACTGTTACCCTTGAAAAACAAAAGGCTATCGTCCACAAGCAGAAGGTGGAAGATTCTATGCCCTCTCCTACATAGTTCATCAATAGCTCCCAGGGAAATATGATGGTTAAAAATGCAGAGAGACCCTCAGCAATGAAGAGGAAGAGGTAAGTGGATACCATTGAAGAGAGTAGAGAATCAAACTGATTTGACACGGGCCATAATCCAACTAGTCCACTCCTCATTGAATCTAAGCTTTCTCATGGCCTCCTTAAGGAAGTTCTAGCCGAAACGGTCATATGCCTTTAAGAGATCAACCTTGTAGGTGCAGAAGTTACCCGCAACTTTTGATCCTTGTTGCATAGCATGGATACATTTAAAAGCAATAATCTCGGTGTATGTAATCATGCAGCCTAGAATAAAGGCGCTATGAGTAGAGAAGATCAGATCATCAAGGATTGGACGCAGGCATGTTGCATAAACTAATAGGTCTGGAGTCCTTAAGGGAGGAGGGATTCTTAACCTTTGGGATTAACACAATTGTTGTTCCATTAACTCCATCTGGCATCACACATGTGGAAAAGAAATTTGTTACAGCAACAATGATGTCTTCTTTTCGAGTGGCCCAATTGCATTAGAAGAAACATGCTGGAAAGCCATCTGGCCTTGGTGCTTTTGTTGGTCTAATTTGGAAGAGGGAAAAGTTGATTTCTTCGTCAATGAAATCAACACACAGACCTTCGTTTGTTTGGCTATCAATACATTGTTGGAGAAGGTTGGTGATCAGATCCGGTTGAGCTGCCGTTTCTGCTATGTAAAGGTGCTGGAAGAATTATGTTGCAGCCGTCTCCATTTTATCAATATCTTCAGTCACTTCGCAAGTTTCTAACTATAGCTTGATAATACGGTTTCTAAGTATTTAGTGTTCATGTCTCCTTCTCGGAGCCAGTTTACTCGCGACCATTGTCGTCATTTAATTTCTTCTTTTTCAAGCAGTTCATCCAATTCTTACATGATTCTTTTTGCTTTTAGTCTGCTGGCTATATCTTGTTTTTTGGAGGCAAACTCAAGGGATTTTCTCTTTTTCTCAATCTCTTTTGAGATTTCTCCAATGGTCCTATTACTCCGAGCATGAAGAGAGAGGCCATGTCACCCTGTAGGTTTTAGCCACGTCTCCAAAATCATTTGGTTTTATGTGGTTGCTTCAGGATTCTTTAATTTCTTCGTCCAAGGTATGTTCACGTTACTAGTAGGCCGCATACCTACGGAAGGGAGGAGAGATATTCACAGCACATGAATAGTCCGGGTCCACCAAAATAGGACAATGATCAGACCTCAGATACGTTGCCCCAAAGACACCCACCACAGTCGGGCAAAACTTGTACACACTTTTAAAGGTTGTGGACTCTGTCATATGCAGATAGTCATCTTGTGTATCTGTAGAAGCTCCATATGCGAAACACCTCAAGGAAGGCATGCACTTCTGAGCACAAGTGACCAACCAATCAGTGTGGTCTTTCTTGCACCAGAAGTATGGATCAAACTCTCTCACGTCATGCACAATCTTCATAAACAAATCTTTGTTTATCCTAAAGCATTACCGAAAGATGTGCGGCTCATGTGTTGGGTTCTCTGTAATATAAACAGCCTCAAGCATCAATGCACCAACCATCCACTGCCGATTTGTGTTCCTTTTCTTCCCGGGCCTAGAACCTCCACATCGAGGAGCCTAAAGTTGCGCCCGTATGCGAAGAAGACAATTGATGACCATGATGTGCCCTTCATCATCGACATGCGTGTCGGCCTCCTCTTACATTAATTGTTCAATCATCATTTCATCGTTGATGTCCATATTCTATGCAAGAAATAACAACCGAATCAAACCAACAAACACCGTCTAATTTACCAAGAGTGGGAAATTGTAGAGAAAATTTACCTAGGAAATCCGCCAAACACCTTTTATGCACGCGACGCGGTTTTGGCAAGAGTTATGTGCTAGCGATTCCACGAGACAACCACATGACCAGCACCGATGACGGCAGAAGCCGAACTAGCGTTCCTAGGTTGATGGTTAACCGTTGACCGACGATGCAGGTGACAGAATATGCTGTGATGAAATGACGGTGAGAGAGCGACTAGTTCTAGACCCAATATGACGTCAGTTCCCAACACCCCAGACCGCTCCTTGGGACACCACATTGCCTGAGTCAACGTTTAGGGCTGCCACATGACATATTTCTGTCAGCACTCCTGAGAGCCAATTTGGGGGCGTCACTGAAGATTCTCTTAGCAAAAAGAAGTATAGATTAGTATATTGAAGATTTGTAATACTCCCTTGGATCCATAATGTTTCAAATAATATCTAGTCAGAAAAACTAACTACAGGATCAAAGATACCCAAATTGACATGCTCCACTTTGGGCGCTAGCCTGCATGTTTTTTGTGGCTTAGTTGGGCAGTGTCAGCCATGGCACGGCCACGAACATACAAGGTACGAGCCACCTTTTTCACTCTGTTTGGTAGACTGTAGTTGTAAGAGGTGCATGAGTTGGGAAACTATGGCCATGTTGTTTAGTTCCATGTGTATTATAGTTTTGGCTCATCTCATGCATACTATCCTTGTTTGGTTGCCACAAGAAGGCTACTCTACTTGCTTTTGGTGAGATTACCATGGAAAGGAGGCAGACCACAGACATAAAGGCCATAGCCATGAAGAACAACGCATGAAGAATACAATCCCGGAAAACCGAAGCACGAAGGCCACAAGCATGAACACCACACATGCATGAAGAACACAAGAGCAGGAAGAACACAATCCCAAAAAACAGGGGACGAAGATGAGAAGCATGAACGGAAGCAAAAGTGGATCACGGTTGAACATGAACAAAAAACATCGCTAGCAGGAACAACACACTAACAAGTAAATGCATGATCGTTGCCAAAAGGGGATCACAGTTTAACATAGCACCATGGCATTAACCTACCACCACATCAAAAGTGGGTGTCATCCTACCAGCACCACCACCAGTTCATCGCCACAGGAGAGGTTACTATACCACCTCATAACAAGAGTTGTTCACAGTTTGAACCATCACTTCCTTAAGTACAACAAGTTACAACAATAGAGTCAACCATCACAGATTTTCTTGATCTTCTTCAGCTTATCCTTGTTAGCACCATTGGCTTGGAACATACCATAGATGATGTACTCTATCTTATTTTCCTCCTTCAATTTGGCTCTTTCCTCATCCCATTCCTTCTGCTTCGATTTCATTACATCTGCCTAGGATTTTGCACCCGCTTCAGCATCTCCACTTCATTCTTCAATGCTTCTGTCTGCTTCAAATTCATGTACTTAGATCTCGCATTGTTGTCCTTCATCCTAGACAAGTTCTCCTCCAACGGCTTCTTCTCAGTTTCTTCTATGAATTTCTTCACATCAATCATCAAGGTTGAGTACTTTTTGTCAAGCTTGTTCTTCTTGTCAGAGATTTGTTGCACCAACTTGGCATTCTCAATCCTCTCGTCGATTCTTGCTCTGTTGTTGTGACGATATATTCCCCAGAGTTTCCCAATTGCGTTCTCCATAGCTTGTCCATCCATGCCACAAACCCACAGTTTTCGACCTCCTGCAACTTAGAAATTCATTGACACGACTCTTACAGATGACCTACCACTTGGCAGACAAATCAATCGCCAAAATAGAAGCTAAGAACTTACGTTATGCACTTGGCAGAGATATAATCAGCGGCCTGTGTTGGTTCGTTCAAATGCAACACGCCTACAGGCTCAAGCTGGTGGACGCGGCAGACCTCGGGACAATATCATGCTATGTTGCAGAAGCTGGGATCTTCGATGCAATCAGGAGCATAGTCCATGCCCGTGAGGTTCTAACAGACCAAATCGAGTTTATCCGATGCTAAATCGATAATTTCCAATTGGGTACCAAACCGTAACCCTAGGGATGAATTGGGGAAAATTAAACTTACCCTTAGATAGGATTGATCTGAGTTGTTGTCGTTGGGCATGGTGGCGGCACGAACGCCTCGATGAGGCAATATTCTTGTCGAGGAAGTCATCGCTATCGCCGCCGACGGCCGAATGTGACCGGGGTAGGTAAAGCGGGAAATAAAGATCTATTTTTGATGATGAGTGGGTAGAGTGTCTCGGCGGGAGATGAGGAAAAGGATCCCGCCCCCTTTTCCAGGCCAACGATAAATCTTCTACGTTCGTTGGGCCTAGCCCCGGGCTACTCTACAGTTCACACTGGCCACAACAGGGTCAACACGAAGGCTACCAAACATGCCCTTTGATATTACATATATGTACTCCCTCCGACCCATATTAGTTGACTCAAATTTGTCTAGATTTGGATGAATCTAGACAATATTTAGTATATATAGGTTCATTCAAATTTTAAAAAATCCAAGTCAAGTAATATAGGTCGGAGGGAGTATTTGGTTTGGGACTAAAGTAGGTTGATTGTTTGAACGGCAACTTTTCAGGTTACTGAATTGATTGCACCCATGGTAAATAGGCACTAACTGTTGGAAATCCAGAGATAAAAGGCTGATAATCATACGTACCAGATAAAAAATGACCAAGGAAATCCAGAGATTGGGTTAAACAAAACGTACATCTAAGATTAGGATATCTTCGTTGTCTACAAAGGTCATTCACAAGGATTCAAATGTAAGCCCGTCTGGTGTCACTGGAGCAAATCAGTTTACACTATGTTTAAGTGACAAATTTAAAACATGAGACAAGCTTCATGGAGACTGCTCGGGCACTTCTCGGAAACGGTAAATGCCAGCCGGCAGCTTACTCCACCTCCTCCAGGAAATCCTTGATCTCTGCTGGGGTTAGAACTCTGCATTTTGTACAGTGTTGGTAGTCAGGATGCAGAAAGGAATTTGTACACTAACCAACAACCTTATAATGACAGTCACAGCTGATAAACAGGACCAGAAGCACAAGAAATGAGTTGAGAGTAGCACAGCTTGTTAGCGAACAAATGAAAGTTATTATGACAATGTTCAGAAGCTAGGAAGGCATGCAAAAAAGAGGCAAAAGGAACTACGTTGGAGTAATAGTGTAATTGACGTTGTATACATATACATACTTGAATTCACGGTCAGCTCGAATAACTCCAATTTCAATGTTGTTGGCAGAGATTTGACCTTCATATCTGCAAGTCCAGAAACAGTCAGTACTCAATAAGCTACCCAATTAGCAGCATATGCCAACCAAATGAAAAATGAAGATACCCTTCTTTCAGAGTCAAAATTGCAGTGTGGATGGCATCATCAAGCTCCATATCTTCTGTGTATCTACAAGTAAAAGCTATGTCAGTTAAATCATATGAGCATGGGAAAAAGAACCTTGAAAACATAAATGCTGCTTGTATAAATTAACGTATGGAAGATTATACAGCAATAGAATGTGACTTATTATGATCAGCATATTTTAAAAAAAAAAAAAACAGCACTGAAGCCTTAACAGTGACCAATATACTAATGATAAGATAGATAAGTCTACCTTTTCTCAAGAAACGTCTTGGCATTTGACACATTTTTTCCCATAGCTGATGCTTTCCAGGAGAAGTAAGATCCTGATGGGTCAACCTAAAGAAAACAATCAACAATGAGAAATTCAGCATTTGTTAACTATGCCAAACAATATGAGTATATGTGACGGGTGAAATAACAGTCAAAAGTAGAAGATTCATTCCATGATCTATTGCCTAGATAATTGGTAAAACTCAATTAACATGCAGTTGAATCTGAAATTGTTAGAAGGAAGAGGTCTTTTATCATGTAGCTCTTTACACATACCTGATACAACTGTGGGCCATTGTCATCATATCCAGCAATCAACAGCGATACACCAAATGGTCTTACACCACTGCAACAAATAAGGTTATGAGTACAACATAGTTACATCGTATGTAAGTATTAGATAGTAGTGGTTTTTAACATGATGTAGGTATACCGTTGCTGCTACGTACAACACAAAAATTAAATATAAATATTCATTATAAAACAACAAACTCGAATCAAATCATGTCATGGAGTTGAATATGTATAAGTATACATTATTCTTTGAATTTTGAACTGAACTTTTGGCTGATATATGTAAAATAAATTAAAAATGCATGTGACAATCAAATATTATCTATTATTACAAGTGCCAAGTTGCATCGTGACTGTAGCATTTTTAAACCACAGTTTCTTGAGCTCATGCATTAAGTGAATATCGAATAGAGCGATCCCATACAGTTTACTCTGCCCCTATATATTGATATTGCAAATGTGTAATACAGATGTTGTGTTTCACATTTAAGTGACTACTAAGTTAACTAACACCAAAGTTGCATTACATATTGGGTTCTTGCTATCAAAAGCAAGTAACATCAAATGGCATTTTGAAGCTTTGGGTAAAATTATCAAGCAACTTGCTCCCTCCGTTTCAAAATATAAGATGTTTTAGTCTTTTTCTGAAGCACATGTATCTAGACACCTTTTAGTGTGTAGGTTCACTCATTTTGCTCCGAACCTACACACTAAAAGGCCTCTAGATACATGCATTTCAGAAAAAGCTAAAACATCTTATATTTTGAAACAGAGGGAGTAACTTTGTATAGTAATTTAGGTATAACAAGTGCATGACTGATTGTAACACACTAATACTTCCATAACTACTAGTGGTATAATAAAAGAGTGCCTAGTATCGTAACATACCCAGATTGCGTGAACTCCTGCATAACAGCAGCAGTCTCTCGGACAAGCTGCGTAACAGGGATGGTTTCCTGCATTTAGAAATGAACAATAATGAGAAAACACATTTATTAGGGCAATAATGACAGAAAATGGCTGCAGGTGGCAATTTATAAATGATCTCTTTGCCAAATGTGCAAGTTCTTCTTTTGGAAGTCTAAACCAAATAAGCTGTCACGAGTATACCTTGTACAACCGATAATACTGCTGTGCCTGCTTCCGACTTTTTCTGACAAGAACGCGAAAATCTGGACCCATCCCACTGAAAACAATGAGTAGGTAAGTGCACATCAGTACATGCGTATAACAAGACACTTGGAAATTGCAAGATACCAAATGCCAGTAACACGGATTGAAAACTGTATTAATGCAGCCCTGGCGGCAAGCTGGGAGATGTATAAACAATTTGAAAACAAAAATATGTGGTTATTCTGATTGCTTAGCTATAAGTATAACTCGCACCAGTGATGAAAAATAGAAATTTAAATTCTAAAAGGGTAAGTGATTCCCTTTTTCTCCAAGATATCTTTCATTTGTTAGTCTACCAATCAGCTGGTTTCCTTGAATACATTGGAAAAATATTTAAATCATTTGCCTTATCAGGGGCGCCTACAGTATAAGGTGAAAACACATAAAGGTAGGAACCTTCAGGGAAATTGTTTATTTTATCCTTCAAACATATATACACACCAGCCATCAGTGATGAAAGTGCAAAATAAATGTGCACCGTAGCAGCTAACACAGCATCACTAGCTCAGACATCATTGAGAATTAAGAACATTAACCAAAACACATAAAGTTGGGGGTAAGGGCAGGGTAAATAATAAAAAATTGCGCAACAGTGGAAAAATACCTGTAGACAACTCCAATATTTGGAGTCAAAGACTGAATCTTTTGCACCTGGAAATTAGCAAAAATAGATTAATTGGCATATTTCGAGATAATAAAAGAGGAAGACAAGTAGATAAAGAATTCAAATTAAGGATGATGTTACACTCACAGATGTTTCGTCCACTAAAATAGAAGGCAATTTCTTCTCAGTGGCAATAACTACACCATTGGCAGCTACAAACATGACACATATCTTAGAATCAATAACACTGAGAAAGAAAAGTGAAAAGGCTGTAGTCTATGACCATGACCACATATAATAGATAGAACAGGGCAGTGAAAAAAACAGATAAAATATGCGTCATACATATAACAAGCTAATATTCATTCAGTCATTAGTAACTATAATAGAACAAAGAAATGTATCGGTGCCAACTGGTAGCTATCAAATCGCATTATATTATTAGCTCTAGTGGTATATCAGTTTTTGTAGACATCAAGAAGCTTCGAAAGCCCAAGCCTTTGCACACATGTGCAAATCCATAATTGCCAATAGGACATTAGATCTGCAAATAATATCAGAGTCTTAAACTAGCACGGTAGCCTTGACTACCGCAAGACGGAAACAAAAGGGCATCATGATAAGTAATTATGTGGTAAAAAGGGCCTGCACACGCCACACACACACACACACACACACCCTCCCCCCAGCGTTGGGAGCCTGAATTTAGCAGATTAATAATTTGTGTGGCACATACAAGCATAAAACACATGCAACTGCCTAGTAGTGTAATTACGAGCAATAGTTTCTACAATGCCGAAGATGCAAGAGAAAACCTAACTAAAACACATGCATCGGCAATGGCCTAAACCTCATAATGTCAAACCCTAGAATGAGAATTTACTTCACATATGAGAAACAAGAACGGAAGCCCTCCACATTTACGCTAATGTTACATAAACCCCACATATTGCTCTCTAAAATCATAAAACTTCCGCTGCAAATCGATGCTGGCAGCGTAAGACCACCAGTAGGGGAAAGTACATGGCACGAAACTGCGCGGATCGCACCTTTGATGCCAAGCGAGGTTTGGCCGGATCCGACGGCCGTGAGCGCGTGCTCGATCTGCACAAGCTTCCCCGACGGGCTGCAACGAAATCGAAGGGGACGGAGTCAGATCAAAACACCTACACCGCACCAAATCAAGCCCTGCCGAGAGAGACGGAGAGAGCACAAACCTGAAGGTGGTGAGGGAGAAGGAGTACTGGCTGTCTCCCATGGCCGAAGCGCGGGACTACCTCGTCAGGTTCTTCGCGGTTGCGGGAGGAGATCGGATGGAGAGAGCGAGGCGGCTGCAAAAGAAAAGGGGAGTAGAGAGACAGAGAGAGGAGGGGGTGACGAGACGGAAGTCCCCTTCCCCTACAACTTTCTGCGCACGCTCAGGCCAGTTCCGCGCGACAGGATATTGCCCGTCAGATCTCCGGTCTTAACCATCTGAGCCGTCCGTTTGGTCTGATTGTAAAAAAAAACGAGTCTATCTCGAACAGCTCTCAGCCCTACAGCCAAGCAAAGAGAAGACACCCGAAGTAAAAACAAAAAACGAGAGAAGACACCCGTTCCCCCAGTTTCATCCCTTTTCGTCCCTCCGTCGAGTCAAAAAAGGAGAATCCTTCGATCCGAGGCGCCTCTTCCTCCTCCTGCCCTCTACGACTGACGTGGAGTGTAGATCCATCCGAAGGGATTCCTTTGTTGGTAAGGAAGCCCTAGCTTGCGCGGATGATCTATGATGCTATACATATGTCGATGGTAGTTTTGATGTCTCAATTCTTTATTCCAATAGATGAATTTGGGATATCCGTGTTTTCTAGATTACCTCTGCGTTAACATTCCTACGAACTATGGAGTATGGTTATTAATTCTCCATGATTTGTGCTATTTCCTAATCTTGCGCTTAGATGTCATGTTCCTGCAATTTTTTGTTCATGTTACCAAAAATATTTTTCTTTGAAGCACCATTAACATTACTCAGTCAGAATGTAATATGTGCTCTATTTTCTTGGCTGCATTTGACAGATACACAGGTCAAATCAGGTTCGTGGTCTTCGGTAAGGAAGAGAGATGCAGGTCAGCCCACAGTTAGTTTCAGCCTTGAGTAGCTTATCTCTTGCATATTAAGTTACATATGATGAAGTATTGCCAGTGATCTCATACACACTGAGTGCTTTAGGTTAGGGGTGTTCAAATATGGGTTGGCCTCAACCAGTACAACCCAGTTGCCAACCTTGTTACGTCAAGTTAGTATATGATGCAAAAGCTATTACACCCTAATTTAAGTATTTTTTGATTGTGTATCACTAATATATCCATTCAAAGGTTTAGTAGCCCCTGATTCACACCGCCTGACCACAATATTTTTGCTCATTGTTTGGCCAGTCATGCTATCTATGTAGGATGGGATAAATTGATATGTGGAGGGTATTGCCTAGTTACCATACACAGCCTAGACAAGCTATTCAGCTGCTTTCGAGAAAAAAATGTCCCGGTTTCAACACGTGCAATCAGAACTGTCGTGTCTCTGTTTAAATGATGATATTTTGTTTTACATTGTTCTCAATTAAATACCTTTTGGGCTCTTCAACATGCAATTTAGAAGTTCTGAAACATGAAAATGTCTTCTACTAATAGGCATCTAGAGCTAGGCTCTTCAAGGAGTACAAGGAGGTGCAGCGAGAAAAGTCAGCGGACCCAGATATCCAGTTAATCTGTGATGATTCAAATATATTCAAGTGGACCGCTGTAATTAAGGTTTTGTTTCTATTGCAAGGTGATGTCGGAATGATCAGTATCAGCTTTGTACTGATGTCTTCTCTTACTGTATGTGTCGTTACTCGTCAGGGCCCATCGGAGACACCTTTTGAAGGTGGTGTATTTCAGCTCGCATTCTCAATTCCTGAGCAGTATCCTCTGCTGCCTCCACAAGTCCGCTTCATGACCAAAATTTTCCACCCAAATGTTCACTTCAAGGTTACTTCTAAAAAACCTCTCTTGGAAATACATGTGTATTTTATGGCATTCAGTTTGACTTTTTGAGCTCGCTGAGGGTAGGTAGAATTCTGATCTTCTTGGTTCCTAATTCCTATTATGGTTTTTTCTGCTACGACCTGAATCCGTGTTCTCCAACTATAAAGGCGTGTGATGCTAGGTAGAATTCTGATCTTCTTGGTTCCTAATTCCTATTATGGTTTTTTCTGCTATGACCTGAATCCGTGTTCTCCAACTATAAAGGCGTGTGATGCTAGGATTTGCTTGGTTCTTATTGTTGAAATTTCCTGCAACACCTGAATACTTTGTGTGAACACTAGGGGGAAATTTCTGTTTCCTCAATTTCTTTCTCTCTTGTTTATTTATCTAGACAGGTGAAATATGCCTGGATATATTGAAGAATGCTTGGAGCCCTGCATGGACCCTACAATCTGTCTGCAGAGCCATAATTGCTTTGATGGCCCATCCAGAAGCAGATAGCCCCCTTAACTGTGACTCAGGTAGCTTCATATCACTCTTGATTTTTTCTAACTGCAATACTCATTATTTCTAACACTTTGTAAGAATTTGAATTTATGAAACAATAGGCTCCACCGATGTATAGTAATTAAGAAACTATTTTAAACTGATCAAATGTCTTCATGATTCCCTCTAACATGGCGCTGACATGAAGAATGTATGTCTCGTTGTCACCTAGTAACTTCGGTTCTCCATTGTGAATTTGAATCTGTACAAAACCTGCTTGCTGAACTCTGAACTCTCGATATATAAAACCTAGTGTGCACATATCCAAAATCATTTTCTATTAATCATATTGCTTATAGTAACATGTTATAATATTGATTCAACTGGGTTATTGAAAGGAGGCCTGTTATAATTTAAATTTTCTATTAGGCCCTGACTCTCCTTTTTGTAACATAGGCAATCTCCTGCGCTCAGGCGATATCAGAGGCTACCAATCTATGGCACGAATGTATACTAGGCTAGCTGCCATGCCAAAGAAAGATTAGTTCCAGAACTGCAAAATAAACCAGAGCAGTGGTGATGGCTGATTCATGTATCACTTGCAAGCTGTCAGGTGTGACTCTTGCTGCCTTATGAACTAATGTTATTTGTTTTCTTACCTGAATTGTCTCTGTGTATCTACATTCTGGGACAAAAATTCGACCAAAATTATTCATTCAAATGCTTGATTTATGATTTAATAATTCTACTCCTAACTGGGATCTATTGCTAGAATCCAATGCAGTATCTACTGTTCAAATACTTGCTCTGTACACTTTTAGTTGCTGAGACCTCCACGCTCCTATACATGCACAAAGCTTCACAGTTAATTACCTGATGCACTTTGCATGATTTTGTGCTGGATATACATGTACAGTTGAGTACTGATTCCCAGGAATACAACAGATTGTAGTACAAACAAACGGGTACCCAAGAGGCTTCACAGTTAATTACTCGATGCACTTTGCATGATTTTGTGCTGGATATACACGTACAGTTGAGTACTGATTCCCAGGAATACAACAGATTGTACTCCAAACAAACGGGTACCCAAGAGGCAGGCTAGTGTATGCAGTAGATCAATCATTACTTTTGACTTCTTTTATTGATTAATGATTGTTCCAATCGAATTACATGTGTAACACTAGCCGAGAACAAAGAAAAGGAAACCCCCTCATTTGCTGGGCGTTGTCGGAAAGAAACAAATCTCTTTTTACGGTGTCGGAAACAAGCGACTTTGACGCCTGTTCCTTCTCTATGAGAAAGGGGTGGGAGGCATCTTCTTGTCACCCAAGAAGTTGCTGAAGAGGCTCAGCGCCTGCCTCGGCGTGTGCATAGGGACCTCGTGGCCGGCTCCCCGGATCGTCACGAACGTGAGACCCTCGTAGGTGATTGTCCAGCCACCCACCTATATTTTTTTAGAAAAGACATGTGAATTGGATGCTCAAGAGCTAGTGAAGAGTTTCTGTGCATTCGAGCTGGAACATTTTGTCAGGTTAATTACCTGCAGATGGTCGTACCACGGCGTCCACTCCTGGATGCTCTTCAGCCCGAGTTTGTTCAGGGTCAGCCTTGTGGCCGTCACAGGGATCCTCCCATCGGTATCACCGCTGCAGCAAGTGACATTGTCAGTTCAAAGCTGCTCCAGGTTTTACATTGTTTAGACATGCCGAGGTAACCTAGGGTCGCCAGGCTTACCTGAAAACCCAGACCCTGATGCCGCCGGCGATGAGCTTGCGGATGATGGGGAGAGTCGAGGCGGGAGCATCGTGCCAAGTGTCGATCACGTCGCTGCACGCGGGAGTAACACACCACATGTCAGCCCGTGAGATCACTGAGTAGTAGCATCACCGGTCAGTAGTATACACTGTAAGTACCTGCAGTGTGTCCAGTTGTAACCGATCTTGGTAACGTTGGCGTGCAGCGCCGCCTGGACATCCGGCCTGTTGAAGTAAACCTCGGAGTACTGGGTCGTGCAGGGGTCGTAACCTGCCGGCTGCATGTACCACCCATGCTGCAGTTGCACAAGAGAAATGTTGTAATCAAGTCGCTGAACCACAGCCGGTGCATGCGTCTGGAGTCGAGACGGAGGAGAGATGAGTTGTTCGTGTGAGTACATGTTTGGAGAAGATCTTGGGCGCAGCGCCGTGGACGCCGATCTTCTTGGTACGGGCGAACGCGGAGGAGGACAGGGAGGCGTCGGTGCAGACGGGCGTGTAGAGGCTGTACATGTCGATGAGGCGGTACACGGCGAAGTACTCGTCCAGCGCCGTGTTGCACGCGTCGGTCGCGTTCTCGATGCTGAAGTCGCAGTGCGCCTTGACGTCGGCGTACACCCGGTCGGAGATCACGGCGTGATCCCAGGCGTACTCGATCATGCCCGTCTGGTCGGTCTCGTCGTCCATCAGAGCATTCCCTATCTGCATCATCATCATCATTGTTATCGCTGTGATTAGTTCTGTAAGAATCGAGATTACGGTGATATGGCCCTGAAGGTCAGTCATCAAGAACTATAGGTAGAGAGATATGGTTCGTGGTCAGTTTAGCTACCATGAAGCCCTTGAAGTTGATGTAGTTCTCCTTGGGTCCTTGCTTGTTCCCGTCAAAGATCTTCTCGGACAGCTGTGGAACGTAATGCCCTGACAAAGAACGGCCACAGGCATCAGTCTCTCAAGTCTCAGTTGCGTGCTTTGACTGAAGTGCAAAGCCCAGACGTCGAAAGGAACACTGTGTGTACATAACATACGCTCGTTCACTTACCGGCGTAGCTCTCTCCGGCGATGTAGAAGTCGTGGGATCTGTACTGGGGGAACCGCTTGAACCAGTTGAGCAGGAAGATGTAGGCGTCGTGGGCTGCGGACATTACAGTTACAGTCCAATTAAGTTCAGAAATGGTTCAGGCCATCTAGAATCGATTGTTTTTATTTTGGAAATGACATTTGTTCTTGCTGGGTAGAATTTCAGTCAGAGGATTGTTATATATTTACCGGTGATCTTGTCACCGAGCTTGTCCAGGTCGGAGCTGGTGTTGGTGTAGGAGAAGCCGACGCCCACGGGGGACTCCAGGAACATCAGGTTGGCCTCTGCAGTTTTTGGGTCGAACAGGAGCATGGATAAGCAGAGACTACGACGGCAACTGTTTTTCCACTGCTTGTTTGTTTCAGAAAAAGGCAATTTAACAGTAGTGAGGCACCTTTGTTCCAGGAGTATGGGTTCCATTTGAGCTCCGGCTTGCCCTTCTGGACCAAGAAGGGCCCGAGCTCCTCCGCCTCCCCGTACCCGATGGACGAGCATCCAGGCCCTGCAGAAACAACCCAGAGCAACACGAACGACGTCGCAAGTTCCGTCAGTCAGTCGATCCTGTCGACGAAAAGAAGAAGAAGAAATGCTCGTCTCTCCGCATCACCGCATGTTAATCTAACCACACGTCGGTCTCCGGAACCGAGAGATCAACCAGCGGATAGCGCGTGACGGCGACACGACACCGGTCGCCGCCGGTCGCCGTTAATCGTATATATAGCCCCCAGCGCGCTAGCTAGCAAAGCTATGTATGGACCGGCCGGCAAAATCCTTCACTTTCTGCCCGCCGCCATTTTTGTCCGTTCGAGCGCGCGCATGTGATCGATCGACCGATGAGTGATGACACGACGGACAGTAGAGTACCCACGCCTGCCGTTTCTTGCCAAACCGTCTCTTTGGATTCTGTGGGCGCGTATGCAATGCAAACATGCACCATGGCGTCGCACTGATCTGCATGGTCCCGTTGATACTTGCTGCTGTGCCTGCCGTCGTGTATGGCAGGCACGATGCCCTATAGGTAGGTAGTATAGATGGGTACGTTTGCTACGGTTCCATGCAAACGTCTTGGGTACCCACGGAATTACGTTTGCTACGGTTCCTGCCGTCGTGTATGGCAGCTGATGCAGGCAACAATATACTGCCGTCTTCTAGTACGTAGACCTCTTCGATCGGCACTTTGCTTGGGATGTCCATTGGCAATACTTTAGAGGCGGTCCCCACGGAATTACGTGAAGTGTTCCAGAAGATATCGTGTGCTAGCATGGAGAAAAACATGCACAGTGGATATCTCCGTAGTTAGCCCGCGTATGCATGTCCTCCTTAATTTGCTCCCGGAGCTAAGCTAGGGCGTACGTTGACCAGGACTACTGCTACTACAGTACTAGTAACTGCTTTAGCGGGCGTGTGTTGACCAGGACTGCATAGTACTCAAGCGCTAGTTAGTGGCACGCCCTAGCTTAGCTCCGTAGATAGCGTGCAGGCCCCAATCCTTTTCTACGGGACCAGCCAGCAGCCATGTACAATGCCGCGTATGCCTTAATCATACACACACCACACACCGGCCGGCCGGCGCGCAGTACATAGGATAGGAGTATATGGCGACGTCGTCTCGTGGACAGCAGCTTCGATCGGTAGGAGTAGTATGTACTGTACGCGAGGCCGGCCGGGACCGGGCAGCCGACAGCGTGTGTGGTCCTCGCCGTCGCCGGCCGGATTGTTTCCTTCTGCACAGCGCGTAGCTTGACCGTAGAATTGGCTATAGCTTCGGATGGAAAATGAAAGGAAGGAAAAACGATGCCGGACGGCCCGGTGGGCGCCCTCAGGCCTCAGCTAGCTAGCTGTTTGCTGCCAATATAGGAATTGTAATCCACACGAGAAAAGCTGAGGTAGACTAAAGTTCAAAAAATACCCATGCAAGCTAATTAATGCTGGTTAAATAATGTCAAGCTTAAGTACTAGTACAACAAAAATGCCGACCCCAATATGTTTGAAAGAAAAGATATACTACTACTTTGCCTTGTAGCTAGCACTAGCCGTAGCAGGCCTAGATAACTTGTCTCCATCAACCTTCAGAGTACATGTTCAGGCAAACATATTACTCGAATACATATGGAAAATGCTACTACCCCCGTATCAGAATATAAGTCGGTTCTCTCTTTTTTGCCCGCAGAAAAACATCTTATATTCTGAAACGGAGGCAATAGTGTTCAGGATACTACTACAACGCATGAATTCAAATATATCTCAAACCATTTTAAAAAATGTAAATATTTGGGTAAATTTTTAAGAGAAAAAATTGGCCCTTGTGCAGCTTTGAAAACCGAACACTGAAGTTCTCTGAATTTCAGTGATTTTGTTAGCGGTCGAAATATTTCTGAAACCGGAATTCAAAACCAATCAAACCACATCAGCTTCTCCTATATATATCGTGTAGTTAGTAGGTGCTTTTAGATAAACCATGCATAGCCCGACCAACCAGAGCCTATATATACACTGACGGCAGGAGGTAGCTAACCACTGGCGGTTGACGTCTTACGTTTGCTAAAGCTGGTCAAACCTTTGTCACTGAAAAGAGACTCATCGCAAATATATGTGACCAGAAGATCCGAGTTGAGCTAACTTGTAACTTCCATGGACGCTAAGTACAGCATCAAACAACTCCCAATAACCAGACGACTAACCAGAAAATGGCTGCTGGATACTAGTAGTATGTATGTCACTTGATGGGATATCCGCTAGCTCTCGATTAAGATGTCGCTCAATTGGTTGGGAGGGCAGTGCGCGTAGTACTGCTGATCCTCAAAACAGCCATCACAATTCACACCGCACGTACCGGTACGCTCACTAACCACTCCCCTTCTTAAATTTCCGAAGATTCTTCCAATCTTCCTAGCTTACTCAATCAACGTAAAACTTGGAAGGAAAGAAGAGACGTCGGCCTCAATCAATTATCAGAGAGCGATAGAATTCAAGCGACGAAACCGACCCTTTCTCCGTCTCTCCCTCAATCCCTACCATCTACTACTTCACAGGAGCATTAGCCACACGCAATCGTGCAAGAATTTAAACCGTAGCATTGCGTGTGTGTGTACGTGCAAGAGCCAGCAGCAATTCGATCGAATTCATGGCGGTGGTTACGATAATACGTACCGCCGTTGAGCCAGAGCACCAGGGGCTTCTTGGCGGGGGCGGCGACGGCCTCGAAGAACCAGTAGAAGAGCGCGCGGCCGTGCGACTCGTTCACGGTCACGTAGCCGGCGTACTGCCCGAACGGCACGGCGGGCTGCCCCGGCAGCCGCTCCACGCGGTCCGCCGCCTGCTGCCGCCGCGCCGCCGCATCCGCGTGGTCGCCGCGGACGGCGGAGGCGCAGAACAAGAAGGCGAGAGCGAGGAAGCGGCAGATGACGGCGACTGGAGCAGCCATTGTTTGTGGTGCGCTAGCTGTTGCGGCTCGCATATCCCCGGGCGAGGTATATATAGGGAGAGGAGAGAAGAGAGCTCTGGCTGATTGACGACGAGGGACGTGCTGTCGTCGCGTCACTATATCGACTGTAATTCATCAATGGTGGCTGCACGCCAAAGGTTTGGGGACGAATCGTGGAGTTGATATATCGATACTCGACTCGAATGATTGGTTCCTTCTAACGGCAGAGTGACATATGAAGCCGGCGCCTTCCAGAGTAGAATGCTTTTGAGAAAAATCCGAGCCGCACGAGTGGATGGGTCGGTTTCTGGAATGCGACTTGCCCTGGCAGTTCTCAGAGAAAGTTAACCTTGATTCATGAGGAATATATATTCTTGTTGACTAGTACTCCGTACGTTTCAGACACAACTAAGGGTGAAAAAAAAGGAGTGTTGGTGAAATAATATGGTCCGTCTCTATTTCTCTCTCACACACAAGTCATAGGGTCCTTGACGCGTTTCCTCTCCAGAGCAAGGCATGCAAGGACATGAGAAAGTTACTAATTAGTTTTGTATGACATTGATTAAGGGCAAAGTAGGAACACATTGACTTAATTCCATTAAAGCAGGAGGATGGTAGAATGTGGAAACAAATTGTTAACCACTATTCTATTTTCTACAAAGAAGTTGTGAATGTAGCTCAACCCATTAAATTTGATATAGATGGCTAGTAGGTGATGGTAAAAAAAATGTTAGATTTTGGGAAGACACCTGACTAGGTTCATCCCTTTAGCTGTCCCATATTGGCACATTTACTCCATCTATAATAAGAGATCTGCCACCATCTAACAGATACATGATTCAAGGCAATTGAAACTGGCTTTCAACATATTTTCCTCTTCTGCTGTGATGGAACTTATATACTACCACCGTCAACCTACGAAAACATCTTATATTTAGGAACAAAGATAGTTTTTTTTTGAACCAAGGGAGATCCCGAAGGACCTAGATAGCTGCATTAGTCAAAGCGGTGGAGGTACAGATTACATCGGGGACACCAGGAAAAACAGAAATTACACACAAGCCCCTGGATTTTGCACAGAGGACCCTAGATCTAAATCCAGAAACGAGATCCGGTCCTCCTCCTCCGTTGTCGATGAGTGAACTCAAACCGGCCACCGTCGCTTTCACCGGGGAGCAAGCCACTTGGGAAGGAGACAACAAAGAGCGTCATAGTCGAGCCACCAGCAGGCCTCCAATGGAGGTTGTAGTAGTGCCTTGCCGACACCGCGAGCTGTCGATTCCAGGTGTGAATCAGAGACTGGCACACCGCCGACTCTATGGAAGAACTCGCCATTGCAGCCATGCGACCCCACCTCCGGTCGAGATCTGGATAAAGGACTCCAAGATGTTGCACCCCCTCGCCTCCACGGTCGGCCAGGGGCAGGATCTCCTCGTAGGCATCTAGAAACCGCCAAACCAGGCGCTTATTTGGGGAGCTTGCACCCTAGGCCGCCATAGCCTTCCACCATGGAAGGAACAACAGCCTCTTCGACACCTCCACCGCTGAGCGCACCACCAGAAGTAGAGGAAAGCTCCGAGCTTCAACTTTATTAATAGAGATGCCTGAGCTCCTACCTCCCAGCGGCGGCCGCCCTAGCCGGAGCATCACCACAAGAAAGAAGAAGGCATGGCGCACCGAAGGCAGTTGAGGACCGTCGACCTACTCCAAAACACGGCCAACATGGACAAACCTAAACCTAGACTAGCCCTATCTACTACAGCGTCGCCCCTTCCCCACCTCCGGCCGGCATCGCCGCCGGATTTGGGTCGGGGAGGCCCAGGCTCGCACGGGAGACTCTCAAGGGGAAAATGGGGAGGAGGGGACTCCCTAGCACTCTCTGGAACAAAGGTAGTATGAGATTGAGAACATAGCTAAAGGAGCAAGACATGCAAGAACAAGAGTTGTCAAGTGCGTGTTTGGTAGCCTGTAGGCTTTTCTTGAATACCTAGGCGCAAGCCCTGAGGGCATATGCCCCGTCGAAAACGTGATTTGAGTCATATTATTTCTCACTTTTTGGTTGCCTGTATTGCATGACTGGGTATACAAATGACACTTTGATTGGTTGATTGCATCTAGTTGGTGGCCCATCAATAACCACACTAATGTAGCATAAAACTGCTATTGTCGCCCGATCTTCATAGATTCAAGTGGATTTGGGGGGCGGGAGCGAAGAACATAATAAACATGTAAGGGGAATAAAAAATACAAACGCACATCACACCCAAATCTCTTTGCTCTCATTGGCCCGAACCATCAAACAAATAGATCTCTCCCATGTATGGATTCTAGTGGCATCTATGTCTCTCCCATGTTGGATTCTACTTGGATCTACTCTCTCCCTATCAAGAGCTAGCCAATCTCTTTCAAGGGATTCTACCTTTGGTCTCTCCCTTACAATTAGGAGAGATTAAGAACTAGGAGAGGGTCTTATACATCTCCAATTAGGGAGTCCTTGTCATCCACATGGGGATCTTCTCCGTGAGCACTAGTATAAAAAGGGCCTTTCGTCTGGGCCATTAGTCCCGGCTATGACTGGGGCCGGGACTAATGGTCTGGACCCAACGGTCCAAATCCGCCCACTACGTACGACACTGTTAGTCCCAGGGACAATTGGGACCATTGATCCCGGTTTAAGATACAAACCCGGACTAATGGGTTCTGCAAGGCTTCTTGTGGCACCCCATTAGGACTAGGGTCTCAATACACTGGGCACCCATTAGTCCCGGTTTGTATCTCAAACTGGGACAAATGGTCTGGCCCTATATATATGGCACGGCCCTCCCCTCACTCCTGTTTTTTTCCTGGTGGGAGGTGGTATAGGTTTGTGCTATTTTTTTCCTGGTGCTTCCCGAGGTTTAAGTAATCTCACTTTGCACTTTGTTGTAATTCCAATATAATTGTGGGTTTGCATTTGAATTTATCTTTGCACTTTCAATCCATCCATATGAATACGATGATGTTGTTGGTTGCCTCCATGTATGAGTAGTTCCCTTTGTTCTTGGGGAGATGGAGAAACCCTAGCATTATTATAGAATGAAATAAAGATGATCTATAAATTTGCTCTTTGATCTATTGATTTATGATATTGTGTTAGATCTCTCTCTCTCTCTCTGTAGCATCCCATTTGTCAAACAACTGTAATGCTACTTGGTTTAGTAATAAAATGGCTACTTCCTACATATAATTGTTGCATCATCATCATATCATGCTCATGTCATCATGCCACCTTGCATTTGAGCATCATATAAAACCTTTTTGTTTTGGTTCTTATCTCATATGCATTATTAATTGTAGTTGCCTCTTGTTATTGTATTTGGTTCTTGATATATTGTTTAAATGCCCAAGTTGAGTTGGGGGCATATCTTTTATTCAACCCCACCACCTTTCTTTCACCACCTTACAATTCCATCATCCCATTATCCATGAGCTTGTAATTATTTTCTTTTGGTGTTTGATCTAGCTCATGGGAGATAGGGTGGGTCCAATTCTACAAATTCTTTGGCTTGGGCCTTACTCCACATTTTGGAATGCATAAGAACAATGCCATGTAAATAATCTTGTTTTCACAAAATAAGCATGGTATTAATTATTTATGCATTGCCCATGCAAGTACCACCTTTTGCTTGTCATTTGAATTTTATTTGATTTTTTTGCATGGATCATCTCTCTCTCTACCACTCCACTTGGGCTTGGTCTTAGTGATCTTGCTTAAAACCATATCACCACCTCTCCCTCTTTTTGGGTCTAGCTTTGGTTTGATCTTGTGCTTGCTTGAGCTTGCCAAAAAGGAAACCATCTCTCTCTCCCCCATATAACCCTAAACCCTACCCCCTAATCACCTACCCTATCACCATACCCCCTCTCCTATCTAAACCCTAAACCTACCTCTCTCTCGGCCTCCCTCTCACCTAGCTGGCCCCACCGCCACCCTCTCCCCGCACACCTCACTGCCCTAGCTACCTCTAACCGAGCCTAGCTCCAACCCTAACCTAGCAGCCTACCCTCTCTTTCTAGCTCCCTCTCTGCCAAGAGGACCCCAGCCGAGCCTACCCTCCTGCACCACCATGCCCCACCGGAAGCCCCTCCTCTACCTGCCTGCCCGACCCTAGCACGTGAAGGAGGAAGGAGAGAAAGGCACCGAGGCCACCTTTTCCCATCTACCCCACTCCCCTCACCCCTCCCTTCCCGTCCTTATCTTCTCCTCTCCCTCTCGCCTCAGATCACCCCAGGCCCCGCCTCGCCTCCCTTCTCTCTCCACCACCATCTACCCCGACGCCGTCGTGCCTCCACCTCCCTACCCCTTTCCGGTAGGTGGCGTGTCGATCAAGGCGGCGAGGAGGTCACGCTGCCCTGCTTCACCCTGACGCGACGACGTGAGGAGGAGCCAGGTTGATCGGCGTCGGCGGTGCCAAGAAACCCTAGCTCGGCTCCTCCTCGGCTCACCGATCCACGACGCCTGATCCGAGCCCGCCATCGAGCCCGCGGTGAGCCTCTCCCCCTCCCTGACAAGGTCCGCCTCGCCGTCGTTTCCTGGACACGTCGAGCGTTGCGTCGAGCACCCTCGGTGACGAAGCGCTGTGTTGCTAGCTTCCACGCCAAGAACAACCTATCTAGGCCTCGCCACCTCCCGACAGCCTACCCGGGCCGCAGTGGTTCGCTCATGCCGCATGCCCGCGTCGCGTGTTCGATCCCCACCTTCGCCGCGCACCGCTCTGCCGGTCGAGGCAGAGAAAGGAAGATCCACAGTATCGCGTGGTACTTTATCCATAAACCCCCCCACCTTTTAGTTTCTTCCACCCGCGCTCCTCCGGACCCACCTGTCTGCGGCTGTGCCTTTTTGCAAAAAGGGTCCCGTAGTTTTCTACTTCTCAACCCGCACTCCCTAGCTGCGCACACGTGTCGCCTCCTCTATGATCAGCGCGCGCGTGGCCCCGCAGTAACCCCGGCCCCACTAATCAGTCTCTATGGGTATGTTGTAAGTGCGTGAGAAAAGTTTTTCTACGCGCGTGTACGCCCAGTCAGCATGGTCCCACTGGTCATTGGCTGTGGCTAGGTTCTGTGCGTGTAACAAAAGCTTTTCTGAATATCTTTTAATTCAAATCTTTTCAAATTTAAGTCAAATTCAAATTTATTTCTGTTTTTAAATATCTTTCAAAATATAAATCCAAATAATGCAAATAATATATGTTTTCAATTCAGACAAATGTGAGGATTTCAAATATGCCATCCAAAATATATTTTGGGCACTTCAAATTTCAAGTTGAATTAAATTACAATCAAATGCCCTTCACCTTAATTAATTAATAACTTTTGATTTATAACTCCAAATTTAACAAATGATATGTCTAAAATGATCAGCTCGACGAGACCTTTCTGTTTATGCATTCCATGTTCTAAATTGCAGCATGCATCATATAATTATAATGTAAACAGCAACTAATATAAGTATAAAATGTGGCCAAAACTCAATAAAATGTTTATTTCTTGTATTCTACACCTCACCCATGCCATGCTACATTATTGCCATGCAACTTGTGCATCATTCATCATGGCATAATTGTTTGCTTGTCGCATTTTATTCATATGCTTGTGCACGTTATTTATATTGGCCCTTGTTTGTTTGGTTCTTCTTCGAATAGACGTTGAGCAGGGGATATATCAAGAGAACCAGGGGCACTACCCAGATCCTTCTCTCGCTTCAACTGAGCTGCCAGGCAAGCACTACCACATGCTTGCATACATTTAGTACCTATTGCCTCTATCTTATTCTTGCATCATTGAGTCACGATTGCATTAAACTGAATCCCAAGTATTGCATAGCCTTACTTTTAAACCCCATCAAAGCTTGTTCCTCCATCCCATGAGCCATTACTACAGGAGTTGTTTGAGCCATGCGAGTCGTAGAACAGCACGTGTAGGGTATGTGAGTGTCTGATGGATAACGAGGTACCTAAACAACTTAACCTGAGTAGTAATGGGATAACTAATGAAAGTGGCACCGGTGAGCAATATCTGCTATTTGGTTTTTCCTGCTCACTTGTGTCCCGTAGGACCCGAGTACTTGATTCCTGTTCCTTGATTATTCGCGCTATCCACATCCGGGAGGCTTATGGGACCCTCCTGAGCCAGAGCTTGATTCATTCTTATTTCTTGGGGCCACAAACTAGTTTGAGGTTTTATTTACTATCCTGTACTTATGCCATGCTTTATCGCTTTATTTACGATTGTGCGAGGAGCACCGTCTGTTTAGGATCATGACCCGTTTCGCGGTATTGACAAGCCCATCACATTTTCGGGTTCCCGATCGTTTATAGCGGTCCACAAACCTTGAGTCCGTCTCAAGTCATCTAACCCGTTCGCTATGGTATACTTAATGGGTGGCCTCAAATATTTCTAAATCTTGTGATTGCTTTGTCGTGAAAGCCTCGTTGGGTTTTGATTTGGTTTTTCCGAGGTTGATCGAGTGTGTGTTGCTATTTGTGCACCCCTGCAGGGTAAAACTTTCTGAAAGTTGTGTCCGCGGTTATGGACGACTTGGAGCACAGTTTCTCGATCATAGACAAGCATAACTAAAGTACCGCTTTTAATTTGACTAAGTAACTGACTAGTAAATAGTGCAACACTCATGGAATGATTAATAAAATTGCCAACGGATGGGGGGTTGTTCGTCCGCTTCCTCGTTGGTAAGCGAGGAGGAGGATGGATCTGTGTTATTACTGTTATAACTGCTGTCATTAATTCACGGACATCCGTCT
Organism: Avena longiglumis; assembly: GCA_030063025.1. Taxonomy (NCBI): domain Eukaryota; kingdom Viridiplantae; phylum Streptophyta; class Magnoliopsida; order Poales; family Poaceae; genus Avena; species Avena longiglumis. Next base: position 409,845,268 of record CP125978.1, on the reverse strand, counting down.
ATCTTTGGTTAAGGCGGATGGTTAGCAAGTATCTATAGAACTGTTAGGGTTTATCTTTTGCTGCAATTGCGTCACCCCAGGTTGTGTCTCCTTTAGAGGCATAAAGACTTGCTGAGTACCCCTAGGGTCTCACACGATAAATTATTTGATTCAGATGAATGTACACTGCAAGATGGATACTGGGTGGAGGAGGCGGATGATGTGGGCAACGATCGCTCGTAGAGATTCCGGAACGGGATCCGTGAGATCTGTGGCGGGATGTGCTTATTTATGGGGCATCTTATGCCGATTTGCTTCTTATCCGTACTCGGATCTTGTTTGCCCTCACCGATACTGATGTGTGATGTATGAGGAGATATCCTAAACTATTATATCTATCTAGGACATTTGAATCTTGCCGTATGGCGTTTCTATATTTCCTTTCTTTTATATGGAATGGCTCTGATGTACTATTGTATGGTGGCTTGCATACATACTCATTTGTGTATGTAGTTGATCCTTCGCCGATTACGCCGTACTCATCCCGATGATTGGAAATGGTTGGGACGGCCGAAAGGTCTACCTGTGAGTGGCATTTGGGCCCCACCGTACTATTTTAACCATTTCCGCTCATCCAGGTTTGTATCTAGGAGCGTAATTCACCGAGGTAGTTACAATTGGTATCAGAGCCATCCCGCCCTTCAGGGTCTCAGCCAAATGGTCGTTGTCTGTCTAGCAAATATTTTTGGTAGCTATGTATATTAGGGAAAAACAAAACGCGAGAGTAGGACTGCTTCCACTTTTCTTCTTACCCACCCACCCACCCTTTTCTGGTAAGGAAATGTAACGTTTTCAATCCTCTTCTTAAAAGTTCCAACTAGGATTCACGTGTTCTGGGTTTCCGTAGTACCATAGGTTGTGTGTTTGTGTGTGTGCGTGTGTGTGTGTAATTCCTTGTCTATCTGTTGCATCCAACATGTTATCTTTATCGGACTTTTGGTTATCAACTGTTGGTACATTCCATACCGACAGGCTTTTGCAAACCGACGCGATCTATCTGATTCGTTGTATACCGCCGCGATCTGTCTTACTCTTTGTTATCCGATGTTATCTTGTTTGGGGTGTTCGTTTCCGTAGTTACTAATCTTTAGGTTCATCGTAAGAAGAAGGGGTTAGGATATGTGTTCCACTTATTCATGTGCGGAGTAATGATTTGAGTGCGGGATGGAGTCGCGACCATACCACTACTCTTATCATTCGCTCTTGTATATTGAATTGGTAGAGTCACTAATCTTGATTCGTTAAGTAATTTTGCGCATCTATTGGTATTTTAATGCCGAAATTTGTGGAAAAATTTTCTTTGATATATTCAGGTACCACACTCCTTTCGTGTGCGATATGCTTAATATCTTCTAGGTGCTTTGAACTTTGTTGATATTTTAATATCATCTTAGTAAATTGTATCCTTTAATCTTGGTTAATTCCATCTTGGTACTATTTTGGATTATTATTATTCTCCATTATAGTATCGACTTGTGTTTTATATCAATCACGGGATGGCTCCACCATGCCGCTCGATGAGGACATACCACCGAATCGGGGTCCGTTGTCAAACATCGCCAATGCCTTGGCAAAGAATGCAGCAGAACCAGCAGCGTTTTGAGGAAAGTGTCAGGAGGAATGAGTTTGCTCCACTACCTCCACCTCCCAAGCGAGGAGACATCAAAAGCTTTCTGAAGTTCAACCCTCGCCAATTTGATGTTTCTGATCAACCACTTGATGCTGATGATTGGTTGCGTGAGATGTCAAGGCTACTCGAGACTGATGATGTTCCTGAGCAAGAATGGGTAAAGTGTGCTACTCATCTTCTGAAGGGAGATGAAGCTATCTGGTGGGAGAATTACCTGAAGGCAAACTGTGTTGGTTTTTAGCCTACTTGGGAACGGTTCACTGGAGCATTCAAAGAGCAGTATCTGTCAGAAATTGTCATGGAAAGGATGAAGGAAGTGTTTCTCAACCTCAAGCAGGGAAATGATAATGTCAATACCTACATCAGGAACTTCATGAATCTTTCTCGTTATGGTGGTGATGAGATCTCCGATGACAAGAAGAAGCAAAAGAGGTTCCGGCAAGGGCTCAATGCATCGATCAAATATGCAATCACACATGCAAGGCCGGCATCTTTTCTGGAACTTCAGCATACAGCTCTGCAGGAGGAAGCAAGTAGGCAAGTGTTTGAGGAGTCAAAGAAACACAACCGTGATACACCAAGCTCTTCAGCTATGTCAGTGCCCTCTAAGCGTCGTGTCTGGGTTCCTAACACCCCACCGTCGCTCCCGGCTCCACCAAGACCTGCAAGCTACGCGGCAAGGCCACCAAACTTCCTCATCGGCTCCGTGGGCTACAACCACCACTACCTGAGCGCTCGGAGTCCCCAGCTACGCGTTGCTCCACGTCCACCGGTGCTTGTTTCACGTGTGGAGACTCGGCATCTAAACTGAACTGTCTGCTGAAAAACAAAGCTCTTCCTCCACCACCTCCAAGATCTCACAAGCTCTCCTTTGGTTCGTGCACCACCACCTCGGGCTCTCAACATCAACACCAAGCCCGGTCTATCATTTCGCGCCAACCGTGTCAACGCTCAAGCCGAGCATACACCGAGTTGTGATGGGTATGCTTCCGTTAACTCGGCCACCGCACGAGTTTTGTTTGATTCTCGTGCTTCGATTCTTTTGTTTCGCATAAGTTTGCACAAGAGCATGACCTCGCTAGGGTTCCTTTATCACGCCGTCTGGTGGTACTATCTCTGGTTCAAACATGAGGGCTGCTCATATCAGCCATGACAATCAAATTGAGATTGGTGGCTCTTCATTCTCGGCGTCCTTAATTCTTGGGAAATTCGACATTGATGTCATATTGGGCATGGATTGGTTGACAAAGAATGCACTGTGATTGATTGTGTTGAACACTCGGTTTCTCTGAAGATTCCTGAAGGCCATATAGTCTTTTCTCCAAGTCTGACTCCTGCTGTCCAGCTTTTCTCTTTGGCGGCTCTGAATGATGATGCTATGGAAGCTATTCAGAGTGTTCCGGTGGTCTGCGAGTTCCCAGATGTCTTTCCTGAAGAGTTGCCGGGTATGTCTCCGGATCGTGAGGTTTAGTTTGTAATTGAGCTTGAACCTGGAACGACCTCTATCTCCAAGCGGCCTTATAAGATGGGTCCTGCTGAGTTGGCTGAACTCAAACGTCAGCTTGATGAACAAGAGAAGTTGGGTTTCATTCAACATAGTACTTCTTCTTGGGGTAGCCCAACAATCTTTGTGAAAAAGCGAGACAGGACTGATATACTTTGTGTTGACTATCGGGATCTCAATGCTAAAACCATCAAGAATAAATATCCCCTTCCGCGGATTAATGATCTCTTCGATCAGCTAGCTGGAGCTGTGGTGTTCTCTAAGCTTGACTTGAGAAGTGGTTATCACCAAATCAAGATTCGCAAGGAAGATGTTCCTAAAACAGCTTTCACCACCCGCTATGGCCTGTATGAGTACACGGTCATGTCTTTCGGTCTCACCAACGCACCTGCTACCTTCTCAAGGCTGATGAACTCGGTTTTTATGGAGTATCTCGATAAGTTCGTTGTGGTCTATCTGGATGACATCCTAGTCTATTCTAAGTCAAAGGAAGAGCATGAAGAACACCTTCGGTGTGTCCTAAACAAGCTTCGTGAGAACCGCTTGTATGCAAAGTTCTCAAAGTGTGAGTTTTGGTCCTCAAGTAACCTATCTTGGTCATGTCATCTCGCCAAGGGCATTGCACCAACCCGAAACCGTGAAGACAATTGTTGAATGGCTTCCTCCTGTAAATGTCAAAGAAGTGCGAGCTTCCTTGGTTTGGCTAGTTATTGCCGCTTGCTCGTAACTTTTCAAGATAGCGGTTTCATCGATCTCCTCAAGAAAGGCAAGAAATACCTTTGACTCTGCATGTCAAGCAAGCTTTGAGACACTCAAAGAGAAGCTCACTTCCACGCCAGCCTTGGTTCCTCCGGACACATCTAAGCCTTTCCGGATATTCTCGGACGCCTCTTTGCAAGGATTGGGTGCGGTCCTTATGCAAGAAAAACAAGTGGTTGCTTATGCCTCTCTCGGCAGTTGAAGACGCATGAGATCAACTATCCTACACATGACCTCGAGCTCAGCAGCTTGTCTTTGCTTTGAAACTATGGAGGCACTACTTGCTTAGCAACTGCTAGAGATCTTTCGACCACAAGAGTTTGAAGTATATCTTCACTCACTGATCTCAACCTTCGTAGAGGAGATGGATTGAAGCAATCAATGATTTTGATTTGACCATCAACTACACTCCGGCAAAGCTAATGTCATGGCCGATGCTCTCACCGCAAAGCTTATGTCAACAACCTCATGATGGAAGAACAATGACCTCTCTTGTGCGAGGAATTCGTCGGCTCAACCTTGAAATTGTGGAACAAGGGCATCTCTGAACCTTCCGCTACTCCTCTCTTGGAAGAAAAGATTCTCTCGTCACCTTGGTGATCCAAGACACCAAAAAGATCATCTCCAAACTTCAGCTTCAGTATGAGTCCTTCCACGTCGATGATCAAGGCATGCTTTTTTGAACACCGGATGTTTGTTCCAAACTACCCGGTTTGAGAGAGCAAGTTCTCAAGGAGGCGCATGATTCTGTTCTTTCTATCCACCCGGCGGACAAAGATGTACATGGACTTGAAAACACAATATTGGTGGCGGGATTGAAACGATATTATGCCAAGTATGTCTCGAGTGTGATGTCTCGCAGAGTGAAAGCTGTCCATCGAAACCTTTCGGTCTTCTACAGCCATTGAAACCCCGAATGGAAATGGGAGAAAGTAGATATGGACTTCATCACTGGTTTTCCAAGGTCGCAGAAGGGCAACAATGCAATCTTTGTTGTCATTGACAGCTTTCTAAAGTGGCTCACTTCTTCCCGCAAGGAAACAATTTCGAATTCAGATTTGAGCTCTATATCAACAATTGTCTCTCTGTATGGGGTTCCGCTTGAGATCAGTTCAGACCGTGGGAGCATCTTCACTTCCAAGTTCTGGGAAAGTTTCCAAAATGCTTTGGGAACAAAGTTGAACTTCAGCACAGCTTACCACCCTCAGTCGCAAGGACAAGTTGAAAGGATCAATCGGATTCTGGAGGATATGCTTCATGCTTGCGTCATCTCTTTTGGCATGAAGTGGGAAGAATGTCTTCCTTATGTTGAATTCTCTTACAACAACAGCTTCTAGAAAAGTCTGAAGATGGCACCATTTGAGGCTCTCTATGGCTGCAAGTGCAGAACTCCGATTGGTTGGTCAGGTGCAGGAGAAAGAATTTGGTTTGGCCCTGACATTGTAACTCAAGCGGAGGAGAAGGTGCATATCATTCTTGAGAATCTGAAGATTGCTCAAAGTCGCCAGAAGAGCAATTATGACAGGAAGCACACGGACATGGTGTATGCCCATGGTGATCTCGTTTACCTTCGTGTCACTCCCATGAAAGGCACACACCGTTTTTGTATCAAAGGAAAGCTGGCTCCTAGATACATCGGTCCTTTCAAAATTCGTGGTAGAAGAGGAGAAGTTGCTTATGCTCTTGAGCTCCCGGAAAAACTCAAAGTCCATGATGTTTTCCACATCTCTCAACTCAAGAAGTGCTTCAAAGATCCCGGCAGGACCGTGGATCATGAGCTAATCAATCTCCAAGAAGATCTCTTATCAAGAACACCCCACAAAATCCTTGAGACTCAGAAAGAAGGACTGCAACAAGTCCATCAAGTTACGCAAGGTGCAAGTGGTCGCACCATTCGCTGATGAAGCCACTTGGGAGCGTGAAGATGAACTCCGTGCCACTATCCTACCCTCTTTGTGTCTTCTTCTTCTTCCTAGAATCTCAAGTAGATTCCTGTTTAGTGGGGGAGAGTTGTAGCATCCCATTTGTCTAACAACTGTAATGCTACTTGGTTTAGTAATAAAATGGCTACTTCCTACATATAATTGTTGCATCATCATCATATCATGCTCATGTCATCATGCCACCTTGCATTTGAGCATCATATAAAACCTTTTTGTTTTGGTTCTTATCTCATATGCATTATTAATTGTAGTTGCCTCTTGTTATTGTATTTGGTTCTTGATATATTGTTTAAATGCCCAAGTTGAGTTGGGGGCATATCTTTTATTCAACCCCACCACCTTTATTTCACCACCTTACAATTCCATCATCCCATTATCCATGAGCTTGTAATTATTTTCTTTTGGTGTTTGATCTAGCTCATGGGAGATAGGGTGGGTCCAATTCTACAAATTCTTTGGCTTGGGCCTTACTCCACATTTTGGAATGCATAAGAACAATGCCATGTAAATAATCTTGTTTTCACAAAATAAGCATGGTATTAATTATTTATGCATGGCCCATGCAAGTACCACCTTTTGCTTGTCATTTGAATTTTATTTGATTTTTTTGCATGGATCATCTCTCTCTCTCTACCACTCCACTTGGGCTTGGTCTTAGTGATCTTGCTTAAAACCATATCACCACCTCTCCCTCTTTTTGGGTCTAGCTTTGGTTTGATCTTGTGCTTGCTTGAGCTTGCCAAAAAGGAAACCATCTCTCTCTCCCCCATCTAACCCTAAACCCTACCCCCTAATCACCTACCCTATCACCATACCCCCTCTCCTATCTAAACCCTAAACCTATCTCTCTCTCTCTCGGCCTCTCCCTCCCTCTCACCTAGCTGGCCCCACCGGCCACCCTCTCCCGCACCTCACCCCGCCTCTAGCTACCCTCTAACCGAGCCTAGCTCCAACCCTAACCTAGCCCGAGCCTACCCTCTCTTTTCTAGCTCCCCTCTCGCCAAGAGGACCCCAGCCCGAGCCTACCCTCCTGCACCACCATGCCCCACCCGAAGCCCCCTCCCCACCGCCCGCCTCGCCGACCCTAGCACGTGAAGGAGGAGGAGAAAGGTGGCACCGAGGCCACCTTTTCCCATCTACCCCACTCACGGCACCCTCCCTCCCCGTCCTTATCTTCTCCCTCCCCTCTCTCCCTCGCCAGATCCACCCCGTGGCCCGCCTCACCTCCCTTCTCCTCTCCACCACTGTCTACCCCGACGGCCATCGCGCCTCCACCTCCCTACCCCTTTCCAAAGGTGGCGTGTGTCGATCAAGGGGCGAGGAGGGTCACTGCTCCCGCTTCACCTCGACGCGACGCAGCGTGAGAGGAGGCCCAGGTTGATCGGCGACGTCGGCCACAAGAACCCTAGCTCGTCTCCTCCACCGCCGATCCGCCGCCTGCCCGATCCGAGCCCGCCATCGAGCCCGCGGTGAGCCTCCTCCCTCGACAAGGTCCGCCGCCGTTTCGGACACGTCGGCGGCAGGCCGAGCACCCTCGGCGCCGAAGCTGCGATCGCTAGCTTCCACGCCACAAGAACAACCTATCTAGGCTCGCCCACCTCCCGACACAGCCACCGCGGTGGCTCATACAAGGCCAAATTGCTGTCGCGTGTTCGATCCCCACCTCACAAGACCACCTGCTGTCGAGGCAGAGAAAGGAAGATCCACAGTACCGCGTGGTACTTTATCCATAAACCCCCCCCCCCACCTTTTAGTTTCTTCCACCCGCGCCCCTCCGGACCCACCTGTCATGCTGTGCCTTTTGCAAAAGGGTCCTAGTTTTCTACTTCTCAACCCGCACTCCCTAGTCACATTACGTGTCGCCTCCTCTATGATCATGCAAGGCCCCTTGCAAGAACTCCCCCCCGCTTAATCGTCTGTGGGTATGCTGTAAGTGCGTGAGAAAAGTTTTTCTACGCGCGTGTACACCCAGTCAGCATGGCCCCACTGGTCATTGGCTGTGGCTAGGTTTTGTGCGTGTAACAAAAGCTTTTCTGAATATCTTTTAATTCAAATCTTTTCAAATTTAAGTCAAATTCAAATTTATTTCTGTTTTTAAATATCTTTCAAAATATAAATCCAAATAATGCAAATAATATATGTTTTTAAATCAGAAAAATGTGAGTATTTCAAATATGCCATCCAAAATATATTTTGGGCACTTCAAATTTCAAGTTGAATTAAATTACAATCAAATGTCCTTCACCTTAATTAATTAATAACTTTTGATTTATAACTCCAAATTTAACAAATGATATGTCTAAAATGATCAGCTCGACGAGACCTTTCTGTTTATGCATTCCATGTTCTAAATTGCAGCATGCATCATATAATTATAATGTAAACAGCAACTAATATGAGTATAAAATGTGGGCAAAACTCAATAAAATGTTTATTTCCTGTATTCTACACCTCACCCATGCCATGCTACATTATTGCCATGCAACTTGTGCATCATTCATCATGGCATGATTGTTTGCTTGTCGCATTTTATTCATATGCTTGTGCACGTTATTTATATTGGCCCTTGTTTGGTTGGTTCTTCTTCGAATAGACGCTGAGCAGGGGATATATCAAGAGAACCAGGAGCACTACCCAGATCCTTCTCTCGCTTCAACTGAGCTGCCAGGCAAGCACTACCACATGCTTGCATACATTTATTACCTATTGCCTCTATCTTATTCTTGCATCATTGAGTCACGATTGCATTAAACTGAATCCCAAGTATTGCATAGCCTTACTTTTAAACCCCATCAAAGCTTGTTCCTCCATCCCATGAGCCATTACTACAGGAGTTGTTTGAGCCATGCGAGTCGTAGAACAGCACGTGTAGGGTATGTGAGTGTCTGATGGATAACGAGGTACCTAAACAACTTAACCTGAGTAGTAATGGGATAACTAATGAAAGTGGCACCGGTGAGCAATATCTGCTATTTGGTTTTTCCTCACTTGTGTCCCGTGGGACCCCGAGTACTTGATTCGTTCCTTGTTTATTCGCGCTATCCACATCCGGAGGCTTATGGGACCCCCCTGAGCCAGAGCTTGATTCATTCTTATTTCTTGGGGCCACAAACTAGTTTGAGGTTTTATTTACTATCCTGTACTTATGCCATGCTTTACTGCTTTATTTACGATTGTGCGAGGAGCACCTATACTGTTTAGGATCGTGACCCTTTTTTTCATGGTATCGACAAGCCCCACATTTTCGGGTTCCCATGCGTTTCTGAATTCCCACAAACCTTGAGTCCGCTCAAGTCACTAACTTTGTTATGGTATACTTAATGGGGTGGCCTCAAACATTTCTCAATCTTGTGATTGCTTTGTCGTGAAAGCCTCGTTGGGTTTTGATTTGGTTTTTCCGAGGTTGATCGAGTGTGTGTTGCTATTTGTGCACCCTGCAGGTAAAACTTTCAAAGCCGTGTCCGCGTTATGGATTTACTTGGAGCACGCCGATCATAGACAAGCATAACTAAAGTACCGCTTTTAATTTGACTAAGTAATCGACTAGTAAATAGTGCAACACTCATGGAATGGTTAATAAAATTGCCAACGGATGGGGGTTGTTCCGCTTCCTCGTTGGTGTAGCGAGGAGGAGGATGGATCTGTGTTATTCATATAACTGCGTCATTAATTCACGGACATCCGCCTATGTTTGGTTAAGGCGGATGGTTAGCGGTATCTATAGAACTGTTAGGGTTTATCTTTTGCTGCAATTGCGTCACCCTAGGTTGTGTCCCTTTAGAGGCATAAAGACTTGCCGAGTACCCTAGGGTCTCACACGATAAATTATTTGATTCAGATGAACAGTACACTCAAGATGGATACCGGGTGGAGGAGGCGGATGATGGGCAACGATCGCTCGTGTAGAGATTCCGGAACGGGATCCGTGAGATCTGTGGGCGGGATGTGCTTATTTATGGGGCATCTTATGCCGATTTGCTTCTTATCCGCACTCGGATCTTGTTTGCCGCTCACCGATACTACGATGTGTGATGTATGAGGAGATATCCTAAACTATTATATCTATCTAGGACATTTGAATCTTGCCGTATGGCGTTGCGATATTTCCTTTCTTTTAGATGGAATGGCTCTGATGTACTATTGTATGGTGGATTGCATACATACTCATTTGTGTATGTAGTTGATCCTTCGCCGACACGCCGCCCGTACTCGTCCCGATGATTGGAAATGGTTGGGACGGCCGAAAGGTCTACCTGTGAGTGGCATTTGGGCCCCACCGTACTATTTCAATCATTTCCGCTCATCCAGGCTTGTATCTAGGAGCGTAATTCACCGAGGTAGTTACACTCTCTCTCTAGATGGTATGTGAAGTCGACCACATAGAATTTTCCTTCAGGACTAGAGAGAGGGAACTACCTTTTGGACATGTATGGGAGTATGTCCGATGCTACTTTGTGACTGCAAGCATTGGCTTATAACCTACACGGTCAAAGGGAGATTAAGGGAGATTCACTAAGCTCATAATGATATCCATGGAAAATCCTTAATTTTGCTGGTTTGTAGAAGTGATTTTCTCACACGTGGTGGTTATTTAGAGATGACCTCATCACATGACTCATAGAAGTGGCTTTTTCGCCAGATTTGATGGTGAACATCTTATTATGGAGCTCTCTCCACATATATGATGACGAAATACATAGATTTTCCTAATCATGAATAATTCTCATATGCTAGTGGTATATATATTCTACATCCTCGAGAACATTTAAGCCTTATTGAGTTCCAACAACAATACCAACGCTCTTATTACTTGTTTTCTTTACTTGCTTCCATTACTTTCTTTCACACAAACAAAACACCTTTTAAAACACCCTTTACTTCAGATCAAATAAAACTTACAAGTATCCTTTGGTAGATAGTAACGAGGGGCATAAAGACCTTAGCCAAATATCTCTCTATGGGTCTGATGCTCTTATTTTGAAACTAGCTACAGTTGATATGTGCACTTGCGGTCATCATGCATATTCCTCATGAAAACGTGATTTGAGTCATGTTTCTCACTTTGTTTGGTTGCCTATATTGCATGAGTGTGTATACAAATTCCACTTTGATTGGTTGATTGCATCTAGTTCGGTGGCCCATCAATTACCACACTGATGTAGCACAAAGCTACTATTGTGGCCCGATCTTCATAGATTCGAGGGGATTTGGGGGAGGAAGTGAAGAACATAATGAACACGCAAGGGGAATCGAAGATACAAATGCACATCATACCCAAATCAGTTTGCTCTCGTTGGCCTGAACCACCAAACCAACATAATCACAAGGGAGAGACCAAAGGTAGAATCCTTTGAGAGAGATTGGCTAGCTCTTGATAGAATCACACATGGGGAGAGAGTAGCTCCAAGTAGAATCCAACATGGGAGAGACCTAGATGCCACTAGAATCCTTATATGGGAGAGATCGAGAACTAGGAGATTGTCTTGTACATCTCCAATTAGGTAGGCCTTGTCATCCACATGGGGATCTTCTCCATGAGGAGGGAGAGATGAGCAAAGCCCTATCTTATCTTAGCTTTACTTCATTCTAGGGTTTACATAAGGAGGTGGGGGCATATATATAGGCCAGCCACGAGCTAGGGGTAGTTTAGGCAAAATAGAGGGGTGCATGGGATGAGGCCTAGCTCCAAGGCGCGTAGGCCGATCACTTAGGCCAGAGATTCTGGGGTTCGGGTGCCAGAGACTCCAAGGTAGTCTCCGAGGTAGCCTTCGGGGTCACTTCTGGAGCTCCTGGAACTTGGGACGAAGACCTGCTCGGAGTCCTAGGGCGGAGACTTCAGGGTTCGCAGGCCAGAGACTCTGGTGCTGCTTCAGCTGCTTCTTCCATCTCCTATTCTGGGCCTCATGCTTGGGGGTCTTGGCTCCTAGGGAATCCTCTTGGCATCATGGTCATGGGCCTAATCATATAATCGGCAGTTGGCTCAAGTAGGATCTCATTTAAGTGATAACCAAAGGAAGGCAAAAGATGGAAGGAGTTCGCCTTGGTAGGAATGGTTGGCATATCATAATGTGAACCAATGGTGATTATCATGTGTTGGCTGCATCACACACTAACCCGAATGCTAAACACACATAGCTCACACCATCGTAGCTAGTGGCCATGGGCGATTTGGATATAAATATCTAGTAGGTGATGGTAAAAAGGTTAGGTTTTGGGAAGAATTTAAATAAAAATAAAATTGTGATGTACAATAGAGATATAACCATAGGGATTTTAGCGAGGAGAAATCATGAGACCCAAAATTTATTTTATTAGGTTTAAAAATTTACACTCATTTTAGATTAAAATTGGAATGCAGTTAACAAAATCAGTAACTTGGCATTATAATTTTGTATTCCAGGGATAAGTATCACTCAATTTAGAATTAGCATTAGCGTAAAATAATTTAATCTATGTTTTTTGGTCAGTCAGTCAGCATTGCCGTGGGGGGCACCTGGCTTCCAATTCAGCCACCAAAAGAAAATGACATATGAGGAAATTTGTCGTAGTGAGCTTCCGGTATTAGAAGTGGGTAAAATATTGAATGGATTACTCAAACAAGGTACCACATAGAGAGCTTTGATAGATATGGTAAAAGTTTTCAAACAAAGGTGTACAAGGTTGAATTTTTTCGTGTGTGAACCTGTATTTATTTCTGCGGAGTCCAAATGGAGGACTTTGTACGTTGGCCTCCCCCCCCAATCTTTTGCATTTTGGGTGAACCAATGGATCCACATAGTTCACAATAACTAAATACAGTACTAATAACTCCTATAAAACAAATACTAATTAAAATTTCAGACAGAGATAGATGGGGGCAAGATGTGAATTTCCCTTCACAAACATCTTAGACCTCCGTTCTGAATTATAAAAATTCTGAATTTTTTCTGACACATGTATACGCGTGTTCATTCATTTTAGTCCATATATACAGTCCAATGTATAAACATCCAAAACATGTTACATTTTGGAACGGAGGATGCAATCGTAAAGTATTTTACTACTAACACTTTTTTACTTCTACTGGCACAAAGAGGATTTTCAATTGAGCGGCCGTTTTGCCGATGGATTTAGCTCGTGTGGTGTACGTACTAGCTCCGAACAGTTGTACAGATATGCATTGTTAGCTTCGAGACCACATCAAGATGTGGTTTCAGCCGGCCGGACCGAGCACTGCCGCCTGTTTCCGGCTGACGCCCCCAGCCAGCCAAAGAAGAAAGAACTAATTCGTCATGGCCGGTCACCATCTCTCAATCATAATCCACAACAAGTTTGACCACCATCACCACCAAAATCATATTGGAATACAGTGCGCGAGTAGCGCCATTCCTCTACGCGACACAAGCACGCACAAAGGGTGATTGGTACATACGACCCGTTGAAGAACGTGCCGTTCTCTACAAGAGACCATATAGAATCTTCTAAAATATATATGGGCGGTAGCATCGTCGCCGGATACGGACGGGCGTCGAAGCAAAACCAGGTCTGGTCATCTTTAGGAACATCTATTCCATTCGAAAAGGATCGGGATTATCGTAGGAATTCCTTTTCCCAAGAGATAAGATCATCATCATTTGAATGTTCATCCACGATGATGTGAACGCTTGGAGTTGCGACAGATGCTACCGGGGCATCGGTAAATCTGGCACACGATATTCTTCGGTTTCGAATGATGGGAAAGAAAAGCAGGCAAAGGACCTGTAAAGTATGTATTAGGGTAATAATGCCCTTCCTCTCTTTTGTAGTTTCACAGAAGCTTACTTACTACAAAGTGCTAGCGTGGAAAAAATAGAAGGCGTAGAAAGATAAGCTTTGTGGCGGCACGCTTATGCTGTGTAGTCAAATGTCTACACGGTTTTTCTTTTTTTTGCTATACAAGCAAAAAGTCTGCAAAAGTAATTGAAACTTCATACAAGTGCTTGTATTTGACTACACAGTTTCAAACTGACTACGCAGGTTTGGTGTCCTAGCTCCACGGCTTAGTGGGCAAAATATAAATATGACGGCAGATAAGCTCGCCTAGCACCGAGTAAGACGAGACAGCCATCTGCATCATCATAAATGGCTGATGCCCACAGAAATCAAGAACTCGTCATCATCCCACATTCCTAATCATGCGCTACTCGTCTGAACTCAAAAACGAAGTGTCCTATAACTAATCATCAAACACAGTCACCAGCTGACCAAACCAATGTATGTGTAATGCGTCTCGCTATCCCTTCACTAAATATTCTTTTTCGTACCAGCACGCACGTAGTGACAAGCTGACAGCAAGCTTGCTTGTTTCCACAATAATTCCGCGGTTTGTTCCATCCCCAAATGAGTTGGCAGCTTATTTAGCTCACAGGATATCTACTCCCTGGCAAATGATATGGCTTCCCTGATTTGATGCTCTGCGGTACCCAATATCACTTGAGTATGCAGCAGGTTTCTACCAGCTGAGAATAATAAGAACAATACAGGAGGGATCTTAAAATATACTACTGCATTGTTAGCCTACATATCTGAGTTGCCAGGTTGCTATGTGCTACCCCCCTCTCCCCATGTGCACCGCAAACATATTCAGGATTCGCGGAGCAACGAATCGGTTTGACCCGGGGATAGATTTCTTCAGATCTTACCAAGAACACGAGTGTTCTTTCGGTGCAGTTAGCTAGATCGGCAAGATACCACCCTGGCATGCGTGTGCGTGTTCCGAGGACGAATGAGCAAACATGCTACCCATACAACACGACAGTCTCTTCTAGGGATGAGGAAGAAGACGGTCAGCAGTCAACTACGTAGCATGATCTTCAGTGAAGCCATCATCTGCATCTGCACGGAAGAAATCGCCATACAGTACGATACAGTCTGTCGATACTACCATCAACTGGAGTAGCTAGATGCTTCAGATGTATGGCCACAATAGCAGCGACTTGAGACAACGTCCAAGATACTCAACCTGTTGGACGTACACGTACTCCATGCCAGGATATCCGAAGATTACTCAAATCATTGGAACTCCCAAGTCTTTGTATTCACCCAACTGAGTAGTTAAATAGCACGGCATGCCAATGTTTGTTTCTCGAAAGCAAGCAGTATGACACTGTTGATACAACCTGAATCAGGATGTGAATGGGATAATATTCAGAGATCCGAGTACTACGGTGAATATCCTTCAGTCAGTGGGATAAAGAACATGACGGCGTAATTGGAAACTGACGGTGTAATTGGGATAATTTTTATTGCTACATAAAACCTGTCAGAAAAGTTTAGCACAGGCACGTTACGTTTCTTATGCTGCAGCATGTTGAACATAAAAATGAATTGCCTCAACAGTTTCTGGAGTCCACGAGTGCTCTGTTGCAATTTGCTGCCTCACGAAAACAGCCATACAAATGTTGGCAAAAACATCACATGCGAGTTGATACGGCTAAGGTGTTTAGAACTAGCTCCATCTCCTCTTATCCTCTTCTTCATCAACTGGGGTATACCACTCCGGTCGTGCCTTTGTGCTGCTGTACCGGTAGTTCAGGAAGAGCTCTTCATCACATATGGACCTTGTACTCACTAGCACCAGCGTCTTTAGAACCGGTGACTCCCCTGTTTGTTTAGCGGAACCTCTGGACTTGAACCAGAAGGAGCCAAACCTCTTCATTGTGACGGGCTCTTCACCACCAAACGCAATGTTCGGGATGTATACTCTCATGTCCTTCTCAGTCAAGGGGAAATCATATGGGCAGATCATGACATTAGGAGTCGACCCTCCTGGTGGATGGTTCGCAAAATGGCCAAAAGCTAGCGGATTTCGTCGTTCAAGCACCTCCCCAAAATTTTCACTGCGACTCTTCTCCAGGGGCTTGTTAATCATCCTCCACGCCCGGTCAGAGTTGCTCTCTGAGCTTTTGGGCGGCGTTGTATTGTAGTCCACTGGATTTGAACCATCCCATATTTCCCTTGTTTTACCACCCAAATGCCATGGCTTCGCATTGATTATTGCTCCGTCATATCTTGTAATAAGATAGCTGTTGCACGAGTCAATTCTTGGGTATCCAGGGATGTAACGATAATAAGCAGGTGAATATATCACTCCAGGGTAGATGGCTAGGACAGCACCAACATTGGCTTCTCCAGATAAGAACAGACCTTGCCCTGCATCTTTGTGAGGAATTGATGATGGCTTGATGTCAAGGGTGTAGCCCAACTGATCCCTGAATTTGTTTGATAATTCAGCTCGAGTTAAAGGTCGAGTAGCAGGAACAGCTGCACTGCAGAGCAGATAGATCAGAAGACAGCTTCACACAATTTATTTGATAATACAGCTACAAAGAACTTATTGCATGTAACTGTATCTCCATGAAATCAGTAACATCAGAGTTCCTATATGTCAATGCAAGAAAAAGCTTGCCGACAATAGAAACAGTTTTTTTTTTTGGAGATAAGGAGCCTAGAAAGACTTTGATGTTGTTGAGATAAAGGAGCCTAGAGTCCCAGTTTCATTCACATGAAATTGTATCTCCACGAACACTGTAGCAGCATTGTTTCCTATATTATATATTAATGCAAGAAATATCTCTTCATAAACAATACAGACAGAAGAATTTCAGGATATGGTTTTAACCTGGCATCTATAGTCAACCATTTATTTATAAAGTCACAACACATGCCATCAGCAAAAGATCTATGAAGAGTTATGTATGCTTAACCAAGAACTTCAAACAAACAGTGGAAGCAAGATATTAATTAAGGTTGTCAGATTACGTTACACAAAATAGAAGCATATGTCCACAGAAAAATGAAAAACCAAAGAGAATGCTATTCATATCAAATATCTTAAGGGCCCGCGCATTTCTGTGGAACCATAATGGTAGAAATATGAGATGAAAACACCTGCTAATGTACTGTGATTGCCACACACAAGAAACTAAAACCCGAAACTATTTGCGACCACACCCCATGTTCCATGTGAACATTCTCAGGTTTCAGAGAATATGAAACAAAAATCATGGATATAGCTTAGGCTACATCTTGTACACCTGCAAAAAAACTCATCCAAAAACATGACCATTTGTGGCCTATACAAAACAACCAAGTTAAATGTGAATAACACAAGAAACCATTCAGTTATCTCTTCTCCTTTTTGCACAGGCCACAAATGGTTATATTTTAGATGAAATTGTGTAGGTGCACAAGATACAACATAACCTATGTCCATGGATTTGTTTTTCAACCCGGAGTCACATACAACTTGTTGCAGAAAATCAATATATATCTCTGGGTGCAGAAGTTGAAATATCATTTGAAAGTATCCATTAGGAAGCAAGACAGGATACTCAAAACATGTTTAATTGCTTCCTAGCTTAATTTGGATGATATAGGTCCAGAAGTGTGAATTTGCCAATGCAATGAAATTAGCAAGAACATATTACCTGGCTTGTTTGCAGATGCAACTCCTGTGCCAACGGCCAAACTCAAGCCACTTCGACGAGATTTATTATGAGCATCTGAAGGAGACTGTGATGGATCACTTTTTGTATCAGGACGAAGAATCGTATCCATTGTTTTACATATATGCTTAAGTTGATAATTAACATTTTCCTGCACTTGTTTCTGCTGTTCAGTAACAGATGCTTTGCTAGCCATGTCAATAATCTCCTCAGCATCCTTTTCTTCAGAATTCTCTCCCAAGCGATAATAGCTACGTTTAAGTTTAAACAGAAAGGAATTAGGAATTTTATAAACTATCCATATTCCTACAGAGTGTGTTGAGAAAACTTGGAAGTGCATTTTCAAAGAAAGTAGAAATAATCAAAAAGATGGTTTAGAGGCTTGATCCTTCAGTTGGGGACAATAGAATAGTTCAAACTTCATACATGTAAAATGTCTAATCACAAGGATAATAATAAGATCAATTACTTGTATCATCTAAAACCACGAGAATCCAATAGCCACCTTAATCAAGTTGTAGGGTAAACTAAGTTCCAAATGTTGATTCAATTCACGATTTCTTATGAACAGAAAAATGCTAGGTATTGCAGAACTGGCATGCTGATCATCTAGAAAAAAAAAAGTGAGGATCAGGAGATTTTTCTTCAGATATTCATGTACCTGGTATAGAGAAACAAACGATTTACGTCCGCGTCAAACTGAATATGCCGTGGGTCTCGAGCAAACCTTGGATTCCTAGCAAGTGTTTTGATTGCCTGGAAATGAACCAGTAAACTGATTAAAGCAACAACTGACAAGGTCATAATGCTGCCCACAGTACTAATGGTGAGCTCGTTTTAGTTGGCATTACTTAAAAGTCAGGGAAATCATATAGGATTGAATTATGAAATGTAAAATACTTGTACCCTAGACACAAAAGCAAGCACGATTTGGAGAACTGAGGCAGGCCACGCGCACATTTATTTGTACAGTTATTATCATGCGCTGAAATTTCACTACACGCCATCATCCCCACATAATTTGAGTTATGACACACCCTCGCAACACAAAACTGAATCATTTCGCGTGTTCGTTGTGTACCGCGCGACCCGAACCAGGCAGATCGAGATCCGGAAATGGTCGCGAGGCGCGTAGGGGAGAGAGGCGTACCTCCTGGAATTTGTTGAAGAGAAACGCCATGCTGGCCTGGCTGACGGCGGGCGCCGCCGCCGCCGGGGTTGCTCCTTGGTTCGGCGGGAGCGGCGAGACCGGAAGACGGCTGCCGGAGCAGCGGTGAAGAGGAGCGAGGGTTTAGACTGCAGCAGGAGGCGATCAGTCCAGTGCTGTGGGAGGAAAGGGTTTTTTGGTTTGGGCCGAAAGCCCGTATCGCATTTTCGTGGGCTAGACAGGCCACCTTCGTTCTGGTCGAAGCGTGGAAAGAAGAAGACTCTTTTCATCCCCTTCTCAAAACAAAAAAAAGACTCTTTCAACCTGGTAATGCTGTATGGCGTGAACTGAAGCAGGAAGACTGCTGAACTGTGCTCGGCCGAAGGATTTTTCCTTTTTTTTAAAAAACATGGTATAATCATAGACACTCACAACACATACATACACTCATCCATATAAACGCACACACCCACACCCTATTTCTATGAGCACCTCCGAGAGACTGAGCTGACGGATCGAGTCTTGAGATTGACGAAATCACCACGGACGTCTTGCTTTCGACGAAAACGTCGCCTTCCACTGAAAAAATATTTCGCCTTTTATGCAACACACAGTGTCAAACCTGGGTTTAAACTCTAGAAGGCACAACTACCCTCCTGGCTACCCAACCACAGGTTGGTTTGACCCGAAGGATTTTTCTGCGTGCATCCTTCGGCTCAAGACAAAATAGAAACTACTGGTTGTATATTTGCTCTGATGGTGGTGGCCGAATCCAAATTTAAAAAACAATCACAGGGGAACATGGTGATTCACGGAATACAGTCATCTTCCTCGTTCGTGGATCGGCTGATCAGTTTGAGCAATTCTGCACCCGACACAGGAAATCGAAACTGCAACAGGTTCAGTCCTGGAAACGACCTAACGGGGATGATCTGAAACTCAGTATAGATGGCACTGGCAGGTTCTCTATGAACGATCACAAGGGAGGATGGCGCTTTGTTGTGCGGAATGCAAACGGGGAGCCTACTAGTTCAGGCAGAGAGCTTGTTTCATCCAGTATAATACTCCCTCCGTTTTAAAATATAAGATGTTTTAGGTTTGTAAAGAAAATGTATCTAGACTTCTTTTAGTGTGTAGATTTATTCCAAACTTGAGTGAACCTAGATACTAAAAGTAGTCTAGATACATCTGCTTTACAAAGCTAAAACATCTTATATTTTGAAACGGAGGAAGTACCATGTATGCTCTGCAAACTGAAGATGCGGCTTGCATGTCCGGACTTGTTGGTTGGGCCAGCACCTGGGGTACTGCTCCAGAATCGATAAAAGAAAAGGATCAAGACCTTTCGAGTAGACTGGTCACCATTCGAGTACTACTATCCCTGGTTGTCTCTTATGGTCTTCTCGTTCATCAAATGGACGTGAAGACAGCTTTTCTTAATGGAGAGTTGGAAGATGAGATCTATATGGATCATCCGGATGAGATTGTGGTAAAAGGTGAAGAGACAAAGGTGTGTAAGTTATTAAAATCTTTATGTGGCCTAAAACAAGCACCTAAACAATGGCATAAGAAGTTTGACAGAACTCTATTTTCTGCTGGCTTTGTCATTAATAAGACTGATATGTGTGTTTACTATCGCCATGGTGGAGGCAATAGCGTTATATTATATTTATACGTGGATGACATTCTGATCTTTGGTACAAACATGAAAGTGATAAATGAAGTCAAGTCTTTCATGTCAAAGAGTTTTGATATGAAAGATCTGAGAGAGGCTGATGTGATTCTGAACATCAAGCTTATTAAGAACGAGAATGGGATTACTTTAACGCAATCTCATTATGTTGAGAAGGTCTTGAACCAATTTGGATTTAATGATGGCAAGACTTCTCCAACACCTTATGATCCCAGTTTGATATTACGAAAGAATAAGAAGGAACCAACAGATCAGCTGAAATATTTACAAGTTGTTGGTTCTCTCATGTACTTAGCAAGCGCTACAAGACCTGTGGCGCCCCGCCAAAACCACTACTAGAAAATCGCGTTGTTTTTGTGCATTGCATCATCATAACTGCATGCTCATGTCATCATGCCACATTGCATTTGAGCATCGTCATCATCATGCATGGTTTTTTGTCTAAACTATTTTCGAAACGCCTAGTTTTGTTTTCTAAATATTCCCGTCTTTATTCAAATTAAAACCCGGATCTCCGGAATATTTTGTTCGTCTACCAACGGTTTGCAAAAGCCTCGTTTTAAATAATAAAATATTTATTTTATTTTTAGGGGGCAGCCAAACCGGGTCGATCCGACCTAGCCGGCCACCCCCAAAATTACCCAAAACCATCCTGTCTAATCCCTAATCTACCCAATCCTATCCTACCAGCCTCCTCCACCTCACCCCGCCAATCCCTCCCTCCACCTCACCAGCCCACACCCCGGCCAATCCCCACACGCCACACCCGCTGCAGCCGCCAACTCTCCTCACTCCACTTTGGCCCCAATCGCCTTCCCCGTCTTCCTCTTTTTCTCCCGGGTCCCACCCGTGCAAGCAGTACCTCGGGTCCTCCCCATGGCCACCCCTCCTGCGCCTCCTCCACGTGGGCCTTGTCCCTTCGCCCGATGCTCGGCAGCCGCCCGCCCGGACCCGTCGGCCGCCTGCCACCCCATCCTCACCTACCCCGCTCTCCACCCACATCGCCACCTTCCTCCGCCTCGATCCGGCCGAGCCCCGCACCGCCTCCATGAGCGGGGCGCCGCCACCTCGCGTCGCCAACAACCCCGCCGCCGGACGCCCCTTCTCCACCTCGCGGAGCGCCGCCTCGGGCCGCCGCCCTCGCCATCCCCGGTGGTGGACGCGTCCCGCCGAGCTCCGTTCACCGCGGACCCCACCTTTCGTCGTCATCCGCCCTCTCCCATCAAGATCTCTCCTCTCGGCCGCCTGCTCGGCTCTGGCCGTGTGACCCGCCTCGCCCGCCTCTGTCCCTTCGCGTGGGCCACCTCCCGTGGCTCACTCGCCTCGTCCTCGCCACCTCTAGCGGCCAGCTCGCCCTCCTCTACACCGTGATCAAGTGCCTCCCTCGCCCGGCCGGCCTGCACCTCCAGTCGCCCGCTGCCTCCGCTTCTCCAAGACGGGTGCCCTCTGTCGCCGCCGTGGGCTCCTACCTGCCGTCGTCCCGTCCTGTGCACCGCGCCACCGGTCGTCGGCCGCCCCACCCAAGGCCGTCGACCCCACCTCCGGCGGTCCGCATGCGCCCCGCTGCCTCCGGCCGCGTCGTCCGTCGTCGCTCAAGCTCTGCTCCCGTGGCCTCCTCCAGTGTGGGTTAGGCGTTGCCACGACTCTGCAGTTCTCGCCTTGCATCAAGTTGTTCTTTGTACATGTATGTCTCGCGCTGTTGGCCTCGTTTCCTTGTCTAAGGTGTCTTTGCTCAAGATGGAGCCGAGAACCCTTGCGGGATCAAGACCTAACAAGATCCCAGCTCGTCCGTGTGTCGTATTATGCCAAGGTCTTCTCGTCCACAAGACTAAAAGTGCGGATCCAAGATCGACACCGACCGGAAGAATCCGATGAACCATCGACAAGGGACACGAGCCGCTACAAACGCATGGTCTTTGACAAGGATCCGACAAGATCGCTTACATGGATGTCAAGTTCCCTTCACGAACCGAAGCCTCGAGCCCTCCTACGGATCCGTTGGTGAACCCCCGAAGACCGATCCCGTACCCGGCGCCACGCCAAGTGCTCCTTCCCGGAGTCCGAAGGCCAATCTCGTCGAGACCCCGAAGACCGATCCCTCGAACCCCTCCGAACCAAGACCTCCGACCATAATGTGTGATGCCCTTTCCAAGCCCCGTATTTTTATAATATATGATATAAACTTGTTGCATTAAATCATTCATGTCGCATACATATCTGTGGGTGTTTGGGGGTGTTTCGACGATTCACCTAAATTAAATATGGAGGCCATATGCGGGCGAATCTAGTCTAATATTGCCTCCATTTAAATTTGTGCATCTAAGCGGTGATATATTTTGCCATGATAAGACAACATTTAAAGTGCGGGGTATCTAAACAACATGAAACCTCTAAGTAATTGCCGGAACCCCGGTTTCGCTTAATATTGCCTAATTGCATCGCATCCTTGCCATGCCGTACATCATACATGCATCATGCCCGTTCTTATGTCATAGAATTAAATAGTGCATCCGGTGTTTCTTCTAGTGTTTTGCTTCTTCGCGGATTAGGCCGATGAGTTGATGCGAGTGTCGACCCGATCTTCGAATGAACCTTCGGCAATGTTTTCAGGCGAGCACCTTTCCCTTTCTACCTATCTTACTTTTATAGTATTTATTCCCTCCTGTTGATCTATTGCTATCTGTGTTGCGATGCTCTAGTTTTCGTACCCGAGATATCCCTTGCAACCTTATATTGCCTTTGACACATCCTATTACCTGTTGTTTGGTAGATAGTTGGCTTGCGCGTCGTAGTCGCTTGCTCAAGTGTTGTTGCGTGTCGTCAAGTACCACAGTTGTTGGAGTATTGCCGCATGTTTAATGTTGGAGATGATCATGGCTTTAATTACTGTTTAATAACTAAAATTAAAGTAGGTAAATGCAAAGGCACCGGTGGGTAATAGACAATATTTGGATTTTAACCACTCACTGGTGTCCCGTAGGACCCCGAGTTCTTGACACCTGTTCCGAGATCGAGCGCGCTAACCACAGGTGGGGTGTGTGGGCACCCCCATCGATTAGTACCTGATTTCAAAGTATTGTACCGGGGGCCACAAGTAGTTTGGGGCTTTATTACTATCATGTACTTATGCCATGCTTTACTGCTTTATTTAAGATTGTGCGTGGAGCACCTGTACTGTTTAGGACCGTGACACGTTTTATGTCGACAAGCCCAGTCACACTTCGGGTTTCAGTCGTTCTGACCGTCTACACAAACCCCGAGTCCGTCTCGGAGACGGTGACTTCGTTGGGTAGCTTAGTGGGGTGGCCCCATGTACTTGCTTTGGGTCCGGAAACGTCATGACTTAGGCCCGCCGACATACCGATGGGTGTATGTTAACGATCCGGCAAAAGGGTCGGGCGCGTGTGGATACTTTGGTGCACCCTGCAGGTTAAATCTTTTCAAAGCCGTGTCCGCGGTTATGGACGACTTGGAGCAGTTCTCGATCATAGACAACTATAACTAAAGTTTCTTTGTTATAATTTGACTTGTATCCGATATGACTAGTAATCAGCTTCACTACAACGGAATGGCTAAATAAAAGTACCAACAACCTTTGGGTTTGGGATGTCTCATGCTAATCGTGTCGACTAGTAAGTGTTGCAACTACAACGGAATGTTTAACTAAAAGCGCCACCGCTTATTATATCAGGATGACTCATGCCATCTTTATTTGACTAGTAATTGCCGCCACTATAACGGAATGAATAAAACTGCCAACGGTGTGAGTTCCTCGGTTGACTTCCTCGTTTGGACTCGAGGGGGAACACCAGGATGGGTATGTTTGGTGGTAGTATCAGGTTGGTTCCGAATAGGTCTTTCTTACCCTCTCGATAGCCGCTAGTTGTATCGAGTCTCTATAGGTTGTTTAGTGCATGTCGCGCTGCCGCTTCAGTCCACCATACCTATGTAGGCGAGGACCGCCGAATTCTAGTCTCGCCGTGTCTTGGCCTCGATCGACCGCTCTCTCTTTTCCTTTGCCCTTTGTCGGCACCCTTTCTGCTTCGGCAGGCTTTGAGATCGACGTCGTTAGCGTGGTTACCCTTCCGGCTTGGCACAGGCGGGTTATGGACGCCATTGGTTATTCTTCAGGGCTCTTAGCTCAATTTGCATCTTGTCCGTACTCGGACGCTGTATTGTTTTCAAGGTGATCTGGATCTTTGTACTGTCAATCTGTATTCTTGACTCTTTGAGTCGCTGTTGTATATATATATGTTTTGTGGGTTCCATCGAGGACTATTGTGTAATGGTATTACTTCGTTTTCCACCCGCACGCAAGTGCCTGGTGGACACCTTTGAATCGTTTCTATGCGGGTTTTGGCGGGAAGCGCTGAAACTTGCATAGGGCCGATTCTGAGGGTGTTACAAGACCCGATATCTCTTTTGCTGTGAGCAAGTTGAGTAGGTTTATGTCTAACCCGGGTATTGATCATTGGCATGCACTTGAAAGGGTCATGCGCTATCTATGTGCTACAATGAGCTATGTGATTCATTATTCAGGGAACCCTGCTGTGCTTGAAGGATATAGTGATTCGAATTGAATCTCTGACATTGATGAACTCTACGCCATGAGCGGGTATGTGTTTACCCTTGGAGGTGGCGCAGTGTCATGGAGGTCTCGTATAAAAACCATATTGACGAGGTCAACTATGGAAGCAGAACTTACTGCTTTAGACACAGCCATTGTTGAGTCAGAATGGCTGCGTGAGCTCTTGATGGACGTGCATGTGGTTGAGAAACCTGTGCCGGCAATCCTTTTGAATTGTGACAACCAAACTGTTATTGTCAAAGCGAACAATTCTAAGGATAACGCGAAGTCATCAAGACACGTGAAGAGACGTTTGAAATCTGTCAGGAAATTGAGAAACTCCGGAGTAATAACTGTTACGTATATTCAAACAGACAGAAACCTGACAGATCCCTTTACAAAGGGACTATCACGAAATGTGATAGAAAGTGCATCGAGGGAGATGGGTTTGAGACCCATGGATGTCACACCTAGTGGTAACCCAACCTATGTGATCGGAGATCCCGTGAATTAGGACCTGGGAAGAACAAGCTAGTGGGTGGATTGAGGAGAGTACTCTGTAACCCTCTCTATATGAAGATGCATAACTCTCATAATCTGTAAGGCAGGTTGGCAACATGTCTTAATATGTTTCTGTTGGCTTTAATTAGCAAAGATGTCGTCCTACAGGGCATTCTTGAAAGAACA
Organism: Avena longiglumis; assembly: GCA_030063025.1. Classification (NCBI taxonomy): domain Eukaryota; kingdom Viridiplantae; phylum Streptophyta; class Magnoliopsida; order Poales; family Poaceae; genus Avena; species Avena longiglumis. The sequence goes on along the minus strand of CP125978.1, from coordinate 409,819,834 downwards.
CACCTATATGAGCTCATTTAGCGTCATGGTCTATGAGACTTGGGTGATCTCTAGTAAACTCATGAAGATACCAGGGAGTATGACACATATGCTCCAATCCGCGGGGTAGGCTACTGGCAGCCAGGTACTAGTTATGATTTTGAGTGAAATCTATTGGCACCAAAATTTCAATTCAAGGTTCGTCCATTATTTAAGTTGTTGATAGACGTAGTTCAAGGTTCTAGGCGGAAGTTCAACTTAACAGTCTCTGCTGAAACACTGGTATATAAACAAGTAGCAAGGATTGACAAATCTTCAAGTGGGCATTTGAAACCTGGTGAGGGATCGTTAGATATAATGGGGCTAATCCATTTAAACCATGTGTATTTCAGATTTTCCCTAAATCTGAAAGCCCAAATTTGTGACAGCCCATATGTGTTTGGGCCATGTTTGTGGCTGCTCACATGAGAGTGAAGTGGGAGCTAAAGTTTAGTCCCACATGGAAAGTTGAAAGTTGAAGGAAATTTGCACCACCTTATAAGGTGGAGTACTGTACCACTTTGTAAGTGAGTGGCAATGAGAGAGATACACACGCACGCTCCTCCTCCAACGATGACGCCGCTCGCACGCACGCACGCACGCTTGTCTCGTCACGTCCTGACGCGCGCGCGCCGCGGGTTGCGGGAATCTCGCCGAGCCGAGCTTTATTTTGCTGCTCAGGAAAATTGTGAGGTTTTGATAGACGTGTCAAACGGTTAGCTTATTCAAGTCGCTCCCGGATCGTGAGCTACCGTAACCGATCCGAACGTGCGCAACATGGACTTAGCCTACGTTCGTCTCCGTTAGGGTTTCCTGAGCCGCTCTATATAAAGTTTTGTGCGGCTACCGCCACAACACCATCAAAAACCAATCTAGGGTTTTGTCATCCTCTCTACTTGCACCGTCACCGTAGTCTACTCCATCCCGCTTGCGGCGTGCACCGGCGGACTGAAGAGCAGGTCTCCAGAACCACTCGCCCTTGTGATCCTATACGGGAGAGGACGAATAAGGTTTTTGGGAAGCGCTCCGCGCGACTGCTCGAGTTCTTCATCATGTATCGTCTTCCATCCAAGTTGGGCGGTGCTACCTACCGCCGTCTTTGTCGCCGTCTACTTCGATCAGTCTTTTCCAAAGTTTCTACTACGACAACCAAACGGTACGTTCTACGTGATTCTATTTGGTTATTCATCATATTCTGCGGGTACATGTTTAGCTTCTGTTTGTTTCCGTTCATCCTGTTGTTTAGTACATCTAGTATGTTCGAGTTATATGAGCTAGTAGCTGGTTTTGTCATGCTTAATATTCTGGAATTAATTATGAAAATTATGCCCTAATATTCCAACTGATGTGCCTGATATTGCCTGTGATTTAGTGGTCAGCGATATTGTTGTGCTCACCTGTTAATGGAAGTCTGGTTTCCATTCCATCTTAAAAAACCGGGCAACGCTACATCTCAGGAATTAAACCTTGAAATGCTAGCAAAGCATGAGTCTGGGAGACAGACTCATCTACTTCCTCCGTTCATGATATAAAATGTTTTAACTTTTATGAAATAAACAGATCTAGACGTCTTTTAGTGTAAGTTCACTGTGAACCTTTACACTAAAAGATGTCTAGATACATCATTTCATAAAAGCTAAAACATCTCATATTTTAAAACAAGGAAAGTACTCTACACGGCACGGCAAGAACTTCTGGTATTCCAGTGTCATTTTTTCTAATTAAAAATTAGTACTAGTTAAAAAAATCACAACTAGTAGGTCACAAAATGTCAAACCAAAAATCAATATGTAGTTCGAGAAACAAAACAAAAAGACCAATTCAGTGGTAATATGATTAATGGCCCAAATTCGCAGGCACGGTTCATAGCTCGATTTGCCCTTTTCTTTTCTAGATTTGTGCTTCAAATTTGGATTTGAACTTCTGCGACATCGTTGGTTGGTCATAGACTTTGCTACTCCGAGGCCTAAATGGGCGATAGGAATAGCTAGATTCAGAAAGGGTGATGGTTCAAATAAGAATTTGGAACGAGATATTACGGACAAGACAATCTGAAAAATGAGGGACTATACTAAAGTTGAGTAATCTCATAACTGTGAGCAGGACGCAGTGAAGCGAACCGAAAGATTTCCTCCCATGACATGAGAGAAATTCATCTCCATGACACTAGACAAGATAAAATTCAAATCGACAGCACCACCGACACTGAACTAGCTCCCAGGCACAGCAGACTAATTCATCACCAAATACTGTGTTCCAATTGATACAAATCCACATTATCGTGCCAAGAAGCAACAAAAGAACTGGAGAAGCGGGCATAAAAACACCAAGGTCTCACTGAACCTCAATTCCTTGGAGCTTGGAACTTGCATTCGATAATTAACAAAAAAGTTATATGCTTCACTGTTTTCCTAGACAGAAGGTTCAGATACAGCTTCAGAACTTAACATTCTATCTTGAAGATGGTTAGCTATGTTTCTTAACAAAATCATCCAATGTTTTTCTGTTTATATGATAGAAAAAGCACCAACTGCTGGCAACTCAGCAAGAGAATCTACTGCAGGCAGCTTCCTTAAGATCTACAGGATGTGCTGTTCTCCAGCTACGCTTTGAAACAGAGCCAGAGACTGACAACGCTAGGAACTATGACGCGTCCAGTGAAGAGATATGCAAACTGTGTATCTTCAATAGAAAAAATTTAACAGAACACCACTAAGAGCTGAGAAATACCTCATTTTCCAATAGAGCAAATATCAGAATGCATAGTCCACTATATCCAATTCCTAATAAAGAGCAATTCAAATCATGAAAGTTGCACTACATACTCCACCCAGTCTGCCTAGTGCCTGCTACAGTACTACGGCAAATTCACAACAGCAAGGAGGGTGCCTAACACTTAGGCCGCTGCACCGCACATGCACTGTTTTTCAGAACTGATCCACTATGTAGAACTTAGTCTGGTTCATACACATTAACCTCAGCATTGTATATATTATGGCAATGTTGAGCACAAATATATTTGGCAAAGTATAGAAGATATCACCTTGCTATCTGCCATGATTACTGAGTTTTAGATTCGCAATAGTTCAAGACCTTCTAGCGTTACAATGTTAGAACTCATGAGCCATGATAGCTAAAGATTGAACTAACCTCGTGAATAACATGGCGTGTGCCTGAGCTAACTCAAAACCAAACAAAGCTGCTTAAAATTCCCATCTTCAAATTGTATAGCTCAATGCTTGACCAAACAGTGACAATTCTAGACATGCTAAATCATTTCTTCATACACTGTGCGCCTAATAACAGGTAACTAGATAACTCTGTATAAACTACAATTCTGCTAAGGCCTCTTGGCTTGGGTGCTTCTGGAATCAGAACATTACACAATGTCATAGTGATGACATATGCAGGTTAGCAGATCAAACCAGACAGGAAAAGGATGACAACTGAAGCATCAAAGAACACCATACTCTGAAGAAAACATCGCCATAAACTATTTGGTCGTTGACACAAAGCAAAGGACAATTTGTGATGAAAAGGCAGAGAAATTTCAAATGCCGTGACATGAAAAATGATCATATATTCGTATAACAGACATTCGCCACATTATCAATTTATCAGTATCAAATAATTGAAGTTCCCTCTAAGAGTTGCAATAAATATCAGCAATAGCTCAATTCAGGCAATTGAAACAACATGGAGGATAACACAGTTAACTTGTTGCTGTACTACGAATCAAAACATAGATCTAACAACAGACAACATAGCCACTGGACTCACAAAAAGGTTTTCACCTTTGTAGCCACCCCTCATACCGCCGAGGGCTCCTCCATCTCCCTGCCACGTCCGTTGCCGCCGCCGCCACCGTGGTGAGGCGGGTCTACGGCGCTGAGGCCCTCGGGCATGAGCGAGGCTGGGCGGTTCTCGATGACCTCGTCTATAAGCCCCCATTCACGCGCCTCCTCAGGGTCCATGAAGAGATCACGCTCCATGCACTGCTCGATTTTGTCGATGCTCTGCCCCGTGTGCTTGCGGTAGATCTTGTTGAGGCGGTCGCGCAGCTTGAGGATCTCCTTGGCCTGGATGGCGATGTCGGTGGCCTGGCCCTGCGCCCCGCCCGAGGGCTGGTGGATCATGATCCTGGCGTTGGGCAGCGCCCGCCTCTCCCCGCGCGCCGGCGGCCAGCAGGAGGGACCCCATGGGCGGCCTGGCCGATGCAGATGGTGTTGACGGGGCATCGGATGTACTGCATGGTGTCGTAGATCGCGAGGCCCGCGGTGACGACTCCCCCTGGGGAATTGATGTATAGGCTGATGGGCTTGAGCGGGTTCTCGGACTCGAGGAAGAGCAGCTGCGCCACGACGAGCGACGCCGTGCCGTCGTCGATGGGACCGTGGATGCAGACGATCCGCTCCTTGAGCAGGCGCGAGAAAATGTCATAGGCCCGCTCCCCGCGGGAGGTGGTCTCGACGACCATGGGCACGAGCCCGGCCTGGGTGGGAGAGTATCCCGCCGGCTCCGGCAGCTGCGGCTGGTACGGCTCCCTCGAGAAGAACGCTCGCGGGGGCGCCGCGACGGCTAGCCGGCGCGGAGCAGCGGGCCCGACCGGGCCCGGTTTCACCGAATTGGGCCTCGACCTTGGCCTCGGGGCGAAGGTGGGCAGCGGGGAGGCGCCGGCTAGGTTGGCGAGCGCGGAGGTCGTCATGGCTTGGCTGCTGCTCTGGGTTCCGTTCCAGGCGAGAACTGACGGAGTGTTTTTTTAGGAAGGGACAAGGGAAAGGGGGAAGGTTGCTATCTACTACTAGTTGCTACCAAATCCGTGCAGGCGAGAGTGTGTGAAACGGAAACGGATAGTGCGAGCCCGAGCGGAGCCGATCAGGATCGGGATCTTTCTGCGGGTCCCGGGTGGAGTGGGGTATCGGTGTTCCTCTCCCTGCCGTGCTTCCTGGGCTTTCTCTGGTTTTGCATGAAAGAATTTAGGCCCACGGGAATAGTCCTGGCGCCACTGACTACCATGTCCGGGCTATTTTTTAAAAAACGATTTTTTTATTTAATTCCATGAATAACACACGTTTTTGAAAAATTGCAGAAGTAACGCGGAACTCCCGACCGGAACACGCCGGGTGTTAAAGTGCCGACCAGCCCTATCAGCTTTTAAAGTTCCGACCGGAGTGACAGCGGGGCACGGGTTGTCGACCGACAGGGGAGGAGCGGGGGGCTTGTCGGAAGTTAAAGCACCGACCGTTGTGGTCGGGATTTGAAGTCCCGATGGCCTCGTTCTTATCTGCCCAACGTGCCAGCCAAGCCCCGCGGTGTCGCCCTCTCTCCTTTCTTCTTGCTCTTGTTTTCACCAATTGTTGCATCGGTTTTCTGCTCATTCCAGCTCAGAATTTTACCCAAACTTGGTGCTGAAACACATAAGAAAGCTAGGAAAGTTCCGATCTATTAATGGGATAGCCTGGTGTAGTGATTTGATGTGTTTTTATGGAGGATTTGGTGGTGTTCTTGGAGAGAAATGACTATGGCGAAGGCTGGGGCTGCAGCTTGAGCCAGCTGCATGGTGGAGGTGCCGATTCGGTGACTGGAGGTTGCTGCATGACAGTACGTCGCACGCTTCAAGGGTAATTTCTTGCTAAATACAGTCATTTATGTATGTTTATAGGTAGCCTTACGTGCAGTCTGTTAGCTGTAAGATTTTTTAGCTAGAGGATTAGAAGTATATTTATAGACTATAATGTGCCATTGTATGTGTATTTGACGATTTTAGGTATTTTTTAGGTCGAAAGTTATATCAAATAATATAGTATTTAGGTTTTACTATGGTAACGATGTCGTCAGAACAAACGAGCATAGAGCTGATTTAGGCGAGTTTCATTTTATGGATGAAGTGCTCCAGGATCCTGAAACACTGTCTGTTACTGAGTTAAAGGATTGGTTATCTGCTTGTTTAGGGCTTTCTTTCACCCATACTATCGGTGTGCATGTATTATGGACTAAGTTAAGGATTACCCCTAATTTTTATTTAAGGCTGATAGAAGTGTAACCTAAATAGGTCAAATATATGCAAACTTGTTAGAAAAGAGAAGTTAACCCCATGGTCTTAGTGCTACCTGTGACGAAACAGGCTGGATATGATCATGGTCAGAGTAGTCGGACCCAACATGGTGGTGGTGGTTATGATCATGGCCAGAGCATTCAAACCCAGGACATTGGTGGTGCTGGCTACTATCAAGGCCAGAGCAGTCAAGGCCAAGATGGCGGCGGTGGTTATGAATCTGGTCATAGTAATTATGCACTCACAGGGGATGGTGGTTACGAATCAGTTGATGGTAGTCAAGGGACGGGAGAAGACATTTGCAGTGGTGAGGCTGATCATGATGAGATATACGATGGTTTATTGCAAGATTAGATGGAAGACAAAGATTTAGACGACAACAGTGATATCGCTGATGATTCTAGTGAGTCTGATGAAGAAGAGATCGACCCACCAATTCTTGCATCATGGAATAATGATAGCATAGTAGTAATGAATGTGAACGATGGGCATGATTATGCCTGGCACTATCACGCGAACAACATCTCCCTAGTTGCATTATATCCTAGCAAGAGACATCTGTAGGAGGCAATCGTTGAGTGGGCATTGTCCACGCAACGGGTCTTCAGAACAAAGGTATCATCCCAACAATATTTGACATTGGTTTGCGAGATAGCCAGATGTTCGGCAAGGATGCATGCCCATCGCCCTAAGTATGACACCAATGTTGGGAATATGCCCTAGAGGCAATCATGTATGATGATATTTCCCATTGTATTCATAAAGTTATTAAGTAGTCCTTGTATAAACATCTGATGTGTATCATTGAATATGTGATTCAGTTGTGGAACTATGCATTCATGTTGTTTGTACTAAACATCCTTGGTCATTGAGGTTGTGCTGGACACACAACTTAGACCAATGTGAAAGTTGGCTTGATGACTCGGTTCCACTTGTCATGGGCATGGAGATGCTATTCCAACTTACACAGACTAGGCTAAAGAGTTTAGCGAGTCGGATTGACCCAAATTGAGGTACAACGAACTAAGGCATCATTTGTATATCTCAATCAATGTAATCCTTAGACTGAGGTTGTTGCATAGTCCGAGTTGAGGATCACCGACTTAGGTTACATCAAGCTGATCCGTGAATCGGGCGTTATAAAGCGAGGATTGGTCGGCGAGAATCAAGCTGCGTGATGTGAATAACCAAGATGGGATTTTGCCCTCCACTCGGAGAGATATTCTCTGGGCCTCTCGTGAGATGTGATTCGAAAGCATGGCCATGCACGACTCGGTTAAGTGTTAACCGAGCCGATCGACTAAGAGTTAGTCGGGTGAATCACTTATCTCGGATCGAGAAGAGTCGGACTATTTAAGGGATGACATATATTCGCCTATAGTCGACAAGGTATATCGTGAGGCAAAGGGACTCGACGTAAGTCGCATTGGAAAACAAGTCGTCATGACTCTTTGGTACTTGGGAGTCGATGCGTTACGCTAGGAGCCGATGCCGATTGATCGATTGTGAGTCGGACTCTAATCGTGTCCAAGTAACCATGAGCCTGCGGGGTCACACACTTAAGAGCGGGAGCAAGTTCGGATTGGATCCGAATCTGTAATCTGGTTGGGTTTGACCTAAACCAGATTAGGACTGAGTTAGTGAGTTGGACTCACGGTGACTAATTGTGGCATCCCGCAAAAACCACTACTAGAAAATCGCGTTGAATTTGTGCATTGCATCGTCATCATCATGCATTGTTTGCTAAAACTATTTTCGCAACACCCGTTTCGTTTTCCAAAACGCCCCCTCTTGATTCAAACGCCAAAACCCGGGTCGCCGGAATATTTTGCTTTGCCCGATATCGGTTTGCAAAAAGTATTGTTTGAAATAAATAAACATTTAATTATTTTAGTAGGGGCAGTCGAACGGGCCAACCCGACCCGAACGACCACCCCCGAATTAAACAGATCGGTCCACCTTCTAAATTCCTAAAGCCACCCACTAACCTACCCACACCCCTGGCCACCTCACCCCTTCCAATCAGACTTCGCCACCTCAGCTCCCCCTCTCCCTCACCCAATCAACCTCTGCCACGTCACCCTAACCTCTCCACCACCCAACCCACTCACCCATCCCACTGCACACGCACATGTACGACGCATGGCCAAAGCCCGGCCACCTGCAGCCTCCTCCTACGCACGCCACAGCCTACAGGTCCCACCCTTCCCCGGCCCACTCCTGTTCCTCTTCCCCGCCTCTCCTCCTCCCCCCAGAGCCCCTGCGCTCGCTCCTCTCCCTCTCCTGCGCTCCTTCCGCTCGCCCGCTCCCAACCTCCTCCACCCTGCCACTCCCTCATCCCCAACCCTGACCCGCTCCTCCAGTTCTCCCATGGCCCGACGTCAAGTCTCCCTTGGCCTCCCATGGCCCGAGCTCCTCCGGCGCGCCCACCTCGCCCGCCAAGCGTGCCCTTCCTCCACGCTCCGCCACTACAAGGCTTGCAGCCCTCCGGAGCTCCTCACCCGCCAACCTCCGTGCGCCGAGCCCCACGGCTGAGCTGTCGCCGCTCTCCCGCCTGCGGCCTCCTCCCGCCCGCGCTCAGCCTCGCCGCCCTCCTCTCCCGGCCCGAACCTCTCGCGCAAGCTTGCCCGGCCACGCCCGCCCTCCATGAGCTCCACCGTCCGCTCCTCCCGGTCCATCCACTGCGCCCAGCCTGCCTCCGAGCTACCAGCTCGCCTTGAGCCCTCCGCCCGGCGTCCAGCGTCGCCGCTGTGCACCGTAGCCCGCCGCTTCTTGAGCTCGCCGACCTCACGCCTAGCCCGGACCCCGCACTCGCCTTCAAGCTCGTCCACAGCGCGTCGCTCGCCCAAGCAAGCGAGACTCCTCCAAGGCCGTCGCGGCGGCCGCCTCGCCTTGGCGCCTCCCTGGAGCGCCCACCGGTCCCTGGCCTCGTGCTGCCGACCCTCGCTGCTGCCCCTGCAACCTCTCTCCGCTGCGTTCTCGTCGTTTTCGGACAAGCGGCCCCGGCCTCCCGCAGATCCCGACCGTGGCTAATCAAGAACCGCCGTGAACCAGTACGACAAGAGGGACCCGAAGGGCCTAAGAACCCCGGCATCGACTTCATGCTCTCCTCCGCAGACCCAAGAACGACACCTGCTATGCGAGCCGACCGTGTTCTCCTCTCACGCCATCAAGCACTCCTACAAGGATCGAGCGAACCCTAACCAAGATCGTCGATCCTCGACCAGGACCGATCCGGAAAGACACGAGTGCAAGCGACCAGATCTCCACGGTGTAACGACAAGACCGACGACAGGGACCGATGACCGCGGATGCGACAAGATCGTCGCTCGGACGACAAGACCGCCACATAGAGCGATAAGCGCTTCATCTCGGATACGCCAAGAACTTCAGCCAGATGCCAAGACCGACTCGATGGCGCGAGCCCGACAAGACCGTCGCAACGGCAAGATCGACCCCGGAGACCGAACCTGAGATCATCGCCACAGATCGTCAGGGATTCCACATGGATGCGACAAGTGCTTCATCCCGAACAACAAGACCTACCCCGATATTCGAGAACGATCCCGCCGAGCCGAACCGTCGAACCCTGGACCCCGAGACCGACCCCGAACCCCGGAACCCCAAGTCCGTCGAGACCCCTCAATGTGTGAACCCCTCCCCGAAACCCTAATCTTATAATATAATAACAACTTGTCGCATCTTAAACATTCGTCTTGCATGCATATCATGTGGTTTGGGGGCCTTATGCCGATTCACCTAATAATTAAATATGGGGCCCATATGCGGGCAAATCTAGCCTTATATTGGCCTCATTTAAACTTGTGTAGCGAACCGGTAACTTATCTTGCCTTGTTATAACAACATTTAAATTGCGGGCCTTCTAAACAACATGCACCTATTAATTAATTGTCGGGACCCCGGTTCCCCTTAATATGACCTAATTGCATCGCACCTTTGTCTTGTCATCCATCATGCATGCATCATGCCGATCTTCTGCCGTGTATTAAATATTGCATCCGGTGTTTCTTCTAGTGTTTTGCTTCTTCGCGGATAAGGCCGTTGAGTTGATGTGAGCTTCGCCCCGATCTTCGGTTGAACCCTTCGACAATGTTTTCGGTGAGCATCTTCCCCTTTCTACCTATCTTACTTTTATAGTCTTTATTCCCTCTGTTGATCTATTGCTATACGTATTGCGATGCTTTAGCTTCCGTTACTGTGATATACCGTGCAGCCCTATATTGCCTTGGACACACCCTATTACCCATTGTTTGGTAGTTAGTTGGACTTGCGCGTAGTGCTTGCTCAAGTCTTTGGTGTGTGTCGTCATATGCCACAATTCTTGATGTATTGCCGCATGTTGATGTTGGAGATGATTCTAGTTTTACTTATCGTCACTTTAATTTCTGTTTAACAACTAAAATTGAAATAAGCGAGAGGCATCGGTGGGTGATAGATAATATTTGGTTTCGAGCGCCCTTGTGTCCCGTAAGACCCCGAGTACTTGATACATTCCTTGATTTATCGCGCTATCCACATCCGGGAGGTATATGGGACCCCCTGAACGAGCTTGATTCATCTTATTTCTTGGGGCCTAAACTAGTTTGAGGTTTTATTACGATCTGTACTTATGCCATGCTTTCTTGCTTTATTTACGATTGTGCGAGGAGCACATTGTATCTTTAGGAATTGTGACCCGTTTACGTGGTAGCGACAAGCCCAGCCACACTTTCGGGTTCCCGATCGTTCTGCCCGGCCCCACAAACCTTGAGGCCGTCTGAGTCGCTTAGCCGTTCATGAATCTACTTAAGGTGGCCCTGAAATATTTCTGAATCTGTGATTGTTCATCGTGAAAGCCTCGTTGGGTTTTGATTTGGTTTTCGAGGTTGATCGGCGTGTGTTGCTATTGGTGCACCCGGCGGGTAAAACTTTACGGCCGTGTCATGGATATGGACGACATGGAGCATATCTCGATCATAGACAAGCATAACTAAAGTTCTTGCTATAAATTTGACTTATAATGACTAGTAATCAGCCTCACTATAATGGAATGGCTAATTAATACTGCCCACAATTGCTTGTTTGGTTGTCGCTTGCGACAATTGTATCTGACTAGTAAGTATTGCAACTACAACGAAATGGCTGAATAAAAGTACCAACAACTGTTGGGTTAAGGGTTATCTCATGCTATTCACATCTGATTAGTAATTGTTGCAACTATAACGGAATGGTTAATTAAAAGTGCCCACTGCTTACTTTATCAGGACGATTAACTAAATCGACTAGTAATTCTGCACGATAAGCGAATAAGTAAAGCGCCAACGGTGTGAGTTCCTCGGTTGACTTCCTCGTTTGGTCTCAGGGGAACACGGGATGGGTTTGTTTGGTGTTAGCTTCAGGTTGGATCCGGATAGGTCATTCTCACCCTCTCGATAACCGCCGGTTGTATCGAGTCTCTATAGGTTGTTTAGTGCATCTTTGCCGCTCGATCCACCATACCTATGTAGGCGAGGACCGAATTCTAGCCTCGTGTCTTGGCCTCGATCTTGGCCTCTTTTTCCTTTGCCCTTTGTCGGCACCTTTTGTTTAAGCGGGTTTTGAGATCGGCGTCGTTAGCGGGGTTACCCTTGGCTTGGCGGCAGGGTTATGGGCCATTGGTTATTCTTGAGGCTCTTAGCCCCATTTGCATCTTGTCCGTAGTCGGACGCTCTATCATTTTCAAGGTGATTTGGATCTTTGTATATTATATCTGTATTCTTGACTCATTGAGTCATTGTTATGTATATCTGTTACGTGGGTCCCATCGAGGGAATTTGTTGTGTTATTATTGCCGTTCTCCACCCTTGCGAAAGTGCTGGTGAGCACCTTTGAATCGTTTCTATGCGGGTTTGGCGAATTTTGCTCAAACTTGCATAGGTCCCATCTGAGGGTGTTCTGAGTGGTATCGAGCTCGGATTTGCGATACCCCACAAGTCCAGCCTGTAGGATAACCTAGCTAACGGCCGAAGTAGAGTGTCAAAAACTATTTTTGAAAACTCGGTTGGATAGTTCTGAATAGGTCTGATTTTACTCCTTACCCCTCTGCTGATCCCCTCTTATCTCGACGTGTTTTGAATCCGCTCTCTTCTCTTTCTTCGAGTCCAGGATTTCTCGTGGTTGGGTTTTCCGTCGCACCTTCAGGGCTTCGCATTCTCCCTTTTGTAACGGAGGTGCTACGATCATCAATCTGCAACTTGTCTGTTGTGCCCTACATCTGATCTTTTGTTCTTGAGCTCTCTATCCATATGTGTTCCTTGCCGGATATCAGTGTCGTTGAAAAACATATGAGAAGGACGAGCTTTGGTGAAGTTGGAGTCGACCTTGAGCATGTGTTGTTCATGCCAATGGAACCATCGCGGAACCTAATCATTGTGTCTTTCATACGATCTCTTGTCTCTTACTGTTTTACGGCCTGGCATCATCTACGCCAGATCCGCCGATCTGCATCACTCCTTTGTTAGAACCTCGTTTCGAGATCTTGATCGATTCCGAGAGTTGGATGCTTAATCCGCTTATTCGTGTGCAGAGTAATGGTTTGAGTGTGGGATGGAGTAGCTACCCTACCACTGCTCTTATCATTCGCTCTCGTACATTGAATCAGTGGATCCAGCAGTTTTACTCCGTCCACGAAAGTTAGGGGTGGCTCTATCTGCGATACCTCTACCTTCGACCTTTTGTTCCCGGAGTGTTCTCTCGACGATCAGGAACAACGACCCTTTGTTGGTGGTGTCGCCGATTTCAAGACGGAGGATGAACCCTCGTTAGTGGTGTCGCGAAGATCTACACGAAGTGAGAAGACGCAGATCGCCGACCTTCCTTCCGGTACCATGAGGCGGATCTCGAGGGCGAGATCCCTTGTTAGTGGTGTCGAATTGTGGCATCCCGCAAAAACCACTACTAGAAAATCGCGTTGAATTTGTGCATTGCATCGTCATCATCATGCATTGTTTGCTAAAACTATTTTCGCAACACCGTTTGTTTCCAAAACGCCCTCTTGATTCAAACGCCAAAACCGGTCGAATATTTTGCTTTGCCCGATATCGGTTTGCAAAAGTATTGTTTGAAATAAATAAACATTTAATTATTTTAGTAGGCGTCGAGCAGGCCCGACCGACGACCACCCGAATTAAACAGATCGGTCCACCTTCTAAATTCCTAAAGCCACCCACTAATCTACCCACACCTGCACCCTCACCCCTTCCAATCGACTTGCCACCTCGGCTCCTCTCCCTCACCCAATCAACCTGCCCGTCACCCTAACCTCTCCACCACCCAACCCACTCACCCATCCCACCTGCCACACACAGCATGTAACGACGCACGGCAGCACCGCCCTGCCCACCTCCTACACGCCACTCAGCCTGGTCCCACCCTTCCCCAGCCCACTCTGTTCCTCTTCCCACGCTCTCCTCCCACTGACCCAAGCCCGCTCCCTCTCCCTCTCCCCTGCGCTCCTTCCGCCTCGCCCGCTCCCCAACCTCCCCCTCACCTCGGCTACTCCCTCATCCCTGCAGCGCTCCTCCGTTCTCCCGACGCCTTGTCACCCGTCAAGCCTCCCTCCCTTCGCCCGGCCAGGCTCCTCGTGCCCGCGCCTCCGCTCCGCCCGCCGCCACGCGTGCCCTTCCTCCCGCCAGCCCGCCGCCCTACAGCCTCGCCCCGCCACAGCTCCACTCACCCCAACCTCCGTGCGCGAGCCCACCCTTGGCAGCTTCCCGCTCTCCCCCTGCCTCCTCCGCGCCCGCCCGCTCCCGCCTCACACCCTCCTCCCTGGCCCAGAACCTCTCTCGCCCAGCACCTCTCGGCCACGCCTCCATGAGCTCCACCGCCTCCTCCCGGTCCATCTCCTGCCTTGCCCGGACTTCCGCCTCGCCCAGCTCGCCAGCCAGTCCCTCCGGCGTCCGCGTCCGCTTTGTGCCCGCTTAGCCGCCCTCTGCTCGCCCGACCTGCCTAGCCCAGCGGACCCTTTCGCCTTCAAGCTCGTCCTGGCGCGTCCAGCTCGCCCAGCAAGCGAGACTCCTCCAGCACCGTCGGGCCTTGGCAGCCGCCTCGCCTTGGCGCCTCACTGGCGCCTCGAGGTCCCACAGCCTCGTCTTGCCGACCCTGCCGCCTGCAACCTCTCTCCGGCTGCGTTCTCGTCGTTTGCGGACACCGGCCTGTCGGCCTCCGCGAATCCCGACCGTGGCTAATCAAGAACCGCCGTGAACGATGCGACAAGAGGACCCGAAGGTCCTAAGAACCCGGCATCGACTTCATGCTCTCCTCCGCACCCAAGAACGACACCGCTATGCGCCGCCGACCGTGTTCTCCTCTCACGCCATCAAGCACTCTACAAGGATCGAGCGAACCCTAACCAAGATCGTCGATCCTCGACCAAGGACCGATCCCCGGAAAGACTGAGTGCGCGGCGACCGATCTCCACGGTGTAACGACAAGACCGGCGGACGAGGACCGATGGATCGGATGCGACAAGATCGTCGCTCGGACGACAAGACCGCCACATAGAGCGATAAGCGCTTCATCTCGGATCGCCAAGAACTTCAGCGGATGCCAAGACCATTTCGATGGCGCGAGCCCGACAAGACCGTCGCAACGGCAAGATCGACCCCGGAGACCGAACCTGAGATCATCGCCACAGATCGTCAGGGATTCCACATGGATGCGACAAGTGCTTCATCCCGAACAACAAGACCTACCCCGATATTCGAGAACGATCCCGCCGAGCCGAACCGTCGAACCCTGGACCCCGAGACCGACCCCGAACCCCGGAACCCCAAGTCCGTCGAGACCCCTCAATGTGCGAACCCCTCCCCGAAACCCTAATCTTATAATATAATAACAACTTGTCGCATCTTAAACATTCGTCTTGCATGCATATCATGTGGTTTGGGGGCCTTATGCCGATTCACCTAATAATTAAATATGGGGCCCATATGCAGGCAAATCTAGCCTTATATTGGCCTCATTTAAACTTGTGTAGCGAACCGGTAACTTATCTTGCCTTGTTATAACAACATTTAAATTGCGGGCCTTCTAAACAACATGCACCTATTAATTAATTGTCGGGACCCCGGTTCCCCTTAATATGACCTAATTGCATCGCACCTTTGCCTTGTCATCCATCATGCATGCATCATGCCGATCTTCTGCCGTGTATTAAATATTGCATCCGGTGTTTCTTCTAGTGTTTTTCTTCTTCGCGGATAAGGCCGTTGAGTTGATGTGAGCTTCGCCCCGATCTTCGGTTGAACCCTTCGACAATGTTTTCAGGCGAGCATCTTCCCCCCTTTCTACCTATCTTACTTTTATAGTCTTTATTCCCTCCTGTTGATCTATTGCTATCTGTGTTGCGATGCTTTAGCTTCCGTACCTGTGATATACCGTGCAGCCCTATATTGCCTTGGACACACCCTATTACCTGTTGTTTGGTAGTTAGTTGGACTTGCGCGGCGTAGTGCTTGCTCAAGTCTTTGGTGTGTGTCGTCATATGCCGATTCTTGATGTATTGCCGCATGTTGATGTTGGAGATGATTCTAGTTTTACTTATCGTCACTTTAATTTCTGTTTAACAACTAAAATTGAAATAAGCGAGGCATCGGTGGGTGATAGATAATATTTGGTTTCGAGCCACTTGTGTCCGTAAGACCCCGAGTACTTGATACTGCTCCTTGATTTATCGCTATCCACATCCGGAGGTATATGGGACCCCCAGACGAGCTTGATTCAGTCTTATTTCTTGGGGCCACAAACTAGTTTGAGGTTTTATTTACGATCTGTACTTATGCCATGCTTCTTTGCTTTATTTACGATTGTGCGAGGAGCACTTTGTCTTGTTAGGAATTGTGACCCGTTTACGTGGTAGCGACAAGCCCAGCCACACTTTCGGGTTCCCAGTCGTTTACCGCCGGCCCCACAAACCTTGAGGCCGTCTCGGAGTCAGCTAGCTTCGTTGCGGAATCTACTTAAGGGGTGGCCCCCTGAAATATTTCTGAATCCTGTGATTGTTCAGTCGTGAAAGCCTCGTTGGGTTTTGATTTGGTTTTTCCGAGGTTGATCGAGCGTGTGTTGCTATTGGTGCACCCGGGGTAAAACTTTCTGAAAGCGTGTCCGCGGATATGGACGACTTGGAGCACAATCTCGATCATAGACAAGCATAACTAAAGTTCTTGCTATAAATTTGACTTATAATTACTAGTAATCAGCCTCACTATAATGGAATGGCTAATTAATCGCCCACAATTGCTTGTTTGGTTGTCGCTTGCGACAATTGTATCGACTAGTAAGTATTGCAACTTCAACGAAATGGCTGAATAAAAGTACCAACAATGCTGGGTTAAGGGTTATCTCATGCTATTCACATCGATTAGTAATTGTTGCAACTATAACGGAATGGTTAATTAAAAGTGCCACCATTACTTTATCGTGACGATTAACTAAATCGACTAGTAATTGCAACGATAACTGAATAAGTAAAACTGCCAACGGTGTGAGTTCCTCGGTTGACTTCCTCGTTTGGTCTCGAGGGGGGAACACCAGGATGGGTTTGTTTGGTGTTAGCTTCAGCTTGGATCCGGATAGGTCATTCTCACCCCTCTCGATAACCGCCATTGTATCGAGTCTCTATAGGTTGTTTAGTGCATCTTTGCCGCTCGATCCATACCTATGTAGGCGAGGACCGAATTCTAGCCTCGCCGTGTCTTGGCCTCGATCTTGGCTCCTTCTTTTCCTTTGCCCTTTCGGCACCCCTTTTGTTTAAGCAGGTTTTGAGATCGACGTCGTTAGCGGGGTTACCCTTCGGCTTGGGCAGGGTTATGGACGCCATTGGTTATTCTTCAGGCTCTTAGCCCCATTTGCATCTTGTCCGTAGTCGGATGCTCTATCATTTTCAAGGTGATTTGGATCTTTGTATATTATATCGTATTCTTGACTCATTGAGTCGCTGTTATGTATATCTGCTCATGGGTCCCATCGAGGGACTGTTGTGTCTTATTATTACTTCGTTCTCCACCCGCGAAAGTGCTGGTGGGCACCTTTGAATCGTTTCTATGGGTTTGGCGAATTTTGCTCAAACCGGCCATCTGTCGTCAGCGCCTTAGATGTCGATTCGCGAGTTTCACTGGCCGTAGATATTGTATCTATGCATAACTTGTTTTTGCAGGAAGTTGTGAATGGTATGGTTCATGTGCATGTGATGTATGTGTAATCCATATGTGATCTGCGAATCACGGTTTTTGTCGACTGTGGAGCCTAGGTCTGTCATTCTATTGTATAACGACACAAGTGTGGATTCTCTATGTAATTTACTTTAATAAGCTAGTGTAGCTGTTTGGAGAACCGGAAGGCATGCAAGGCATTGTACATGTCGGCGACATGGAGTAAGACGACAAGTGACAAGAGTTGGCACAAGTCAATTACGTGCTTTGTGGAGATGGAGATCGCCATGAAGAGAGCCATACCATTTCACATTATAATTGCTTTATTTTGTGTTATTGTTATGTCTCGTTTACCTCTATTAGATAGTCGGTAAAATTTAATCCCTCAAAGAAGGTCTAGTCGGTTTTCCTTGATGTTTGCACCATCACAAGTCGACATTTTTGGTAGTGGGCTCATAAAATTGAGGTGCTGCCAATTCTTTTCGACTAGGTGGGTTCGAGTCGGACTCTTCTGCAGAAACACTCGTAGCTAGACGGGTCTATCACAACGGTTGTGGGACTCGGGAAAGGTCGGATGGGAGCCGGGCATGTGATGCCACCCGTCCAACAGAGTCGCATGGGATGCGATTGACAAGGAGTTGTCTACCTAGATCACTTGGCGGCTAGCGGTGATGCTAAAGCTCACTAGCCGACTTGCTTATTTAGGATCCTGAATCACTAAGTAACCATCGGAGGGTGTTGGTTCTAGTGGGAGCATAAAATATTAAAATGTTTAATATGCTTGCTCTTTTATGAATACATGTCTTAAGTGTTTTGCATATTTTCTGTTGTAGATCATGGCACCAAGTAGCAGCCACTCTCGCTATCCGGTTTTGCGTTGAGAACCATTCTTGAGAAAGATAAACCGAACGACACTAATTTTACCAACTGGTATCGAATCGAGAATTGTTCTCAAACAAGAAAAGAAGGACCATGTCCTAGACAACCCACTTCCAGATGAGCCGAATGAGAATGCGATCGTCGCAGCCACCAATGCCTACCGTCGGGCTAAAGATGAGTCCACGGATATTATCTGTCTTATGCTTGCTCACATGGAACCCGGACTTGCAAAAGCGTTCGAGCATGTTGAGGCCTACGATATGATCGAAAGCCTCAAAAGTATGTTCGAGCTCAGCGAAGACCGAGAGGTATCAAGTCTCTCGGCTTTCTTGAGTTGCAAGCTTAAGGATGGTGATCCACGAGTCCGCATGTGATCAAAATGGTTGGTTACGTGCAGTCTCGGAGAGGCTTGGCTACCCCATAAGCGAAGAGTTCTACGGATATAATTCTGAACTCTCTTCCTAGTGCATATGGGCGTTCATTTCAACTACCACATGCATGGTATGGATAAGAAGCTCACTGAATTACATGGGATGCTCAAGCAGAGGCGGATCTCAAGAAGGGCACCACCAAGTGTTGATGGTGCGAATAAGGCTAAGTTCAAGAAGAGTTCTTGGACTAAGAAGAAGGCTAAGTCGGGAAAGCGAGGCTCAGACCGTCCCAAGCGCTTTCTCGGGGACTAAGCCATCTCCTTCACCGGATCCACTTGCTTCTCAAGGCGGATGGCCATTGGAAGAGGAATTGCAGCAAGTACTTGGCCACAAAGCCAAGAGTGGAGGTATGACTTGACTCAGGTACACTTGTTTGCAATGTTATAGACATATATCTTCGATGCACCTAATAGTTCTTGGGTATATGATCGGATCGAGTTATTCACATCGCAACTCGTTGCGGGGTAAGAACTAGGAGCGTAGCAAGAGGCGAGGTTGATATTCGAGTCGGCAACAAAGCAAGAGTTGCTGCGTTGGAAGTCGCACGATGCAACTTCATTTACCTTCCGGATTCATTATGGAACTAAATAATTGTTATTATGTTCCAAAGGCTTAGTCGAAACATTATTTCGCTTCATGTTTGATGAGGCAAGGCTATGAGTCGAATATCAAGAATAATGGTTGTTCTTTGTATTTGAATGATATGTTTCACGTCTTTGCACCGTCCGTGACGGGTTATTTATTTTGAATCTTGATGGTGAGTCGGTTTATAACATAAATGTTAAAAGGTTGAAACCAAATGATCTGAATATGACTTACTTTTGGCAATCGGCTTGGTCATATAAGTTGGAAACGCATGAAGAAGCTCCATGATGATGGACTCTAACTTCGTTCGACTTGGAGTCGCTCGAGACATGCTAATCTTGCCTACTCGGCAAAATGACCAAGACACCTTTTGCAAAGAGTTGCGAAGGCGTCCGACTTGTTGGGACTAGTACATAGTGATGTATGTGGACCAATGAGCACGACAACGAGGGTGGTTATGAGTACTTCATTACCTTCACCGATGATTTGAGTAGGTATGGATATATCTACTTGATGAAACATAAGTCGGAATCCTTTGAAAAGTTCAAAGAATTCGTAATGAAGCACGAATCAACTCGGCAAGAAAATAAAGTTTCTTCTAGGACCGAGGAGGCGAGTACATGAGCCATGAGTTTGATGACCATCCAAAAGTTGTGGAATAGTTCCTCAACTTACTCCGCCAGAACGCCACAAAGGAATGGTGTTTCGAAAGGCGGAATCGGACCTTGTTGGACATGGTACGATCAATGATGAGTCGACAGATCCGCTTTATCATTTTGGGGTTATTGTCTAGAAACAATGGCTCACACTAAACAAAGTACCATCAAAATCGGTAGAGAAGACACCGCATGAGATGTGGACAGGCAAAAAGCCGAGTTTGTATTTTCTTAAGATTTGGGGTTGTGAAGCTTTTGTCAAGCGACTTCAGTCGGACAAGCTTACGGCCAAGTCGGATAAATGTATTTTCGTGGGGTATCCGAGGGAAACCTTGGGATACTACTTCTACAACCGAGAAGAGGGCAAAGTGTTTGTCGCTCGGAACGGTGTCTTCCTTGAGAAAGAGTTTCTCAGTCGGGGAGTAAGTGGGAGCACGGTGCAACTCGAAGAAATTCGAGAGGAATCGGCTAATAGCATATCGGCTAATGGCGAATCGGCAAAAACCTTGGAGGTTGAGCCGATCGTGGCAATGAGCCGATAGCACTGTACTACGAAGATCGGCAAGATTACGGTGTTCGTGATGTGTTACCGTTAGATGTTGATGAGCCGCAAATTATTCGGAAGCGATGGTGGGATCTGATTCCGAGTCATGGCTTGGAGCCATGAGATCCGAGATAAATTCCATGGATGAAAATCAAGTTTGGAACTTGGTTGATCTGCCAGACGGTGCAAGACCCGTCGAGTGCAAATGGGTCTTTAAGAAGAAAACTGATATGGATGG
Source organism: Avena longiglumis (assembly GCA_030063025.1). Lineage (NCBI taxonomy): Eukaryota > Viridiplantae > Streptophyta > Magnoliopsida > Poales > Poaceae > Avena > Avena longiglumis. The sequence continues at coordinate 409,799,239 of CP125978.1, read as the reverse complement.
AAATGTTTCAATCTATAATGCACGCCTTTGTCGCGAAGGGGTTCCGGCAAGTTCAAGGAGTTGATTACGACGAGACTTTCGCCCAGAAGCGATGCTTAAATCAGTTCGGATCATGTTAGCTATAGCGCCTATTTCGACTATGAGATATGGCGGATGGATGTCAAAACGGCTTTCCTTAACGGAAATTTAACCGAGGACGGTATATGATACAGCCCGAGGGTTTTGTCGATCCGCTAATCGACAAGGTATGCAAACTTCGTAAATCCATTTATGGGTTGAAGCAAGCATCTCGAAGTTGGAATATTCGCTTTGATGAGGTAGTCAAATCGCTTGGCTTCATCAAGAGTGATCATGATTCTTGTTTGTACAAGAAGTTTAGTGGGAACAAAGTAAATTTTCTAATCTTATATGTGGATGACATATTACTGATTGAAATGATGTCCAGATGTTGCAAGAAACCAAGGAATCATTGGAAAGGAGTTTCTCAATGAAAGACTTGGGTGAGGCAACATACATCCTCGGAATCCGGATCTATAGAGATAGATCAAGGAGGCTCATTGGATTGAGTCGTACTTATTTGGACAAAGTGTTGAAAAGGTTCAACATGGAATCGCCTAAGAAGGGTTCTTACCGATGTCCCATGGTGTAAAACTTAGCAAGACTCAAAGGTCCTTCGACAACCGATGAGCGAAGTCGGATGAGTGCGATTCCATATGCTTCAGCTTGGATCCATCATGTACGCCATGATTTGTACTAGGCCGGATGTTTCCTATGCTCTAAGTGTTGTGAGCGATACCAGTCGATCTCGAGAGATCCATCGACAATGGCTAAAAATATCCTAAAGTACTTGAGAAGGACTAAGGATATGTTCTTGGTTTATGGTGGTGAAGATGAACTTAGTGTAAAGGGTTACACGGATGCAAGTTATCTCACCGACTGATGATTCTCGTCGCAATCCGGATACGTGTTTATTATAAACGGAGGTGCCGTGAGCTGGAAAAGTTCCAAGCAAGAGACTGTGGTCAAGGCTCACAACAGAGGTTGAGTATATTGCTGCCTCGGAGGCAGAAAGGAAGTTGTTTGGATGAGGAATTTCCTCATGGATCTTGGTGTGGTTCAGTGGCTCGTCCAATCCGCTGTACGTGTATTGTGACAACAATGGTGCTATTGCACAAGCCAAGGAACCTAGACAACACCGTAAGAACAAGCACATACTCATGCAGTACCACCCGATTCGCCACTGTGGATCGTGGTGATATCAAGTTATGCAAGGTACACACGGATGCAAATATTGCGGATCCGTTGACAAAGCCGTTACCCCAGCCGAAGCATGAGGCGCACCTAAGAGCCATGGGCATTAGATGCCTTGACATGTGATGTCGGAAGATTGACTCTAGTGCAAGTGGGAGACTGTTGGGAATATGCCCTAGAGGCAATCATGTATGATGATATTTCCCATTGTATTCATAAAGTTATTAAGTAGTCCTTGTATAAACATCTGATGTGTATCATTGAATATGTGATTCAGTTGTGCAACTATGCATTCATGTTGTTTGTACTAAACATCCTTGGTCATTGAGGTTGTGCTGGACACACAACTTAGACCAATTTGAAAGTTGGCTTGATGACTCGGTTCCACTTGTCATGGGCATGGAGATGCTATTCCAACTTACACAGACTAGGCTAAAGATTTTAGCGAGTCGGATTGACCCATATTGAGGTACAACGAACTAAGCTGTCATTTGTATATCTCAATCAATGTAATCCTTAGACCTGAGGTTGTTGCATAGTCCGAGTTGAGGATCACCGACTTAGGTTCTCAAACGCTGATCCGTGAATCGCGCTTATAAAGGCAGGATTCGGGTCGACCGAGAATCAAGTCGTGATGTGAATAACCAAGATGGGATTTTGCCCTCCACCGGAGAGATATTCTCCGGGCCCTCTCGTGAGATATGATTCGAAAGCATGGCCATGCACGACTCGCTAAGTGTTAATCGAGCCGATCGACTAAGAGTTAGTGGTGAATCACTTATCTCGGATCGAGAAGAGAGTCGGACTATTTAAGGGATGACATATATTCGCCTATAGTCCGACAAGGTATATCGTGAGGCAAAAGGGACTCGACGTAAGTCGCATTGAAAGGCAAGTCGTCATGACTCTTTGGTACTTGGGAGTCGACGCTCGCTAGGAGCCGATGCCGATTGATCGATTGTGAGTCGGACTCTAATCGTGTCCAAGTAACCATGAGCTCGGGGTCACACACTTAAGAGGGAGCAAGTTCGGATTGATCCGAATCAGAATCTGGTTGGGTTGGACCTAAACCAGATTAGGACTGAGTTAGTGAGTTGGACTCACGGTGACTAATGTTATATGGGCTTTAGTGAATGGGTCGCGCGAGCAGAGCCCACGTTCACTCCCTATATATAGTGGAGCACAGTAACCTGGAAAAGAATAAAAAAAATCGTTGTTCGGTTAGGTTATTCCATGTGTTGGAAACCCTAGCTCCACAGCAGTCCTGCCGCCGTAACGAACCTAGCAGTGCCACCGCGCCTCCTCAGACGTGTGGATACCAGCAGAGGTGTCAGGCGATCAGCACCAGGACGATCGGATCGTGAGGATCGCACCGCATCAATCGACGCGCTTCATCGCAGAATCCGCAACCGCGCGTCTAGTGGTAAACCTCGTGGCCTTCTACCTCAGCTAGGTCTTGGGATCACCACGTTAGAGGAAAAGTTTTGTTTTATCTCTGCGTGGCCCAACAACCAACTGTAAGATTACCGATGTTGTGTTGCACACATGTGAATTTCCCAATGTCCTTCAGGACCATCGTAACCTCACCTCAACCCTCCTGGACAAACTATTATACACGGAGATAGTGGAGAGCAAAGCCATGGGGGTGAAAGCTATCGTCAACAAAGTTGCTGTGAGATGTCGCTACAATATTTCTTATGAAAAGGCTTGAAGGACTAAGCAGAGGGCACTGGAGGAAAGATTTGGTTCATTTCGAGATGGATACGATTGTGTTGTTCGGATGCTCCAGACACTGTAGGCTAGGAATCCCACATACATGGACATCCAACACTTTACGTTGCCACAGGAACCAAATTTGAGGGTGTTGCATCGAGTGTTCTTCTCATTTGTTATATGCATAGAAGCTTTCACTCACTGTCGACCAGTCATCTGTGTGGATGGTATATTTCTCACTAGCAAGTATAGGGGTCAGATATTGACTGCCATAGATCAAGGCGGAAATAATCAAGTTGTTCCACTTGCATTTTCTTTCGTGGAGAGCAAGAACACCGGGAGTTGGGTATGATTTTTCAGCCAGCTGGAGATAGAAATTGTGAGGGAGACACCGAATGTGTGCGTCCTTCATGACAGGCATCCGGGTATACTCAGCGCGATAAAGAAGCTAACGTGGCCTACTTCTGATAAAGTAACTCCATGGCAGTACATGCAGAGCCGTTGGTGCATGCGACATCTAGGAGGCAAATTTTTCTCATAGTTCAGGAACAAGGCCCTTATGGACCTATTCAAGAATCTTTGCAAGAAGAACCAGGAGTGGAAGTATATCAAGTGTCGTGACTATCTGGATGACTTCACTAAAAACATGTTATGCATAGGAGAGCAGCTAGAGAAACAGTGGTCGCGGCTCATGCAATTGCGGTAGCTGCACAGACAACAACATGAGCAGCAGCACCGGAGGAAGAACCCATTGCCCTTTGTGATTTGCCAGGATTTGACCAACCCGTTACTAGGATGAAGGATGGGAGAAGGATTAAAAAAATTCAGGAATGGATAGAGCACGAGCCTGTGGAGAGGTGGTCTATGCTGCATGACACTCATTGTGCTAGGTTTGGGGTCATGACTATAAATCTAGCTGAAATTTACAACTTTGTTTTGAGAGGAAGCATGGTTCTGCTATTAACAGCCATTGTGGAGTGTATTTTCACCGGAACTTTGAAGTGCTTCAGAGACAGACTCCAGATGGCTTAGATGCATATCATCAACAACCCAAACATGAGGTATTGTTCAAAGATCATGCATTACATGAATGACAAGATGGAAAAGGCTCGGTTCATGCATGTCATCATCATCGGTAATCAGGAAAGAAGGTTCAAGGTGCGTCTCCCTTCCAACAGGATCGGAAATGGAGAAGAGGTAAAGACACAGGAGGTGAGGATAGGCAATGAAGCCTGGCCAATGTGTGAGTGCACGTGCAACAAACCCAAGTTGTTGCATCTGCCTTGCTCACATGTACTTGCTGCATGCGGGCAGTTGAGTATGGATGCGATCTCGTTTGTGTCTCCTTATTTCCTTAAGGATTCGGTGATCAATACATTGACATGCAAGATGGTGGAATATAGGGTAGGAGGAAATTTCAACAAAGTAAACCCAGGTGAAAGGGTTTACATCCCAGATCCAGAACTAATGCGGACAGGCAAAGGAAGACGACAATATGTCCGCATCCGTAATGATATGGATGAATCTGAAGCCAGAGACCCTACTAGGCAATGTTTTCTACGTAATCAATTTGGTCATAGAGACACCAATTTCCACATCTTCGGGACTAGAGGAGCGACTCCTCGTGGACGTGGCAGCCGAGGAAAAAGAGGCAGAGGAAGAAGAGGCAGGGGAGAAACTAGAATTTGTAATATGTATGGAACTATGTTCTAAATTTGTAATATGTATGGAACTATGTTCTAAATTTGTAATATATTTTATTATTTCTAATCAAAGTATATGTAATTTGTAATATATGTAGGGGAAGAAACTATATCGAAGTATTTTTTATAATTTCTAATATATTTTATAATTTGATATGTGTAGAATGGCAGGATCTTTGCTTAACACTGACATAGATAGAAAGCACTGGTTGATGTTATTGGATGCTAATCCAGGGACCTTGAAGCACCTAGTGACTCGCACTCCCCTGTCAAACTGGTTGATACACCCTGATTGGCTTCAAAAGTATGTGACATTTATTTCTCCTGTTGTTGGGATATATTTTTGGGCCATAGTAAATAAACTGTTGTGCAATCTCATATGTGTTAAAGTGGGTGGACTTTTACCATTCATGCGCCCGTTGAGGCCACTGTGATAGAGGAGATAGAAGGGCGCAACATGACTTCTAGACTACTCACTACACCACGATCGTTGCTCACATGCTTGGTGGATCGATGGAGGCCCAAAACTCACACTTTCCACTTTCGCTGGGGAGAGATGGCTCCTACCCTTTAGGATGTCTCATTCTTGCTGGGACTTCTGTTGGCTGGTGTGCCCATAGGCCTAGTGGATCCACCGGCTAATTGGGCCCAAGACATGGCCCAACGGTTCTTTGGCATCCGTAATGGAGTTGCGGCCTTTGTGTATGAAAATCATGGCCCAAAATTTGAATGGTTGCAAAACTATCAGGTTCGTTTGCTTTGTCGTAATCGTTCTATTTGTCATATCACACGCTGATAAAAATTGTTCTATTTTCCAATGCAGATCTTCTTGGCCTGCCTCTTGTCCCACTCATCTCTCGCCCTGGTACCAACGACCGGCGGCATGAATATATCATCTTCATCTTCACTCTCTTCTAACCAAGATGAAAATTTCTCATCCTTCCTTGATACGTTGGAAACGTACCCATAATTTTGATATTCCATGCTTGTTTAGTATCTACTTTGCTTTGCTTTGTCTACACTTTGAGGTGTTTTTATAGGTTTTATGGTACTAACTTATTAACAAGATGCCACAGTGCCATTTGCCTGTTTTCTTCTGTTTTTGGTTCTAGAAAGGTAGAAATCAATATTCTTGGAATTGGACAGGACAAAAGCCAAAGTCAATATTTTACCACGGGGAACACGGAGCCAGAAGACGAGACAGACGAGGGCCTCGAGGGGGCAACACCCCTGGCGACGCGGGTGATCCCACCCTGTGCCTGGGGGGGTGCAGCCGCCTCGGGCACCCCCTCGGCCTCCCTGTTCGCCTATAAGAAGCCCCTGATACCTAAACCCTAAGTATCCGATCAATATTCCACGAAACCGTCTATAGCCACCACCATCGTACCTACATCGGGGGGGGGGGGTCTGAAGCTCTTCCTAGCACCCTGCCGGAGGGGAGATCATCCCGGTGGCCTTGTTCTTCATCATGCCAACCTTCGGTATGAAGCGTGAGTAGTTCCACCTTGGACCACGAGTCTATGTAGTAGCTAGATGGTTGTATCTCCTACTTTGTGCTTTCATGTCTAAATCTTGTGAGCTCCGTTCATGATCAAGATCTCATCTATTTGTAATCATGCATGTTGTGTTTGCGGGGATTCGATGGATATTGAGATTACTATGTCAGATTGATTAATGGTTTTGTCTTATTGATTCTATCATGTTTGTGTTGTCTGTGATCTTGCATGCTCTCTGTTGTTAGTAGCTATCTTGGCCTTGTAGTTGCTAGTGACTCCAAGAGGAGGTATTTATGCTCGATAGTGGGTTCATGCCTCTATTTAATCTAAGGGAAGTGACAGAAATCTCTAAGGTTGTAGAAGTGTTGTTGCCACTAGGGAGAAAACAACGGTCTCTTGTTCATGGAACAAGTGGATTGTTTACCTTACACACTTTGCTTAAAGCAGTTGTCTGTTGATTGCAACTTAATCGGAGGGGGTTCGGATGATAACCCAAAGGTGGACTTCTAGTCATAGATGCAGTTGGATGACGGTCTATGTATCTTGTTGTATTGCCCAATCGAATCTCATAGGATCATGATGTCTAGTATTGCATTGTTATGCATTGCTCAGTCCTGTCAATTGCCCTGCTATAATTTGTTTACCCAGCATGACATGTTTGTTTATCTAAGGATAACACCTCTAGTGAACTATGGACCCCGGTCCAATCTTTACCATTGATACATCTTCCACTGTTACTTGTTGCAAACCACCATTACCTTCCACACCATACAGTTAATCCTTTGTTACAGCAAACCAGTGAGATTGACAACCTCGCTATTCGTTGGGGGCAAAGTCTTGAGTTTGTGTTGTGTAGGTCTATAAGTTGCTAGCAACACCTTTGAGTCGTTTCCTTCCTCCTACTGGTTCGATAACCTTGGTTTCTTACTGAGTAAAAACTTGTTGTTGTGCTTATCACACCTTGATCTTGGGGTCTCCCAACAAGGCGTTGACTACATGCCATCAAGCTATTTTCTAGCGCTGTTGCCGCGGAGGCTAAGGACGTCTTCACAAGGAGAGTCCTCCACAACGTTTCTCTTTACTTTGTTTTTGTTTTTCTTAGTTTCTTTTGCTTGGTTTTGTTTGCCTCTTTTTATCAAAAACTCCAAAAAGAATTAGTTTAGTTTGGTTTGCTTTCCCTTATCAAAAATACAAAAAAATTAGTTCCTGCTCTAGTTGCTACCATTTCTGGTTTTGGTCTAACCCCTGTTTCACCTATGGAAAGGATCTTTACTTTCAAGCAAGGAAGTGAAGAGAGTTTCAAAGAAGCTTGGTCTAGAATCTCTGCTTTACAAAGGGAAACTAAGCCTAAGATGAGTCTTAGCTTGGTTATTAATAGTTTTTACCACGGTATTGCTCTTTGTTATAGATATGCTTTGGATGTTGTAGCTGAGAAAGACATTTTTTGTTGTACTAAGGATGAAGCTTTAGATGCTATAAATAATTTGATTATAATTTATAATATGTCTGGCAAGTCCGATTCTTCTTTTATAGACATTTATGCTAGGTTGAACACTCTTGAGTCGGTACTGCTGCTTTGAACAGTTGCTATCACACACTTAGAGAGCACCATGGTTATGTTCCAATAAATTCTTAGCCTTCAAAGTGGTTTTCTATAATGAAAGTTTATATAAATAGTTCAACTTTTGATGCTCGCTGTGATATCATGTCGAATTTTGCCTTATGCCTAAAGATATCTATGAGTCTTTGAGTCTTTGGGGACTTTCTAAAGGAGGAGAAGAAATATCTCTTACCAATAATAAAACTCTATTACCCATTGGAATAGCTGAAGGTGTGTTTACAAAAATCTCAGGAAAAATGTTGTCTACTAATAATCTTGTTATTGAATGTGTAGGAAAAGGACAGATTACACTCGAAAGATCCCTGCTGAAACATCTTGGAGAAATAATAGATGTGGGAAAAGGCATTATGCATTTTTCTCCTCTAGTAAGCAATCATATATTCCGTAAAGAGAAGAAGAAAGGTAAGAAAGGTAGGAGCAAGAGAGTTGATGTTAATGCTTCTTCATTTGAAAACACTTAATTCTTGCGTCTTGTGCCTAACTTAAAGGCGTTAAAGAAAAATACTTGTTGGGAGATAACCCAAGAGTTTTCTTGAGTCTTGGAAGTTATTACTTCAGTAATAACCTCTCCTTATCATTTTTGTTTGCTTTTTGTGCCGAGAATGACATCTAATGAGAGAGAAGTAAGATTTGGGGAGTTGCTGTCCCGAAACAGATTTTTGTGCTCTACGATAAAAAATCGTGAGGAATCTCTGTAAGTCGGATTCAATGATAATTTACGAGTAAATCCCCCAGTATGTTATCTAACTTTCATTAGTTCAACATGTTTTGATTTGAGCAACATAAGATCTTTGAAAAAATCAGTATCTACCTGCTGGTCTGTTTTGACAGATTTCTGCCATTATTTGAATTTGCTTCTTATTAATTCCTTTTTGGGTTCTTTTTGGGAAATTGAACTTTTTGAGGGAGTTGCTATAGTAGAGTGTTTTTAGTGCAAGTTTTGTTGTTCTAAATCTAAACCTAAAGGTCTATTATCTTTTGAATACACTAATGTTGCTAATGAAGATTGTGTGAAGTTTCATATGAAGGAAAATTTTCAAGTGTAGAGAGAGAGAATGATGTAATGAGATGAAGAATGGAAAAAATCTCAAGATTGGGGATTCCACCCCGTGTCACTCCAAGAAATATTCAAGAGGTACAAGCGTCAACGCTTGGGGATGCCCAAGGCATCCCCTTCATCAATAAAAAGCTCAGGTCTTTCTAGACACTTCGTTTTTATTATTTAATGCATTGTTGTGTTGTTCTTGGATCATCTTAGTTTTCGTTTGCTTCGCTTAGTTTTCTTGAATAAATTAGTTTGGACCCCCGTTCTCGCTGTGTTGTTTCAAATGAGTTGATTGGTGTTGGAAAGGAGTAGAAAGTTCTTGCTTGAATAATGCAAAAGGAGCTTGCTTTGACTATGACTTAGACGTTGGCTTGTCATGCTAGATGTTGTTTTGACCTTATGCTTAGTGATTATTTCTGTAGCATGACTTGTTCCAAACAATTAGTATTGCTTAGTGTGCCTTGAAAGAATCATGCGTTGTTTTAGCATGCAAAAGCATAGTATTGTGGTATTCTCCTTTGATGCTTTATTTGGGTTGACTTGGCACATGCTCACACCATGTTATGACTATGAACAAGTCACCATAACCTCTATGATCATTTAGTCCTTGACTTGTAGTACCACTCTATGCTTTGATTAGTAATGTTTTGTCACTCTACATGATTATGGCCGTTATTGCTCTCTTAGTTGGTTGCTCCCAGTCTTTTGCTAGCCTCCACTTGTATGAGTAAGCTCTACTCATGTATCCAACTCCCAAGAAACCAAGTTATTCCAAAGTTTCCATTATAAACTACTATGCACGATGTGTTACACCATTCCAAGTATATTCTTGTTTTCATCTATCTTCCAATTAAAAAGTATTTTGTTATGTGAAAACTTACTGATTAAAGCTCTCACGAACTTGATGACACACTTTATATTTCTTGCCCCTAATAAACTTGAACCATTGTGTCATATATGTTGTTTATGCTTGCACTTATACGTTGGAATTAGCAGAACCGTGCTGTCACGAGGAACGCTTTCAACATTGCACCTGTACTTTGTACACAGTTGATATCATGCTCTTTTGTCTATGGATGTCGTCGGTGTGAAATAAAAGGGGAGCTTGTAAGTCCATGGAGTTATGTATGTGTGTTAGAGAAACACCTGGGCCGCTAGCCTAAGCCATGCCTAATCATGGTGAAAACTTGAAGCATCACCATAGTGACATCTATGAAGCATTCTTCTTATAAAAAAGGAGAGACATATTGAGAAAAGAGGAAAGAGAGAAAAAAGTACCATATTCCCATGTAATAAGAAGATTGCTGAGATGCTCATTGTCTGCTTGCCTTGTCATTTTGGTTATGGGATAGCTCCTGTACCATGTGCAAGGGATACCCCGTTGGCGGTTCTCTATGATACACATGTACTTACTATGAAAAGAACTTACATGTGACTAAAGTTGAGTAGCATGAGGAGCGTACCTTGTATTCAAGGGACATGAGATTGCCAACTTATACTTTGTCAAGCATATACTCCATAGTTTGTTCACTTTAACCTTAATCACTTCAAGATGCTTATGATAGGGGCAATGAGGGCTGAAAGCTAACAAGTGCCATAATTTTTGGAAGCTCTTTTTGAAACTTGAAATCCCTGCTTCCCTTATGAAGGGCCTTTCTTCCACCATTATATTGAGTCTCCACCTTCTACCTCTAGGCACCAGTTAAGAGAGCATAGTTGCCATTCTTAGTTCTATGTGCATTGTCCCAAAACTTATTGATTGATGCATATTGTTGATATTGCTTGTTCTTGTGCTATTTGTATCTAGTCACTCTTATGAACTTTGAAGGTGTCCTATGCATCTACTTGCTACTCCATGAGGGACAAGCTGATTGCCACTATGCCATGTTTTCTGTATGTGAAACAAACAAACGTTTTTAAATACATGTTATTCATGATATTTATTTGTAGCCTTTCATGTTGCATGCATAGTTACTTTGTCTTACTGATGCGTACACCTAGTGTTGACGTGGGACTCTTCATTGGAAACCCCAAGAGCAAGGTGTGAAGAGCACAACAGCAAGTTTCCCTCAGTAGAGACCGAGGTTATCGAACCTTAAGGATGAAGGAAACGTCTCAAAGGTGTTGCAAGCAACGTGGAAACCTACACAACACAAACTCAAGACTTTGCCCCAACGAATCAGTGAGGTTGTCAAGCTCACCGGTTTGCTGTAGAAAAAGGATTAACTGTACGGTGTGGAAGGTGATGAATGGTTTGCAACAAGTAAACAGTGGAAGATGTATCAATGGTAAAAATTGGACCGGGGTCCATAGTTCACTAGAGGTGCTCTCCTTAGATAAACAACATGGCATGAAGGGTAAACAAATTACAGCATGGCAACTGACAGGAACTGAGCAAGGCATAACAATGCAATACCAGACAAAAAGATCCTATGAGATTCGATTGGCAATACAACAATATACATAGACCGCCATCCAACTGCATCTATGACTAGTAGTCCACCTTCAGGTTATCATCCGACCCCCCTCCAATATTAAGTTGCAAGCAACAGACAACTGCTTTAAGCAAAGTGTGTAAGGTAAACAATCCACTTGATCCATGAACAAGAGACCGTTGTTTTCTCCCTAGTGGCAACATCACATCTACAACCTTAGAGATTTCTATCACTTCCCTTGATTAAATAGAGGCATGAACCTACTATCGAGCATAAATACCCCCTCTTGGAGTCACTAGCAACTACTTGGCCAAGATAGCTAGTAACAACGGAGAGCATGCAAGATCACAATCAACATAGACATGATAGAGTCAATAAGACAAAACCATTAATCAATCTGACATAGTAATCTCAATATCCATCGGATCCCCGCAAACACAACATGCATGATTACAAATAGATGCGATCTTGATCATGAACGGAGCTCACAAGATCTAGACATGAAAGCACAAAGGAGGAGATACAACCATCTAGCTACTACATGGACCCATAGTCCAAGGTGGAACTACTCACGCTTCATACCGGAGAAGTAGGCCTCGATGATCTCTCCCAGGTGCCGGGAAGAACTTCAGATCCCCCAATCTAGGGACGATGGTGGCGGCGGCTACAGAAGGTTTTGTGGAGTTTTGATCGGGTGCCTAGGGTTTCTGCATCAGGGGCTTCTTATAGGCGAAGAGGCGAGGCAGGGGGGCGCCAGGGGGGCCATGCCCTGCCCAGGAGCAGGCGGGGCCCACCCGTACCTAGGGGGTCTGGCCGCCCTGTGGCGCCCCTCCGTCTCGTCTTCTGGATTTGTGTCGCCCACGGTAAAATATTGACTTTGGCTTTTGTCCCGTCCAATTCCAAGAATATTGATTTTCTGCCTTTCTGAAACCAAAAACAGAAGAAAACAGGCAACTCGCACTGTAGCAAATTATTAGTAGGTTAGTTCCAGAAAAGATATAAAAACACCTCAAAGTGAAGACGAAGCAAAGCATAGTAGATACTAAACAAGCATGGAACATCAAAAATTATAGATACGTTTTCGACATATCAAGCATCCCCAAGCTTAACTCCTGCTCGTCCTCGAGTAGGTAAGTGATAAAAGAATAATTTTTGAGGTGGCATGCACCATAAAAACCAAGATCAAACCATTTGCAAGCATTGAAAGCTGGGATCAAAGAACTCTAAACATGTGCATGAAAGATGGATTCTAACAATAGGACATAGTAACTATGCATGCAACATGAAAGGCTACAAACAAAGATGATGAATAACTGATGACCCACAAGTATAGGGGATGTATCATAGTACTTTCAATAAATAGGAGTGTCGATCCCAACGAGGAGCAGAAGGTGCTAAACAGTGGTATGGAGCAAGAAATCCCTGTGAATACTTAGCAAACAAATTTTTAGTGGTTTTCTGACAAGGCAACAAAACAAGGAGCAAGTAGTAAAGACAACAAACAAACGGAGCAAGTGGCCCAATCCTTTCTTAGAAAAGGACAAGCTGGTGGAAATACTTATAAGGACCAAATGTTCTCGAGGACACATGGGAATTCTGTCAAGTGCTTTCGCTTCAAATAGCTGAGTACTCTTCTTTGGTGTTGTAAGTGTTATGTGGGTGAACCTGTGCTAACATACCGCCCTTCCAAGGACTAATACATACTTGTGATTAAACCCCCTACAAACATCCGTAACTATAGTAAAGTAATTAAGATATAAATCTAACCACAGCCTTAAACTCTGAGATCCTACACTCCCTTGTGCAAAGGTGTACTAACGGGGCTTCATGTTTCTGTCACTCTGGCAACCCCACAATGAGTATCCAAATACACAATGCATTCCCCTAGGCCCATAAATGGTGAAGTATCATGTAGTCGATGTTCACATGACACCACTAGAAGAATAGCACCACAAATTAAATACTAAACCATTGAATAATATCTCATCACAGATTCACTACTAACAACATGACTTCTCCCATGTCCTCAAGAACTAAACGAACTACTCACAAGACATCATATGGATCAATATCAAAGATGATATGATAATGGATAACAATCTGAACATAAACAATAATCCAATGGTTCCACTCACAAGCATAAACTACAATAGTAATTAACACCAGGAAAGTTCCCCTAATGAACTAAGCAATATCCAACACAATTGTTACAGCGGGACGGAGTGGTGATGATGGTGCTAGTGGAGATGATGGTGTAGATGATGATGATCTTGATGAAGCCTAGCTTGATGACGGTGTTGATGGCGACGGTCTCCCCTCTCCAGGAAGGAATTCCCCCGATAGAAATCTGTCTGCCGGAGATATCTTTCTCTCTTGGTGTTTTCCGCCCCTAGAGGCGGCGGAAATCTATCTGTGGTCGCCCCTGGTGTTAGGGTTCCGTAGGGAAGATATAGGCGAAGGGGCGGAGTTGGAGAGGCGGTGGCCACACCTGCCTAGGCGTGGTCGTGGGCCTGGTGCCTAGGTGGGCCCTGAGGCCCCACTTCGCCCCTCCTTCCGCTTCCTTCAGATTGCAAAAATAATATGTTTCCATATTTTTCTATTATTTTTCTGATATTCGTGGAAATTGCACCGAAATGCCTTCTTTTCCATCAGAATCTAGACTCCGACAGTCCATCCTCCAAGAATCATCCAACACGCATAAACTGATGAAAAGCCATAAGTAATACCTCATTATCAACGAATAGATGTAAATTATGATATAGAATGGTGATGCAAATTGGGCGTATCAACTCCCCCAAGCTTAGACTTTACTTGTCCCCAAGCGAAAACTGAGCTCAGTAAACATGTCCACATGTTTATGCAGTGAAGTGTCAATAAAATAATACGAACAAGAAGCATCACACTTACCATTGCACAACTCATAGAAGAAAGCAACTCACCATTATATAACTTAGCTTGCAAGAAAGTACATTAGTCACAATAGAGATTGTAACACCCTCAGAATCGGACCTATGCAAGTTTTAGCGAAACCCGTCAAACCCGCGTAGAAACGATTCAAAGGTGCACCAGCACTTTCGCATGTGGAAAGCGATAATAACATTACACAACAGTCCTCGATGGGACCCACAATGATATATAGAACAATGACCCATGAGTCAAGAATACGATATAATATACAAAGATCCAATCACCTTGAAAACGATAGGCGTCCAATACGGACAAGATGCAAATGGGGCTAAGAGCCTCAAGAATAACCAATGGCGTCCATAACCGCCCAAGCGGAAGGGTAACTCGCTAACGACGCCGGTCTCAAAACCGCTTAAACAAAAAGGGTGCCGACAAAGGGCAAAGGAAAAGAGGAGCGTCGATCGAGGCCAAGACACGCCGAGGCTAGACCAAGGGTCCTCGCCTACATAGGTATGGTGGATCGGCAAGGCAAGATGCACTAAACAACCTATAGAGACTCGATACAACTGGCGACTATCAGAGAGGGTAAGAAAGACCTATTCGGATCCAACCTGATACTATTATCAAACAAACCCATCCAGGCGTTTTCCCCTCGAGACCAAACGAGGAAGTCAACCGAGGAACTCACATTGGCGCTTTACTTATTCATTATAGTTATGCACTTTACTACTCAGGTTTAGATAATCGTCCTGATAAAGTAAGAAGTGGGCACTTTTAGTTAACCATTCCGTTATAGTGGCAACACTTACTAGTCAGATACAATTAGCATGAGATAACCCAAAAACCCAACAGTTGTTGGTACTTTTATTCAGCCATTCCGTTGTAGTTGCAATACTTACTAGTCAGGTACAATGGTCACAAGCGACAATCCAAACAAGCATTTGTGGGCAGTATTATTTAACCATTCCATTATAGTAAGCTGATTACTAGTCATTATAAGTCAAATTTAGAGCAATAAACTTTAGTTATGCTTGTCTATGATCGATATACTGTGCTCCAAGTCGTCCATATCCGCGGACACAGCTTTCAGAAAGTTTTACCCGGCCGGGGTGCACCAATAGCAACACACGCTCGATTAACCTCGGAAAAACCAAATCAAAACCCAACGAGGCTTTCACGACTGAACAATCACAGGATTCAGAAATATTTTAGGGGCCACCCTTGAGTCTACCCAACAAAGTAAGCAAGCTCCGACGGACTCAAGGTTTGCGACAATGGTCGAAGCGATTGGGAACCCGAAACTCGGGTGTCGATACTGCAGAATCACTCCGCTTACCTAAATAAAGACAAAGGTGTCCTCACACAATCGTAAATACATAAGTAGCATGGCATAAGTACAGGATAGTAAATAAAACCTCAAACTAGTTTGTGGCCCCAAGAAATAAGACTGAATTAAGCTCTGGCTTAGGGGGGTCCCATATACCTCCCGGATGTGGATAGCGCGATAAATCAAGGAACAGGTATCAAGTACTCGGGGTCCTTCGGGACACAAGTGGGCGTTCAGAAACCAAATATTTTCTATCACCCACCGATGCCTCTGCTTACTTCAATTTTAGTTATTAAACAGAAATTAAAGTGAACGATAAGTAAAGCCATAATCATCTCCAACAACAAACATGCGACAATACTCCAACTGTTGGAGATATGCCCTAGAGGCAATAATAAATGTAGTTATTATTATATCTTTGTGTTTATGATAAATGTTTACATTCATGCTATAATAGTATTAACAAGGAAACCATTAATACTTGTGTGATTTGTAAACTTAATTTGAAGTCCCTAGTATAGCCTCTATACTTCACTAGCTTGTTGGTTGATTAATGATTGTGGTTTCCCTATCATGAACATTGAGATGTTATCAACAACAAGATCATATCGTTAGGAGAATGATATGGTGGACATACTCCTATAGATAAGCGTAGCATAAAGATCAAGTCATTTCAATAGTTCAATTGCTATATGCTTTCTGATACATAGTAACCTAATTCCTTCGACCATGAGATCATGCATATCACCTTTACCGGATGGATGCTTTGATGACATCAAACACCACACCGTGAATCGGGTGGCTATAAAGGTGGCATTAAGTGTTCGGAAAGTATTGATTGAAACACATGGATCGAGAGTGGGATTTGTCCATCCACATGACGGATAGATATACTGGGCCCTCTCGTGGAATGTCATCCAATTGGCTTGCAAGCATGTGACTTGGTCACAAGGATCACATATCACGGAACGAGAAAAGAGTACTTATCGAACGAGGTTGAACTAGGTATGCAGAGATACCGACGATCATAACCTCGGATAAGTAACATATCGTGAGACAAAGGGAAATTGGTATCGTATGTAAGTGGTTCATTCGATCGCAAAGTAATCGAGAAATATGGAGCCATATGAATTTCCAGATTCCTCTATTGGTTATTGTTCGAGAAGTGTCTCGATCATGTCCGCATAATTCACGAACCGTAGGGAGACACACTTAAGGATTCGACGTTGTTTGAGTAGTTATGGTATTATGAGAAAGAGACCGAATGTTGTTCGAGTCTCGGATGGGATCCGGATATCACGAGGTGATCCGAATGGTCCGGAGAATAAGATTCATATAAGGAAAGTCCTGGAGTTCGGGAATGATTCCTGTTTTCATCGGAATGTTCTAGAAGGTTCTGGATTGTCCCAAGACCGGGAGGGTACATGAATGTGTCATTACTTAATGGAATGATTGCATCATGTACTAAGTGTTCTGTCCCAAATAAAGGATTAAATTGAATCCTAAAACAGAAAAGTCAAATGTCCAGCTTGAAAGTCAAACCCAAAACAAGAAACTGTGGGAAACAAGAAAGAGGAGTTGAAACCACTTGAGGAGGAGTCTCCCAAGCCGGCGCCACCCAAGGCCGACTTGGGAGGGACTCCCTCCCCTGGCCGCCCCCACCTATAAAAGGAGGGCAGGGCTCCTCCTAGACACACAACTTTCTACCTCTAAATCTCCGTTTAGAGCCGCTTTGGTTTAGAGCTTCTAATTGCTTTAGCCAGGTTTAGAGCCTTCTAATTGGTTTAGAGCCTTCTAATTGGTGTGTCTAATTACTAGACCACTAATAGCTCTCTCATAAGCTCCACCATACTCAAGCCGCTTAAGGCGAAGCCTCGGATTTCCTCTACTTCCTACCACGCCTGCCAGGCCGAATCACGAGGAGAGTGCTACAACCTCCATTGCCTGCTGGAACAAGGAGAGGAAGGTCTTCGCCGAGTACCGAACGTGACCGATCGGGGAGCGCTGCCAAACGTGGCGGAAGGATCGCTCACGCGATCTTGAGATCGGAAGTGTACGACTACATCACCCACGAGAATCTGCTCTCGTTAACCGCTTTGGAATCTTCGAGGGTGAGTTCCTCTATCGACTCGTTGCTACAATCTAGTAGATAGATCTTGGCTTGCTTGTTTGTATGCGATAGAAAATTTTTGTTTTCCATGCTACGAACCCCTACAGTGGTATCAGAGCCGTGTCTATATGTAGATCTGTTGCACGAGTAGAACACAATGGTCATTGTGGGCGTTGATGCTTTTATTGTAGATTGCTTGTGTACTTTGCATCTTGCGGTATGTTGGGATGAAGCGCCCGGCTAACCTTACATGACATCGCTCATGAGACTTGCTCCACGCTTGACATGCAACTTGTATTGCATAAGTGGCTTTATGGTGTCTGCTTCTCCTAGCATAGTTAAGATCCAATTTACAACGGGTGATCAACAATGCTAGTATCAATGTTGTGGTTCTTGTTCGTAAGTTAGAACGACACTTATTGAAAGCCCCAAACCACGTAAAATATGCAAAGAAAGTAGAGGCGCCTAACTTTGTTTTGCAGGGGTGTGCAGTGATGTGATATGGCCATGATTGTGATTATATTTGATGTATGCAATGTTCCTTATTGTAAGTCGGCAACCGGCAGGAGCCATATGGTTGTCTTTAATTTATGTTAAGACCCGCGTGTCTATTCAAAGTAGTTGTAATAGTTGAATGCTGTCGAAGACAACCATGGAGAAGCGTCATTGACCTTGATGCAATGCCGGTGATGATGGAGATCATGTTCGTGCTTGAAGATGGAGATCGGAGGCACAAAGAAGAAAGGCCATATCATATCACATATATATTGAATTGCATGTGATGTTAATCCTTTATGCATCTTGTATTGCTTAGTAGACGACGGTAGCATTATAAGATGATCCTCATGCACATCAATTTCAAATCATAAAGTGTTCACCCTTAGTTAGCACCGTTGCTAAAGCTTGTTGTTTCAAGCACCACGTGATGATCGGGTGTGTTAGATTCTCGCAAGTGTATACAACGTGAGCAAGCCAGATTTGCTCATGCGTAAACTAAGGTTTGATCTTGAGCCTAGCATGTACATACATGGTCTCGAACACGGATCACCGAAAGGTAAAGCATGAATCATATAGTAGATATGATGAACATGACGATTGTTCGCCATTGAAACTATGTCAACTCGTGATGATCGTGTTGATATGGTGGATTTGGTTCGTGTGATCACTAAGACAATGTGAGGGATATTGTTTTGAGGGAGTTCACCTAGTTTAATTTTATTATTAATTTGAACTCAATTTGTCATAAACTTAGTCTAAACTATTGCAAATATGTTGTAGATCAATGGCAGCCCCTACCATCAATTTTAATGCTCCTAGAGAAAGAAAAGTTGAAAACAATGGAAGCAACTTCATGGATTGGTTCCGCAATTTGAGGATTGTCCTCACAATGGTAATTTGACCTATGTGCCGGATGCACTGGTGACCCACTGCAGCCACCGCCCGATAAAGTAAAGAATGTTTACCTCGCCTAAGAATCAAGACTCCATAGTTCAGTGTGCTATCTTGTATGGTTTAGAATCGGAGCTTTGAAAGGTTTGAGGATTCGCACCATATGATATTGTCGAAGATCTCAAATTGATTTTTGAGACTCATGCGGCAATTGAAAGCTATGAGGCTTCAAAAGTTCTTTAACCGCAAGATGGAAGAGGGCAGCTCAAAAGGTGAGCATGTGCTTAAGATGTCCGGGCACGCAAACAAACTTCAAAGCTTGGGTATAGTGATTCCTAATGCTTTGGGGATTTACCGTGTCCTCCAATCACTACCACCAAGTTACAAGAACTTTGTGATGAACTACAACATGCGTAACATGAACAAGACGCTGCCGTAACTCTTTGCCATGTTGAAATCTGCAGAAGTGGAGATCAAGAAAGAGCACCAAGTGTTGTTGGTCAATAAGACCACCAAATTCAAGAAAGGCAAGTCTAAGCAAAGGGACACTTCAAGAAGGGTGGTAAGAAAGCTACCACGCCGACGAAGAAGACCAGGCTGGACCTAAGCCGACATCGAGTGTTTTACCGCAAGGAGAAGGTCATCGAAGCGAATTGCCCAAAGTACTTGGCGGATTTGAAGAACGGCAACATCAAGAAGAAAGGTATATCGATATACATGTTATTGATGTGTATCTCACTAGTACCGTAGTAGTGCCCGGGTATTTGATATCGGTTCGGTTGCTCATATTTGTAACTCAAACAAAAGCTGCAGAATAAACGGAAGCTAGCGAAGAACGAGGTGACGGCGCGTGGAAACAGATCAAAGGTTGATGTGATCGCGGTCGCACGCTACCCCTTCATCTACCATCGGGATTAGTTTTATACTTAAATAATTGTTATTTGGTGCTGCGTTGAGCATGAACATTATATCGGGATCTTGTTTAAGTAGACGGTTACTTGTTTAAATCTGAGAATAATGGTTGTTCTATTTATATGAGTAATATGTTTTATGCACATGCACCTTTGATAGATGGTCTATTCTTATTGAATCTCGATAGTGGAAATGCACATATCAACAACATTGAGGCTAAACGTTTGAAATCAAGCGATAATTCGACCTACATGTGGCTCATTGCCTTGGTCACATCGGAGTGAAACGATGAAGAAACTCCATTCCGATGGACTTCTTGAATCACTTGATTTTGAATCACTTGAAAGATGCGGCATGTCCGATGGGTAAAATGACCAAGACTCCATTTTCTGGTATAATGGAGCGAGCTACGGACTTATTGGAAATCATACATACCGATGTGTGTGGTCCAATGAGTGTAGCATCGCGCGGTGGTTATCGTTATGTTCTTACCTTCACGGATGACTTGAGTAGATATGGGTATATCTATTTCATGAAACATAAGTCCGAAACTTTCGAGAAGTTTAAGGAGTTTCAAAGTGAGGTAGAGAATCAACGTAACAAGAGGATTAAATTTCTACGCTCGATCGTGGAGGTGAATATCTAAGTTACGAGTTTGGCGAGCATTTAAAGAAGTGCGGAATACTTTCACAATTGACACCGCCGGAACACCACAACAGAATGGTGTGTCCGAACGTCAGAATCGAACTCTCTTAGATATGGTTCGCTCTATGATGTCACTTACAGATTTACCGCTATCATTTTGGGGTTATGCATTAGAAACAACCGCATTTACTTTAAATAGGGCACCGTCTAAACCGCTGAAACGACACCGTATGAATTATGGTTTGGGAAGAAACCTAAATTGTCGCTCCTTAAAGTTTGGGGATGCGGCCTATGTAAAGAAGTTACAAATGGACAAGCTTGAACCCAAAGCGAAAAATGCGTCTTCATAGGATACCCAAGGAAACTATTGGGTATACCTTCTATCATAGATCCGAAGGCAAAACATTCGCTGTTAAGAATGGATCCTTTCTAGAGAAGGAATTTCTCTCAAAGAAGTGACTGAAGGAAAGTAGAACTCGACGAGGTTGTCGAACCTTCTCTCGAATTGCGAGTAGCGCAGACCGAAGAAGTTCCGTGGTGCTCGCACTAATAAGAGAGGAAGATAATGATGATGATCATGAAACTGCTGAAGTTGCTACAGAGCCTGGAGGTCAACGAGAACTCGTACCACCCGCATTGGTATGATTCCGTTATGAATGTCATGGTGGTGGACAACACCGATGACCCCAGACATATGAGGAAGCGATGATGAGCCCAGATTCCAATAAATGGCAAGAAGCCATGAACCGAGATTGGATCCATGTACGAAAACCAAGTATGGACTTTGGTGGACTTACGGATGGCGGAAGGCTGTCGAGAACAAATGGATTTTAAGAAGAAAACAGATGTCGATGGTAATGTTATCGTTTATAAAGCTCGACTTGTCGCAAAAGGGTTTCGACAAATTCAAGGAGTTGACTACGATGAGACTTTCTCACCGGTAGCGAAGCTAAAGTCTGTGAGGATTATGTTAGCAATCGCTGCATATTATGATTATGAGATATGGCAGATGGATGTCAAAACAGCATTCCTCAATGGAGACATTGATGAAGAGTTGTATATGATGCAACCCAAAGGTTTTGTCAATCCTAAAGATGCTAACAAGGTATGCAAACTTCAACGGTCCATCTATGGATTGAAGCAGCATCCCGGTTGGAATCAACGCTTTGATAAGGTAATCAAAAGTTTTGGTTTTATACAAACTTATGGAGAAGCTTGTATTTACAAGAAAGTGAGTGGGAGCTCAGCATTCTTAATAATATGTGGATGACATATTGTTGATTGGGAATGATGTAGACCTTCTTAATAGTGTCAAGGAATATTTGAATAATAGTTTTCAATGAAGGATCTTGGCAAGCAGCTTACATATTAGGCATAAAGATTTATAGAGATAGATCAAAACGCCAAATATCATTGTAACAGAGTACATATTTGGACAAAGTTCTAAAGAGATTTGAATGGAAGAAAGCAAGAAAGGGTTCTTGCCCATGTTGCTCAATACGACCTTGAGTAAAACTCAAAGTCCGACATCGCGTAAGATAGAGAAAGGATGAGTAAGACTCTATGCCTCAGCCATAGGATCTCTAATGTATGCCATGCTATGTACTAGACCCGACATTGCATATGCCGTTAGTTTAACTAGCAGATATCAAAGTGATCCAGAGTGGATCATTGACAAATGCAAAAAACATCCTTAAGTACTTGAGAAGAACTAAGGATATGGTTCTTTCTTATGGAGGTGATGAATAGCTCGTTGTTAATGGTTACACCGATGTTAGTTGGAACACCGATCCGGATGATTCTAAATCACAACCGGATACGTATTTATTTTGAATGGTGCAGAAGCTAGTCGGAGGAGTGCAAAGCAAAGCGCCAGGAGAGATCTTCAATAATCGGAATACATGGTCGCTTGGAGGCTTCACAAGAAGCGATATGGATGAAAGAGTTCATTAGCTGGGTGTGGTTCCAGTGCGCTGGACCCAATGTCTATCTATGTGATAACATGGGCGCCATAGCCAATGCGCAAGAACCAAGGTCACACAAGAAGTCAAGCATATCAAGCTGCTTTCACGCTATTCGAGAACATATCCAGGATGGGGATATAAAGATTTGCAAAGTACACACAGATCTGAATGTGGCGGATCCGTTGACTAAACCTCTCCCGAGGGCAAAACATGACCAACACCAAACTGCCATGGGTGTTCGGTACATTACCATGTAATCTAGATTAGATGACTCTAGTGCAAGTGGGAGACTGTTGGAGATATGCCCTAGAGGCAATAATAAATGTAGTTATTATTATATCTTTGTGTTTATGATAAATGTTTACATTCACGCTATAATAGTATTAACAAGGAAACCATTAATACTTGTGTGATTTGTAAACTTAATTTGAAGTCCCTAGTATAGCCTCTATACTTCACTAGCTTGTTGGTTGATTAATGATTGTGGTTTCCCTATCATGAACATTGAGATGTTATCAACAACAAGATCATATCGTTAGGAGAATGATATGGTGGACATACTCCTATAGATAAGCGTAGCATAAAGATCAAGTCATTTCAAGAGTTCAATTGCTATATGCTTTCGAATACATAGTAACCTAATTCCTTCGACCATGAGATCATGCATATCACCTTTACCGGATGGATGCTTTGATGACATCAAACACCACACCGTGAATCGGGTGGCTATAAAGGTGGCATTAAGTGTTCGGAAAGTATTGGTTGAAACACATGGATCGAGAGTGGATTTGTCCATCCACATGACGGATAGATATACTGGCCCTCTCGTGGAATGTCATCCAATTGGCTTGCAAGCATGTGACTTGGTCACAAGGGATCACATATCACGGAACGAGAAAAGAGTACTTATCGAACGAGGTTGAACTAGGTATGCAAAGATACCGACGATCATAACCTCGGATAAGTAACATATCGTGAGACAAAGGGAAATTGGTATCGTATGTAAGTGGTTCATTCGATCGCAAAGTAATCGTGAGAAATATGTGGGAGCCATATGAATTTCCAGATTCCTCTATTGGTTATTGTTCGTAGAAGTATCTCGATCATGTCCGCATAATTCACGAACCGTAGGGAGACACACTTCAGGATTCGACGTTGTGTGGGTAGTTATGGTATTATGAGAAAGAGACCGAATGTTGTTCGAGTCTCGGATGGGATCCGGATATCACGAGGTGATCCGAATGGTCCAGAATAAGATTCATATAAGGAAAGTCCCGTTTGAGTTCGGGAATGATTCCTGTTTTCATCGGGAATGTTCTAGAAGGTTCCGGATTGTCCCAAGACCGGGGAGGGTACATGAATGTGTCATTACTTAATGGAATGATTGCATCATGTAGTAAGTGTTCTTGCTGTCCCAAATAAAGGATTAAATTGAATCCTAAAACAGAAAGTCAAATGTCCAGTTTGAAAGTCAAACCGCAAAACAAGAAACTGTGGAAACAAGAAAGAGGAGTTGAAACCGACTTGAGGAGGAGTCTCCTCCCAAGCCGGCCACCCAAGGCCGACTTGGGAGGGACTCCTCCCTGGCCGCGCCTCCACTATAAAAGGAGGGCAGGCTCCTCCTAGACACACAACTTTCTACCTCTAAATCTACGGTTTAGAGCCGCTTTGGTTTAGAGCTTCTAATTGCTTTAGCCAGCGTTTAGAGCCTTCTAATTGGTTTAGAGCCTTCTAATTGGTGTGTCTAATTACTAGACCACTAATAGCCTCTCTCATAAGCTCCACCATACTCGACCGCTTAAGGCGAAGCCTCATGGGATTTCCCTCTACTTCCTGTACCACGCCAGTCACGGAATCACGAGGAGAGTGCTACAACCTCCGCTCTTTGGAACAAGGAGAGGAAGGTCTTCGTCGAGTACCGAACGGTGACCGATCATGGAGCGCTGCTTAACGTGGCGGAAGGATCGTCTACGCGATCTTGAGATCGGAAGTGTACGACTACATCACCCACGAGAATCTGCTCTCGTTAACCGCTTTGGAATCTTCGAGGGTGAGTTCCTCTATCGACTCGTTGCTACAATCTAGTAGATAGATCTTGGCTTGCTTGTTTGTATGCGATAGAAATTTTTTGTTTTCCATGCTACGAACCCCTACACCAACAACTGTGGCACTTGACAACACGCAACAGCACTTGAGCAAGCGACTACGACGCGCAAGTCCAACTATCTACCAAACAACAGGTAATGGGATGTGTCCATGGCAATATAAGGCTGCAAGGGATATCACGGGTACGAAAACTAGAGCATCGCAACACAGATAGCAATAGATCAACAGGAGGGAATAAAGACTATAAAAGTAAGATAGGTAGAAAGGGGAAGATGCTCGCCTAGAAAACATTGCCGAAGGTTCGACAGAAGATCGGGGCGAAGCTCACGTCAACTCAACGGCCTTATCCGCGAAGAAGCAAAACACTAGAATAAACACCGGATGCAATATTTAAATACAACGGCAGAAGATCGGCATGCTGCATGTATGATGTATGACATGGCAGAGGTGCGATGCAATTAGGCAGTATTAAGTGGAACCGGGGTCCCGACAATTAATTAGGTGGTTCATGTTATTTAACTACCCCGCAACTTAAATGTTGTATTAACAAGGCAGAAGATGGCACCGGTTCGCTACACAAGTTTAAATGAGGCCGATATGAGACTAGATTTGCCCGCATATGGGCCCCATATTTAATTATCAGGTGAATCGGCGTAAGGCCCCCAAACCACAGACAAATATGCATGCAAGATGAATGTTTAAGATGCGACAAGTTGTATTATGTTATAAAATAGGGTTTCGAGAAGGGATTCACACGTTAGGGTTCGGCAGATCTTGGGTTCCGGGGTTCGGGGTCGGTCTAAGGGTTCGACGGGAACGAGGTTCGGACTCCGGGATCGTTCTCGGATAACGGGGTCGATCTTGGCGCATTCGCGGTGGTCGGCCATGTTGTCGGTCTTGGCATTCGGGATGAAGCACTTGTCGCCTCCGGGGAGCAGGACTTGGTTCGGCGTCGGATTCTTCCGGTCGGTGCCGTCTTGTGTCGCGTGGGTCTTGTCGGGTCCTCGAGTCGGACGTTGGCGTTGAGTGCAGTGCTTGTCGATCCGGAAGAAGATCTTGCCGTCCGGGATCGACGAGGTTCGGGTCTTCGATTCGGAAGTAGACCTTGGAGTTTCTGTTGGAATGTTCGTAACCCCGCCGATGATCTTGGAAGGTGGCGATCTTGTCGTGCCCTCGGTTCCATGTGTGCTAGCGTCCAACTTTGATTGTCGAGAACTTGTCTGAAATCCGGGTACTAGGCGGCGTTGTCTGACAGGCCAGAGGACGAGGGTGCCAGCGTCCCTGGCGGCGGGGCAGAGGCGACGAGGATCGGACGACGCAGCGTGTTGGCGGCGACGCTGGCCCGAGACCGAGATCGCCGAGGCGGCGCAGAAGCGCCCGCCGAGACGATCGGGGGCGGCGGCTCGCAGCGAGGTTCGGTACGCGGTGGCGAGCCCGAGCGGAAGGAAGGCAGCGGGCGCGGCTTGGGCAGGGCGAGGACGGCGGCGGCGAGGCGCAAAACGGGCGGCGGGCTTAGGCTGCGGGTCGCTGACGGAGCGCTGGGCGCCGGGCGAGGGCGGGGGCAGTCGTCTGCAGCGGACGGAGGACGTGGCGACGGTGATGCTGGAAGGTCTCGGCGCGGCGGACGCCGGTGGCGGGAGGACGAGGGCCGGCGGCAGGATGGGAAGGGCGAGGTCGAGAGAGGGAGACCGGAGGTGGCGGCGACGAGCTCGGAGCGCCTTGCGGTGGCGGAAGGGGTGCCGAGCCTTGGTCAGCTGGGACACAGCAGGTCGAGGCCTGACGAGCGGAGGCGGAGCGGGCCAGCCGGGCAGCTGGAGGACGCCACGGCTGGCGGGTCGGCCATGGAGGAAGGCGGAAGCGTGAGAGAGAGAGGAGCGGCAATGGCAGTGGGGAGACGGAGGCCAGCGCAAGGGAGAGGGCGGCAAGGGCGAAAGGCGAAGCGCCGGCAGAGGAGGCCGGAGGCGGGAAGAGAGCGAGGAGGAGAAGGGGACACGGGGAAGAGGAGGTCAAGGCGTGTGGTGAGGCCGGGCTCCGCGTGGGTGGCTGCGGTGGGTGGGACCTGGGTGGGGCAGGTGGTTGAGTGGTGGGTGGGGACCCAGGTGGGCCAGTGAGGGAGGTGGCTGCTGCAGCGTGTGTGTGGTGTGTGGCCAGGGTGGGGTGGGTTTAGGAGAGAGAGAGGGAAAAGAGAGGGGTGAGTTGTCAGATTTTTAGTGGTGGGGGGTGTGGGGAGAGGTGAGGTGGCGAGAGGGGGTTGGTTGGGGTGATGTGGAGGGGAGGGCTGGGTAGGTTAGTTGGTAGGAATAGGATTAGAGGTGGACCGATTTAATCTGGGGGTGGTCGTTCGGGTCGGGTCGGCCCGTTCGACTGCCCCCACTAAAAAATAAAATAAATTTTATTTGTTTTAATAACACCGTTTGCAAACCGATAGCAACAAAACAAAATAATCCGGAGACCCGGTTTGGGTGTTTGAATAAATATGGGGGCGTTTTAGGAAACAAAACGGACTTTGCGAAAATAGTTTTAGACAAACAACACATGATGATGACGATGCAATGCACAAAACAACGCGATTTTCTAGTAGTGGTTTTGCGGGATGCCACAGAGATGCATAAAGATAAATCATAATTGGTATTGGAAAACTTGTTCTTGGTCAGAGAACACCTGGCAAATAGTTTCACAAAAGATTTTGTAGAAGTTTCAAAACAGTAGCACTCTTTGCTCAAAAAGGTTTTTCACAGGTGAAGGCTTTCAAAGTAATACTCAATAGATAAGAGTTTTGTGCAAACAAGGAAGATGAAGAACATGATTGAATAAATCACCATATGAATGCTTGAAACACAAGAACTCAAATGATTGCTGGAGATATAGAGGAAGTAGATTTACTGACTCAACTGGTAACTAGTAGAAAGGTCCCTTCATAGAGGGTAGCAGGGATTACAAGTCATAAAGAGCTTCGAAAAGATTATGGTACTTACTAGCTTTGAGCCCTCATTGCCGCTATCACAAGCATCTTGAGATTATTAAGGTTAAAGTGAACAAAGATGGAGTATATGCTTGACGAAATATAAGTTGGCAATCTCATGTCCCTTGAATATAGGGCCACTCCTTGATACGTTGGAAACGTATCTATAATTTTTTATGCTCCATGCTTGTTTTGTATCTACGTTGCTTTACTTGTCCACACTTTGAGGTGCTTTTTACATGTTTTCTGGTACTAACCTATTAACAAGATGCAACAGTGCCAGATGCATGTTTTCTGCTGTTTTTGGTTTCAAAAAAGTTAGTAAAGAAATATTCTCGGAATTGGACGGGACAAACATCAAAGTCAATTACTTTCCATGGGGAACAAGAAGTCTAGAGGAGAGCCGGAGGGGACATCCAGGGGCCAGACCCACCCCAGGCGCGTGTGGCCCAGCCCCGCGCCTGGCTAGGGTTTGGTGGCCCTGGCCGCCTCCCAGTCTCGCCCCTTCGCCTATAAGAAGCCCCGATGCAGAAACCCTGAGTACCCGATCAGAAATCCATGAAACCGTCTGTAGCCGCCGCCACCATCGTCCCTAGATCGGGGGGATCTGAAGTTCTTCCCGGCACCCTGCCAGAGGAGAGATCATCCCGGAGGCCTTCTCTCCGGTATGATGCGTGAGTAGTTCCACCTTGGACTATGGGTCCATGTAGTAGCTAGATGGTTGTATCTCCTCCTTTGTGCTTTCATGTATAGATCTTGTGAGCTCCCTTCATGATCAAGATCTAATCTATTTGTAATCATGCATGTTGTGTTTGCGGGGATCCGATGGATATTAATATTATTATGTTGGTTTGATTAATGGTTTTGTCTTTATGATTCTATCATGTCTGTGTTGTTTGTGATCTTGCATGCTCTCCGTTGTTAGTAGATATCTTGGCCAAGTAGTTGCTAGTGACTCCAAGAGGGGGTATTTATGCTCGATAGTGGGGTCATGCCTCTAGTTTTCAAGGGAAGTGACAGAAATATCTTCGGTTGTAGATGTGCTGTTGCTACTAGGGAGAAAACAACGGTCTCTTGTTCATGGAACATGTGGACTGTTTACCTTAAACACTTTGCTTAAAGCAGTTGTCTGTTGCTTGCAACTTAATACTGGAGGGGGTTCGGATGATAACCTGAAGGTGGACTTCTAGTCATAGATGCAGTTGGATGGCGGTCTATGTATCTTGTTGTATTTCCCAATCAACCTCATAGGATCTTTCTGACTAGTAATTGCATTGTTATGCCTTGCTTAGTTCCTGTTAGTTGCCCTGCTGTAATTTGTTTACCCTTCATGCAATGTTGTTTATCTAAGGAGAGCACCTCTAGTGAACTATGGACCCCGGTCCAATCTTTACCATTGATACATCTTCCACTGTTACTTGTTTACTTGCTGCAAACCATTACCTTCCACACCATACGTTTAATCCTTTGTTACAACAAACCGATGAGCTTGACAACCTCACTGATTCATTGGGGCAAAGTCTTAAGTTTGTGTTGTGCAGGTCTCCATGTTGCTTGCAACACTTGTGTGACGTTTCCTTCCTCCTTCTGGTTCGATAACCTCGGTCTCTACTGAGGGAAGACTTGCTGCTGTGCTGCTTCACAGCTTGCTCTTGGGGTTCCCAATAGACTCTAGTCAAGCACCCAGTTCTCTGGTGCCATCAAGGAGTCATCAACAAGTTTTCTGGCGCTGTTGCCGGGAGGCTAAGGACGTCTTCACTAGGGGAGTCCTTCACTTCCTTTCTCTTTACTTTGTTTCTTTTTCTTGGTTTTGTTTGCCTCTTTTAAAAAAAAAACCAAAAAATCATCTAGTTTGGTTTGCTTGCTTTATTCAAAAACACAAAAAAATTAGTTCCTGCTCTAGCTGCTGCTGCTGTTTTTGGCTTGCCCACCTTTGCCAAAATGAACTCTGCTGAGAACACCAAGTTGTGTGACTTCACTAGCACCAACAACAATGATTTCCTAAGCACTCCTATTGCTCCACCTGCTCTTGATGCTACCTTTTATGAAATTAAGCCTGCTTTATTGAATCTTGTGATGAGAGAGCAATTTTCTGGTGCTAGTTCTAATGATCCTGCTACCCATCTTAATAGCTTTGTTGAACTTTGTGAGATGCAGAAGTATAAGGATGTAGATGAAGATATTATTAAGCTCAAGCTTTTGCCTTTCTCCTTGAGGGGGAAAGCTAAAGAATGGTTTCTTTCTTTGCCTAAAAATAGTATTGATTCTTGGACTAAGTGCAAAGATGCTTTTATTGGAAAGTACTATCCTCCTGCTAAGATTATATCTATGAGAAGTGAAATTATGAAATTTAAACAGCTTTATAGTGAACATGTTGCTCCTGCTTGGGAAAGAATAAAATCCTTGGTTAAAAATTACCCTACTCATGGACTCACTGCTTGGATGATTATCCAGACTTTTAATGCAGGTTTGAACTTCTCAAGAAACTTGTTGGATTCTGCTGCTGGAGGTACCTTTATGGGCCTCACTTTGGGTGTTGCAACAAGGCTCCTTGATAATATGATGGTTAACTACTCTAAATGGCATGTTGAGAGATCTCCACATGGTAAGAAGGTAAATTCTGTTGAGGAAACTTCCTCTTTGAGTGAAAAAATTGATGTTATTATGGCTATGCTTGTTAGGGAAAGCTCCTCTAGATCCTAATAGTGTTCCCTTAGCCTCTTTGGTTGCTCAAGAAGTGCAAGTAGATGTGAACTTCATTAGAAACAACAATTTCAACAACAATGCCTATAGGAACAATTTTGGTAGCAACAACAATTATAGGCCTTATCCTCCTAATAATGGCAATTCCTATGGAAGCTCTTACAATAATGCTAGAAGTGCCCCCTCTGAACTTGAAGTCATGCTCAAGGACTTTATTAGTAAACAAACCACTTTCAATAATACTATAGAGGAAAAGCTTTTAACTGTTGAGAAAAATATATCCTCTTTGTCTGAAACTCAAACTTCCTTGGTTAATAAGATGGCTGCTAAACCCAAAACTATGGAAAACACCTTTGCTACTGCTCATGCCATACAAGTTACTATTGATGAAAATGTTAGGCTATTAGCTCAACTTCATGCTAAGTGGGAAAGGGAAGCTGAAATTGATAGAAACAATAGTGTGTGCACCATCACCACTAAACCTCAAGTAGTCCCTATTCCTATTCCTACTCCTACTATGCCTACTACTAGTGATGCTAAGTTTGACTTTGATATTGATGGTTGCAATATTTCTGAAGTGATTATGTTCTTGCAAAAGCTTGCTAGAAGTCCCGATGCTAGTGATATGCATGTTGCCTTTACCAAACACATTACAGATGCCCTTGTGAAAATTAAGGAAGAGAAGCTAAAACACAAAGCTTCTATTCCTAGGAAAGTAGAAGATAGTTGGGAACCCATTATTAATATGCAAGTGAATGACTTTGATCTCAAAGCTTCATGTGATCTTGGTTCTAGTGTCTCTATTATGCCTAGGAAGATTTATGAAATGCTTGATTTTCCACCATTAGAAGATTGTTATTTGGATATCCCACTCAATGATAATGCTAAGAAGAAACTCATGGGGAGTATTAATGATGTTCTCATTATGGTTAACAATGCTTATGTCCCTATTGATTTCTATGTTTTGGATGTTGAATACAATGCTTCTTGTCCTATTACTTTGGGAAGACCTTTTCTTAGAATAGTTGGTGCTATCATTGATATGAAAGAAGGCACCATTAGATATCATTTTACATTCAAGAAAGGTATTGAACACTTCCCTATGAGGAGAGATAAGTTGATTTTTCCTCCTCCCTTGAAAGAAAGATTTGATGTTAATGCTTCCTCATTTGAAAATACTTGATTCTTCTTGCTTCTTGTGCCTAACTTAAAGGCGTTAAAGAAAAGTACTTGTTGGGAGATAACCCAAGAGTTTCCTTGAGTCTTGGAAGATATTACTTCTGTAATGACCTCTGCTTATCCTTTTTGTTTGCTTTTTGTGCCAAGAATGACCTCTAATGAGAGGGAAGTAAGATTTGGGAAGTTGCTGTCCCGAAACAGATTTCTGTCCTCCACCAAAAAGATTCGTGAGGAGGCTCTGTAACTCGTAGTGAGCTCCAAATTTACGAGTAAATCCCCAGTATGTTAGCTAACTTTTGTTAGTTCAACACTTTTTTGAGTTGAGCAACATAATATGTTCGAAAAAATCGGTTTCTACCTGCTGGTCTATTTTGACAGATTTTTGCCATTATTTGCATTTGCTTCTTATTGTTTCCTTTTTGAGTTCTCTTTAGGTAAATTGAGCTTTTTGAAGGAGTTACTACAGTAGCTTGTGTTTTTAGTAAAAAGCCTTGTTGTTCCAAAGCTTTGCCAGTGGTCTAATATCTTTTGAATAAGCTAATGTTGCTAATGAAGATTGTGTGAAGTTTTGTATAAAGGAAAAATTTCAGGTGTAGTGAAAGAATGATGCAATAAGATGAAGAATGGACAAAAGCTCAAGCTTGGGGATGCCACCCCGCTTTCACCCCAAGAAATATCCAAGAGGTACAAGCGTCAAAGCTTGGGGATGCCCAAGGCATCCCCTTCTTCATCAATAAAAAGCTCAGGTCTGTCTAGACACTTCATTTTTATTGTTTCATGCAAAGTTGTGTTGTTCTTGGAGCGTCTTAGTTTTCGTTTTCTTTGCTTAGGTTGTTTAGTTTGCTTGAATAAAGTAGTTTGGACCCTCGTTCTCGCTGTGTTGTTTTGCAAGTAAGGTTGCTTGGTGTTTGGAAAGGAGTAGTAAGTTTTTGCTTGAAGTGCAAGAGGAGCTTGCATTGACTGTGACTTAGACTTTAGCATGACATGCTAGGTGTTGTTTTATAATTATGCTTAGTGATTATTTCTGTAGCATGTCTTGTTCCAAACAATTGGGATTGCTTAGTGTGCCTTGAAGAAATTATGCGTTGTTTTAGCATGCAAAAGCATAGTATTGTGGTATTCTCCTTTGATGTTTTGCTTGGTTTTACTTGGCACATGCTCACAACATGTTATGACTATGACAAGTCACCATTAGCCTCTATGATCATTTAGTCCTTGACTTGTAGTACCACTCTTTGCTTTGATTAGTTTGCTTTGTTGCATTGCATTATTATGGCAATTATTGCTCTCTTACTTGGTTGCTCCCAATCTTTTGCTAGCCTCCACTTGTATGAGTAAGTTCTACTCATGCCTCCAACTCCCAAGAAACCAAGTTTTTCCAAAGTGTCCACTATAAACTCCTATGCATGGTGTGTTACACCATTCCAAGTATATTCATGTTTTCATCTATCTTCCAATTAAAAACTATTTTGTTATGTGAAAACTTAGTGATTAAAGCCCTCATGAACTTGATGGCACACTTTATATTATTTTCCCCTAATAAACATGAACCATTGTGACAACTTTGTTGTATATGCTTGCACTTATAAGTTGGAATTAGCAGAACCGTGCTGTCACGGGGAATGTTTTCAACATTGCACTTGTACCTTGTTGTACTAAGTTGATATCATGTTCTTTTGTCTATGGATGTCACTAGAGTGAAATAAATAGGGAACTTGTAAGTCCATGGAGTTTGAATTCTATGTTAGGGAAATGCCTGGGTCGCTAGCCTAGGTCATGCCTAATCATGGTGGAAACTTGCAGCATCACCATAGTGAGCTATCTATGAAGCATCCTCAATAAAAATCTATGCATATGGTAAATAAAAAGATTGCTGAGATGCTCATTGTCTGCTTGCCTTGTCATTTTGGTTATGGGAAAACTCCTGTACCATGTGCAAGGGGTACCCCGTTGGCGGTTCTCAATGATATGCAATTACTTACAGTAATATGAACTTACCTGGACCCAAATTTGAGT
Source organism: Avena longiglumis (assembly GCA_030063025.1). Lineage (NCBI taxonomy): Eukaryota > Viridiplantae > Streptophyta > Magnoliopsida > Poales > Poaceae > Avena > Avena longiglumis. The sequence goes on along the minus strand of CP125978.1, from coordinate 409,765,755 downwards.
ATGCATGAGGCGTGTCCCTCGTATTCAAGGGGAAGGAGAATGCCAACTTATACTTCGTCAAGCTTATACTCCAGCTTTGCCACTTTAACCTTAACCACTTCAAGATGCTTATGATAGGGGCAATGAGGGCTGAAAGCTAACAAGTACCATAATTTTTGGAAGCTATTTTTGAAACATGTAATCCCTGCTTCCTTTACAAAAAGGCCTTTCTTCCACCACTATTAAGTCTCCACCTTCTACCTTTAGGCACCATTAAGAGAGCATAGTTGTCATTCTGTGTGCAGTGTTCCAAAGCTTATTAATTGATGCATATTGTGTTATTACTTGCTCTTGTACTACTTGTTTCTAGTCACCCTTGTAAACTTTGCAGGTGTCCTATGCATTTTATTGCTACTCTATGAGGGACAAGTTTATTGCCACTATGCTATGCTTTCTGTATGTGAAACAAACAAATGTTTTTCAATGCATGTTATTCATGATGTTTGTTTGTAGCTTGCCATGTTGCATGCATAGTTACTATGTCCTATTGTTAGAACACCATCTTTCATGCAGTTCTTTGATCCCAGCTTTCAATGCTTGCAAATGGTTGGATCTTTATTGTGAGGGTGCATGTCACCTCAAAAATTATTCTTTTTATCACTTACCTACTCGAGGACGAGCAGGAGTTAAGCTTGGGGATGTTGATACGTTGGAAACATATCTATAATTTTTGATTCTCCATGCTTGTTTTGTATCTACTTGTCTTTACTTGTCCACACTTTGAGGTGCTTTTTACATGTTTTCTGGTAATAAACTATTAACAAGATGCAACAGTGCTAGATGCAATAGTGCGGATGCCCGTTTCATTGTTTTTGGTTTCAGAAAAGTTATTAAAGAAATATTCTCGGAATTGGACGGAACAAACGTCAAAGTCAATTACTTTCCGTGGGGAACAAGAATTCCAGAGGAGAGCCGGAGGGGCCAGCCAGGGGGGCCAGACCCACCCCAGGCGCGGGTGGGCCCAACCCGACGCCTGGCTAGGGTTTAGTGACCATGGCCGCCTCCTCGGTCTCCCCCTTCGCCTATAAGAATCCCCGATGCAGAAACCCAAAGTACCCGATCAGAAATCCACGAAATCGTCTGTAGCCGCCGCCACCATCGTCCCTAGATCGGGGGGATCTGAAGTTCTTCCCGGCACCCTACCGGAGGGGAGATCATCCTGGAGGCCTTTTCTCCGATATATGATGCGTGAGTAGTTCCAGCTTGGACAGCGGGTCCATGTAGTAGCTAGATGGTTGTATCTCCTCCTTTGTGCTTTCATGTCTAGATCTTGTGAGCTCCGTTCATGATCAAGATCTAATCTATTTGTAATCATGCATGTTGTGTTTGCGAGGATCCGATGGATATTGAGATTATTATATTGGTTTGATTAATGGTTTTGTCTTTATGATTCTATCATGTCTGTGTTGTTTGTGATCTTGCATGCTCTCAGTTGTTAGTAGATATCTTGGCCAAGTAGTTGCTAGTGACTCCAAGAGGGGGTATTTATGCTCGATAGTGGGTTCATGCCTCTAGTTTCCAAGGGAAGTGACAGAAATCTCTTCTGCGTGTATGTTGCTACTAGGGAGAAAACAATGGTCTCTTGTTCATGGAACATGTGGACTGTTTACCTTAAACACTTTGCTTAAAGCAGTTGTCTGTTGCTTGCAACTTAATACTGGAGGGTGTTCGGATGATAACCTGAAGGTGGACTTCTAGTCATAGATGCAGTTGGATGGCGGTCTATGTATCTTGTTGTATTTCCCAATCAACCTCCTAGGATCTTTCTGAATAGTAATTGCATTGTTATGCCTTGCTTAGTTCCTGTCAATTGCCGTGCTGTAATTTGTTTACCCTTCATGCAATGTTGTTTATCTAAGGAGAGCACCTCTAGTGAACTATGGACCCCGGTCCAATATTTACCATTGATACTATCACATCCCAAGATTTTCCAAATCTTGTAATGTGAAAAATAAATAAACAAAATAAATAATTGTTGAAATTTAGGGTGAAAAGAAACTTTTGTTTCTAAATAGAAACTTAAAATCCCATCTTGAACAAACTTTGGTTAATATTTGAATCCAACTAAAATTCAAATCAAGTGGAATGCATTCCTCATAAAATGCATCTTGAAATTTAAACACTTGGAGAATAAACCAAAACCCTAAACCCTTATAGAATAAAATCATTTCCAAGTTATCTCCAAGCCTATGGATTTGATCCATATAAAAATTTGTCAACAAACATTCATAAATGGTCAAGAATGACAAATAGAAATATTATAAAACCATATAAATTGGTTTCACTTAAATTGGAGTCATAGATAAAATCTTATAAATTTAAGAAGATAAGGAAATTGAATTTCCAAAGCTAATAAGGCATCTATCTATAAATCCATACCAAATGGTGAGCAAATAATCCTAAATATATTTAAAAGGATAAATAAATATTAAATAAGATTTTACAAATTGGAATCACCAAGTTTGGATCTATAAATAGGAAGATATGGATTTTATAAGATAAAGAAAGAGATTATTAAATGAGGAATATTTAAAGACCAAATTAAAACTTGGCCAAGACCATAAGCAAATGGAATGATTATAATCCAAATCCAAATAAAATAAATAGATAAAGAATTTTCCAAATAAAATAAAGTGGCATTAACCAAATTTTATTTCTATTTTAAATAAAGATAAAATCCCTATTATAAGTGATTAAATAAATCATGGGAAAATAATATTTGGAATTTACCCAAGTGGAATAAATGTTATTTAAATAACTTAAATGGGATCAAAGGAATCAACTAAATAAATTTATGAAATTAAACCATATCTTCTTTGGAATAAAGACAAGTACCCAAGTTAAAATGATTAATAAATCATATTAAAAATATTCCAATCAATTCAAAGTGAATTATTTGACACCCTATTAATGAATAAAACTTACTGAAAAGGTTTTATGGAAAAATTAAATTTAAATAAGGATTAAAAAATATATTTGATCTTATTTGAATTTAAAGCAAGGGCTTGTTTTAAATAATTGAAAGACCCTAAAAAGAATAAAAGATTTATTCCAAAATTGACTTCATAATATATAAATAATCAGTGTTTGAATCCACACAAAGTTTGAGAGAAGTTTGAATTCAAATAGATGTTTGAATAGATTAAACAAAATCAAAACAGAAAATCAAATTGGAAAAAGAAAAATAACAGGAGAAGAAAAAAATACGAAACAAAGCAGCCCAGCCCAGCTAGCCCACTAAGCCCATCAGCCCACCTCTACTTTCCCCCGAAGCGTTTTCTCTCACTCAAGAATTGACCAAGCATAATGACAACCGGACCCCACCCCTCTCTCTCACCGCAAGCAGCCCCATTTGCCGCTTCTTCCTCACCCACGCCAAGACTCTCCCGCCGCTTCTCGAGACGATAATGTCGACGTTGAATTCTCATCAATGCCTCGCTAACCTCGCCACACCATGCTGGATTAAACGCCTGCTCTCCTCTCTATTTCCTCCCGAAACCGTCCACCCTTGCCACCGGCCGCTGAATTGACTCGAGAACACCCATCGCCTCGGCGAGCATTTCGTCACCTGCCACGACGTCGCCCTCGCCTCCTCGAGAACACGAAGCGACCCCAGTCCCCTGCGCTTCATCGCACCTCGACTTGCCCGCTTGACCCCAAATACGGCAGAACGACGACAACCAGTAGCGCCGCCGTCGGCCCCGACTCCGGCAAGCTTCCCTGGTGAGCACAGACTCCCCCTCGCCCTCTTTTTGATGCTCACTTGTTTTCCACTTGCGTACGAAACTAATGGTACCCTTCATCTACTTTCCCGAGCCCCGTAGCCTCGCCTCCAACGTCGTCTGAGCGCACCCGACGCCGCGGCACACTCCGACGAGCAATTACTCTGGAACCCGAGCGCCCCTCGACGAACAGAGACCATGTAGAGATTCTCTGCACCCCTGCGAACCCTGTAAGCATCCTCACTCTCTCCCGCGTTATTTAATTCGTCGGCAACCTCAACCTCTGAGCGCTCCGCCGCTCGCCGCCGCGCCAGCGCCGCCCATCTATGGCCGAGCTGCTGTGAGCCATAGGATGTAGATCCAAGCGCCGCGATAGAACATAGTCGAAGGGGTAAGTATTGATCTATGGCGTGCGATCAAGTTAGATCCTGTGGTCTGTATCTGTCGATCCGCACGAAACGTTTTTGTCCAATAAGAACGCACCACGTGGCCTGGAGTTTGTTTTTAAAACAGAAACTTATCTATTAGATGACCAAATTTGTAAATTGCATAACTTTCAAACCACACGTCCAAATTTTGCAAATTTTATATCAATGGATTCAGCAAAACTTGTACTTTCTGACCATGCACTTTGTTTAGTAAAATGCTTCAGTTAAATTTATTGTTTTTGCAGAAACTTGTGTAGGCATATTTAGAATATAAAATTTGTTCTAAAATGATTTTTGAGATAAAACCTTTGGCAAATGGATTGTTTTGAACCTACTGACCTTAGAAACCAACTCATGGATTTGAAAATATATTTGGTAAAGATAAAGAGTAAATCTTTGATTTAAAACACTTCTAGTCAAATAAAAATAATGTTTATGTGTTAAAAATGTTTTTGGAAGAAAACCTTTGGGAATTGTTTTGTTTTAAAACTCTCTGACCCTAAACACCAAGTTTTATGATTTAAAAATTTATTTTGTGAACCCTATAAAAATTATTGCTTTGCTAAAGGCATTTTCAACCACATAAAATATTGATTTGGTTTAAAAATGGTTTATAGGTAAAATCATTTGCAAATAGTTTTGCCACTTTATAAAATTACCAATAAGTGTTTTAGAATGTTATAACCTATTAGAAACCACTTTTGTAAATAAAACAATGTTTGGCATGCTTGCATGCATTGTTTTGTTTCTATTATTTTACGTGATGATGCTTGAATGGTAGATTGAAATATTGCTTGCTTGATTGAATTGTAGTGATTTGAAGAGTGTGAATATTGCAAGATCAAGGAGTGAACTTATATTCTCTACCAAAAAGGCAAGTGATGCTTTATACTTTTGTCCCATTATTTTCACTATGCATTAGTGATATTTCTAAGTAGGACTTGCATGCAATTTTTGCTAAGTATAAACTATGCCATGGGAAATCCTAGTAGATGAAACCTTAGTAGAAATTTCCTAAGTTAAGATTCCTACTACTATCATGCTCTGCTTAGCTAGTAGAAAACAAGGGTGGATTCCTACTACACATAAACCTTGTTCGTGGGACTTGTGTTTTGCTTAATAAAACAAGTAAGTGAATGAATCACCTGGGTGGAATGGAAGGAATGGTTTGTGTCGAGTGGTTCACAAGGCCCATATATATATGGTTTACCTTGTGTATCTCACTTGTGGATGGGCACCCAGGAACAAAGAGATTTGAGAGGTCAAATGTTGAGAAGCTTCAAGTGCAGCCACTTGGCATTATGGGCTCTGCCTGGATCATATAGGTTGCAATAACTTAGACAAATGGACAGTTGGTGGTAGGGGATGATAGGTTGGAACGCGTCCATTCTGGTCTAAGGAAGGCTTCGAAGATCTTGTCTTGGTGAAACCAAGTCTTGTGGGGAAAGTGCACAACCTCTGTAGAGTGTAAAATCTAAGTACTTAGTCATGTCCCTGGAAAAGGACAATTTGAGCATCTAGACATGGAAGCTATCAAGAATCTTCTCATCCCAATTTCTAAGTTAAAAACTTGTGGTTAAACACAGGTTGAAGGATCACCAATTTCTATTGGGAGATGCCTTGGGTGATTTTTGTCAAGCAAAAACTTAGAGTTTTCAAATGATAAGGAAAATTCTATTTTGAGCAAAGCAAGCCTAAGATCCACTTAGCCAAATGCATATAGATGATAGACTCCACTATACTACCATAGTATCACTTGCCAATACAATTCAAATGTATTGACCCTTGTGGCTGTAACTTGTTCTGCTGCAGGTTTGTTTGATATTAGTGAAGTGTGTTGAAATAGGATTACAAGTCTACAACCAACATGTTTGCCCGTGGCACTTTGAAGATGAAGGACCCCATGCTATTGATATATTCTGCTGCATTGTAATGTGATAGCCAAATGAGCTATGTAAGATGTATTAAATTATTTTATTCCTGGTTATAAAGTTGTATTATGACCTTTGTTTCTTGATATTACATCTTAACTGTGGATGCTAGCTATTGATCCAGGTACTAGCATTGTAAACACAGGGATATCTACCTTATTAAAGGTTGGTAACCTTACAGATGGTATCAGAGCATTGTGTTGCCTGTAGGATTGTAACCCTAGGATTGGACAAAACCCCTTAGAAAAATAGGAGTTCTATTTGTTCCAAAACTTATTTACAAACAATCTTGTAAACTCTTTCCTCAACCATTTTTGGTTTTGATTCTACATTTCTTCTATTTCAAATTGATGGACAAAGCCTACCCCATGGCCAAAGACTTCACCATGAGCAAAGACTTCAACATGAGCAAAGGACTTCACCAACTCAAATGACTTCCACATCACCAAGGACTTCAACTTTGGATATCACAAAGGACTACAAGTGAGACAAGAAATGTTACTCAAGACATGAATACTAAGGAAACACAACTTAGAAGGAACCATCATCACCTTTGAAGTTTAGTGACTAGGATTCAAGAAATTTTTCCAAGGATACAAAGATCTTGTTCATGAAGAAGCAACCAAGAAGAATGGAATGATCTCAACTGAACCATATAGTTGGATCATACGTTTAATCCTTTGTTACAGCAAACCGGTGAGCTTGACAACCTCACTGATTCGTTGGGGCAAAGTCTTGAGTTTGTGTTGTGCAGGTCTCCGCGTTGCTTGCAACACCTGTGTGACGTTTCCTTCCTCCTTCTGGTTCGATAACCTCGGTCCCTACTGAGGGAAGACTTGCTGCTGTGCTGCTTCACACCTTGCTCTTGGGGTTCCCAACAGACTCCCAGTCAAGCACCAAGTTCTCTGGTGCCATCAAGGAGTCATCACTCCTCATGCATACTCAAATTTGGTCCGAGGTAAGTTCTTGTCATTGTAAGTATTTGCATATCATTGAGAACCGCCAATGGGGTACCGCTTCCACATGGTACAGGAGCTTTCCCATAACCAAAATGAGAAGGCAAGCAGACAAAGTGCATCTCAACAATCTTTTTATTTACCATATGCATAGCTTTTTATTGAGTATGCTTCATAGATGACTCACTATGGTGATGCTGCAAGTTTCCACCATGATTAAGCATGGCTTAGGCTAGCGGCCCAGACGTTTCTCGAACACAGGATACAAACTCCATGGACTTACAAGTTCCCTCTTTATTTCACACCCTTGACATCCATAGACAAAATAGCACGATATCAACTATGTACAGAGTACAAGTGCAATGTTGAAAACGTTCCCCGTGACAACACGGTTCTGCTAATTCCAACGTATAGATGCAATCATATACAACTTCGATGTTCACAATGGTTCAAGTCTATTAGGGGCAATAAATAAAGTGTACCATCAAGTTCGTGAGAGCTTTACTAACTAGTTTTCACATAACAAAATATTCTTTAATTTGAAAGGTAGATGAAGCTTGAGAATTTGCTTGGAATAGCAAAATATACTAGGTAGATATGGTGGACACAAGTGGCAAAAGTTTTGGTTCAAAGGATTTTGGAAACATTAGAAGTATGCCTTCTCAAAACAGGTTTTTGGCTAGCAAGGCTGGGTAGCAAGCAAGAGAGTTGAAAGAAACAAGCAAACATACAAGTAATAAAGCCAAACCTGCAATCTTCCTTGAATACACAAAAGAATCTTAAATAAAGAATACTAATGTTTTGAGCCAACAAGAAAGAAAAGAAATGATACAAAATACCTGTAAGATTTTTTTCTTTCTTTTTCTCTTTCATAATAATGCTACTGAACAGAACTTGGTTTGCCAAAACCAATTTAGGTCCACTTGATGATCCCAAAGTGGTGCCAATAGTGATCAACAAGATCCATCATATAAGAGAGATTGCAAACTAAAATAAGAAGTGCAAAAAGTAAAAGATGAGACTTCTCATTAATATTCCAATAGAGGCACTCACGCCAAGGGATACATAGATAACCAACTAAAGGAGAGATACTTCCACATGCAAACCAAACTATAATATAACCCCTCTACCACAAATATGAATCCCCTAAAAAGGTAAACGATAAAAGATAATGGTAGTGATACCGCGACACTCCCCCAAGCTTGGAACAAGCCAAGGGGATGCCAAACCTGATGATGAATTACTCCTTCGGTGGTGGTGGTGTTATTTTGTCATCATAAAACTTCCAAGGCAATGGTTCCCCATCCAAAAAGGATGTCCTTGTCTCTGCAATCCTGAAACTACCAGCATAGCTTATGCGATCAAATCTAGCCTCATACTCACAGTTTTGATTCTGTATGTCATAGAGTTGTGCTTGCAATTGATTAGTGGTCTGACGAAGTGAGAAGATCTCTTCTCGGAGCTCAGCAACTTCTCCCTCGTGCTTGGTGATGAGTTCTGAACTTATCTTGTGAATAACATCCACTTCGTGTTCTGCCATCTTCTTGTACCTGAAAACTTCTTGTTCCAATGCTTTCATCCTGTCTTCTAGACTGCCTTCTCCTTTAGGGCCTTGAACTTCTTTCATCTGTCCCTTCCCCTCTTTGAGGATCACCTCTTTGGGATGAATCCTCAACTCATACATGTACAGGTTGAGGACGTCCGCAGAGGAATCTTCCATGGGTGATCCAGAGGAAGACATTGAGGCTCCAAATCTAAGAATTTTCCTGACATAAACAGATCGAAACGAAAACACGACGAGAACACGATGCAAGAACCTCGGGGAACCCGGGGGGTTATATATTACGAAGATTCAATGCATAAGGAAGGTTTTGACACAAAAATGATGCAGAGTCGGAGCACGAGGGGAAGACACCCCCCCCTCAGGCACGGCTAGGATGGGCTCGCGCCTGGGGTGGGTTTGTCCACCCCGGGCTTCGTTTCCTCTTCATTTTCGTCTCGTAACTTCCCTTATGTATTAAAAACATAAAATATATAAAAATATTGGGGTTTCACGAGCCTTTTGTTTTCACCACTTTTACCTATTCAAAGACGAACTCTGCAGTCTCTGGTGTTTGGCTTCGGATAAATTCTTCTGGAGTCACCATTTGAATAACATCTACATCCTCATTATAAGAATCTCCAGAAATATAGTGTTTTAGTCTTTGACCATTAACCACCTGTGTTGTGTCATCCTTCAGAGAATAAATTTTGATGGCACCTGAACGGTACACTTCCTTGATAACAAAAGGTCCTTCCCATTTGGAGAGTATTTTCCCTACAAAAAATCTGAGACGAGACCTATACAAAAGAACTTTCTCACCAACACGGAACTCCCTTTTGAGAATTCTCCTATCATGCCATCTTTTTTACTTTTTCCTTAAAGAGCCTAGAATTTTGGTAAGCTTCCCCTCTCCACTCATCTAGATTACTTAAATCGAGCAGTCTTTTCTCACCAGCAAGTCTAAAGTCTCTATTCAACTCTTTCACTGCCCAATAAGCTTTGTGTTCTAATTCTAAAGGCAAGTGACAAGCTTTCCCATAGACCATTTTGTAAGGAGACATCCCCATAGGATTTTTATAAGCAGTTCTATAAGCCCACAAAGCGCCATTCAACTTTTTAGCCCAATTTTTTCTAGACCTATTGACAGTCTTCTGCAAGATAGATTTGAAGGGTTTCGCAACATAGTAAATCAAAAAAAATTATGGATGCGAATGGGAAAGACAAGATCTAATCTAGGAGATGCAAACAACGAGGGGGAATAGATGAGATCTTCATACCCTTGAAGATTCGCACAGCGGAACATTCGACGGAACGTGGGTGATGTAGTCGTACTCGCTTCTCCTCCTCGCGATCCGATCCGATCTAACACCGCAAGTGGAGATGCCTCCGAGAGATGAACACGTGTGGCACCTCGACGTCTCCTCCTTCCTCGGTCCAGCAAGTATGGTGGAGAGACGGATTAGATCTACAACGCGACGGCGCGGTGCAAGTGGTGGAGAGTTTCTGCAGCAGGGCTTCGCCTACACGCAGTCGGGAGGAAGAGAGAGAGGAGGGCAGCAGGGCGGCTAGGGCTTGAGGAGGAGGTGTTGGAGGGGTGAGCCCCCAGCCCTCTTTATATAGAGGTGGGCGGCCAGCCTGCCCTCCCCCAGCCCTAGGGCCGTGCCAAGGAGGGAGGAGTGGGGCAAGTTTCCCCCTTTCTAGAAGCTCCCTAGGGTTTGCCCTAGGTTTGGCTGGGCCCTATGGGGCCTTGTGCCCCTGGCCCAATGCGGCCAGGGCACTCCCTCATAGGCCTATGCCCCCTCCCGACAGGTGGGGCCATGTTGGTCCCCCTCCGGAAGGTTCTAGAAGCTTCCGGTACAATACCGATTAACCCGAAACAATTCTGAACTCCAAAAACTGCATTGCATTATATGAATCTTATTCTCCGGACCATTCCGGAACCTCTCGTGATGTCCCGGATCCCATCCGAGACTCCGAACAAAAACTCATAAACCAATTATCCAATCTATCCTAGCGTCGAGACACCTTAAGTGTGTGACCCTTAGGGTTCGAGAATATGCAGACATGATCTTCTATCAATAATCAACAGCGGGGTCTAGAAACCCATATTGACTTCCACACATTCATCGATGATCATATCAGATGAACCATGATGCCAGGATTCAATCAATCCCATATATATATTCCCTTCGTCTCGGGATATTTTACTTGCCCGAGATTTGATCGTCGGTACCGTCATACCTAGTTCAATCTCGTTCATAGCAAGTACTTTACTGGATTACAATCCGATATCACTTTTTGATTAACTCCTTAAACACATGCTTGCAAGCGGTGTTGATATCGATTACCGAGTGGGCCCGAAGTATATCTCCGACTTGGGAGGGACAAATCCCATCTCGATACATACAACCCAACAGTTACTTTTCGATCACCTGAGAGACACCTTTATGATCACCCTCTCATAGGATGACGTTTGATGACCTCAAAGATTTCTTCGATCTGAGGGAGTTGTATTATCTCATGGTATAAGGAATACAATATTTGACATAAGAAAAGCTTCAAAGATGAACACGATGACACGATCTAATTGCTCCACTTAGTTTGGAGTGCATCCATCATATCATTCTCCCAATGATATGATCTCATTATTAATCGATAACTCATGTCTATGGTTAGGAAACCTTAACCATCATTAATCAATGAGCTAGTCCATAGAGGCATACTAGGGACACGGTGTTGTTCACAAACCACACAAGTATTAAAGTTTCCGCTTAATACAATTCTAGCATGGAATATAAACTTTATCATGAACAAGAATTATAATAATAACATCTTTATTATTGCCTCTAGGGCATAATTCCAACAGTCTCCCACTTGCACTAGATTTCAATAATCTAGTTTACATCTGGCAACAATCTAACGCCCATGGCACTAAGGTGCTGATCATGTTTTGCACGTGGAGGAGGTTTAGTCAATGGATCTGCGACATTCAGATCTGTATGTACTTTGCTAATCTTCAGATCTCCATCTTCTATATAATCCCGGATTATATGAAACTTGCGGTTGATATGCTTGGTATTTGGATGATATCTTGGTTCCTTAGCGAGTGCTATGGCGCCAGTGTTGTCACACAATATCTCCAGTGGGTCCAAGGCACTTGGAACCGCCAAGCTTCGATGATGAAGTTCCTGATCCAAACTCCTTCACTTGACGCTTCTGTAACAACCATGTATTCCGCTTCTACTGTAGATCCCGCGATCACGCTTTGCTTGCAGCTTCTCCAGCTCACAGCTCCTTGTCACATCCCAAGATTTTCCAAATCTTGTAATGTGAAAAATAAATAAACAAAATAAATTATTGTTGAATTTTAGGGTGAAAAGAAACTTTTGTTTTTAAATGGAAAATTAAAATCCCATCTGGAACAAACTTTGGTTAATGTTTGAATCCAACTAAATTCAAAACAAGTGGAATGCATTCTTCAATGAATGTATCTGGAAATTTAAACACTTGGAAAATAAATCCAAACCCAAAACCCTAATAGAATAAAAACCATTTCCAAGTTATCTCCAATCCCATGGATTTGATCCATATAAAAATTTGTCAACAAACATTTACAAATGATCAAGAAAGACAAATAGAAACATTATAAAACCATATAAATTGATTGCATCCAAATTGGAACCATAGATAAAATCTTATGAATTTAAATAAGATAAGGAAAAGTAATTTCTAAAGCTAATAAAGCACTTATCTAAAATCCATACAAAATGGTCAAAAAATAATCCAAAAAGGATTTAAAAGGATAAATAAATATTAAATAAGATTTTACAAATTGGGATCACCAAGTTTTGATCTTTAAATAAAAAGATATGGATTTTATAAGATGAAGAAAGAAATATTAAATAAAGAATATTTAAAGACCAAAGTAAATCTTGGCCTAATCCATTAAACAAATGGAATGAATATAATCCAAAACCCAAATAAAATAAATGGATAAAGAATTTCCAAAATAAAATAAAATGGCATTAACCATTCTACCCCTATTTTAATAAAGACAAATCTCTAATAAAGAATGATCATTTAATCATGAGAAAATAGTATTTTGGAAATTACCCAAGTGGATTAAAAGTTGTTTAATTCAACCTAATTAAGATTAAAGAAAACTTCCAAATAAAAATTAGGGAATTTAAACTATATTAAATTCCATTGGAATTAAATCAAATACCCAATTCAAATGAATTATGAATCATATTAAATACTTTCCAAATAATTCAATATGAATTATTTGAACCCAAATAAACAAATAAAAACCTACTGAAAGGATTTGGAAAGTTTAAGAATTTAAATGGAGATTTAAAAATATTATAAAATCTTATCTAATTAAAACTAGAGCCTATTTTTGAATAATTAAAAGACTTAAAAAGAATAAATAAATTATTCTAAAAATGATATCAGAATGTTTTATTAATCAATATTTTAACCTACACAAATTTTGGCAAAGGTTTGAATTCAAATGAGTGTTTGAATTGCTTATTCAAAATCAAAATAGAATTAAAAGAAATGGAAAAGGAAAAACAAACTGAACAAAAAAAATGTGAAAAGGACCCAACCCAGCCAGCAGGCCCAATTAAGCCCAGTCCAGCCCAGTTCCTCTCCTCCCTCGCAGAAAAACGATTCGAACCAGTGAACTCACCCGCTCAGTCGCCGACGCGCGGACCCCACCTCCCCTGTCTCTCCTCGCTGACGAAAGGACCCCACTGCCACCTCACCTTCTTCCTCCCCGCGATGAACTTGCCTGACCGTTTTCTGCCGTTGATTGCTCGAATCAATACGCGTAAATGGCCCAGTGAATTCCCCCTGTGAACACGCAGTCTTAATCGCCAGCCTTCCCTCTCCATTTCCCCCCAAACGCCACACCACCGGAGCCCCCAGGCTGTCCCAATTTTCCCCTGCACCGTCCTCTGCTCCGGCGAGCTCCACCAGCGATTCCGGCAGCCCCTCGCTGCCTCTCGCCTCCTCGATCACGCTCCCATGATCCCCACTCCCTGGCGAACCTCCCCGTAGCTCCATCTCGCCCCCATGCGCCCCAGAACCTCGGCAACAACCAAGACTGTCACCACCGCCGTCTTTTCCTCTCCGGCGAAGCCTCGGGTAAGAACCAGACCGCCCCTCTCTTTCTCTTTCACGCACGCATCTTCGTCTCGTCCTTGCGCATCTAACCATACTCTCATCTCCCTCTGGCATGCACCGAAGCCACGTCCCCGTCGACGTCTGACCGCACCCGACACCAGGAGCATCTTCGGCGAGGAATTCTGATCAACCTCGTGCGGCCCTTCGACCAACGCGAGCAGGTTGAGCATCCCCGTGCCACGGCGATCATGGTGAGCCACCTCTCCACCTTACTTGCTTCCTCTATCGTCAGCTCGCTAATGAAAGCACTGCATGCCGCCACCGTCGTCGGGCCGCCAGTTAGTGGCAAGTCGATGATAGTCGTCCGATCTCGATCTAGTGGATAGGAAAGAAACTTAAACGAAGGGGTACGTTTGATTCTGAGACACACGATCTGTTTAGATCCAACGCGCCAGCGAATCTGATCCGGACGAAACGGTATGGGCGAATAGGAATAAGACACGTGGCTTGAGATCTGTTTTAAAAACAGAAACATGTCTATTAGATGATCAATTTTGAAAAATCCATAACTTTCAAACCACACGTCCAAATTTTGCAAATTTTATATCAATGGATTCAGAAATACAAGCCCTAGCCAACCATGCACTTTGTATAGTAAAATGCTTCTGTTAAATTGTTGGGTTTTGCAGAAACTTGTGTATGCATGTTTAGAATATAAAAAATGTTCTAAAATGATTTTGGGAATAAAACCTTTGGCAAATGGTGTATTTTGAACCTACTGACCATAGGAAACAAATTGTGGTTTAAAAAATGTATTTGGTGAAACAAAGGAATAAACTTTGGATTTAAACCATTTCTAGTCAAACAAAAGTAATGTTTATTTATTAAAAATGCTTTTGGTAGAAAACCTTTGAGAAATGTTTTGGAAATAAACTCTCTGACCCTAAACACACGGTTTTATGGTTTTAAAACATATTTTGTGAAACCTATAGAATATTGCCTTATTAAAAGGATTTATTCACCACATAAAATAATGACTTGGTTTAAAAATGGTTTATGAAGTGAAATATTTTGCAAATGACTTTGCCACTTTATAGATTGATCATTAGGTGTTTTCAAATGTTCACAACCTATTATAAACCACTTTTACAAATAAAACAATCTTTAGCATGCTTGCATGCATTGTTTTGTTTCTATCATTTTATGTGATGAATTGCTTGAAATGGTAGATTGAAATATTGTTTGCTTGATTGAATTGTAGTGATTGAATTGTAGTGATTGAAGTGTGTGAACATTGCAAAGATCAAGGAGTGAACTTATACCCTCTACCAAAAAGTCAAGTGATGCTTCATACTTTTGTCCCATTATTTTCACTATGCATTAGTGATATTTCTAAGTAGGACTTGCATGGAATTTTGCTAAGTGTAAAATATGCCATGGGAAATCCTAGTAGATGAAACCTTAGTAAAATTTCCTAAGTTAAGATTCCTACTACTATCATGCTTAGCTTAGCTAGTAGAAAACAAGGGTTGAATATATATTCATGATATGAAATATTTCTAAGTCTGTGGACTTGAGTTTTGTTTAATAAAACAACTAAGTGAATGAATCACATGGGTGGAATGGAAGGAATGGTTTGTGTTGAGTGGTTCACAAGGCCCATTTATATGGTTTACCTTGTGTATCTCACTTGTGGATGGCCACCCAGTAACAAAGAGATTTGAGATGTCAAATGTTGAGAAGCTTCAAGTGCAGCCACTTGGCATTATGGGATCTGCCTGGATCATATAGGTTGCAATAACTTAGCCAAATGGACAGTTGGTGGTAGGGGTTTGATAGGTTGGAACGCATCCATTCTGGTCTAAGGGAAGGCTTCTGAAAGATCTTGTCTTGGTGAAACCAAGTCTTGTGGGGAAAGTGCACCACCTCTGCAGAGTGAAAAATCTAAGTACTTAGCCATGTCCCTGGTAAAGGACAATTTGAGAATCAAGACATGGAAGCTATCAAGAATCTCATCATCCAAATTTCTAAGTTAAAAACTTGTGGTTGAACAAGGGTTGAAAGGATCACCAATTTCTATTGGGAGATGCCTTGGGAAAGATTTTTGTCAAACAAAAACTTAGTGTTTTCAAATGATAAGGAAAATCTATTTTGAGCAATGCAAGCCTAAGCTCCACTTAGACAAATGCATATAGATGATAGACTCCACTATACTACCATACTCCACTATACTACCATAGTATCACTTGCCAATACAATTCAAATGTATTGACCCTTGTGGCTGTAACTTGTTATGTTGTAGGTTTTGTTTGATATTAGTGAAGTTTAATGATTATGATTACAAGTATACAACCAACATGTCTGCCTGTGGCACTTTGAAGATGAAGGACCCCATGCTATTGTTATTTTCTGCTGCATTGTAAAGAGATAGCCAAATGAGCTATGTAAGATGTAATAAATTATTTTATTCCTGGTTATAAAGTTGTATTATGACCTATGTTTCTTGATATTACATCTTAACTATGGATGCTAGCTATTGATCCAGGGACTAGCATTGTAAACACAGGGATCTCTACCTTATTAAAGGTTGGGAACCTTACACTCCTCCATTCAAAATATAAACGTATCCTGTCTGAGATTTAGAATCATCCTTGTCGGTGTCGAAGCTAGCGTCGACGTAACCTTTTACGACGAGTTGTTCATCACCTCCATAGACTAAGAACATTTCTTTAGTCCTATTTAGGTACTTTAGGATGTTCTTCACGGCTGTCCAGTGTTCCACTCATGGATCACTTTGGTACCTGCTCGTCAAACTAAGAGCATTGGACACATCCGGTCTAGTACACAGCATGGCATACATGATAGAACCTATGGCCGAGGCATAAGGCACTTTGCTCATAGCTTCTCTATCATTTACCGTAGCTGGACACTGAGCCTTGCTCAATATCTTACCTAACAACATAGGCATTGAACCTTTCTTTGCCTTATCCATTCTGAACCTTTTCAGAACTTTGTCTAGGCATGTACTCTGGCTTAAAGCTATCAGACGTCTTTGTCTATATCTATAGATTTTGATGCCCAATATATAAGCAGCTTCACCTAGGTCTTTCATTGAAAAACATTTGTTCAAATAACTCTTCACATCGTTAAGCATGTCAATGTCATTTCCAATAATCAATATGTCATCCACATATAGTACTAGAAATGTCACTGAGCTCCCACTCACTTTCTTGTAGATACAAGCTTCGTAGCAATTTGGAACAAATCCAAAGCTCTTGATCACTTGATCAAAACGAAGGTTCCAACTCCGAGATGCTTGCTTCAGCCCATAAATGGAACGCTGAAGTTTGCACACCTTATCAGCATCCTTAGGATCGACAAAACCTTCAGGTTGCATCATATACAACTCTTCATTATTGTTGCCATTGAGGAACACAGTCTTGACATCCATCTGCCATATTTCATAATCATGAAACGCAACAATTGCTAATAAAATCCGAATGGACTTAAACATCGCTACGGGAGAGAAAGTCTCATCATAGTCAACACCTTGAACTTGTCGAAAACCTTTCGTGACAAGTCGTGCTTTATAGACGGTAACATTACCATCCGCGTCCGTTTTCTTCTTGAAGATCCATTTGCATTCAACGGCCTTTCGGTCGCTAGGAGGGTCCACCAAAGTCCATACTTGGTTTTCGCTCATGGATCCCAGTTCAGATTTCATGGCCTCTAGCCATTTCTCAGAGTCTGGGCTTATCATCGCTTCTTCATAGTTCGCAGGTTCACTGTCATCTACTAACAAGACAGTTCGGCGGTTTCCGTTACTCGGGGGAACGCGACCTTGTCGACTGCGGCGCTCGATAATGCATCGTCCGAAGCTTCATGATCCTCGTCATTAGCTTCCTCTATTGTTGGTGCAGGCGGCACTGGAACAATTTCAGGTGCTGCGCTACTCTCCAACTCAAGAGAAGGTTCAACAACCTCGTCTAGCTCTACTTTCCTCCCACTCACTTCTTTCGAGAGAAAATCCTTCTCAAGAAAGGACCCATTCTTTGTGACAAACACTTTGCCTTCGGTTCTGTGATAGAAGGTATACCCAATAGTTTCCTTAGGGTATCCTATGAAGACACATTTCTCTGCTTTGGGTTCGAGCTTGTCCGGCATCAACTTCTTGACGTAAACTTTGCATCCCCAAACTTTAAGAAATGACAACTTAGGTTTATCACCAAACCACAGTTCATATGGTGTCGTCTCAACGGATTTAGATGGTGCCCTATTTAAAGTGAATGCAGCGGTTTCTAATGCATAACCCCAAAATGATAACGACAAATCAGTAAGAGACATCATTTATCGGACCATATCTAATAGAGTTCGATTCCAGCATTTAGACACACCATTGCGCTGTGGTGTTCCGGGTGGCATAAGTTGTGAAACGATTCCGCTTGCTTTAAGATGTGTGAGAAAATCATAACTCAAATATTCACCTCCACGATCGGATCGTAGAAACTTAATTTTTCTGTTACGATGGTTCTCCACTTCATTCTGAAATTCCTTGAACTTTTCAAATGTTTCAGATTTATGTTTCATCAAATAGATATAACCATATCTACTTAAGTCATCGGTAAAAGTGAGAAAGTAGCGATATCCACCGCACGTCGAAACACTCATCGGTCCGCATACATCGGTATGTATGATTTCCAACAAGTCCGTTGCTCGCTCCATCATTCCGGAGAACGGGTTTTTTATCATCTTGACCATGAGGCATGGTTCGCATGTGTCAAATGATTCAAAATCAAGAGACTCCAAAAGTCCATCAGAATGGAGTTTCTTCATGCGTTTTGCACCAATATGACCTAGACGACAGTGCCACAAATAAGTAGTATTATCACTATCTACTTTGCATCTCTTAGCCTCAATGTTATGGTTGTGTGTTTCATCCCTTTCGAGATCCAGAAGAAATAAACCATTCACAACAGGTGCATGACCATAAAAGATGTTACTCATATAAATAGAACAACCATTATTCTCAGATTTAAATGAATAACCGTCTTGCAATAAACACGATCCAGATATGATGTTCATGCTCAACGCAGGCACATAATAACATTTATTAAGGTTTAAAACTAATCCCGAAGGTAAAAATAAGGAGAGCGTCTTGGCAGCCATCACATCAACTCTTGATCCGTAGCCAACGCGTCGTCACCTCATCCTCGCAAGTCGCCGTCTATTCCGTAGCTCTGTTTGAGTTACAAATATTAGCAATCGAACCGATCAAATACCCGCACTACAACGAGGGCTAGTAAGGAAAACATCAATAACATGTATATCATATATACCTTTGATGGTGCCCGCTTCTTGTCCGCTAAGTACTTGGACGATTGCGCTTCGATGACCATTGTCCTTGCAATAGAAGCACTCGGTGTCCGCTTAGGTCCGACTTGAGCTTCTTCTCGAGAGGGCAACGCTTGGCCGCCTTTCTTGAAGGGCTTCTTTGCACCCTTACCTTTCTTAAAGGTAGGGGGCTTGTTGACCATCAACACATGATTATCCTTTTTGATGTCCACCTCCACAGCCTTCATCTTAGCGAAGATCTTGGTGATCATATCAGTGGAACCAATCTGATTATGAGTCACTACAAAACTTTTGTAGCTAGGAGGGAGTGATTGCAGAACCCTGTCAATCTTGAGCTCCTCTGGAATCTTGCAGTCCAGTTGCTCAAGGCATTGAGTGTAGCCCGACATCTTTATGGCGTGCTCACTAACGGAACTCCCTTCCTCCATCTTGCAATTAAATAATTTCTCAGAGATCTCATATCTCTCAGAACGGGCCTGAGTCTGAAACATAGTTTTTAGCTCCTCAGGAATCTCAAAGGGCCCGGGATAATCTTCAAAACGATTTTGAAGGTCCGATTCCATAGCAAACAACATGGTGCTCTTAATCACACCATAATCATCTTTGCCGGTGATAAACAACTTTCTCATCGGTAACCGCATCTACAGCAGGGGCGTCACCTAGCGCATTCTCAAGGACATAGTCCTTTTGTCCGCCAGAGAGAATGATTCTCAGATTGCGGAACCAGTTGGTGAAGTTAGACCCATTGTTCTTAAGCTTTTCTTTCTCAGCAAAAACGTTGAAGTTGGACTTAGCCATTTGATCTACAATATTGCAAGTACAAATTAGACTATGTTCATGATAACTAGTTCAACTTAATCAAATTACTAGATGAACTCCCACTAAATTCAACATCCCTCAAGTTGTTTAGTGAACATGATCCAAATTCACCACACCTAATCCGATCTTCACGAGAAGAGATGTGGTTTCAATGGTGGACAACGAAGTGTCGATCATATCATTCATATGACTCATGCTTAACCTTTCGGTTCATGTGTTCCGAGGACATTTCTGTACATGCTAGGCTCGTCAAGTCAAACCCAAGGATTTCCGCGTGTGCAAAACTAGCTTGCACCCGTTGTATGTGAACGTAGAGTTTATAGCACCCGATCATCACGTGATGCTTGAACACGACGAACTTTCGCAACGGTGCATACATGGGGAGAACATAGTTTTATCTTGATCTTTAGGTGAGGAATCATCTTATAATGCTACCATCACGATCTAAGCATAATAAGATACATAAAAGTATAAACATCACATGCATATAACTTTATGTGACATGGTATAGCCAATCTTCGCGCAATGATCTCCATCTTGTGCGTGTCGGCATGATATCCATCACTCCACCATGATTGCCTCCACCACGAATAGCAACTACAACTATTGCTAACTACTTAGCGATAAAGTAAAGCTATTACATGGCGTATAAGAAGTTGACACACAGGTCATACACAATTAGAAAGACAACCATATGGCTCCTGCTGGTTGTGTACTCATCGACATGCAAGTCATGAAACATTACAAAACATGATCATTGCATACAACATACACATCACATCTTGGGCCATACCATATCACAGAAAACACTCCCTGTAAAAACAAGTTAGACGCCTCTACTTTGTTGTTGCATGTTTTACGTGGCTTATGGGAGTAGCAAGCTAAGAACGATTCTTACCTACGGAAAGCCACAACGGTGATATTATGGTTGCCAAATATCCCATGACAACTATAGTGAGAGAAACTGGCATCCACCAGCCACATGTGTGGAACAAGCCACACGTCAAGTGCGGAGCCGGTCTCATGAGCAGTCAGTAAGGTTGGCACTGCTTCGATCTCACTATCCCGCGTCATAAGAAGTACACAAACAAGAGTCTTGCAACAGAAAACATCAACGCCCACAACAACCATGTTGCGTTCTACTCGTGAAACACATCTACGCATAGATCTAGCTCTGATACCACTGAAGGGTTTCACAACATAGTAAATCAAAAAAATTACGGATGCGAACGGGAAAGCCAAGATCTAATCTAGGAGATGCAAACAACGAGGGGGAATAGATGAGATCTTCATACCCTTGAAGATTCGCACAGAGGAACATTCGACGGAACGTGGGTGATGTAGTTGTACTCGCTTCTCCTCCTCGCGACCCGATCCGATCCGATCTAACACCGCAAGTGGCGATGCCTCCGAGAGATGCACACGTGAGGCACCTCGATGTCTCCTCCTTCCTCGGTCCAGCAAGTATGGTGGAGAGACGGATTAGATCTACAACGCAACGGCGCGGTGCAAGTGGTGGAGAGTTTCTGCAGCAGGGCTTCGCCTACACGCAGTCTGGAGGGAGAGAGAGAGGAGGGCAGCAGGGCGGCTAGGGCTTGAGGAGGAGGTGTGGGAGGGGTGCTCCCCCATCCCTCTTTTTATAGAGGGGTGGGCGGCCAGCCCTTGCCCCTCCCCCAATCCCTAGGGCCGGCGGCCAAGGAGGGAGGAGTGGGGGGGCAAGTTCCCCCCCTTCTAGAAGCTCCCCTAGGGTTTGCCCTAGGTTTGGCCGGCTGGGCCATATGGGGCCTTGTGCCCCTGGCCCAATGCGTCTAGGGCACTCCCTCATAGGCCCATGACCCCTCCCGGCAGGTGGGGCCACGTTGGTCCCTCCAGGAAGGTTCTAAGCTTCCAGACAATGATTAACCCGAAACAATTCCGAACTCCAAAAACTGCATTGCCTTATATGAATCTTAGTCTCCGGACCATTACGGAACCTCTCGTGATGTCCCGGATCCCATCCGAGACTCCGAACAAAAACTCATAAACCAATTATCCAATCTATCCTAGCGTCGAGACACGTTAAGTGTGTGACCCTTTGGGTTCGAGAATATGCAGACATGATCTTCTATCAATAATCAACAGCGGGGTCTGGAAACCCATATTGACTCCCACACATTCATCGATGATCATATCAGATGAACCACGATGCCAGGATTCAATCAATCCCATATATATATTCCCTTCGTCTCGCGATATTTTACTTGCCCGAGATTTGATCGTCGGTACCGTCATACCTAGTTCAATCTCGTTCACAGCAAGTACTTTACTCGTTCCGTAATCCGATATCACTTTGTGATTAACTCCTTAACCACATGCTTGCAAGCAGTGTTGATATCGATTACCCAGTGGGCTCGAAGTATATCTCTCCGACTTGGGAGGGACAAATCCCATCTCGATACATACAACCCAACAGGTACTTTCCGATCACCCGAGAGACACATTTATGATCACCCTCTCATAGGATGACGTTTGATGACCTCAAAGCTTTCTTCCGATACCAGGGAGTTGTATTATCTCATGGTCTAAGGAATACAATATTTGACATAAGAAAAGCTTCGCAAAGATGAACACGATGACACGATCTAATTGCTCCACTTAGTTTGGGTATGTCCATCATATCATTCTCCCAATGATATGATCTCATTATTAACCGACAACTCATGTCTATGGTTAGGAAACCTTAACCATCATTAATCAATGAGCTAGTCCATAGAGGCGTACTAGGGACACGGTGTTGTTCACAAACCACACAAGTATTAAAGTTTCCGCTTAATACAATTCTAGCATGGAATATAAACTTTATCATGAACAATAATTATAATAATAACATCTTTATTATTGCCTCTAGGGCATAATTCCAACAAGATTTAATTTCCCTATTGGAAAGTTCTACTTGTCCACTAGTTTGGAGGTGATAAGCTGAAGCTATTCAGTGGTTTACATCATACTTAGCGAGAGTTTTTCTAAAACCCCCATGAATAAAATGAGAGCCTCCATCAGTCATGAGATATCTAGGCACACCAAACCTAGGAAAAATGACATCTTTGAGCATTTTCAAAGAGGACCTATGCAAGTTTTAGCGAAACCCGCCAAACCCGCATAGAACCGATTCAAAGGTGCCCACCAGGCACTTTCGTGCGGGTGGAAAACGAAGTAATAACATTACACAACAGTCCTCAATGGGACCCACAGAACAGATATATATATATATATATATATAGAACAGCGACTCAAAGAGTCAAGAATACAGATATAATATACAAAGATCCAAATCACCTTGAGAACGATATAGCGTCCGACTGCGGACAAGATGCGAATGGGGCTAAGAGCCCTGAAGAATAACCAATGGCGTCCATAACCCTGCCCAAAGCAAGCCGAAGGGTAACCACTAACGACGTCGATCTCGAACCTGCTTAAACAAAAGGTGCCCGAAAGGGCAAAGGAAAAGAGGAGCGTCGATCGACGCCATTACCTGGCGAGACTAGAATTCGGTCCTCGCCACAAAGGTATGGTGGATGGCGGCGGCAAAAGCATGCACTAAACAACCTATAGAGACTCGATACAACGGGCGCCTATCAGAGAGGGGTAAAAAAGACCTATTCGGATCCAACCTGATGCTACCATCAAACAAACCCATCCTGGCGTTTCCCCCTCGAGACCAAACGAGGAAGTCAACCGAGGAACTCACAGTTAGCGGTTTATTTATTCGATTATCGCTAGAATTACTAGTCAGGTATAGATAATCATCCTGATAAAGTAAGCAGTGGGCACTTTTAGTTAACCATTCCGTTATAGTTGCAACACTTACTAATCAGATACAGATAGCATGAGATAACCCAAAACCCCGCAGTTGTGGTTACTTTTATTAGCCATTCCGTTGTAGTTGCAATACTTACTAGTCAGGTACAATGGTCGCATTTATCCAAACAAGCAATTGTGGGCAGTATTATTTAGCCATTCCGTTATAGTGAAGCTGATTACTAGTCATTATAAGTCAAATTTATAGCAATAAACTTTAGTTATGATTGTCTATGGTCGAGATACTGTGCTCCAAGTCGTCCATATCCGTGGACACGGCTTTCAGAAAGTTTTACCCGGCCGGGGTGCACCAATAGAAACACACGCTCGATCAACCTCGGAAAAACCAAAACAAAACCCAACGAGGCTTTCACGACTAAGCAATCACAGGATTCAGAATTATTTGGGGCCACCCCATTGAGTAGACCCAAGAACGGTAAGCTAGCGAGACGGACTCAAGGTTTGCGTCAATGGCTGTAGCGATCGGGAACCCAAAAGTGTGTCGGGCTTGATACTGCAAAACACTCCGCTTACCTAAAGATGCAGGTGCTCCTCGCACAAACGTAAATCTGAAGCATGGCATAAGTACAGGATCGTAAATAAAACCTCAAACTAGTTTGTGGCCCCAAGAAATAAGATGAATCAAGCTCGCTCGGGGTCCCATATACCTCCGGATGTGGATAGCGCGATAAATCAAGGAACAGTATCAAGTACTGGGTCCTCACGGGACACAAGTGGGCGTCGAAACCAAATATTATCTATCACCCAGATGCCTCTCGCTTACTTCAATTTTAGTTGTTAAACAGAATTTAAAGTGAGCGATAAGTAAAACTAGGATCATCTCCAACATCAACATGCAATACATCAACAATCGTGGCACTTGACGACGCACAAAGACTTGAGCAAGTTTACGACGCGCAAATCCAACTATCTACCAAACAAGTAATAGGATGTGTCCAAGGCAATATATGGCTGCAAGGGATATCAAGGGTACGGAATCTAGAGCATCGCAACACAGATAGCAATAGATCAACAGGAGGGAACAAATACTATAAAAGTAAGATAGGTAGAAAGGGGGGAGATGCTCGCCTGAAAACATTGTCGAAGGTTCACCGAAGATCGGGTCGAAGCTCACATCAACTCAACGGACTTATCCGCGAAGAAGCAAAGCACTAGAATAAACACCGGATGCAATATTTAATACAACGGCAGAAGATCGGCATGATGCATGTATGATGTATGACATGGCAAAGATGCGATGCAATTGGGCAAGGTTAAGTGGAACCGGGGTCCCGACAATTAATTAGGTGGTTCAAGTTGTATAGCTTCCCCGCAATTTAATGTTGTATTAACATGGAAAGATAAGTCACCGGTTCACTACACAAATTTAAATGAGGTCAATATGAGACTAGATTTGCCCGCATATGGGCCCCATATTTAATTATGAGGTGAATCGGCGTAAGGCCCCCAAACCACACAAATATGCATGCAAGAGGAATGTTTAATATGCGGCAAGTTGTTATTACATTTAGAAAATAGGGCTCGAGAAAGGGGGTTCACACATTAGGGTTCGGCAGATCTTGGGGTTCCGGGGTTCGGGGTCGGTCTCAGGGTTCAGGGTTCGACGGGGGCGGATACAAGACGGAGAACTTGTCGTGACGTGCCGGAGATCTTGGTTCCACGCGGTCGATCTTGTCGGGCCTGGATCGGCCGTCCTTGTCGTTAAGTAGAACTTGTCGCATTTGTGGCGATCTTGGCGTCCTTCCGGTTCGGTTTTGGCGTCCAGGTAGTTCTTGGCGTTAGGATCGGGTCGATCCTGTCGATGAGAAGAGCTTGGCATCTAGGTTCTCGGCGAACTTGGTGTGTCGAGGTGTGGTCTTCGGTTCGTGGTGCACTCGGTGTTCGGGTTGGCGATCATGGCGTTCGTGAGGTAGGTCTTGTCGGTTCCACCCGAAGGCCTTGTGGTTCCGTGGACGGAGATCTCCGGATCGGCTTCGATTTCAACAGGCTGCGATCTTGTTGAGGTGTACACGCATGCGGGGTCTTGGACGATCAACTATGCCTCACTTGATCACATGCACCATCTTTACCACCCTTAGCGTAATTGCAACTAGCCACCACTTCTCCTTGTCGAACACAAGAACAGGGTCGACTCAGATCTAAACAACAGAAGCGAGGACACGGATTGGGGTCATTCCACACCCTCGCCATGGAGAAAAGAGGCAAAAGACAAGAACAGAGATGCAAGCGGATGAGCACATGCAGCGGGCGAGGTCTGCAAACTCGGGTGGGGCCCTGCGGAAGGTCTGCCGGTGGGGACGCTGCGGCAACGGCAACAACGGACCGAGGCGCGAGCCAGGAGGAAGCGAGGGCCGTCGGCCCGATTCTGAGGCGGCGGCGAGGCGGGCGGCGGCAGCAAGGGCGGCAGGAGGAGAGGAGGCGGTGGCGGGCGGTGCAGGCGTGGGCGAGCAGTGGCAGGGCGACGCGGGTCATGGCGAGGCGGCGAGGCGCGGGCGCCCGCTGTGGAGGCAGGAGGCGAGGCCTGAGCCAGCCGAGGGGAGGCGGCGGACGGACACGGGCAGGCGGCGAGCACGGCAGAGGCGGGAGCTCGGCGGCGTCGATGTCGGCGGCTGGGAAGAAGCGCGATCTGGTCTGCCGAGGAGGAGGAGAGGCGAGCTTCGCGGCCGGGCGGGAGCGGCGGTGGTTGGCGGATGGCGGAGACGAGCGGAGGCGGAGGCATGGCGCGGGGAGTGGAAGCCAGAGGCGGCAGCCCGAGGCGGAGGCGAGGAGGCGGGCGGGCCGGCGGCAAGCCGCAGGCGCGTGGAGAGGTGCTTGAGGCGGGGCAGCGTTGGAGAGAAGCTACGCGGGGTGGGTCGCGGAGGAAGAAGGACGCGGGGACAGGGGCCATGGTGGGGCCGGTGCGGGGCCCAGAGCGCGAGACCGGATGTTGGTGGGTGGGCAGGCGTGGTGTGCGTGTGTGGCCGCTGCGGGGTAGGGTCGGGTGTGGGTGCAGGTGCAGTGTGCGTGCGTGGTGTGTGTTTGAGTGTGTGTTGTGTGTGGTGGTGGGGATGGGTGTGTAGGCTGAGAGGGAGAGAGAGGCCAAGTGGAAGCATCTGATTGGGTGGGGGGAAGAGGAGAGGTGAGGTGGCGCGACGGGGTTGGCCGGGGTGAGGTGGCCAAAGGGGTGTGGGTTTGTTTGTTGGTAGCTTTAGGATTTAGAGGGGATGTTTTAGGTGGCCCGATTTAATTCCGGGGGTGGTCGTTCGGCCCGTTCGACTGCCCCACTAAAAATAACTTAATATTTTATTTACTTTAATTGGACCGTTTGCAAACCGGTAGCAACAAAAAAAATAATCCGGAGACCCGGGGTTTTGCGTTTGAATAAAGTCGGGGCGTTTAGAAAACAAAACTGGATTTTTCCGAAATAGTTTTACACAAGCAAATGCAAGATGATGACGATGCTCAAATGCAATGTGGCATGATGACATGAGCATGCGGTCATGAAGATGCAATGCACAAAAACAACGCGATTTTCTAGTAGTGGTTTTGCGGGATGCCACAATTCGACACCACTAACAATGGATCTCGCCCTCGAGATCCGCCTCATGGTACCGGAAGGAAAAGTCGGCGATCTGCGTCTTCTCGCTTCGTGTAGTCCTCGCGACACCACTAACAAGAGGTCGTTGATCCCGTGATCGTCGAGAGAACACTCCGGAAACAAAAGGTCGAAGGTAGAGGTATCCACAAATAAAGCCACCTCTAGCTCCGATGGAAAGGGGGAACCGAGGCATTCTCATCCACTTCAATGTACAAAAGCGAATAGAAGGGGTAGTCGGCATGGGGGCCAATCCATCACGCACCCAAACTATTACTCCGCACAATCAGTGGAAAAGCGTGCAACCATTCTCGGAATCAGACTGAAGATCTCGACAATCGAGGTTCGAAAACAAAGGAGGGATGCAGACTCTGCATCGGATCTGGCGTAGATGATGTCGTCGCGTCGGAAAAACACCGGAAGGCACAGACAAGGAACAAAGAATGGTAACACCGTAGACGGATTCCTCAGGCAGCTTGAACACCGGTTGGTAGCACACCGTTACCAAAGGAGGGAGCGAACCCCTAAAGATACGACGGAAAACCCAACCACGAGAAGTCCTGGACTCGAAGAAAGAGGAGAGAGCGGATTCAAAACACGTAGAGATAAGAGGAGAATAGCAGAGGGGTAAGGAGTAAAAGCAGACCTAACCAGAACTATCCAACCGATTTTGCAAAAATAGTTTTGACACTCTACTTCGGCCGTTAGCTAGGTTATCCTCAGAATTGTGGACTTGTGGGTATCGCAACTGCTGAGCTCTGATACCACTCTGTAACACCCTCAGAATCGGACCTATGCAAGTTTTAGCGAAACCCGCCAAACCCGCATAGAAACGATTCAAAGGTGCCCACCAGCATTTCGTGCGGGTGGAAAACGGTAATAACATTACACAACAGTCCTCGATGGGACCCACGACGATATATATATATATAGAAACGACTCAAAGAGTCAAGAATACGAATATAATATACAAAGATCCAAATCACCTTGAGAACGATATAGCGTCCACTACGGACAAGATGCGAATGGGGCTAAGAGCCACGAAGAATAACCAATGGCGTCCATAACCTGCCCAAGCCGGAAGGGTAACCGCTAACGACGTCGATCTCGAACCTGCTTAAACAAAAGTGCCGCAAAGGCAAAGGAAAAGAGGAGCATCGATCGAGGCCAGTACAGCGAGACTAGAATTGACGGTCCGCCTACAAAGGTATGGTGGATCGGCGGCAGGCAATGCACTAAACAACCTATAGAGACTCGATACAACGGGCGGCTATCAGAGAGGGGTAAGAAAGACCTATTCGGACCCAACCTGATGCTACCATCAAACAAACCCATCCTGGCGTTTCCCCCTCGAGACCAAACGAGGAAGTCAACCGAGGAACTCACGGTTGGCGGTTTATTTATTCGTTATCGTTGGCAATTACTAGTCGTATAGATAATCATCCGATAAAAGCGATGGGCACTTTTAGTTAACCATTCCGTTATAGTTGCAACACTTACTAATCAGATACAAATAGCATGAGATAACCCAAAACCCCGCAGTTGTGGTTACTTTTATTAGCCATTCCGTTGTAGTTGCAATACTTACTAGTCAGGTACAATGGTCGCAAGCGACGATCCAAACAAGCAATTGTGGGCAGTATTATTTAGCCATTCCGTTATAGTGAAGCTGATTACTAGTCATTATAAGTCAAATTTATAGCAATAAACTTTAGTTATGATTGTCTATGGTCGAGATCGTGCTCCAAGTCGTCCATATCCATGACACGCTTTCGAAAGTTTTACCCGCCGGTGCACCAATAGCAACACACGCTCGATCAACCTCGGAAAAACCAAAACAAAACCCAACGAGGCTTTCACTAAGCAATCACAGGATTCAGAATTATTTCAGGGGCCACCCATTGAGTAGACCCAACGGTAAGCTAGCTTGAGACGGACTCAAGGTTTGCGTCAATGGTCGTATGGCGGTTGGGAACCCGAAGTGTGGCTGGGCTTGTCGATGCAGAAAACACTCCGCTTACCTAAGCGATGCAGTGCTCCTCGCAAACGTAAATACATAAGTAGCATGGCATAAGTACAGATCGTAAATAAAACCTCAAACTAGTTTGTGGCCCCAAGAAATAAGACTGAATCAAGCTCGCTCGGGGGTCCCATATACCTCCCGGATGTGGATAGCGATAAATCAAGGAACAGTATCAAGTACTGGGGTCCTACGACACAAGTGGCGTTCGGAAACCAAATATTATCTATCACCCACCGATGCCTCTGCTTACTTCAATTTTAGTTGTTAAACAGGAATTTAAAGTGAACGATAAGTAAAACTAGGATCATCTCCAACATCAACATGCGGCAATACATCAACAACTGTGGCACTTGACGACACGCAACAGCACTTGAGCAAGCGACTACGACGCGCAAGTCCAACTATCTACCAAACAAGTAATAGGATGTGTCCAAGGCAATATATGGCTGCAAGGGATATCAAGGGTACGGAATCTAGAGCATCGCAACACAGATAGCAATAGATCAACAGGAGGGAACAAATACTATAAAAGTAAGATAGGTAGAAAGGGGGGGAGATGCTCGCCTGAAAACATTGTCGAAGGTTCAACCGAAGATCAGGTCGAAGCTCACATCAACTCAACGGCCTTATCCGCGAAGAAGCAAAGCACTAGAATAAACACCGGATGCAATATTTAATACAACGGCAGAAGATCGGCATGATGCATGTATGATGTATGACATGGCAAAGATGCGATGCAATTGGGCAAGATTAAGTGGAACCGGGGTCCCGACAATTAATTAGGTGGTTCAAGTTGTATAGCTTCCCCGCAATTTAATGTTGTATTAACATGGAAAGATAAGTCACCGGTTCACTACACAAATTTAAATGAGGTCAATATGAGACTAGATTTGCCCGCATATGGGCCCCATATTTAATTATGAGGTGAATCGGCATAAGGCCCCCAAACCACACAAATATGCATGCAAGAGGAATGTTTAATATGCAGCAAGTTGTTATTACATTTAGAAAATAGGGCTCGAGAAAGGGGGTTCACACATTAGGGTTCGGCAGATCTTGGGGTTCCGGGGTTCGGGGTCGGTCTCAGGGTTCAGGGTTCGACGGGGGCGGATACAAGACGGAGAACTTGTCGTGACGTGCCGGAGATCTTGGTTCCACGCGGTCGATCTTGTCGGGCCCACGGATCGGCCGTCCTTGTCGTTCGGAAGTAGAACTTGTCGTACTTGTGGCGATCTTGGCGTCCTTCCGGTTCGGGTTTTGGCGTCCGAGGGTAGTTCTTGGCGTTCCGGATCGGGTCGATCCTGTCGATGAGAAGAGCTTGGCATCTAGGTTCTCGGCGAACTTGGCGTGTCGAGGTGTGGTCTTCGGGTTCGTGTTGCGCTCGGTGTTCGGTTGGCGATCATGGCGTTCGTGAGGTAGGTCTTCGGCCCACCCAAGGCCTTGTGGTTCCGTGAGATCTCGGATCTTCGATTTCCAATGGCTGCAGATCTTGTTGAGGTGTACACGGCATGCGGGGTCTTGGACGATCAACTATGCCTCACTTGATCACATGCACCATCTTTACCACCCCTTAGCGTAATTGCAACAACTAGCCACCACTTCTCCTTGTCGAACACAAGAACCTGGGGTCGACTCGAGCTAAACAACAGGAAGCGAGACATTGGGGGTCATTCCACACCTCTCGCCATGGAGAAAAGAGGCAAAAAGACAGAACCACAGAGACGCAAGCAGCCGGGCAGACATGCAAGGCGGTCTGCAAACTCAGGTGGGGCCTCAGACGGAAGGTCCACTGGGGAGTGGGGACAGCAATAATGACGGGACCCGATGGCGCCAGGCCGGGCGGAGGAGCGAGGAGAAGCGCCGGCAGGTTGCGGCCAGAGGCGGCGTACCGGCCGCGGGCAGGCAGGAGGAGGAGGCGGTGGCGGTGTGGTAGGAGGCGAAAGCCCAGGCGGGCGGGCGGAATGGTCATGGCAGCGGCGAGGCGGTGAGGGCGCCGGGGCAGTGGCGGCGGAGGAGGCGGAGCCAGCGGCCAAGGGGCGCCAAGACGCAGGCCGGGCGGAGCACGCCAGGCGGGCGCGAGCTCGGGCGGCCGAGCTGGCCGCAGGGGCGTGCGGTCTGGCCGAGGAGGAGAGGCGAAGCCACTGGCGGGACGGCAGAGCGGTGGTTGGCGGATGGCGGAGAAACGAAGAGCGGCGGAGGCTGCAGCGGTGGAGCCCGGAAGCGGCGGGCGGGCGTAGAGGGAGAGCGGAGGAAGGCGGAGCGGCCGACGGATGCAAAGGGCGCCAGGAGGAGGTGCTGGAGGCGGGCAGCGTCGTTGGAGAGAGGCCGCCAGAAGTCGGGTCATGGAGGAAGAAGGACGGGATGGGCCGAGTGGGGCAGTCTGCAGGCCCAGAGCTGGACCGGACGGTTTGGTGGGTGGGCAAGCGTGGTGTGCGTGTGTGGCCGCTGCGGGGTGGGAAGGCGTGAGTGCAGTGCGGTGTCGTCACGTGGTGTGTGTTTGAGTGTGTGTTGTGTGTGGTGGTGGGGATGGGTGTGTGGAGAGAGGAGAGAGGCCAAGTGGCAGCATCCCGATTGGGTGGGGGAGAGGAGAGGAGGTGCCACGGGTTGGCCGGTGAGGTGGCCAAAGGGGTGTGGGTTTGTTTGTTGGTAGCTTTAGGATTTAGAGGCTGTTTTAGGTGGCCCGATTTTACAGGGGTGGTCGGGTCGTTTCGCCCGTTCATTGCCCACTAAAAATAACTTAATATTTTATTTACTTTAATTGGACCGTTTGCAAACCGGTAGCAACAAAACAAAATAATCCGGAGACCCGGGGTTTTGCGTTTGAATAAAGTCGGGGCGTTTAGAAAACAAAACTGGATTTTTCCGA
Organism: Avena longiglumis; assembly: GCA_030063025.1. Lineage (NCBI taxonomy): Eukaryota > Viridiplantae > Streptophyta > Magnoliopsida > Poales > Poaceae > Avena > Avena longiglumis. The sequence continues at coordinate 409,733,514 of CP125978.1, read as the reverse complement.
AATAGTTTTACACAAGCAAATGCAAGATGATGACGATGCTCAAATGCAATGTGGCATGATGACATGATCATGCGGTCATGAAGATGCAATGCACAAAAACAACGCGATTTTCTAGTAGTGGTTTTGCGGGATGCCACATCTTACCATCAGCACTGTTTATAGGTATGGCTTATTCCCACTTTGTAACATAGTCAACAGCAACAAGAATATGTGTATACCCTTTTGAAGGAGGAAAAGGCCCCATAAATTTAAATCCCCAACAATCAAAAGGTTCAATAACGAGAGAATAATTCATAGGCATTTCACTGCGTCTAGAGATGTTACCTACTCGTTAGCATTCATCGCATGATAAGACAAACTTCCTTGCATCTTTAAAAAGGGTAGGCCAATAAAATTCAGATTGTAAAACCTTTTGTGCAGTCCTATCCCCAGCATGATGTCCTCCATAAGCACTGCCATGACATTTTCTCAATATCTCTTGTTTTTCAAATTCTGGAACACATCTTCGCATAATGCCATATACTCCTTCTTTATATAAGTGTGGGTCATCCCAAAAGTAATGCCTTAGATCATAAAAGAATTTCCTTCTTTGCTGAGTTGTAAAGGTTGGAGGCAAATAATTGGAAACAATAAAGTTAGCATAATCAGCATACCAAGGACTCTCATGTGGACTTACCCTTATTGCAGCTAACTGCTCATTTGGAAAACTATCATTAATAGGCAAAGGGTCAAAAAAAATATTTTCCAAACGAGATAAATTATCAGCAACAAGATTATCAACACCTTTCCTATCCACAATATGCATATCAAACTCTTGTAAAAGCAACACCCACCTTATAAGCCTAGGCTTAGCGTCCTTCTTTGTCATAAGGTATTTAATAACTGCATGATCACTATGAATAGTAACCTTAGAATCAACAATATAAGGTCTAAACTTATCACAAGCAAAGATTACAGCTAAGAACTCTTTTTCAGTAGTAGCATAATTCTTTTGAGCAGCATCCAGAGTCTTGCTAGCATAATGAATAACATTCATCTTGTTGTCAACACGTTGTCCAAGGACAACACCCACAACAAAGTCACTAGCATCACACATGATTTCAAAAGGTAAACTCCAATCAGGTGGTTGGACTATAGGAGCAGTTGTCAAAGCTTTCTTCAAAGTTTTAAAAGCTTCCTTACAATCATCATCAAAAACAAAAGGTACATCTTTTTGAAGAAGATTAGTAAGGGGATTTGAAATTTTGGAGAAATCTTTAATAAACCGCCTATAGAAACCATCATGACCAAGGATACTATGAATACCTTTGATATCTCTAGGACAAGGCATCTTCTCAATTGCTTCAATTTTGGCTCTGTCAACTTCAATGCCTCTTTCAGAGATCTTGTGTCCAAGAACAATCCCTTCATTAACCATGAAATGACATTTCTCCCAATTAAGAACCTTCTTCACATCTCTGCAAAACTTTATCAATGTTGTACAAACAGTTACCAAAAGAAGTCCCATAGATGGAAAAGTCGTCCACGAAAACCTCCACAATTTCTTCACAAAAACCATGAAAGATAGCAGACATACACCTGTGAAAGGTAGCATGAGCATTACATAAACCAAAAGGCATACACCTATAAGCATAAGTACCATAAGGACAAGTGAAAGTAGTTTTCTCTTGGTCCTGTGCTTTCACAACAATTTGAGAAAACCTAGAATAACCATCAAGAAAGCAAAAGTGAGTCTTTTTGGAAAACCTCTCAAGCATTTGATCAATAAAGGGCAAAGGATAATGATCTTTCTCAGTAACTTTATTAATCTTTCTAAAATCAATGCACATTCTATACCCAACCACTACTCTTTGGGGGTATAATGTCATTATCCTCATTAGGCACAACAGTTATTCCCCCTTTCTTGGGAACACAATAAACAGGGCTAACCCATTAATTATCAGCAATAGGATAAATAATACCAGCATCAAGGAGTTTTAATACCTCATTTCTTTCCACGTCCTTCATTTTAGGATTTAGACGGCGTTGGTGCTCAACAACTGGTTTTGCATCAGGCTCTATATTAATAGCATGCTGACATATAGTAGGAGAAATCCCCTTTAAATCGTCAAGAGTATAGCCCATAGCTCCTCGGTGTTTCTTCAACACTTCCAATAACCTTTCTTCTTCCTTTCCTGAAAGTTTAGAACTAATAATAATAGGATATACTTTCTTATCATCAAGATAAGCATATTTAAGATCATCAGGTAAAGGTTTTAATTCGAAAACAGGGTCCCCTTTAGGTGGTAGTGTGGTACCCAAATCTTCCACGTAGATTATGCTTAAGTGTTCCTACCGAAGGAAAACCTCATCAATCTCATTTCTTTCCTTCATGAAGACGTCACTTTCATGGTCTTCCATAAACTGCCGCAAAGCATTGTTAGAGCAAGAGAAATAGCGAAAGTTGTTCAACCACGAAATCCTCATCGCTTCATTTTCATAAGGAGTTTTGGCAAATTTGTAAAAATTAAAATCATAAGATTCACCAGCAAACTTAGTCAAAACTTTTTCCTTCCTACAATCTATGATAGCCCCACAAGTATTAAGGAAGGGTCTACCAAAGATAATAGGATAGGTTTTACTAGCTTCTTTACCAAGTACTACAAAATCAGCAGGATATTTAATCTTACCACAAAGGACCTCCACATCTCTTACAATACCAATAGGGAAAACTTGCTCTCTATTAGCAAGGTGAATAACCACATCAATTTCCTCAAGCTCACAAGGACCAATCTCATGCATAATTTCCCTGTAAAGCTCATAAGGAATAGCACTGGAACTAGCACCAATATCACATAAACCATAGTAGCTATGACTGCCAATTTTAACAGAAAGCACATGGACACTAGCTTTTCTAACTTTCTTAGGATAATAAAAAATATTAGTAGCATCTTCACAGAAGACAATATGCTCATCCTCTATATTTCTAGTGACAAGATCTTTCACAATAGCTACCATAGGTTCAATATCAATAAGCTCAAGACCTCAAGTTTTTGCTTTTGCTAACCACATTAGCCATAATAGAGTGCTCCCTTACCTTGGAGGGAAAAGGAATTTTCTCAACATAAGGTTGAGGCAAAATAGGATCGATAGTACAAACCTCTGTGCTAGCAGGAACATGGGTGACAATGTCTTTATAAGGAGCATGGTACTTGTCCCACTCTTTCTTGGGAATTTCAATATAAGAGGCAAAGGCATTAAAACATTTTACAAGAACTTGAGGATCAAGACCAAACCCATTACTAATATCACAGAAGTTGTCAGTTCCCATAAAATATTTAATGGATTCATAATCATAGTTTATACCTGACTTTCTTCCTTTGTCATTCTCCCAAGATTCAATGTTATCTTGAATACGGTCTAGAAGATCCCATTTAGCTTCTTCCTTCATACGTGTGAATGATCCAGCACAAGAAGCATCTAGTAAATCTTTATCATGAAGAGAAAGCCTAGCATAAAAGTTATTGAGAATAATATTATTAGGGAGTTCATGAATAGGATATTTAAGCATTAGTAACTTCAATCTCCCCCAAGCTTGGGTTGTACTCTCTCCATCAAGAGGCTAAAAGTTGTATATAAGATTTCTATCCTTATGAATTTCACTGGGAGGATAAAATTTAGAGTAAAAGAGAGATGCCATCTCCTCCCATTCCATTCTTCAGCAGCTTATACCATTCTTCAGCTCTCCCTTTCAAGGATATGGAGAGTAACTTCTTATTTACCTGTTCAGTTGTGATACCTGCACACTTAAACAACCTGCATAATTCATGGATAAAAAGCAAGTGATCACCAGGATGGACAGTTCCATCCCCAAAATAGCAATTATCCATAAAACGATTAACAATACTTGTAGGTATCTTAAAAGGATCTATCTTAACAGGAGGTGGTTCATCTACTACCCTAGCAGTGGTAGTAGTTTTCCCAAACAGAAAACCAAGTGGGTTATCCATATTGGAAACAAAGTAACAAGAAGTAACAAAAGCAATACTCATAGTAAAAGTTTCCCTTAGCAGTTCCACTCTTCAATAACGCTTCACTCCCCGGAAACGACGCCAGAAAATAGCCTTGATGACCCACAAGTATATGGGGTGTATCGTAGTATTTTGATAAATAGGAGTGTCGATCCCAACGAGGAGAAGAAGGTGATGAACAGTGGTATGGAGCAAGAAATCCCTGTGAATACTTAGCAAACGGATTTTTAGTGGTTTTTTTTACAAGGCAACAAAACAAGGAGCAAGTAGTAAATACAACAAACAAACGGAGCAAGTGGCCCAATCCTTTCTTAGCAAAGTACAAGCCGGTGGAAATACTTATAAGGACCAAACATTCTCGAGGACACATGGGATTTCACAAGTGCTTTAGCTCAAATAGTCGAGTACTATCCTTTGGTGTTGTAAGTGTTGTGTGGGTGAACCTGTGCTAACATACCGCCCTTCCTAGGACTAATACATACTTGTGATTAAACCCCCTACAAACATCCGTAACTACAGGAAAGTAATTAAGATATAAATCTAACCACAACCTTAAACTTTGAGATCCTACACTCCCTTGTGCAAAGGTGTCCTAACGGGGGTTCAGGTTTCTGTCACTCCGGCAACCCCACAATTAGTATCCAAATACACAATGCATTCCCCTAGGCCCATAAATGGTGAAGTATCATGTAGCCGACGTTCACATGACACCACTAGAAGAATAGAACCACAACTTAAATACTAAACCATTGAGTAA